>CM050174.1:53164192-53764192 GCA_027410445.1 Discoglossus pictus
TGGTGTGTGGAATAAAGCTGATATAATGACATGGGGTTAGAAAAATGTAATGTGGGGAATCTAATAGGATGAGATGAGATGAGGTGGCATCTCAAAAACCTGTGCTACCTAAAGTATACAAATATTTACTGTATATTAGGAAACCCAGTAATTAACTTAAAGCTTATTATATATATTTCAGTAATATAACACTTCTATGCTTATATTTACTTATATTTAATTTACGTTAAGCAATAGAAAAAGGTCCTATAAACACTAAACTATATTACCAGCACTATACCTCAACCCATTCTGGACCGCTACCTTGTTATGGTGAAGAGCCTTGTATAATTCATTGATGCTGTGAGCTATACTATATAGGGTCAACCAAAATTGTCAGGTCATAGCAGAAAGGTCAGACAAATTGCCATCCACTGAAGAATTAACTGGCAACCCACTCCAGTATCTTTGCAAAGATAACCGTATGGTTAAGCACAACCAGATACATAGTGATAGATGTGTCTGGTATGCTGCGGTCCATAAGGTCATGGAGAGTAGGACACGACTGAACGACTAAATAACAACAATACTTTAAATTAAACTAAAGAAGAGTTGGTACCACACTTCTGAAAACTGGGTATCCCTGTCTTATGTCAACATTTCTTTTATACAGATCTGCACTTTTTTAAAACATGATTTTTACAACAGCTATTGCAAAAATGAAATTGACAAATTTAAATACATATATTTGGTTATGAAAACATTTGAGTGAAGCATTAGAAAATTGAGCTTGATAGTTATGCATTTTAAGCATAAATTATTTTTAAAATACCTTCCAATTCTACCATTGGAAGTGATAAGGAGGAAGAGCTGGTTAAAAAATAGTGTGGTCTTAGATATAGCTTGTGCCATTAAGCATATTTATACCAGTACAGATTACTCTTCATATGTATCAAGCCCCACACTCTGAGAGTTAATTAATATGGGGCTCAAATGTTTTGCTCCTGCAGGAACCCCCACAACACTGATATATAGCTAAGGGGGTTCTTACAAGCAACCTTGCCGAGACATAGCTCCGGCAAAAAAAAAATCTTACTGACTTGCAACCAAAAAAAACACCTACTGACTTGCAACCAGGGGGCTGTGGACATAGCTCTCTAGCTCATATGTGTACTCACAGTCTCCCTTCTCTATATAACTAACACTAACTAACTTAGTGAAATAACTAACGTGAACACTACACTAGCCGTAACATCCTCCCATATCCCTATATATCGATCAATCTATCTATACAAACCTCTTCCCATGTCAGACAATGGCTTAAATAATAGGAAAACATGAATTCAGGGGATTAATAATCCCTATGTCTTGTTACCATCTATGAGCCAGATATCTCTAGGGACCACCCATGGACTACTATTGTATATTTAAAGAATATCCCCTGTGAATATGCGGTGGAGATAAAGAATAGATTTAAGGGACTAGGAGCCACATTCAATTTCAAGCCCGCAACTCAATCACTGTAGGCTATATATCTGCGAGTGTGTGGCTGGGTCCCATTAGTCTCTGATTACGATGCTATTCAATTGCTCAAGCCCCGAAGTTACTGTTCCAAAGCCTTTGCGAGCTTGAGACTGTCGTGCAATTAATTATTTCATTGCATTAATTAATGTCTTTCATTGCTTTCCCCTTTATTTACAGTGCAGTATTGATTTTTTTAATTTGCATTTACAGTGCTACGAATAGGTGATTAACCCCCTTGCGGGTCCTCTCTAGGACTAGTAGGATTTTATCCTACTTTTGCCATTTACGGGTGTGAACATTTGCGGGCTTGGGGAAATTGAGCAATTGAATAGTGATTTGCGATTTTAGCCAAAGTAACTCTTGCGAAAGTGAATGATCAGAGGCTTAGGGACGCTGTAAGTTACGGGTTAAACCATCACAATATTTTCAAAGCTGTAACTCGGTAATGTTTGGAGCCCACAAAAAGACGCCAATTGAATAGCAAATTAACTTGCGACCTCACTTACGGGCTACCCGATCGCCCGAAACCTCAATTGAATGGGGTCCTAGGTATGGAATATAGAATTTCTGAAGAACTTTGGACCGAAGTTTGCGACATTATTCAGGAAACCACAACAAAGATTATCCCCAAAAGAAAGAAAACTGAGAAGACAAAGTGGCTGTCTGATGAGGCTTTGAAAGTAGTTCAGGAAAGAAGAAAAGTGAAAGGTATCTGGGACAGGAAAGATTTGTCCAACTGAATGCAGAATACCAGAGGATAGCAAGAACAAGGAGACATTCTACAATGATCAATGTAAAGAGATAGAAGAAGATAACAGAATGGGAAAGTCAAGAGAACTCTTCAAGAAAATTGGGGATCTCAAAGGAACCTTTCTTGCCAAAGAGGGCGTGAAAAAAGACAAAAATGGTAGGGACCTAACAGAAGCAGATCGGATAAAGAAGAGGTGGCAGGAAGTATCTTTGTTACATAGTTACATAGTAAATACGGTTGAAAAAAGACAACATTTTTAGATCTCCTCTGATCTGCAATGTGCGGATTAGTTGTTAATTGATCCAGAAGAAGGTATACAGAAAAATAAACATTGAAACATTGCCAATTGTCTCACAAGGGGGAAAAAATCCTTCCTGACCCCAGATACTGACGAACTGATTCCTCCCTGGATCAATACTCCCAGTCTAATTAACCAGGATAACCCTGAATGCCCTTTCTATTTAAAAATATACCCAATCCCCTTTTAAAGTTATCTATTTAATCAGCTGTCACCACCTCCTTTGGTAGAAAATTCCTCAGATTACATAGTTACATGGGGCCCCATTCATTTGCGATGTTGCCAATTGAATAGGGCCCTAAAGAAGCACATAGCATATTTTTATTAAATAAGTTTTTAGTTAGTGAAAACCTTTCTTTTGGATAGATGCTTGCTAACTAAAAACTTCTTTAAAAAATATATGTTATGTGCTTATTTAGGGCCCTATTCAATTGGCCAAATAGCAATTGAATGAGGGCCATAGTAATTAAGGTTGAAAAAATACTTTCATTACATCAAGTCCAACCTTTTAAGATCTCCTCTGATCTGCAATATGCAGATTAAATATTAATTAGTTGGTAATAAATTATTAATCAATTATTTAATTATTGTATAATTTTATTTTTAATTATTAATTAATCCAGAGGAAGGCAAACAGAAAAAAAACCCAAGTGAGACATAGCCAATTGTCTTAAAGGGAAAAAAATATCCTTCCTGACCCCAGATACAGGTGATTGGATTTCTCCCTGGATCAATACTGTCTCTCTAATTATCCATGATAACCCTGAATACCCTTTTTAATTAGAAATAAATCCAGTTCTCTTTTAAAGTTATCTATCAAATCAGCTGTCACCACCTCCTCTTGTAGAGAATTCCACAGACCCTTACTGTAAAGAACCCTTTTCTTTCTTTAAGGTGGAATCTTTTTACTTCTAACCTCAAGTCCTCCTCTTGTCAGTTGAAAACCTTTTGGCACAAAAAGTTCCCTTGACAAATCTTTATACTGACCCTGGATGTATTTATACATAGTAATCATATCTCCTGCCTTTTTCTAGAGAAAATAAGTTTAATTTGGTTAGTCTTTCTTCGTAACTTAGCCCCTCCATTCCCCTTATTAGTTTTGTTGTCCTCCTCTGTACCTTTTCCAGCTCTAAAATGTCCTTTTTATGAAGTGGTGCCTAAAATTGTACTCCATATTCCAAATGAGAGCGTACTAGAGATTTGTATAGTGGCAAAATTATATTTGCTTCCCTTGCTTCTATACCCTTCTTAATAAATGCTAATATTTTATTTGCCTTTGCAGCTGCTGTTTGGCTTTGAGCACTGTTGTCCACAAGCACTCCCAAATCCCTTTCAATATCTGATACACCTAGATTTGCTCCATTAAGATTATAAATTGCATTGCTATGTTTCCTTCCCAGATGCATAACTTTACATTTATTCGTATTAAATATCATCTGCCATTTAGATGCCCATTCCCCAATTTTATGTAAATCCCTTTGAAGGGAAAGCACATTATTATTTGATTTAATTACCTTGCACAACTGCGTGTCATCAGCGAAAATGGAGACACCACACTCCAATACCACCTCTAAGTCATTAATAAATATGTTAAAAGGGAGAGGATCTAATACTGAACCCTGAGGAACCCCACTTACCACATTAGTCCAATCGGAGTATGTTCCATTTACAACAACACTTTGCTTCCTGTCTTTTAGCCAGCTCTCAATCCATGAGCAGATATTTACTGCAATTCCTGTATCTCTTAGTTTGCACAATAGTCTCCCATGTTGCACTGTATCAAAAGCCTTTGCAAAATCCAAAAAGACTACATCAACTGAGTTGCCTTGATCCAGGTTCCTACTAACCTCCTCATAGAAACTAATTAGATTTGTTTGACATGACTTATCCCTCATAAATCCATGTTGACTCCTAAATATAATCCTGTTCAAATAGACATATTCTTGTATATTATCCCTTATTAACCCTTCTAAAAGCTTCCCCACTACCAAAGTGAGGCTAGATTAGACCTGGTTGGTCAAGGTGCAAAGCACATCGTCTGCAAACAAAGAACATTTCATCTGCTGCAGACCTACCGCAAGGCCCCCAAAATTGTGTCGGACCGGATGGCTTGAGCAAGGGGTTCCATAGCCAATGCGAATAGCAAGGGAGAGAGGGGACTCCCTTGCCGTGTACTTCTTTGGATTTGAATGGTAGTATTGCTTTCCCTAGGAGCTTAAGATTTGCTATAGGAAGGTTGGTAGAGTGTTTTTATGAGGCTAATGAAATGCCCCCTAAAGCCACATTTATCTAGGGCTGCATAAAGGTATGGCCATTCAACTGTATTGAACGCTTTTTGGATGTCCAATGCCATTATGCATAACGGATTTCCAGTTGTTTGCGCCAGGTGTAAAATATTTAGTGTCCTCTGTATGTTATCTGCTGCTTGCCGATGTGATATAAAGCCTGTTTGATCTTCATGAACTAAATCTGGGATAAGTTTGGATATTTCTATCCACCATCATCTTTGCAAGCAGTTTGATATCCCCGTTCATGAGTGAAACTGGACAATACTTTTTGGCTACAAGGGGGTCCCTACACTCTTTGGGAAATAGTACGAGGTCGGCCTGATTAAGCTCTGCAGGCATTCCCTCGCCCTTTAAAATTACATTAAATAATTTACTACGAAAAGGGGATAAGAGTTCTGTAAATGTTTTATAATATGAGTTCGTAAAGCCATTCTGTCCAGGGAACTTGCCAACCCTAAGACTTTTTATGGCCTTTTGTATTTCGTCAATTGTGACATCTGAGTTGAGGGTTTCTAAATGTTGGCCCATTAGACTAGGTAGACTGAATCTGTCTAAATAGGATCTAATGACACTTGGGCTATTCTGGAGTTGCGAGGTATATATGGTCTAGTAGAATTCTGATAAAAAAATTTGGATTTCATTTGAGCCATTGGAGTTTTTTATTCTGACTATCTTTGCCTGCGTAGATTTAGACTTACGTTTCTTGGCTAGCAGAGAGTCCGGCTTGTTTGCTTTAGTATAGAATAATTGTCTAGTGCACCGGACGACCTTCTCGGTTCTCTCAGCAAGTTGTTCAATTCTAATCAGCATTTGCCGTTTTTATTTTTGGCGTATCTAAAACCCTGGACTTGATTTTTGTGCTCAAGAGTCTGAAGGTTCTCTAACAGGTCTTTTTCTTTTTGCTTACATTGATTTTTATGGGTCGACGCCAGTTTAATACAGACCCCACACATAAAAGCCTTATGGGCTACCCAAGTCCACCCTATACCCACGTCCGTATAGGGATTCATTTCAAAATACATTTTCAGCTCTTTCGCCAACTGTTCCACAATTGCGGAAGCCTAAGGTTTGGTCCCAAGTTCAAAGTTATCATAACTGCTGCATGGGCAGGGTACACTTTTTGCTTCCTTTGAGTTGTCAAAAAGAGATGGGTCCATTAAAATTGTGTCAATACGCGAATAGGATCTGTTATAAGTGTACTCTCTCGACCCAGAATGGTGACCCCTCCAGGCATTAGATTCAATATCTGGAGAAGCTTTGTAATTTGTTGCAGTTTATTTGAAAAACGTCCGGTTGTAAGGCTATTAGATCTATCTAGATTATGGTCAAAAACTAGATTAAAATCCGAGACTATTGTCACTTTACTGCTAGCTTGACATTATATAGTATTTTCAAAATCTTTAGTAGACTTTTATGAGGGGAGTCGGTGGGAGCGTATATGGATACTAGCGTGACAGGGGCTTCCATAACCATACCTTTTAAAATGACGTAATGCCCATCTCTTCCTATTTTTTTAGTTTCTAGCTTAAAGGGAAAGTTTTGGTGTATGAGAATCGTTGTACTTGTTCTATTAGTAGGTTGGGTCGCTGAAAAAAAAGTAGGATATTCTTTATGTAAGTATGTTGGTATATGATTATTAAAGTAACCATATTTGCTTTGCAGGGCAAACTCACCCTGCTGCGATGCCGGAGCCGATGGGACAGAAAGGTCTGGTAAAGACCCAGGTCTCAGAGCTGAAGCGCCGCTTGATCATTTGAGTTTAAAGGAGAGACTTTTCCCACCAGAACAGACCATTAGAAAAAAAAAAAAGGATCAGTAATTAATAAACCATTAACAAAGAATACCTATCAAGCAAACAGTCAAGTAGGTATCATAGATTACATTGGTGATAACAAAACCTCCTAAGGCATGTATTTTAATGTGGCACAGACTGGGAGTGAGGATGGGTCAGCCATTCCTCCAACAGACCCCAATTGGAGGGGTATAACAGTGGTCTAGAACACTATCGTGTCCTGGGAGGGGAAAAGTCATTGGGTCAGTATTGTAAGGGTTGCCCTCTCTCTTTAATACAGTTTATGAAATGAATGAACTAGTAGTAATGCTATTCGCTCAACACCCAGTAGCATATAATATTTTAGCAACCTAATCACCTATGAAAATGCTTTGTCGTGTTCAGATTATCCTTAAAGTTTAACGGTACATGCTTTATTATTGGGCCCCTTCACTACATCTGATACCTCTGTTACTGACCCCCTTGAAATTAAAGATATAACTGCATACATTTTTTTAACAATCTTAACCTTATGACAACATTGTAGCAAAAAACTTTCTTGGGGTACATTCAGTTTCTTGTTAGATGCATAAAGTACTTGCATCAGTCTCAAGTGGGATCCATAGATTTCATTAGCCTTGGATTTGGTGAAGTTCCTTGTGAGGTGTGCCAAATCGATGTATCTCTAAAAAGATAAGGCTTTCTCACTCGCTTTTGGAGAGGAACTTCTTGCCATTGCCTAGCTGGGCGGTGGGACGAGCTTTGATCCTGGGGTATACCAGGTTTCTCCTCAACTGTCAAGCGTAGACTCATTCGCCTAGAGAATGGGCATAGTATGTACTGCCTTTATGCTGAAATAAGACAGCAAATGGGAAGCCCCATCTGTACTGGATTCCGGTAGGCGATTCAGGGTTTCTAATGCAGGCTTCATCTCTTCATTTAACTAATGTAATAGGCGACAAGTCAGCAAAGATCTGGATGGTTAAGTTATCAGGGCCTTTAACAACAGATTTTTTCCTAGAAGCTGCAAGGATAAGGACTCTAGCCTTCTGTCTAAGAAACCTAATGATAACATCCTTCGGCAAATCCTGAATTTTTGAGGCCCCTAAGGATTCGTGTACATCTGGGATCACACTAGCTATTGTCCCCCTTAAGTATTGCCTAAGGTTTTGAACCGCTCTAGGAATACCTTAAGTTATACCATCTAGAGTGGTTCTCAGGGTCCTCAATTTTTACTTCAAGGGCTAAGATACGTGGCGAGTTTTGCTTTATTGCTGCCTCGTCTACCGCTACGCTTCCACTATCTTGTCCGTACTGTCTTCAAGCAAGTGAGTCCTCTGGCCCTGCTCACTAATTTATTTTTTAAAGGTGTCTACTGTTTTAGATTCTACAGACAAATGCATATGTGGTTGCGGGGCCACTTGGGTCTCTTCAGTATCTGACATATCAGACATTCCTGACTGGGATTCAAGTGGTGGAGTATGACACAAGTCAGAAGGTCTAAAGTGATCAGGAACACGTTTTGTTTGTGTGTTTCATTTGGATTTCCCCACTTTCATCTGTTTTACTCTAGGGAGTGTCGTAATTTAGTAGCACAGAGAGATAAATGTGGGAGACTGTTGCTTGTTGTATGTCTGTCTTACATTAAGGACACTACTAGCTTTGTTGAGTGCATGCAGTGCTCATAGCGTTGACTCCCCCCCCAGTTGTCTTTTCATACCTACAGGGTCATCTCCCTGAGATCTGACCAGTCAGCAGATCGCAATAGGCCTCAGTCTAGGAAGCAGATGCCTGGGTCTTTGGACCCACATGCGGCTTCTCAAGCCCTGTTAGACAATTCCTTGTTGGGCAGGGTCTTATTTATAGCTTCTAAATGGGATTGATGATTGCTGTAGCTAGTTTGAGAATGTTCTAGCTAAAGTCTATTTTTGAGATGGAGTAGTTTATTAGTTGAAGAAATGTATTGTTGATGGAAATTGCAACTTGGATGTGTGTTAGTTGAGCTCCACTAGTGACTACTCCCGAATACCTATTTTAAGGTGACATCCACATACTTTTCCATACCTCGTATATTTTAGGATATGAACATTAACTGTGTCAAATTCTCTGTTTACTATCATCTACAGTGTTTATTTTTACAGCCAGTTTTTTAGTATTGCTACTTTATATATAGTTGTATATGTCTTTGTCATTGGTTCACATTTTGTCTTACTTTGTCATTGGTACTAATATGTACCAAGACCGCCAGTTCATTTCTAGCCTCTCCCAATAGTTTATCTACTTGATTCACAACATGCCGAACGCAAGGACCCTGGAGACAGCAAACTGTTAGATTTCGGGATCTCCCTTTCTACCTTCCTAATAATGGAGTCCCCTACAACCAAAACCTGTCTGTTGCTGTGCCTATTCTGCCATCCCACTCCTCCACTAGAACTGTTCTAACGACTGTTAGAAGGAATCGCTCTATCTGGCATTGCCATTTCTGAATGGACATCTCCAACAGTCTCACTCAATCTGGCAAATCTGTTGGTGTTTACCAACTGACCTGCCTCCTCCTCCTGTTCCCTTTGCTTCCCCTGGTAACAGTAACCCAGCTACCTCCCTGGACATCCTCAATAGCCGAATCTCCACCCTCCATGATAGGCCCAGCTAAACTGTTGCTCTGTGAGGACCAATGTCCTTTTCAGTGGAGCAATATCACTAAGTGCAGCAATTCTCTTCTCCAGTTCTCCAATTTGAGCCTCAAGATAGGCAACATGCTCACACCTCTCACAGGGGTATGGACTCTGGATCAGATATTCCGGATGTACACTGAGTGAGGTTGTGACTGGACTGACTCACCAAGTACAAAAATACAGTGGGAAGGAAAAAAAAACAATAAAAATGTATAACGTTAAAACAAATATTTTTTCTTTTTTTTTTCTTCCCACCTTCTTTCCTCTTGCACTACAATTAACACTCCATCCTTTTATTTAAATGCCCACATTTATACTAGAACTGCACTTTTATTAGAACTTTTTGCAAGTTCACAAGTTCGCTCCTTTCCCTGCTTATATTAGTTTCTTACTACTTGTCTGCACAATATTCACACACAAGTACACCAACACCCTTAAGAAATCACAGAACAGATGCAAACAGACCACAAAAAGCCACACAGTTATACAGCTTCACACATCCACCCCCCCCCCCCTTCTTAGCTGCACAATAATCACTGCACAAGTACACAAAAACCCTTTACTGTACAAAATACTACAAGATGATGCTGTGAAAGTGTTGCTTGCCTTATGTCAACAAATTTGGAAAACTCAATAGTGGCCAATAGACTGGAAAAGGCCACTCTGCATCTCAATCCCCCAAAAAGTAAGTGCCAAAACAGCCTTTTTTTTGCACGATTCAACTTCAAGCCACATTATCCATCTTTTCTGCTCAAGACATTATTTATCCGTTTAAAGCAAGATCTATACATAATAATAATAATAATAATAATAATAATAGTAATAATAATAAAAAAACACATTTTTTAAACTTGTCTTTCCTGTTTTTTGTTTTTTTTTTAGCAACATTTGCGGGGAAGGGAAAAGATGTATAGGTAAAGAATGAAGGAAAGTGGTGCAGGTTTATCGGATACAATAAAGTGTTTCTGTTATCATTAAATTATTTTTTTCTTGCAGAAAAAACAAAGTGCAAAGGTCCATCCACATTCCCATATCATTCCTGGGCAAAGCTCCTCAAGCGCCAGTCTAGAGTGATGCACAACGTTGTTGGAGTGGAGTGCATCAGCACAGGGAGATGGCAGGGAGGGTGTTCAAGACAGATGCAGTTGGTGTAAGTTGGTGTGGCAGGAAATACTGTAATAACTGTAAACTGTGTCAGTTAAGAACAGTTTATCCTGAGCAAGAAAGCATGTGCTGTGTCTCTCCTTTGACAATCTGGATTTGACCTTGTATCCTGTCCTCTACTATTTTCTTGACAGCTGCCAGACCTGACCTTCCACCAGCCATCCATCCCACAGGCATCGTTTAGCCTTGGATACTGACAACTCTCCTGCTAACCTAACCTAGAGCCTGGTGTGAGGGATGGTATATACTCCCCACCTCCGACTCCTGTTTATCTGCATATATACACTTTATGTTCCTCTAATTTACATGTGATCCTGTAATATCTCTGTTGGATCTGATCTTGTGATGTACCGTGCCTAGCAAAAGTATTCACCCCCCTTGGCATTTTTCGTGTTTTGTTGCCTCACAACCTGGACTTAACATGGATTGTTTGAGGATTTGCCTCATTTAAATTACAGAACATGTCCACAACTTTTAAGATATTTTTATTTTTTTTATTGTGAAGCAAACAACAAATAGGACAAAATAACAGAAAAAGACAATGTGCATAACTATTCACCCCCCTAAAGTCAATACTTTGTAGAGCCACCTTTTGCTGCAATCACAGCTCTATGACGCTTTGGATAAGTCTCTATGAGCTTTCCAAATTTTACCACTGGGATTATTGCCCATTCCTCCTTGCAAAACTGATCAAGCTCCTTCAAGTTGGATTGTTTGCGCTTGTGAACAGCAGTCTTTAAGTCTGACCACAGATTTTATATTGTATTGAGGTCTGGGCTTTGATTAGGCCATTCCAACACATTTACATATTTCCCCTTAAACCACTCAAGTGTTGCTTTAGCAGTGTATTTGGGGTCATAGTCCTGCTGGAAGGTGAACCTCCGTCCTAGCCTCAAATCATGTACGGAATGGTACAGGTTTTGCTCAAAAATATCCCTGTATTAAGCACCATCCATCTTTCCCTCAACTCTGACCAGTTTCCCAGTCCCGGCTGCCGAAAAACATCCCCACAGCATGATGCTGCCACCACCATGTTTCACTGAGGGAATGGTATTCTTTGGGTGATGTTATGTGTTGGGTTTGCGCCAGACATAGCGTTTTCTTTGATGGCCGAAAAGTTCAATTTTAGTCTCATCAGACCAGAGCACCTTCCTCCATACATTTTGGAAATCTCCCACATGCCTTTTCGCAAAATCAGAATGTGCCATTTTGTTTTTTGCTGAAAGTAATGGCTTTCTTCTAGTCACTCTCCCATAAAGCCCAACTCTATGGAGCGTATGGCTTATTGTCGTCCTATGAACAGATACTCCAGTCTCTGCTGTGGTACTCTGCAGCTCCTCCTGGGTTACATTAGGTCTCTGTACAGCCTCTCTGATTAATGCCCTCCTTGCCCGGTCCATGAGTTTTGGTGGGTGGCCGACTCTTGGCAGGTTTGCTGTTGTGCCATGTTCTTTACATTTGGTTATGCTATCATAACCAAATGTAAAGAACATGGCACAACAGCACAACATTTGATGATGCTCCTGGGGATCATCAAAGATTTGCATATTTTTTCATAACCTAACCCTGACTTGTACTTCTCAACAACATTGTCCCTTACTTGTTTGGAGAGTACCTCGGTCTTCATGGCAGTGTTTGGTTAGTGGTGCCTCTTGCTTAGGTGTTGCAGCCTCTGGGGCTTTTCAAAAAAGGTGTGTATATGTAATGACAGATCATGTGACACTTAGATTGCACACAGGTGGACATCATTTTACTAATTATGTGACTTCTGGAGGTAATTGGTTGCACCAGAGCTTTTTATGGGCTTCATAACAAAGGGGGTGAATACATACGCACATGCCAATTTTTTGTTTTCAATTTCTAAAAAATAGTTTTATGTATATATTTTTCTCATTTCACTTCACCAACTTAGTCTATTGTGTTCTGATCCATCACATAAAATTCAAATTAACAAATTCTGCATGAGAAAACTATTCAAAACATCTGATTAAACTTTCTAAAATTAATAGTAAGTGCACAAAACACATGTGCATCTGTAGATTTTGTTGGCATACATGTATTAGTCACACAGCTATATTATTGCTCATTAGCCGGCAGGTGCAAGCCCCCAGATCAGTTAACTATTTGAATCATTTTTTTCAGCTTAGTTTATATATATAATGGGCACAGATTGTATAACTTTGAGTTTTTGAATATTTGTGCTGTTTGGTGTTGAATATAAGTGATTGTACCTGTTGTGAAATTAAGTGCTAGTGAGTTGCCTGTTTGAAAAGTGAGCTATTTAATCCCCATGTGTGTGATGATGTCAATTGTGAGATAGCTTAATGGTCGGAACCACGTAATCCTGCCAATGTCAAGGTTGGGAATTGAAGTTTATGGAGAATATTTTTACTGGTTATGAAAATGAAAAAGCTATAATATCCAGAAGTTTTAGCTGGCTTGTTATTAAGTTGTGCTTGTTGTGCAATTATATGCTTCAACCTACTCATGCTGCTATAAAGGGTAGTGCTGGTGTTTCCACCAATGATTACATTTCAATGTGCTCATTTGGCTATACATTCTTACAAGTTGTTTGCATGTTATGGCATCATGCATATACACTGAGAATAGAAGACATCTGGATCAGTGTGGGAGAAAGGAGTTATGTGGAAGGTGGCATTATAAGAATCCTAATCTACCTCTTCAATCGCTCTTTTATCATTGGGTCATTTCCTACTTGCTTCAACAAACACTGGTTTTAAAGAAGCTCTCCCCAACCAGCTTAACTCTCAAGCTTCCAATCTATCACTATTTTCCCTCACCTCATACTATTATAATAGCCTGTTTACAAGCACTTACTGACACTTTTATGGTACCCCATGTAATCCAGTTCCTGTGCCCAATAGTCTACTGAAACTGCTTTTAATTTGTGCTCACAACCAAAACAAAAGGACATTGTTTGCTCATTATCCCGCTAGAAGAATTCCAGTTCCTTTTAAATGCTTCTGCTAGGTTTATCCATTATGACAATGTTTTTTAACCTGCCTGGCGGTATGATTATGTCAGTATTTAGAAAGTTAAAGCGGTACATTAAAAAATACTGACATAATCATACCGCCCTTTCCCCCTTCCCCCCTATCCTCCTCCTCACTTCCCCCCTCTCCAATCACCTCCATTTCCCCCTTCCCCTCCTCCATTTCTCCCTTAGCCTTCTCCCTCCTTATCATCCTCCTCCCTCCTTCCCCCTTTATCATCCTCCCTTGCTCCCCTTATCATCCTCCTCTTCCTCCTCCTCCTCCCCCCATCATCCTCCTCCTTATCCCTAACCTCCTCCTCACTTCCCCCTCTCCAGTTCCTATCCCCCCTCTCTCCTTACTTGTTATTGTGATCAGATGAGCTCCCTGCTCATCTCTCCCTCAGCAGCATGTCTTCCGGCAGTGAAGTGACCAGCATATGCTAATGACGTGAAGTCACAAGTGCGTCACGTCATTAGCATATTCCGGTCACTTCACTGCCGAAGACATGCTGCGTGTGGAGAGATGAGCAGGGAGCTCATCTGAGACTGGAGAGGGGGAAGTGAGGAGGAGGTTAGGGGGAAGGAGGAGGATGATCAGGGGGGGGGAGGAGAAGGAAGATGATCAGGGGGGAGGAGGATGATAATGGGGGAAGGAGGAGCATGGAAGAGAAAGTTGTATGTGCTTGGTGGTGTTTTGCGTCTTTACGGTCATGTAGCCCCGTTTTCATTTTTCCGGTGGCCATTTTTTCTATTTTCGAGTGTCCAAACTCGTGAAATTGGACTTAAATTGAGGTGTAATCTCACTTCCAGACGTCCTGTGTGTCCCCCCTTGCTGTGTGTAAGCTTTTTATTTTATTTTTGTATGTATTTAGTGTGTTTTTATTGTTTTCCACTGTTCGCGGTTCGGCCGGTAAGGTCGTATTTTTGCAAGTTTGTAATGTTTTTTTTTCTAAGCCCCGCGGCTTGTATTTTTTTGTGTAATCTGTAATTTTTTTTTCTAAGTCCTGCGGCTTGTATTTTTTTAGTGTAAGTCCGTAATTTTTTTTTTCTAAGTCCTGCGGCTTGTATTTTTTTGTGTAAGTCCATATTTAGTAATTGCGTGTTAGAGTGTTTTTTTCAAAGTCCCAATTCTGTGGTTGTTTATAACCGCTTGTGAGGCGCCGTTGAGCCTCTACCTCCGCAAATGCGGCCCCTCGCAGTTTTTTTTCTAGGACCAAAAATCACAAATGACCTTACTGCAACCAAAAATAATTGAAATTATTATTTAAATCTTTAGACTTTCTAATCTTAAAGGGAGCAATGTGAAAATTATTATTGAACTGAAGATCATGTAAAATGATTTAGAGAGAGCTTCTAATTAATGATCCTTTCAGGGCCTGAGAGAATGTCCTAATAAGCTTTATAAAACCTGAGGGGAAGACCAGACTCCTGTCCACTTGATGTAACTAAAAAAAAAAAAAAAATCTTTCACTGCTCTATTTAAAAACAATTCTAAAGTAATGGAAAGAACTTCAAATTTAAATTTTTATACATTTTCCACTTGATCTTGATTGGTAGGAAATTAGTGAAGAATGGGAATAACCACAAATTCACATAAGATCTCTAATCAGTTCCGTTGAAAAATCATCACAGTAAATTGCCTACTTGACAATCAAATAACATAGAAGAGTAAGCTCCAGTAAGACAAGCCTCACTAAATATGTTCTATGCTTCTGGCTTACACAACTGTTAATTTTGTTAGTTTGTTACCTACGTCACAAGCATGGGAAGTTTTAAAAATGCTAATTATTTTTTTGATTATTTTAGAAACCCTTCATGGAAATTTAAATTTATTTATTAAAGGAGTTGAAATTAAATCTCAAGAGACATTAGTACTTTACATCCTGAAAAACTGACTCAGGGGTTCCCTCTAGTGGCAGTTTAACAGCTCTCCAGGGTCAATGAAATGCAGTGGTCCATAACAGGTATTTTTCAAAAGCACAAGAATGGAACACAAGGGGCCTCATTCAAATGCAATTTGGCCAATTGAATAGGGCTCTATAAAAGTACAGAACATATTATTTTATAGAAGTGTTTAGTTAGTGAACACCTTGCTTTTGGATTGAAGTTCACTAACTAAAAACTTCTGTAAAAACTTATGCTCTGTTCAATTGGCCAAATCGCATTAGAGGGCCAAGGAGTAAAGAGCTTTTCAAATAATGCGAGTGTTTTCAAATTGTATAAAAAAAGTTTAAAACTAAAAATGTTATGCAATACAGTTAAAGGATCACTGTACAATGATATGATATATATATATATATATATATATATATATATATATATACACAGTGCCTTGCAAAAGTGTTCACCCTTCCCCTTTGTAGAGCCACCTTTTGCGGCAATCACAGCTCCAAGTCGCTTTGGATAAGTCTCTATGAGCTTGCTACATCTTACCACTGGGATGTGTGCCCATTCCTCCTTGCAAAACTGCTCCAGCTCCTTCAAGCTGGATGGTTTGCGCTTGTGAACAGTTGGAGTCTGACCACAGATTTTCTATGGGATTGAGGTCTGGGCTTTGTCTAGGCCATTCCAACACATTTACATGTTTCCCCTTAAACCGCTCAAGTGTTGCTTTAGCAGTGTGTTTGGGGTCATTGTCCTGCTGGAAGGTGAACCTTCGTCCTAGCCTCAAATCACGCACAGAGTGGTACAGGTTTGCTCAAGAATATTCCCTTTATTTAGCGCCATCCATCTTTCCCTCAACTCTGACCAGTTTCCCAGTCTTGGCTGATGAAAAAGGTTTGCGCCAGACAAAGCATTTTCTTCGATGGCCAAAAAGTTAAATTTTAGTCCCATCAGACCAGATCATCTTCCTCCATAAATTTTGGGAGTCTCCCACATGCCTTTTCGCAAACTCAAAATGTGCCATTCTTTTTTTTGCTGAAAGTAATGGCTTTCTTATGGACACACCATAAAGCCCAACTCTATGGAGCGTATGGCTTATTGTCGTCCTATGTACAGATACTCCAGTCTCTGCTGTGGAACTCTGCAGCTCCTCCAGGGTTACATTAGGTCACTGTGCTGCCTCTCTGATTAATGCCCTCCTTGCCCGGTAAATTAGTTTTGGTGGGCGGCCGTCTCTTTGCAGGTTTGCTGTTGTGCCATGTTCTTTCCATTTGGTTATGATAGATTTGATGGTGCTCCTGGGAATCATCAAATATTTGGATATTTTTTTGTAACCCAACCCTGACTTGTACTTCTCAATAACATTGTCCCTTACTTGTTTGGAGAGTTCCTTGGTCTTCATGGCAGTGTTTGGTTAGTGGTGCCTCTTGTTTAGGTGTTGCAGCCTCTGGGGCTTTTCAAAAAAGGTGTGTATAAGTAATGACAGATCATGTGACACTTAGATTGCACACAGGTGGACATCATTTCACTAATTATGTGACTTCTGAAGGTAATTGGTTGCACCAGAGCTTTTTATGGGCTTTATAACAAAGGGGGTAAATACATACGCACATGTCAATTTTCTGTTTTCTATTTCTAAAAAATAGTTTTATGTATATATTTTTCTCATTTCAATTCACCAACTTAGACTATTGTGTTCTGATCAATCGCATAGAATTCAGATTAACAAAACATTGAATTTAAGGCTGTAAAGTAACAAAATAGGTAAAATGTCAAGGGGGGTGAATACTTTTGCAATGCATTGTGTATATATATATATATATATATATATATATATATATATATATATATATACACAAACATACACATGGTCATGTTCCATTGGTTATACTACCACCTACTTTTGACGTAAGCAGTGCATAGCCAATGAAATACGGCACTTGTCATGAGCACTTGGTAGGTATATAAGGTGACATGTACTGTAGGCATTCTGCAAAAATAACAACTATCGCTGTCATGGGTAAAACGTGCAATTTATCCGACTTTGAAAAGGGGATGATAATTGGCTTTTGGGCCAAGGGTGGCAGTATTTCTAAAACAGTGTAGTTTGTGAACTGTTTGTTTTCTGCTGTAGTTGAAGTGTACCGTGGCTGGACAAACTGCACCATTGTGAAAAAACGGCATCATACTGCAGAGCAACTTGTGCTATTGATGTCAGAGGTGAACATCGGCTGCAAAGGTGTTTGAGGGTTAACCGACAAGCTACAGTTGAGCAAACAAACCAGGAGGCTACCAAACGTGTGTATAAAATGACAGTACAGCGAACCCTATTGCGTACAGGGCCCCCAAAGCAAATTGCTGGTCACTACACGAAGGTTCATTGTCAGAAATTAGTGACGGCAGCGTCATGGTCTGAGGAATGTTTTCTTCGTATTGTCTGGGTCCACTCATACCTCCTAGAAGGCACTCTCAACCGATTGGTTATTTTCCCTGTAGCAGATGGAATCTTCCAGCAGGACAACGCAACATATCATATGGCCAGAATTATCTGGGAGTGGTAGGAGGAGCACCACAAAGACTTTCAAATTCTTTTCTGGCCCGGACTTGAACCCCATAGAGCACCTGTAAGGCCTTCTTGATCACCATGTTTGCCATATAGATCCTCCACCACGCACTTTTCAGAAGCTGTCGGTTGCACTGCAGTTTGCATGGCTCCAGATACCCTTGACAACTCTCCAGTATCTTATTGACTCACTACCACCCTGTCTAGCTGCTGAACACAGCTGTTATTTGGGAAATGGTCATAATAATGTGACTGGATATATATATATATATATATATATATATGTGTGTATATGTACTATGTATTTACTGTATGGTGGAGGACTTCTATCGCTCTTTTTCCCAACATAAATAAAATCATTGCTGTGGTAAACTACCTCTCCACAAAATCTACTACACAAGCTAGGAACCAGCCCCACACTAATAGGAGGCAGTAACCTTGAAACATTGATGTCTGAGGGAAGGTTTCCTGGCTTGTACTTAATCCATTCTGTGCTTTACTTAAAGCTATGTAATCCCGCTGGCATATGCTTAAAAGGAACAATTTTTGAAATGGTATATATATCACATATTATAATTGTCTAACTGCGAGTTGTCGTCACGCTTTGCGGCCCTCGCAAAGGAAGGGCCGCAACTGACGACAACTTGCAGTTTCACCATGGCTCCCATCAGCCCTACTGCAGGTGTGCACGGGTAGCCGGCAAGCGTGCGCTCGCGCACACGCGAAGACGTCGCGCGCACGGGTAGCCGGGCATACAAGAGTGCGCGCGCGCACGCGAAGACGTTCACATAAGCGTGCGCGCGCGCGCATCTACAGCAATGAGGTGAGGGAGAGACACACGGGGGAAGAGTGACAAGGAGGGGAGAAGCAGGGGAAGAGATACATGAGGGAGGGAGAGGAGGAGGGGAATAGAGACACGAGAGGAGGGGGGAAGAGAGACACAGGGGAAGAGAGACACAGGGGAAGTGAGACACAGGGGAAGTGAGATACAGGGGAGGGGAAGAGAGACACAGGGGACAGGGGAAGTGAGATACAGGGGAAGTGAGACACAGGGGAGGGAGAGGAGGGGGAAGAGAGACACAGGGGAAGTGAGATACAGGGGAGGGGAAGAGAGACACAGGGGACAGGGGAAGTGAGATACAGGGGACAGGGGAAGTGAGACACAGGGGAGGGAGAGGAGGGGGAAGAGAGACACAGGGGAAGTGATACACAGGGGAAGTGAGATACAGGGGAGGGGAAGAGAGACACAGGGGACAGGGGAAGTGAGATACAGGGGACAGGGGAAGTGAGACACAGGGGAGGGAGAGGAGGGGGAAGTGAGACACAGGGGAAGTGAGACACAGGGGAAGTGAGATACAGGGGAGGGGAAGAGAGACACAGGGGACAGGCGAAGTGAGATACAGGGGACAGGGGAAGTGAGACACAGGGGAGGGAGAGGAGGGGGAAGAGAGACACAGGGGAAGTGAGATACAGGGGACAGGGGAAGTGAGACACATGGGACAGGGGAAGTGAGATACAGGGGACAGGGGAAGTGAGACACAGGGGAGGGAGAGGAGGGGGAAGAGAGACACAGGGAAGGGGGAAGAGAGGCACAGGGGAGCAAGAAGAGGAGGGGGAAGAGAAACACAGGGGAGGGAGAGGAGGGGGAAGAGAGACACAGGGGAAGTGAGATAAAGGGGAGGGGAAGAGAGACACAGGGGACAGGGGAAGTGAGATACAGGGGAGAGGAAGAGAGACACAGGGGACAGGGGAAGTGAGATACAGGGGAGGGGAAGAGAGACACAGGGGAGGGAGAGGAGGGGGAAGAGAGACACAGGGAAGGGGGAAGAGAGGCACAGGGGAGCAAGAAGAGGAGGGGGAAGAGAAACACAGGGGAGGGAGTGGAGGGGGAAGAGAGACACGGGATGGAGAGGAGGGGAGGAAGAGAAACGGTAGGGGAGGAAGAGAAACGGGAGGGAGAGGAGGGGAGGAATAGACATGGGGGAGGAGACACAGCGGAGGGGGGAAAAGATGAGGGTCAGGGGGTGGAGAGACACAGAGGAGGGATGAGGGGGGCAGAGACACAGGGGAGGGAGACAGGGTGAAGTGACACAGGGGAGGGAGACGGGGTGAAGAGACACAGGGGAGGGAGAGGGGGAAGGAGAAACAAGGGAGGGAGAGGGGGGAAAGAGACACAGGGGAGGGAGAGGGGGGAAAGAGACACAGGGGAGGTAGAGGGGGAAGGAGAAACAAGGAAGGGAGAGGGGGGAAAGAGACACAGGGGAGGGAGAGGGGGGAAAGAGACACAGGGGAGGGAGAGGGGGAAGAGACACAGGGGAGGGAGAGGGTGGGAGGAGACAGAGAAAAGGGAGAGGAAGTAGAGGGCGGGAGAGGCTCACAATGAGTTTCAAAGCCACTCATTGCAAGGCCCGAGATGAGCGCTGAAGGAGCTTATCGCAAGGCCAGTAAGAGGTAAGAGGTTTGCAATGAGCCCCTCTCGTCAAGTAGAGGGGTAGAGAGGCTCGCAATGAGCACCAAAAGCGCTCATCGCGAGGCCAATAAAGTAGAGGGGGGGAGAGGCTCGCAGTGTGTGACAAACACCATTGCCAGGCTTCAATTTATTGCCGTCATTTTTAACGGGCAAGTCGCTAGTAAATATTTATATATATATATATATATATATATATATATATATATATACTGTATATAGTGGTAAACTCTCATGCCCTTTATTGCCATGTTTCTTTTTTTTTTTTTTGAATTTGAAGAAAATATTAGATTTAAAACATAAAAGTTAAAGAATTTTATACTTACATTTTAGAAAATTAACATACATAACAAATACAACACAAACACAATATTGACTGGGGTAAAGTTACATAAGATAGCAAACCACTGCGATTGCAGGATATAACAGAGTTATACTAACAAAAGATCTTTATCTTGATCCCAAATTTTCCATTTATAATTTTTTGAGTTTATTAAACCTTGCTCTTGAAGGGATTTTTCTAAATCTCTGTTCTTACCTACCAAGTTTGTAATATCGTACCATGAGGGGACCGAGGACTGATTCCATTTCTTTGCAATTATGAGCTTGACAGCCATAAAAATCTGTATCATGAATGCTTTAACATCCAGAGTTGTATGAGTTGGAAAAATATGGAACAAGACAATCTCCGCAGACAAACACATCTGAAAACCAAGAATAATATCAATGTGGCGGGAAAAGTCAGTCCAAAATTGTTGGATTATGGGACAATCCCACCAAATATGAGAGTGGGATCCAACGTAACCACAGTTCCTCCAACAAAATGTAAACTTTTCATTTTGAGATATCTGAGCTATTTTTGTGGGGACTAGATACCATTGATTGATAATTTTAAAGTGAACCTCCCTGTAAGATATGCTTTTAATTAACTTATCAGTGAATTATAATGAATTACACCATGCTTCTTCAGACCAAGAGCATTTAAGATGGTATTGCCAATTTCTGGATTTACCAGTCATCTGTTTATCCATTTCCTCTCTTAATATATTATGACATTTAGATATTAAATGCTTCCTTTCTTTCATTAATATAAGTTTTTCAAAAGACGTTAGAGATCTAAGAGTAGATTCAAAATACAGTGAACTTCTGTATGATGCAGTAAGACTGTTATATTCCAACCAACATCTAGGAGGAAGAGCATAAAGTTTAACCAAATCCTCAAGAAGCCCAGGAATTATTAATAAAAAGATCCCTTAGATGTTGAATACCAAATCTGTTCCAAAGTCTCAGAAAAAGTAAATCCAACTCCTTCTCTAATAGAGAGAGAGTTATAATGGGACTAGGGAATGGCATTAATTGAGCTCTTAATTTGTATTTAAACCAAAACTTTAAACCTTCAGAAACAATATCCGAGCCATCCAAAAGCAGATCTTTTTTAAAATCTTTTCTGCATAGCAGTGAACTCAAAGAGTCGTTCCCTGCCAGACTAGCTTCTATCTGCCACCATTTGGATGTTTCATTGGTATCAAACCATTTTAGTACATGTGAGAGCATAGTAGCGTTGTGGTATGTTTGGATCATTGGATACGCTAATCCACCTCTATTAAACTTTCTTGAAATTATAATTTTTTTAACCCTATTTGGTTTTCCTTGAAAAATGAATTTATCCAAAATTGATTAAAATTGTACTAAAAGGGTTTTGGATAAGAAAATAGGGATAGCCTAACTCAGTCTCAGGAGAAGTGACATTTTAGCAGCTGCTATTCTGCCTGAAATATTTAAATTCAGGGGTTTCCAAGAGGAAACAATGTCCAAAAGTTTAGATAATAACAGATTATAATTATGTTTAATTACAAGTGGAATAGAACTATAAAAAGTGATTCCCGTGTGAGTTATGCTGTTAGAGTGCCAATTATACTGATATTTAAGTTTAAACTATCTATTGTTGCATGCAGAGATTTTAGGGTTTCAGTGGGGTTAGAGACAAACGCAATCACATCATCAGCATAAAGCATAATTTTATGCTGTAAATTCCCAATTGTTATTCCCTGTATTTGGGAATTAATTCTAATGGAAGCGGCTAGCGGTTCCATTATTAAAGCAAAAACAATGGGGGAAAGGGGACATCCAAATCTATGAGTCTTAAAACCATTGCCAATGACCGAGGTGGATGAGAAAGAGTAAAGTGTCCCAATGGCCTTAGAACCAAAGGAGCCAAAGCCAAATTTTTGGAGCATGTGCTGTTTAAAGTCCCATCCGACCCGGTCAAAGGCTTTCTCTGCATCTATAGAAAGAAAAACTGAGGGAAGAAAATAACGTTTGGAGGGCCCTGTTTTTGAGCTTAAAATCAAATGTAAAAAGTGCTTGTTTCCAAGGCACTGACACAAGATTGAAAAATCCCAAACTTTTAATCGAAGGGTGTTGGTGTGATACAAGAGGGTGACAAATGCAAGATGGCAGTGTAAAAGCAATTTGTTTAGTCAAGTGGAGGTATCTGGGAGTTGTACTGTAGTTTGTGGGTGGAAGTGTTTTTAAGCTGTGGTGTGTGCAGTTGTACATGTTAAGGCTGGAGGTAATAAGATTTGTTAAACAGGTGTGCTTTTAGTAATTTTTTTAAGGTTTGAGGCAGGAAGGTAATCTAATGGAGTGGGGCACGGAGTTCCAGATAGTGAGGCAGCACGAGAAAAGTCTTGAAGACGGGAGTGAGAGGAGCTGATAAGAATGGAGGAAAGAAGAAGATTGTTAGCAGAACGAAGGGGCAGTTGGGAGAGTATTTTGAAACAAGAGCAGAGATATAAGGGGATGCACTGTTGTTGAGGGCTTTATATGTTTGGGTCATGATTTTAAATTTGATTCTGGAAGCTATGGGAAGCCAGTGGAGTGATCGACAGAGAGGAGCTGCAGACACTGAGCGTTTGATATGGAAGATGAGTCTAGCAGATGCGTTCATTATAGATTGGAGGGGAGACAGACAAGAGATGGGGAAGCCAGCAAGGAGTGAAATGTAGTAGTCGAGATATGATGAGAGAGTATATTAACATTCTAGCTGTGTCTTCTGTAAGATAGGGACACATTTTGGAGATGTTTTTTAGGTGAAACTGACAAGATTTTGTTATCGATTGATTGTGAGGAATAAAGGCGAGGGCGGGATCCAGTAGAACCCCAAGACAACCCCTGGAGGTGGGAGTGATGATGGCATTGTCAACAGTGAGAGATATTTGAGGAGTGGAAGCTGTAGTAGAGGGTGGAAAGATTAGGAGTTCAGTCTTAGACATGTTGAGTTTGAGTTCACGAGCAGACATCCAGGAGGAAATGCTAGAGAGGCAGTTGGAAACTTGAGCTAAAAGAGAGGGGGATATATCTGGTGCAGAGAGTTAGATTTGAGTGTCATCTGCATAGAGATGATACTGAAATCAAAAGGCTGTTATGAGGGTACCAAGGAAGGATGTGTAGATGGAGATGAGGAGGAGGCCTAGGACAGAACATTGGGGAACACCAACAGACAGAGGGAGAGATAAAGAAGAGGTGCCCCTTCCTCCTCTTCCCTCTCCTCCTCCACCCTCCCTTTCCAAACTTACTCTTCTTCTCATGTCATCATTTGCTACAGTGGGGCACAGACACTGGTTGGTGTATTCTCTGTCTGGGAGGGGAGAGAAGGAGAGAAGAGGAGGGAAGAGGAGGATGAGGAGGGTGAAGAAGAAGGGGAGAGAGAAAGAGGGGAGAGGGAAGTAAGGGAGTTTGCATGCAGAGGGGAAAGTAAGGAGAGAAGAGAAGTTTGGTCAAGGGGGGAGACTAGGGAGGGGATAAGGGTCGAGAGTAGGTTGGGGAAGAGAAGGGGGGTTCAGGGCATATTGTGGGCGAGACAGGGAGAGACAGGGAATGGATTGTGTGGGGTGATTTTTACTTGCATTTTTTTATTTTTTATTATAACATTATTGGCTTTCACCAAAGAGTAGTGATTGAATGTTTTAGGGAATGAAGCATGTTGGGTATTTTTTTAACTCACTAGAGGTTGTACATTTAGACAATATATATTTTTATAGAATTATGCTGATGTACATGGATAGACACACCTTTTTAGGTGACTATAATGTGCTTATCAGGGCAATAAAAGCCTTCTGGCACTTGTTATTTAATGACTTTTTGATTAAAAAAATGATGTAATGTCACCCAAATGTATCAGAGTGTTCAGGAAATCCAAGACTTTAATTAGTTTATCAGCTGAAATTTCCCTGATCTTATTAGTTTTAGTAAAAGTACTATGAAATGCAGGAAAACATTTTTTTTAATTGATTATCAGCTTTATTTATTTTTCCTTATGTTACTTACAGCCAGAATTACAAATATACCAATATCAAGCTGAACATCTTCTTGGAGATGTAAATATAAATGAGCTGACAGGTACCATGTCTAAACAGATGCATAGCAAAATGTTGCAAATGTGTCTGGCCTCCTGTGTCAGGACAATGTCTTGAAGACCTGGCCCTAAAAAGGTTAAAGGACCACTGAAGTGCCATATTTATAGTATGTATGTAAAAAAATGTCCTGATGTGTACAGCCTCTTTCTAACTACTGTATTAAATTTTGTTTCAAGGACAGCAGACAATTTCCCTTTGTTCCCAACAAAATTTGAAGCCTGGAGGAAACGGTAGATTCAGATAAGATCTCTATTCAGTTATGTTGTAAGAGTGTCTGTGTAAATAGCTACATGACAATACAAGTATAAAAAAAAGATAAGAACCAGTAAAATAATCTCTCCAAGCTACAGACAAACAAAGATGGATTTTCCATTGCCACAAGCAGAGTTAACTAAATGTAAGATTTTCGCTAAAATATTGTTTATACTCATGACCAGAGGCGGAGCTACTGCCGGTGCAGACGGTGCAAGGCACCAAGGCCCCTGAGCTCTGAGGGGCCCCCCGCAGACTTTCCGCAAGTCCCCTGTGGCCCTCGCGGCCCCCTGTGGCCGCTGCGGCACCCCTGCATTCTTCCCGTGGCCTTCGTGGCCCTCCCGTGGCCCTCCCGTGGCCCTCGCGGGTCTTCTGTGCCCCTGCAGATCCCCTGTGGCCCTGCAGATCTTTGTGGCCCCCACGCTTCCGATGTGGCACTGTGGATCCTCTGTGGCCCCCACAGGTCCACTGTGACCCCCACAGGTTCTATGGGGTCCATGTGGCCGCTGGGGCCACTGTGGTCCTCCCATGGGGCCCCTGTGGCCCTTTGGCCCACAGTGGCCCCTCACAGGCTCCAGCCCAGTGACCCCCACGCCGCCCGCGGACCTCCTGTGCATCACCTGCAGCCCCTTATGCCCACTTTGGCCCCACACATGGCCAAGGTTCCCCCTACTGCCCCTTATGGCCACAGCGGACCTTGTGTGTGTCCCCTGCTGCCTATTATGGCCTACTGTGGCCCCACACATGGCCGAGGGGCCCACTGTGGCCCCACGACCCCTTATGGCACCCACGGACCTCCCGTGGGTCCCCTGCAGCCCCTTATAGCCCCATGTGGCCCCCACGGCCCCTGTGGATCACTGTGGCCCTTCGCGGACCTCTGAGGCCTCCCTCTTCCCCTTGTGGCCCCCTCTGTCCTTGCCGGCCCCTGCAGCCCCCTCTGACCTCTGTGGCCCCCTTGGCCCTCTGGCCTGCAGTGGACCCTTCTCACCCCAGAAAGTGGAGAGCAGCACCCGGCAGGTAAGAAAGTGTTTATAGTACTATAATATATATATATAGATGTATATGTAAATGCGTACTTTATATATATATATATATATATATATATATACACACACATATATATGTATATATATATACCGTATATATATATATATATATATATATATATATATATATGTGTTTTATATATATATATATATATAAATACATATATATATATATATATATATATATTATATAGACACAGACCCACATATTTATTTTTTATATATATTTTATATATATTTTATATATGTACTGCATTGAGGTTAGAGGGGGTACAGAAAGTGCACAAAAAAAAATGTGCCCTCCCCCACTAGCCTCGCCACTGCTCATGACTCACATATCTTGCATAGGTGAGAATGGTGTTAGTTTGTTACATACTTTACAATCATGACATACTTTACAATCATGATATGTTTTGCAAACTACTGTGAGCCTTTAATTAAGTGCACCACAGGTAACACTACGTCAGGGATGATTATGGTCAATTCTTTTCTGTTTTTCATGGGACTTTTTTCTATAACTGTTCAAGAAGAAGCTTACAAAGCTGCAAGTGTTCTATTGGCTTATGTTAATGATGTACTTTCTGTGACCCAAGACTCCAATGATTTTGAGCAGAAACAATGAGCCCAGAGGATTATTCAGTTGTCTCTTCAACTCCGATCAAACTTTCCAAGTCAGGCATGTTCAATTGTTCCCTGTAGGTAGGCCTTCTCTTCCCACATGCTGCAAATGTTACAGGAAAGCAAATCCTGTCAAATAACTTGGCCAACCGGTGCCAGAACACATTAGAGAACTGCATTCTCATCTCATTGTTGCAACACTCTGAAGCTTTTCACCCCTGCCACTAGTTTATTATCCTGTTCTGTTTTCTAAATATGTAATTAAACTCAACCTTTACATTTTTCACTTTTATATGAAAATATCCTTTACTGTAGGCTTCCATTTTCTTTCCTCAGCCTGTTTTTAGCAGGATCTGTCTCAACAGGATGTGTCCTTGTAAACGAATGAGCTTTGCATTAGTGCTTGAGAGAGCACTAGCAATTGTTACTGCCACACTCCTCAATGTGCAGATAGAGCTTCCTGGATTCAAAGTCTCCTCTCATCTCAGGAATTAGGAAAATGGAAATTAAAATAAGAATAAATGCATATACAGTAGACTCTCAGTTAACCAGAACTCAAGCAACCATAACTCTCAAGCTGCCAGAAAAAAAGATGAATATTGTACTTTAAATATAAATGTAAATTTAAAGGGCTAAACAAATGACAGGAGCCAGGTCTTCATGCCACAAAATGCAGACAGGTATGAATCACTGAGCCAGTTTAGTGTTGGGGTTACATTCATAGCTACATAGTTACATAGTATTTGAAGTTGAATAAAGACTGTCAAGTTTAACCTTTTTAGATCTCTTCTGATCCTTTTAATATGTGGAATATTTGATAAGAATTGTTAATTGATCCAGAGAAAGGCAAACAGAAAAAAAAATCATTGAAACTTTTCCTATTGTCTCATAAGGAGAAAAGAAAAGCAAAATTCCTTCATGACCCCAGAGACTGGCGATCAAATTTCTCCCTGGATCAATATTCCTTTGCTAGTTATCTAGGATAACCTTGAATGCCCTCTTTATTTGAAAATATATCTAACCCCTTTTTATCACTGTCACCACCTCCTTTGGTAGAGAATTCCACAGTTTAACCACCCTAACTAAGAAAAACCCTTTTCTTTACCCTCTACCCTCAAGCAATGTCCTCTTATCAGTTGAAAATATCTTGGCACAAAAATGTCATTTGACAAAGCCTTATATTGACCCTGGATTTATTTATATAGGGTAATCATATCCCCTCTTAGATGCCTTTTTTCTAGAAAAAATAAGTTCAATTTGGTTAGTCTTTCTTCATAACTTTGCCCCTCTATACCCCTTATTAGTTTTGTTGCCCTACTCAGTACCTTTTCCAACTCTAAAATGTCCTTTTCATAAAATGGTGCCCACAATTGTACTCCATATTCCAAATGAGGCGATACTAGGGATTTGTATAGTGGTAGAATTATATTTGCTTCCCTTGCTTCTATACCCTTTTTAATACATGCTAATATTTTATTTGCCTTTGCAGCTGCTGCTTGGCATTGAGCACTGTTACCTAGGTGGTTGTCCACAAGCACACCTAAATCGCTTTCAGTATCTGATACCTCTAGATTTGCTCCATTAAGATTATAAATTACATGGCTATTTTTCCTTCCCAAATACATAACTTTACATTTATTCGTATTAAATCTCATCTGCCATTTAGATGTTCATTCCTCTAATTTATGTAAATCCCTTTGGAGGGAACGTACATCATTATATGATTTAATTACCTTGCACAACTTTGTGTCATCAGCAAAAATGGAGACACTACTATCTAGTCCTACTACTAAGTCATTAATAAATATGTTAAAAATAAGAGGACCTAATACTGACATATGAGGAACCCCACTTACTACATTAGTCCAATCTGAATATGTTCCAATCCCCAAAACCCTTAGCTTCCTGTCTTTTAGCCAGCTCTCAAACCATGAGCACATATTTACTGCAATTCCAGTATCCCTTAGTTTGCACATTAGTCCAATTTGAGTATGTTCCATTTACCACAACCCTTTGCTTCCTGTCTTTTAGCCAGCTCTCAATCCATGAGCAGATATTTCCTCCAATTCGTATATCCCTTAGTTTGCACAATAGCCATGCCATGTGGCACTGTATAAAAAGCCTTTGGAAAATCCAGACTACACCCATTGAGTTGCCTTGATCCAAGTTCCTACTAACCTCCTCATAGAAACTATTTAGATTTATTTGACATGACCTATCCCTCATAAATCCATGTTGACGCCTACTTATAATCCTGGTCGAATAGATATATTCTTATATATTATCCCGTATTCCATCAGGACCTAGGGCTTTATTAACATTTCATTTTTCCAACCTCTTTTGGATTTCTTCCTGCGTTAACCAATCATTTGGTGAAGGTAGTGTAGCCCCATTATGTTGCAGTGTCCCAACCACTGGTACCTCCCTTGTGTATGCCGAAGAAAATAACTTATTTAATTCATCTGCCATTTCCTGATCACTATTTGTAAGATGGTCTGCTTCACATTGTAATATTCCCATAGCTTCCCTCCTGGCCTTCTTCCCATTAATAGTTACATAGTTACATAGAAATTCAGGTTGAAAAGAGACTTTCAGTCCATCAAGTTCAACCTTTTAACCATCCAGATTAACAGTCCAGTCATGAGATTCATCCCACCACGTTTAGGTAATGCCTATTAAATCCCATTTTTCATTAATTGCTAATAATTCTAACTCTCCCATTTTTCCTGGCAAGCTTCTGGCATTGGCAAGCATACACCTTATGTTATGAGTCTGTAGTTCTGAAGTGCCTGCCACTGTACTTGAGTTACTTAGTACTACCTCCCTATTGACTAAACTACCCCTCCCCCATCTCCTCCCCTATGAGTTGTTAATTCATCCCTTATATCCTCTACATTTTCTATCCCATTACTTATATCTAGTCCCCCCCCCCACCTACTAGTTTAAAAACTCATCCAGCCTTTCTACCATCCTATCCCCTAGCACAAAAGCTCCCTCACCATTAAGGTGCAATCCATCCCTGCTGTAGAGATTGTACCGAAGAGAGAAGTCAGCCCAGTGCTCTGAAAACCCAAACCCCTCCTTAGTGCACCACATCTTTAGCCACGCATTAACCTCTCTAAGGTCCTTCTGCCTCCCTGGGCTAGCACTTGGCACAGGTAGTATCTCAGAAAATACTACCTTGGAGGTCCTTGCCTTCAGCTTATTACCTAGTTCTCTAAAATCATTCTTTAGGACACTCCATCTTCTACTAACTTTGTCATTGGTAACAATATGTACCATGACCGCTGGTTCATTTCCAGCCCCTCACAATAATTTGTCTACCCGATCCACAACATGATGAACCCGAGCACCCGGGAGACAGCAAACTGTTCGATTGCTGGGATCTGGGTGACAAATCACCCGGTCTACCTTCCTAATAATAGAGTCCCCAACAACCAAAACCTGTCTGTTGCTCTGCCTACTCTGCCCTCTCACTCCTCCAGTAGAACTGTTCTCCCGGCTGTTAGAAGGAACAGCTCTATCTGGCATTGCCATTCCTGAATGGACATCCCCAACAGTTTCACTCAATATGGCAACTCAGAACTGGCCTGCCTCCTCCTGTTTCCCCTGACTCCCCTTCTAACTGTAACCCAGATACCTCCCTGGACATCCTCACTAGCCCCAGCTCCACCCTCCATGCTAGGCCCAGTTAAACTGTGCACAGTGAGCACCAACTCCCTTTCCTGTAGAGCAATATCACTAAGGGCTGTAATTCTCCTCTCCAGGATGTCCAATTTGAGCTTCCAGAGAGGCAACATGCTCACACCTCTCACAGAGGTATGGACCCCTGGATCATCTGTACCAGTATTGCATGCATATGACAGGATGTACACTGAGTGAGGTTGCCACTGGACTGATTCATAATTATTATTATTTTCTACAAAATTTCAGTGGGAAAAATAAAGACTATAAAATAATATATTTGTAAAAAGTTTTCCTCCTTTGCACTACAAATCTGCCCTCCATTTTCTTTGAAGTCCCTCCTTTTATTTAAACTCCTACGATTTTACTAGAATTGCACTTGATACTGAAAATGTTCGCAAGCTCACAAGTTCGCCCCTTCTCCTCTATTAACTTCTGCCTTCTCACCTGGGCACAATTAGTGCACTCTGCAATTTATCAACCTTTATTTGTAAGGTAAATCCACTTACAAACAGCCCCAAACAGCTCACAAACCTTTTATACTAGTTTAACAGTCAAGCCACACCCCTCTCACCTGGGCACAATTAGTGCACTATGCAATTTATCAGCCTTTACCTGTAAAGGAAAATCCACTTGCAAACAGCCCTAAAACAGCTCACAAACCTTTTATACTAGTTTAACAGTCAAGCCACAACCCTCTCACCTGGGCACAATTAGTGCAATCTGCAATTTATCAGCCTTTACTTGTAAGGTAAATTAACTTGCAAAATATATTTAAGAAATATTTTAGGGGTAGTCTTACTCTCCTTTGCAACTATCTTTTCATTTTCTATTTTAGCCAGTCTAATAGACCTTTTGTAAGCCTTGTTGATTTCCTTGTTGATGGTACAGTATATGGTTATAAGTATGTATATATAGTAAGGATTTAAATGTAGTCCATTTATGTTCAGTATGTTTACTTGTCAGTTCTTTGTCTCAGTCTATACATTGTATTGCTGCCCTTAGACCATTAAAATCTGCCCTTTTAACATTCAGAGTTTTTGCTGGCCCCTTACAGTTTTGTTTTTTTAATTCAATCTAAAATGAGACTGTGTTGTGATCACTGTTTCCCAATGGTTGCCCTATTCAAACAGTTCATACCATATCAATATTATTTGTTATAACTAAATCCAAGATAGCTTAATTTCTAGTAGGTTCTTGTATAACCTGGGCAAGATAATGTTTCCTGAGTGTACTCCAGAACCTGCTCCCCTTAGCTGAACTGCTTGTCTCAATTATTCAGTTAATTTCAGGGTAGTGAAAATCCCCCATTAATAAAACTTGCCCATGTTTAGCTGCATTTCCAATCTGTAATAATAATTGCATTTCCTCACTTCCAATTATATTTTGGGGTTTATAACATACTCAACCAATATTGTTTTGGAATGTGCTGCTCCGCTGTTTAACTCTACCCACAAAGATTCAACAGTATTGCTAGTTCCAGTATAAATATTTTCTCTGACTATAGGATTATATTTAGGAACCATTGTCCCTATCTTTCCTAAATAGGTTATAACCATCCAGATTAACAGTCCAGTCATGAGATTCATCCCACCATGCTTCAGTAATGCCTATTAAATGTCCATTTATGCCCAAGACCTCTGCCACTCCTGAGCTAATCTATTTCCATGTAAATGTCCACATTATCAACTGCTATAGTATTGATCAGTAGAAAATAGCAACACACCTCAAGTTGGGAGGGTTGGGAGATTGTTACCTCTGCAGTTTGAGAAAAACATCACATGTGCAATGCCTGCAACTCTCTACAACATTAACAGCTACACCATGGTCATAAAAAGCATTCAAGAAGATCTACATCTAGATTTTGCTTGTGTCATGTGCACTTTCATCTCGAACTACTAGTCTGCATCTAACCTGAGGGAGATTGATATACTATTGAGGGTTAATATGCTATGTATTTCTTTTGTCAAGAGGCAATTCAAATTTTACTGTAACAAAAGAAAATATGTTTATTACATCTAAGCAGATTTCCCAATACAATGTCCACTGGGTCTGTGCACCTTTTCCCAGCACATTTGATGGAGAAACTCAAACAGTGGAGGCTTTTTAAATGCTTTTCAAATTTTTATTAAATTATCTGACAGCAACACATAATGAAACAAACAAAATTATACAATAAACAAACTTAACTTCCTTTGAAGCACTAACTTCACTGTTGCAGTAGTTCCCTCGCTGCCAGGCCCACTCTCAACTAATCCTGGGAGCAGTTAAACAAATTACACAGTCCAATAAGTTTATATTTAGTTTACTGGTTATTTTACATTTCTAGTCTGTGGTCTTGTAGATCCGCATCCGCACTTCAGTCTCTCTATGGGTGTATCTCTCAACTGGGTTAATCTCTGGCAGCTCTCAAAAATAGCATACACATTTGTGAATCTGTCTCAGCAAACTTCTCAGTTTGCTCCTCTCAGCTTAGCAAAAAAACTCAGGCCCCAAATACAAAGCCTGATTACTGCTTGCAGAATTCCATCAATTAGAGCACAAAAGATATATAAGGTCAAAGTACTCCATGGCATAAAAAAACTAAAAATATAAATCTCCTAAAAGTATTAAATTTTACAAACAAATCAAAATATACATTTTGGAAGTTAGCACTATACACAATTCAAATTCCCCTTCGAAGAATGATTTAATTCCACGATTTATGTCACTAGCGACTTGCCCGTCAAAATTGATGTCAATAAAAATTTAAGGCTGAGAATGCTGTACCTTCGGCGCTCCTCGCGAGCCCACGCTGAGCGCCTTCGGAGCCCATCGCATGGTTCGCAATAAGCACCTTTGGTGCTCATCGCAATCCCGTGATGAGCGCCTTTAGCACTCATTGCGAGCCTCTCTCCAGTCTCTGACCCCTGTGTCTGTTTCCCCCTCCCTCTTAGTGCTTTGTGTCTTTTGTTTTTCCTTATTTCCCCTGTGTCTCTTTTCATCTGTCTCTCATCCCTGTGTCTCTTTCCATCCTCTCCCCCCTCTGCATCCTCTGTGTCTTTCTCCTCTGTGTCTGTGCTGCAGTTTTGCGTGGCATGTGATGAGTTCCGTTGCTTGCGTGTTTACTTTCTTGTGGTAAGTGTTACTGGCTTCAGGGTCGCTTTTACTGCCTTTGGCCTCGTTTTCATCCTTTTCTGATTTTTCGGCCGCCATTTTATTTCTCGCTTAGACGATTTTCGTTGGGTGAAAAACTGCAAATATGGCTCAAATTAACTTGCAACCTCACTCAAGTATTTGGCGTTTTTTGGTAATCTTTCGAGTTTGGTGGTTCGGCCGTTAAAGTCGTAAAGTATTGCATGTCTCGCTATCAGCGCCAAACTGCTATGCGCTGAGTCCCGCTGACTCTTGGTCACTGCAATGAGAGCCTTCAGCGCTCATTGCAGCTAAGTCCTGCGAGCCTCGCGATGAGCGCCTGCGGTGCTCATCTCCACCCCTGCAATGAGCGCCTTTGTGATGATCTGCTCTTCTTATGGGGCTTGTGTAGGCTTGGGAGAGCCGACCCTACTCCGCAGTTTCATTTTGTTTTCTTTGGAATCCCCTCTGTAAGTCAGCAGGACATTAGCCAGACACTCCCCAGTAACCTGAGACCTCCTTCGGCAGGAGGAGTACGGCTGCGCTGGAGATAGGTAGTTAGTTGACCATGATACCGGGAGAAAATTAACTCAAGGATCTACACCATTATCTATGTAATCCAGAAGCAACTGATTTATTTTGAAGATTCCAACATATTTAGGAAACACAAGGGGTGTATACAATACAGCAATGAGAGGGAGTGTCAGATAATTGCAGGAAATTAGCCCAACAGAGAGTCTAGCAGTAGCATCCTGTCTTGCACCTCTAATTAACATATTGCTGTCTCTGACTGTCTAGATCAGGGGCTCCCAAAGTGTTCTCCGTGGCTCCCTGGTGCGCAACAGGGGAGCCGCGGCATGAGGGAAACCAGAAGCGTGCTTTGGAGCCACGTAGGGTGTGTGTGCAGTGTGTGTGTGGTGTAGGATGGGTATAGCACCCCAGACAGCAGTTCTTTGGGGGGTTACAAAAATGACCGCAACTGCCTTCTGTCCGCCTGCTCTCTCCTTCCCCCAGGCGCCAGCTCTCTCCCTCAGAGTCCTTTGACCCGGGAGAGGAGTAACCACCAGGGGGAGGAGTCACCAGCAGAGGAGCAGCTGAAGAGAGGACAAGGGTCGAGGGAGAGAAAGAGGGAGAAATGTGCTCAGCAGCCTGTGTCTCTACCAAACAATGCGCCCAGCCTGTGTATGTAAGAGCCAATGTGCCCATCCTGTGTGTGTAAGTACCAATGTGCCCAGTCTGTGTCTGTAATAGCCAGTCTATAATTTTAATGGTAGGTGTATTTTAACAGTGAGAGACAGAATAACAAACAAAAAAAAAACGAACAAGAAAGACGCATGTCAAAAAAGTTATAAATTGATTTGCAGGTCAGTGAGGGAAATATGTATTTGATCCAATATCAATCAGCAAGATTTCTGGCTCCCAGGTGTCTTTTATACAGGTAGTGAGCTGAGATTAGGAGCACTCTCTTAAAGGGAGATATAAAAGAAAGGGAAATATAAAAGACACCTGTCCACAAAAGCAATCAATCAATCAGATTCCAAACTCTCCACCATAGCCAAGACCAAAGAGCTGTCCAAGGATCTCAGAGATAAGATTGTAGACCTACACAAGGCTGGAATGGGCTACAAGACAACAGTTGGTAAGATTATTTGCAAATGGAAGAAACACAAAATAACTGCCAGTGTCCCTCGGTCTGATGCTCCATGCAAGATCTCACCTCGTGGAGTTTCAATGATCATGAGAACGGTGAGGAATCAGCCCAGAACTACACGGGAGGATCTTGTTAATGATCTCAAGGCAGCTGGGACCATAGTCACCAAGAAAACAATTGGTAACACACAACGCCGTGAAGGACTGAAATCCTGTAGCGCCCGCAAGGCCCCCTGCTCAAGAAAGCACATGTACAGGCCCATCTGAAATTTGCCAACGAACATCTAAATGATTCAGAGGAGAACTGGGTAAAAGTGTTATGGTCAGATGAGCCCAAAATCAAGCTCTTTGGCATCAACTCAACTCACCGTGTTTGGAGGAGGAGGAATGCTGCCTATAACCCCAAGAACACCATCCCCTCCGTCAAACATGGAGGTGGAAACATTATGCTTTGGGGTGTTTTTCTGCTAAGGGGACAGGACAACTGCACCGCATCAAAGGGACCATGGACGGGGCCATGTACCATCAAATCTTGGGTGAGAACCTTCTTCCCTCAGCCAGGGCATCGAAAATGGGTCGTAGATGGGTATTCCAGCATGACAATGACCCAAAACATACAAACAAAGGCGTGGTTCAGGAAGAAGCACATTGGTCTCCAGACCATAATCCCATAGAAAATCTGTGGAGGGAGCTGAAGGTTCTAGTTGCCAAACATCAGTCTTAAAACCTTAATGACTTGGAGAGGATCTACAAAGAGGAGTGGGACAAAATCCCTCCTGAGATGTGTGCAAACCTGGTGGCCAACTACAAAAAACGTCTGACCTCTGTGATTGCCAACAAGGGTTTTGCCAGTACTAATTTGAAGGGGCCAAATACTTATTTCCCTCATTGACCTGCAAATCAATTTATAACTTTTTTGACATTTGTTTTTCTTGGGGCTTTTTTTGTTATTCTGTCTCTCACTGGTAAAATACACCTACCATTAAAATTATAGACTGATAATTTCTTTGTCAGTAGACAAACATTAAAAATCAGCAGGGGCTCAAATATTTTTTCCCCCCACTGTACATCCAAGGTTACTGAGGAAATTGAGTTCTGTAATAGCAAAACCATTATATCCGATTTTTCAAGACTTCCCTCATCAATGGCTCAGTACCAGAAGATTGGAGAAAAGCAGATGTGATACCTTTATTTAAGAAGAGAGCAAGAGAGCAAGAGCAAATCCAGGGAACTACAGACCTGTAAGACACACTTCTGTAGTGGGGAAGCAATTAGAAGGGTTGCTAAGACATAGTATACAGGAATACATGCATGTGAATAAGATAATAAGTAGGAGTAAAACAAGTTTTATGAGGGATAGGACATTTCAAACAAATCTAATTAATTTCTATGAGGAGGTAATTAGGAGCTTGGATCAAGGCAACTTAGTAGATACAGTCCGCAGTGGCCATCTTAAGTTTGCGGGCTTGAAATTTGCATGGCGATTTACAGAGCAATTAAATTGAACAAGGCCATAATCAAAGGGCAGAAGCCGCAAGCCCGTAAACCCTTCCGGCGCCAGGAAGCTGTTAGGGGGCTGGAATAGATGCTTTCCGCAGTTACAATCCAGTCATGTAATTACGGGGTGCAACACAGGCCTCGCAGCCAATAAAAAGCGGGATCCCGGAAAATGATTGACAGGGAGAGATAATAAAGCTGTGTTCCATGCGCCCACGCGTTGACTGGGTTGTAGATTCTTCCGAAGTAGGAGGTTGAGGAGGTGGGAAGTAGTGTAGAGGGGGAGGTGAGGGAGCAGGTGGCCATATGGATAGGCACACCTACATCAGGGTCAGAGGGGTGGCGGGGGCCTGATCCCAGGGTGTGTGGTAGCGGGGATGAGGGACAGGTCCCAGGGACAGTTGAGTGAGGACAGGATCCAGGGCAAGAGGCTGGGGGCAGGCACAGGGCCCCAAATTACTCCCCCCAGGTGATGGTGGTACTCCTGCGTGCCTTCCTTGAGTGGCCCGCTGTACTTACAGGGGGTAAGGAAGTTAGGCCCAGGACTAGTGCGCAGGCATGGAAGGAGGTAGCGGCTGCAGTAACAGCATTGGGCACTGCAGAAAGGGATGTGAGGTCTGCGAAGCAAAAGTTTGATGACGTCAAGGTTCTGGTGAGGAGGAAGATGGCCAAGGAGATGGCCGCAGCTTCATCAACAAGTGGTGGCCCAAAAGTGACCGTCGCCTATAATACGTGGGCGAGGGACGTTAAGGAACAACTGAGCCAGGTGCCCGCCACTGTAGCTTCAGGCCCAGCAGGGTTCAGCATCCACATCAGGTGAATATCACATACATATGATCATGCGACCTGTGCAATTTCCTAGTGCTTAACACTAAACTCTTTAATAGGGAAATGTAAGGAGATATTTAGTGTAATCCAGGATTAAACGTCATTATTACAGAAAAATTATTAAAAAGCCTCTATCCTAAAATAATAACAGGGAAGGGAGAGGGGGGAAGAGACACAGGAGAGAGAGAGGGGGGACACAAGAGGGACACAGGGGGCAGCACATTTCACACCCTCAGCTTATACTCGAGTCACTCATTTTACCCAGTATTTTGTGGGAAAATGGGTGCCTCGGCTTATACTCGGGTCGGCTTATACTCGAGTATATATGGTAATTTAATTTAAATGCTCTTGTTAGCTGCAGCAGAACATCTCTTCATTTTTTGGCACTCCAAAAACGCAAGTCCTCAGGCATATTTCATGCCAATAGGGGAGATAAGGGATACTCCTTCTCTTCTTTTTTCATTACACTTGAGCAGTAAAAGCCTATACTTTATGTCGTGGTTTGATGATGCTACAAGTGATATATATGTGTATATAGAGATTTATGGTGATTTTCTCTTTCCCCTACAATATTGTACTGCGTTTATATAAATGGCACCATGCCTTACCCCCTGTTTTTTGTTTCTCAGTGCTTTTAACTCTTTCTTTGACTAGTGCACTAATTTTTATAAAAATATATTGTGTCTATTCCTAACTTTTCATAAGTAGAATATGTTGCTGCATCCCTATGATTAGCAAATACTTTTTGCATATGAGGTCTGCATATTAGCATCATCTAAACATCATTATTTAACTTTGATGCTTCTGAAGCCCTAGAGATACTATAACTTACTATCTAATTTGTCAAAATTAAGGTGGTCACATTTTGAAAATCCCAGAGTATTGTGGGACAGTGATACCTTTTTGACTTACAGTTATTATTTTAGGATAGATGCTTTTTAATAATTTTTTCTGTAATAATGACGTTTAATCCTGGATTACACTAAATATCTCCTTAAATTTCCCTATTAAAGAATATCACATGCACCAACATGCCACCACATGTACTTAACACACACTACACATATGCAGGATGACCAACAAGGACACTGACATGTCAGCTCCATGAAATTAACAAGGGATAGATGGATCATTCATGCGTCATTAAATCCATGAGGCTGACAAATCACTGTCTTCAGTGGGCACAACAACATTAATCAATCAATAGACAGTCCATGTATGGGTGTGCCCACTGCAGCGTATGCAGTCACAGACCGCAGCCGGAATCAAGAGAGCGTTAGGAGCCAAGAACAATCAAGATCTAGAACCAAAGAATAGATCACATCTAGCAAATGATAGCTACTCAGAGTTGCACTCAAAGGGACAGTTACCTCACTATAGGTGAGATTCATTGTGTGAAAGAGCACAAGATTCAATGTTCAATTGATCTATTGCTTTAATAGATGAAAAATGTATGATCTGTATCTTATTATACCCTTGGTGCTTGACACCACTATTATCTAAACAATATACATAACTTTAATGGGATATTTTAATCCGGAAATAGCGCCGCTTAAAAGTTATAAATATGGGTGCACAATATAGAATAAATAAATACTATATGATATAAGAATGAGGATAGATCAGTATCATCACCAATATAGAGATCTGGTCATGGGAGGTACCCTAAATAAAGGGTTAACGTATTCAAAAATAATAGAAGAATAAAGTATTGAATCCTCATATATCAGAATAAACTGATATACCTGAAAAAGTCAGGATATACTGATAATCATCAGATTATTCTATATATAAAGCACTATAAAGAAAAAACTAATGTTAAAAACAAAATATAGAGTAAAACAGAGATCATAAATAAACTGGAGGTATCAATATATATGTAAATATCAATATCAAAGATATTAGGGACACTGTGACTTGATAATAGAAGCTGCAGATAACATATAACAGTATAACAATATAGTGTATTGGCAAAACGTTGCCACACTTAGTATACTTGCTGTTCAGTTGCTATGCTTCATGTTTAACAACGTGGCTTGTCCCATCAATTCACTATGTTAAATTGGTCCTCAAGTGGTCTATGTCCTCTATGACTACTGATAAAAGTGCCAACGGGCCGTTTCGTCCATCCTCGTGGACTTTCTCTAAGGCTGTATTCTATGCTGGACTCTCTGCCATCATATTTACAGGACACTTTGGATGTTTTAAAACAAATGTATGGTATTTCGGTACCAGAAGCAACCATATTGATTACTATTGACGTTGAACAATTATATTCATCCATACCACACGATAAAGGCATTGCAGCAGTGGAACATTTTCTAAGCATGCAAAGTATTAAGGATATAGAATTCAATGAATTCATTATCAGATTATTGAAATTCATATTAACAAAAAATTTTTTTTTTTTTAACAACCGGTGGTATCAACAAAACAAGGGCACAGTGATGGGGACAGCCTATGCCCCAAGTTATGCAAATCTATACTAGGAAAAAAAGGGGTACTAGGAAAAAAAGGAAGTGTTTGAAGAAAGAATGCATGAATACACCAAAAATATAATATTATGGCAACGTTATATCGATGATATATTGATTTTCTGGACTGCTACCGAAAATGAATTTGTTAAATTCATAGGAGTTTTGAATAAGAACAACTGGGGGTTAAAATTCACATAATCAAAAAGTTGAATTTCTCGATCTGATCTTGTCAAAAGACGATAAAGGAAATATCCATACATCTGTATTTCGGAAACCCACAGCCACAAATACTTTTCTGCACTGGTCAAGCTAGCACCCTGTCACATTAAAATCTGGAATACGGGGGTGGAGCTTCTGTAAAGCACTAAAAGTGGGCTTATAAATTGCCCTAGTTATCATAACTAAACTGCATACCCTGAAAACAACTGGGGTAAGAAGAGGGGGGACCCATTTCCCCCGTGGGACCCTCAAAAGATACCCCTGGAGGCACAGCTGCAGAGAAACCTGCACCCGGCCAGCTCACTAGAAGACTGCCTTCCTGCAGGGACTTACCGGGAGGTGAGAGCTTCAGAGGCCCTGCGCCTGCTACAGGCACCCTTTGCCAGAAACTGCAACACTGCAGAAGGGCCTGGTCAGAGCAACACAGGAGGCAGTGGAAGCTACAGAGACCCCAAGATCGGGTGGTGGCCATCTTGGATTTGCACGAGGCAAGGTCTGAGGTGGAGGCCCAGGCCCCTGTGGGTGCACAGGATCACCTCAGGAGCTTTACCCATTAACCCTGTGACCCTATGCCTGGCGACCCAACTGTAAAGTGAGTACTGGTGGGGCTGGAGGAAAGAAGCAGGAAGATAGAGGGTGGCTATTTCTTTACCTGCATTAGGGGGGTCAGAGAGGCCCTTGCTGTTGGAGTATCAGTCCTGCAAAAAAAAGCTTTGAGGCGGCCATTTTGGGGCATAGGACAGGACTGTGCACGCAGAAGAAGGGATACATGTCAGCCCTAACCCCATCTCCTCCACAAGTATAAAACAAGCACAACACTGTTTATAATACACCCCTCATCTAACTAGCCTGCTACCCTTAACAGTACAAACAAGGAAAATCCACACTGACCTTAGGGTACTTAAACCTTTGAGAAAAATTGAATTCTAAAAACTCACTATTCAACTTACACACCAACAGATAAGGCTGGATTGCATCCTTCTTACCTTTATTCTGGTAGCCCTGCGATAGTTTTGAAGTGCTGTATGAATAAACAAAACTATACAACAGACAAAAGGATTATAAAACCTTATCTTAATCTTATGTAAAAAATGTAATCTTATGTAAATTAAAATCCAGGGTACATGATAAGGATTTGACTAAGGAAACATAACCAAAAATACACAAATACAATTGAATTAAAAAACCAAATCTTTTATTGACTTGAGCATAATAAAGTAATTAAATAAAAAAGCTGTGATCAAAGCAAAGAATATAATAACAACAAAAATAAAACTTAAATAAACCTCTAATAATTTGCTGGACGTCAAAAAACCCAAAGGATTAAACACCTTGGGTTTAACATTATTATTTTTTTAATCGTTGCATTTTTAACAACATTTTAAATGTACAAATAAAGATTGAATTTTTTTAAATTAGTATGTGGCAATAATAATTAAAATAAAGGCTGCATAAAATGTGTTTCTGTACAACCTTGGTTGGTTGTTCAAGGATTCCTAAATAGAATCCACAGGACAATATTTTGGTACATATGTAACACTGACTCTATGCAACTGACAGACAGAGAATGGAGGCTCACTGACACCTAGTGGACAGAAACGATTCAACACTATTCCCCAAAGCACTACAACTGTCAAGCAGGGGTATTACACAAAGGTAAAAGTGGAAACATAGATCAGTAAAGAGGAAGTATTTACTCTACAATCTACCCTGCAAAGAAAAGCCCCTCAATCACTCCCTAAAGGACGGACCCTGCCCAAGACAAAACACAGGTGGCACTCAACACAAACAAACAGAGACTGCAAACAGAACCACTATATGTAAACCTTGAAATGTCGAGAAATCCCTGACCGCCCCCTGCGTCACAAATGAGGGGTCAACTCTCTAAAAGCCATGCACAATGAACCACAAGCAACCAAAGACCATGACTAAAATGTGATTTGCATTAAACCCATTCATTTATCTGCACCACCACTTTGATCCCTCAGCAACTGCTACTGACCATCAGCCACAGACTGCCCATGCAATAGTAACTTTAATCTTTGGGCTTCAACATGGGGAAATGCAAAAAAGGCACTGCAACCAGAAGGATCACAGATCATTTTAAAACCCCAGAAACCGCCCAAGAAGCGAACTCAGAGCACTCAGACAACTCTGAGGACCAGGAGGACCTGGGTGCAACCCAAAGCAACATGGACCTCTCACTGAGATCCATAGCCCTGATAGAACGAATGTTCCAGGCATATACTGAAAAGACTGTGAACGCTATCAGAAAGGACATAAATGACCTGGGTCAGAGAACCCACCTTCTGGAAGAAATGGTAGACCAGATTGCTGAAGCCCAGGAGAGGGACAGAGCGCTACACTCGCAGACCTACTCCAGAGTGGAAACCCTCGAAGATAAATTTAAGGACCTAGAAAACAGGTCGCCGCCATAATTTAAGACTGAGAGGGATTCCGAAGGCAGTACAAGACCTGAAGCCTTACCTGAAAGACACCATCAAGGGCATTATTCCGGAAATACCAGAGTCAGTGTGGGGGATAGAGAGGGCCCACAGAGCTCTAGGGGCACCCAGAAACCCAGACGTACCGAAAGATGTGATCATTAGATTCCTGCGACAACAAGCCAGGGACCTGATCCGGCGGCAGCCAGAAAAAAAGCAAAACATCAGGGGCCCAGACAATGCAACAATACTGCTGTTCGCAGATCTTTCTCCGATCACACTGACCAGGCGCAGGGAAATGAAGCCAGCCCTAGAGATTCTGAACACACATAAAATCCCATATAGATGGGGCTTTCCATTTGTGGTATCTTTTCAACATAAGGGCAAGATATACTCAGCCCGCTCCCTGGAGGAATGCCGCTCTCACCTCACTACTATAGGGGATTATAGGACGATTGTCTCCCATAGTCCTACCCCCGACAGATGCCAGAATTTTTGACTGGCGTAGGAGTAAGTGTATATGTATTACGGTTAATGTTGTTTATTAACTTTCTTTTTTCCCTTCCCCTCCCACCCCAGCACGCTCTATCCGGCATGAGAAGACATTGGCCCGCAACGTGGCCTGGAGGCTCCTTCTGGTGCCCCCTGGCTCTCTTGTCCCTCCTGCACAATCCGGGACATGGGGTGAGTTGACAGGTTGTCAACAACACATACTCAGACTTACCCGATGGCCAGTGTAGAATACACTTTTACCACACACAATGTAAAAGGGTTCAATTCACAGTAGAAAAGGAGAAAAGCTTTTCTTTATTACAAGCATATAAAGCCTTCTGTCCTGTTCTTGCAGGAAACACATTTTGCACAACACAAAATCCCCTCATTCTTGGATAAAGAATACCCAAACTATTACTCAGCTACGCAACCCACCAGAAAAGCGGGGACATCAATACTAATACACCGAAATTTTCCATTCCAGATCACCTCTAAAATAATTGACAAAGAGGGACACTACATTATTCTATCCGGCACTAGCTGACGCTAGTATCCATTTATGCCCCGACGACATCTCCACACAAAACTCTTTTAAAAATCCTGAGAGTACTTGAATCTTACGCCCATGAAAAACTGATAATAGGGGGAGACCTCAATCTGACATTAGATTCTCTCTTAGATCGATCTAGGGGCCTAGACTGTGGTCGGTACATAATTAAAATGCAACAAATTAAGAGATTATTAAACGCTATAGGCTTAGTGGACGCCTGGAGAGGGCATCACCCAACCAGACGGGAATATACTCACTACTCGCATGTACATGGATCTTATTCCCGAATCGATACAATACTAGTAAGCGCGCCTATTTTTGATATGACTAGATCAGCCGTAATTAATGTATGCCCATGGTCGGATCATTCGGCGGTGACCCTGACAATAGACTTTGGCGAGACCCAGAAAAGCCCCTTAATCTGGAGGCTAAATGAAATTTTACTACACAACCCCACTTTCAATAGCCAAGTAGAGAAAGATCTATGACTATACTTTGACATCAATGACACTACAGACGTAGGGATGGGCTGGATCTGGACTGCCCATAAGGCGTATATACGTGGCACCTATATTAAGCTTGCTTCAGCCTTTAAGAAGCAATGCCTGCAGAGGGAAACAGAGATCAGAAAAGAACTCCAAAGACTAGAGAAACATAACCAGACTAACCCCTCTCCTCAAACAAGACATCAAATAGATAGATGTAGACTGGAATTCGACAATGCTCTGTCAATGCGCACAGACAAAGCACTGAGGCGCACCACCCACCTATACTATACAAAGGCGAACAAACTTAGCTCCCTTCTAGCTAGGAGACTGAACCCTAGACCCCTTTAGCAAAAAAATGTAAAGCTTAACACCGCAAATGGGTATCCCTCAGTAAGCCAAACAGAAATTAAACAGACCTTTGCGGCTTTCTATCAAAAAATCTATGCTGCAACTATCCTACAAGGCCCAGATGCGACCCAATCCTATCTGACATCTTTAGATCTACCCAAGGCCACGGAACAGGACATAAGCATGCTTAACTCTGACATATCAATAGAGGAGGTACTCAGAGTTATTGAAAATCTCAAATTAGGTAAAGCCCCGGGCCCAGATGGGTTCCCAAACTCCTACTATCAAACATATGCTGGGCTTCTAGCCCCCTATCTATGCAGGCTTTTCAACTCCATTCTGAATGGAGAAGCCATGCCACCTGAACTCAATAGGGCTGACTTGGTGGTGTTCCCTAAGGAGGGCAGGAACCCCCTGGAGGCCAAAAACTACCGCCCAATATCCCTCCTAAACGGCGATGTTAAGATGCTAGCAAAGATAATGGCGGACAGGATCTCCAAGTTCCTACCGGAACTAGTACATAAAGACCAGACAGGCTTTATCCCATTCAGACAAGCACCAGACAATCTTAGACAAACTTTAAATGTACTACATCTAGCGCAAAGGGATGGTATCCCTCTCTGTGTCTTGGCCCTTGACATTGAAAAGGCCTTTGACACGGTAGAGTGGCCCTACTTACACGCGACACTGGCCAAATTTGGCTTCAAAGGACGCTTCATAAACCTGCTACGCTCTTATTATCATCTGCCCCAGGCGGCTCTAAAACTACCAGGGCCAAACAGGGAGACTATAGACATACGGAGAGGAACAAGACAGGGGTGTCCCCTGTCTCCATTACTCTTTGCGCTGGCCATGGAACCTTTGGCCCAAAAAATCAGATGCACCGCAAACATAAGGGGCCTGAGAATCGGCCTCCAAGACCTCAAATGCTCCCTGTTTGCGGATGACCTCCTATGCACTCTGACATACCCCAAGAGCTCGATCCCGGCCTTGCTGATGGTATTACGTGACTTTGGGGAGATATCAGGGCTAAAAATTAACCTGGAGAAAACCGAGGCCTTAGATGTAGGAATACCATTGACAGATCTTACAGAATTGCAAAGGACTTATAACTTTTCCTGGCCAAAAACATCAATCAAATATCTAGGGGTTCATATTACAAGGAGGGTAGCGGGAATATACAAAGCAAACTACCCCCCATTGCTTCAGAAATTAACAAAGAATATACAAAGCTGGTCAAAGCTAAACATATCATGGACGGGCCGCATCACGGCCATCAAGATGAATATTCTGCCCAAAATATTGTACCTTTTCAGGACCCTTCCCCTACCGCTAGATCTCAAAGATCTAGACAGATTGCAGAATATAATATTTAAATTTATTTTGAGCAATAAAGCCCCACGGATCGCTAGGCAGATGATGTATAAGCACAAAAACCAAGGGGGATTATCCTGCCTAAACCTTAGGCTTTACTACAAACCAGCCCAGTTGGCCTTCCTGCCACTAACCCACACAAAGACACATCAACCCATATGGGTCTTTATGGAGAACTGGGAACTTAGACCCCACTCCTGGGACACGCTGATCTGGGACCCGGGGATTCATAAAATCAAAAACAAAAAGTACCTCACCAACCCGATGATCAAACTCACGGCAGTATTCGGTGCAGGGGAAGGAGGGACCAGCACAAGCTCCGTGCCCTGGTGAGGAGGAGGAGTACTTCATCTGGGCACTTGGATATTGGCCAATGTGATGGTGATGTTTTGTACGCAGATGGCTACCTCCCATCACATGGTCCATGATCCCCTTCTCTGTGTCACCAGTTGATGGTCACTGAGGAATGCTGTTGAGAAGAGATGCTACAGTTCCTATCTTTTTAAGGCTTTATTTTGTAGGTTATTGTTTTCTTTTGTTTTAGGCACAATTCAGGTCCATGAAGGCATCTTCAGCATCTGCAAGCATTGTGAAGAAAATTTATTAAGTGTAAGAGTTTCCCAGTGCCTCTCAGGTGGACATTCCTTCAATGACAGCCCCCCCCACTCCCCCTCCCCTTGATATCAATGTTGATTAACAATATCATATTGCGAAGGTGATAGTACACCATTTATTGTGAGATGACACATCATTTTTAATTGTCATGGCCAGTGAGTTATCCTGAGAACAAGCTTTGTAATGCTTGCAGATGGAAATCAGTTTAGGTGGTATATTGTTACAGTTACGATATTTAGCACTGTACTGTACATGTGTTATGGACTGAAATACGTATAAAATGCATTTATGTTTGTGTCCTACTTATATATCTTATCTTTGCAGTATTATCGCATAACCAAAGTTTTATTAATATTGCTGAAACATTGGGAACTCTAAGATAGAGGATTCATCACTTCCACATGCAAGATGGCTACTGAATCATATTCTGAGAGCAGTAAGATGGTATTCATATCCGTGACCAAATAAGGATGTGAGCCCCGCCACCTTCCGGGGCCAATCAGAGGTTTCACTTAAACTGGCCATAATGACATCAGATCCGAAACCTAATAAGGATATGTGCCCCTTCGCCTTCAGGAACCAATTAGAGGCCTTACTTAGACTGGTGTTCACCAAGATGCAATATTTATCTGATTGTTAAAAATGTTATAAATATGACAGCTGATTTTAATAAAGAAGGGGCGAGAGAAAGCTTTATACCAGAACTCTGTGTTCATGTATTATTTCTCTAAGGTGTGAACACTATCTGTATATTGGTAATTTGGCCAGGGACAGATATCTCCGAGAACTATTTTGGTTTTCTCCAAAACAATTGGCGCCCAACGTGGGGCTTGAGGTTTAACTGAACCGTCAGCAAGAGGCAAGGGATCCGGACGGAGCCTACAGGAACGGGCGGAGCCTGATCACCTCCGGTACACGGTAAGGACACGGTTAGCACCTTGACCGCGTAAAACCTGTTCCTGGGACTCAGCCCGTCATCCAGACCCGCTGGTTGGGGAGGTGTCAAAAAGTACAGGTAAAATTACTTGCCTCAAGTCCATTACGAACCCTGTACCAGTGATATCTGTCACCTGTGTATGACTGTTGAAAGTGTGGGTCGAGTGATTGTGATTTCTTGGATATTGTGGTCCAGGACATACATGTGTGCATGCGGCATGCTCCAGGGACGGATTGGGTAGTGTCTGGATAGCACTATAGCCCTGAAGGAGCCGTATGTACAGACGTGCATATATATATACCTTTCCTAAGGAGGGTCTATGCATGTTTGATAGCCGAGTATCTCTTGGGGGTCATGATGTTCGTGCCTTGGTAGCGTGATAACCCCGGGAGATATCTATCACACACTAAGGTGTAAAGGCATGTATGTGGGATGCAGACTTCAGGGACGGATTAATTGTGCCCGGATAGCACAATAGCCCTGAAGGCGTCAATTTTAGCACACGACGGTGTGAGACCCTGGATTAAAATATCTTAAGAGTCAGAAATTTAGCTTAGAATTTCTCTCCCTGTACTTGTGAATTTCCATGCAGCTGTGTGTGACTCAAGGTCAGAGCACAAGCTGTGAAAATAATTTACTCCCCCTCCCATCCCGGTTGAATTCTTTTAAGAACGTATCTTAGTTAAGAGAATTATTTTTATGCCAATGCTTACGGTCGTATGAGTTTGTACAGTAAGTGAAATAACTGTCATGTTTCTATTCATGTTTTCATGATGTTGTTAGATTTTGATTACAGTACGTGAAGTAATGTTTGTGTAAAAGTAGGTGTGTCCCGGGAGGAGATTGATTTAAAAAGTAAATAGTTCAAGATATATATGGACGCAGATTGAGAATTGGTTGTGTAACAAACATCTATAATTTTACACCCATCTTAAAGGCAAACAGCATCTACTATACCACCACTTCTGGAGTCAGTGCCCTGTATCTACTACTTCTGGGCAATATAAATTCTTATTAAAAGGAAGATATAGGAGACTTTCAATGTTTCATTAAGCTTTATTATACACAAAGAAGTATACAAAAGAAAAGTAAACGCAACGTTATTTTTTAGGATGTTTTGTTTAGAAAGTTACTCTGAGACAATTTCTGTCTCATATGCTGTTATGTTGTGATATTGCCGGCTAAGATGTATGTTTAATAAGGAAATGTGATGTTCTCTTCCGTAATCTTGTGTCTATCTAAATCACTTGTCATTATACACTGCACTCTCTGTTATCCCTTTGCCAGTAGTGCGTGGTTACACACTACAACCTAGTGGTCCCCGGAGGGTGGTAACTATTGTCTGAGTTTAGGGAAGACGTGTGAAGTGATTCTCACTTCATAGCAGTCGAGCATTTCAGACAAAAAAAGGTCTGCTTGTTCCTCTTTTTTTCTCATCTCTCTCCCTCTCAGACAACTGGTCTGCTTGTTCCTCTTTTTCTCACCTCTCTCCCTCATCTTGTCTGCTTTCTAAAACTAGCTTGTGCTATACTTAGGACAGGAGAATGGGACAGAAACAGACTTAATTGAATATTGATGGCATGTTGGCTCCGGATGTGGGAAAGAAAAGAGGGGGAGAGGCCGTGGTAAATAAATCTAAGAAGATGTTTAAGGTGTGTGGATTCACAAATATTGTGGGAGGACATCTGAGGGCAGAAGATTGGTGAAAAGTGTTGAGAAATAATAGAGGACAGTTACAAGATTGTGGTTTATTACCAAGTGCAGAAGCATGGTACAGGGTAGCTAAGGCGATTGAGATAGAGGGGTTGACAGAGAGAGAGGTTGAAGTACGTGGACAGAAAATTTATGCATACTATGCACCATGTGAGACTGTCAGTCCCCTACTTCCAGCCGTTGTCCCCTCTGTAATTCAAGCATCCTGTAACCCCAACACCACACAAACTCCCTCTGCAGAACAAAGACATTCCACCCAGCCACAGCCCTAAAATGGCGCCCACACACAATCTAAGGAGGGGTCCTGTCACCCTCTGAACCCTCCCATTAAGATGATAGCGGCGCCCACTCAGGAATGTCCACCTGTCATACCGAACGCCCCCTTGGTGAATACGCCCCTTTATCCTGTATTGACTACTAACGGAACTATGTATACTCCATACTCGATGTTCCCAGTCATGCCACTCCCAGATAACACGTCACTATGGGCCGCCCCACAGACATGGACACCGGAGACAGACGCTATCACTCCTCCCTTTTCTCAGAGACGGTCAAACATGGATGTTAGCTCGGACTCCTCATTACTCTTTACTCCCACAGGCCATCATAAAAATGACAATGTAAAAGAGGAGGATGAGATAAAAGTAGGAGAGAGTGCGAAGGAGTGGAGGAGTAAGACCCTGGGCTCAGGAACGAACCAATGTAGAGTGCGTAACAGAAACAGTAGAGCGAATCTAATGTATGTTGCATTCACACCTCCCTCATAAACACACTACCTGACCCTGAGAAACAGCCTATGCCTTTCTACAGAAAGATATCACAAATACAGAAGACATATGCTGCAGCCTGGAGAGACTTGGTTAGTTTGTGTGAAATCAGAGCAGGAGATTCATACTGGCCCATAATGCAAAAGATAATAGACCCATATGATCTGCCACGTGAGACAACTGACTATGAATCAGGTGAAATATTCTGTGAACTACTAAGAGACTGGGCGAAGGATAAATTGGCAGACCAGGCTGTTAACCTGCAGGATATTAAACAGGACAGAGACAAGTCAATAGAAAAGTTTCACTCACGGCTCACGCAGGTGTTCACAGACCTCGGCTTCAGCCCACACAATAAGACACACACACAGATGTTAAGCACAGCTTTTGTGATAGGTCTAAAGGAATCTATAAAGAAAGGTCTATTGACTTCCAGACCAGAATATAGAGTGTTACCATTAGATACGCTACTACTTGTTGCAAAAGGGCTGGAGTCTGTAGAAAATGCACACCCTACATCATCAACATCCAAAAAGACTGCCGCTCTCATGGTAACTTCTGAGGAGCCGGCATATAAAGGGGAGAAGAAGGAAACACGGGAGTGTTTCAATTGTAACAAGTTTGGACACATCAGCAAGAATTGTAAGATGCCTAGAAGACCGAGGACAAAGCAACAGGGGGATGGCACTAATAAGCAAGAGGGCCAAAGCACAGCATAGGACAGTGGTGAGCCTGTGTCACTATCTCCTGCTATGGTAGTATCTTCAGGGGATAGCGGACTAGGACCTCAAGCTATTGTAACATTACCAATAGAAGGGATCCCTACCACCTTCCTAGTAGACACAGGTGCAGCCAGAAGTGTCCTAAGACAACAAGATCTGCCCGACTCATCTTACCTGTCTAACATTGATGTTGCTTGCGTAGGGGTTGACGGTATCCCCTCTTCCAACAAGTTGACTCAGCCACTGCAAATAGGCCCATTCCCAGACCTGCTTGCTAGATTTGTAGTGTCCTCCACATGACCAATGAACTTGTTAGGTGCAGATGTACTTTCTCGCTTGCAAGCATCCATCTTGTTTACCCCAGACTATACAAGTGTCCTCGCCTTTAACAATTACTGACACTTCAGCACTCTGTTCACTACCAATATTACTCCACTTAGATGCGAAAAAATGACAATAGACAAGACCCGGCCGACATCTTGGATAAGATTCCGGCAACCCTCTGGTCACGTGGTCCGGAAGATATTGGGCATTTAAAGGTGCCTCCAGTCATAGTGAAGTTGAAGCCTGGCGTTGAATTACCACGAAAACCCCAGTATCCTCTGAAGCCAGCACAGATTGATGCAATTACACGACAGATAGAGAGCCTGTTGAAACAGGGAGCGTTAGTGCGGTGTACGTCACCATGTAACACGCCCCTCTTCCCAGTGAAAAAGAAATCCAAGAAAGGAGAGCCAGTAAAATACTGTATGGTACAAGATTTGCGAGCAGTCAATGAAGCAACCATATTAGACACTCCCATAGTACCTAACCCACACACTCTCCTCTCTGGAATACCTCCAACAGCAGCATACTTTACTGTAGTGGATCTGGCAAATGCCTTCTTTAGCATTCCTCTAGATCCTTCATGTCAGTACCTCTTCGCATTTACACATGTTCATAATCAATTTACATGGACTGTCATGCCTCAAGGAGCACAGAATTCTTCTAGTCAGTTTGCTAAGGCCATGGGTCTAATCCTTGATTCTTGGATGTTGTACTTCTGCAATATGTTGATGACCTCTTACTCTGTGCTGAACACCTTCCTACAGCTACACGGACATCAGAGAGTTTATTGAGACATCTGGCAGAACAAGGGTGCAAAGCATCCAGAGAAAAGTTACAGTGGTGTCAGGAGACTGTCATATTCCTGGGACATTGCCTTTCCAAAGGCGTGCGTCATCTCACACGCAGCCGTGTTAGGGCAATAGAGGAAATGTCTGTACCAGAAGGACACAGACCTCTCCACACTTTCCTAGGTCTTATATCCTATTGCAGAGCGTGGATCCCAGAAGCCTCTCTCCTGATGCAGCCCTTGTATGATGTCCTGAAGATTTAACCCTTTCAGATGACTCAGATAGCCCTAAATAACTTTTACGCTCTGAAACAGGCTATCTCCTCAGCCCCTGCATTAGGGCTACCCAACTATGACCTACCGTTCAAACTGTTTATATCAGAAAAGGAAGGACATGCAATGAGAGTCTTGACACAGTCCCATGGAAACAGACAATGCCCCATTGGCTACTTCTCATGTCATCAGAATGCTGTAGCAAGAAGAGGCCCTTCTTGCCTTAGGGCAGTATTTGCAGCTCATGCCTTACTGGATAAGACAAGTGACATAGTCCTTGAATATCCCTTGACAGTTCTTGCTCCACATGACATAGCTTCTATCATAAATTTAAACGCAACCAAAACACCTGACAGCAGCCAGACACCTCCGTCTCCAATGTTCACTGCTCCTGCCAGATAATGTCACCTTACAGAGGTGTTATGTGCTTAATCCAGCCACTCTCTTGCCATTTCCTGAGGGGGAGATGAGGAAGAAGGACATTTCTGGTATAGTTTGAATTTGGATCAGGAGTCAAACATAAGCTCGGATGTAAAAAGTAATTTACTGGGACGCCTAGTCAAGAAGACAGAAACAGATCTTCAATATGAAGCGAAGCTTATGAAATTGAAGCAAGTCACGTTAAAACTGATGACATTGTATAATGATGCAATAGGGGATAGCGCACTCACGGTAGAGCTTCCCTTTGAAGCAGAATTGCTCTATAAATATTGGGATACAGCTGTCCCACACATAGCACTAACAAAGTCTGCACAGAGTACATGGAGCTCATTGGGGACTGCGCTGAAATGGTGGGAGTCTGCAGATGAAGATGAACTAGAAGCAGAAGGGATAACAAAACAAACCTTCAACTGGCATGTGAATAGCTTTCCCAAAGTACAGGCTGAAGACCCATATGCGGTTCCAGGATCAGTAAACCCACCTCATGGTGGGTCTTCAGCAAATGGAAATGGAGACCTCACACCTTGCGAATGTAAAAGAACTTGCCCTGACAGACCCAGACATCACTCTGTATGTGGATGGATCAAGGTATGCTGATGAGAATGGAAAATATCACACAGGATATGCTGTGACTACGGAAAAAGATGTGATGCTAGCCTTCTCATTACCTCCCACAATGTCAGCACAAGAAGCAGAGTTGATTGCATTGACTAAAGCCTGTGAAATTGCAGCAGGACAGCGAGCTAACATCTATACAGACTCAAGATATGCTCTAGGAGTGACTCAAGACTTTGGAATAATTTGGAAAGCCAGAGGATTTATGACAGCTGCAGGTACTCCAGTGAAGCATGATAAAGCCATATGTGAACTGATGGATACGTTAGCACTCCCAGAAGAAGTGGCCATACTGAAGGTGAAGGCACATGGGAAGCTAAACTCAAATGAAGCACAAGGAAATCATCTAGCAGACCAGATGGCTAAGAAGGCAGCAATGATATCACAGGAAATGGACAAGAAAGAGGAGAAGAAAGACCTAAATAAATATCTACACAATGCAGACTTTACCTACAGATCTGAAACTACTCAAAGAATTGCAGAAGACTGCAGACCCAGAAGAAGTAAACAAGTGGAAAGCAAAGGGAGCAATCCTTAAAGATGCATTGTACGTTGATAATCTGAGATTGTGTTTACCAAAGAATCTCTATCCAGCAACAGTACAGTGGGCCCACGAACCGGCACACTTGTCAAAGACCCTCATGAACGCTCTAATAGACAAGTACTATATGGGCCCAGGCATAACTACACTTACGAGCAAATATTGCAAGTCCTGTAGCATCTGTGCTAAATGTAATACAGGCCGAACTGAGAACCCCACACAGAAGCATTTAGCAAAATCATTGTACCTATTCCAGAGGATACAAATTGTGGCCAGTTTGAATATGCATTGGTGATTGTAGATATGTTCTCAGGATGGCCAGAAGCGTACCCAGTCACAAATATGACTACAAAGACCACAGTGAAGCGGTTACTAACAGAGGTCATCTGCAGATATGGGGTCCCTGAAGTAATTGAAAGTGACCAGGGACCAGCTTTCACTGCAATCTTAGCTAAAGAAATATGGACAGCTCTAGGAGTGACACTATCTTTTCATACACCCTACCATCCCCAGAGTAGTGGGAGGGTGCAACGTATGAATGGGACTTTGAAGTCTAGAATGCTAAAAATGTCACAAGAAACTGGTATGCCGTGGCCTGAGAGCTTTCCTATAGCTTTGTTCAGTGTCAGGTATACCCATAGGGGAAAACATGCTTTATCTCCTCATGAGATCTTATTTGGGTCTGCTCCTAGATTATCTACCTCCGGATCTGGAATAGATGTTATTTCCCTCAGCAATTGCAGTTGAAATCTGATGTACTTGTTGACTATGTGATAGCCTTGTCCACAGCACTGACTAAAATCCATGCACAAGTGTTCTCTTCTATTCCAGATCCGGAGGTAGATACTGGCACACACCAACTACTTCCTGGAGATTGGGTTCTGGTCAAGAGGTTTGTGCGGAAAACCCACTGGAACCCAGATACGAAGGTCCTTTCCAAGTCCTACTGATCACAACCACTTCGGTTAAGTTGGAAGGGAAACCTACTTGGGTCCACGCGTCACATTGCTAAAAAGTTGCTCCCCCTGATGAACAGGAACCAACACAATGAGTATAACTCAGTGTTTTATCTTGTTTCTTACAGTATTCTTGAACAGTGCACAACATGTAACTATTACAAAATGTGAAGATGGAGTCACATTTTGGTATAATTCACTTTCTACAAATGTTGCTACATACACCTTTGACTTCTGTGATATTGTTAGATGTCCTACTGTCCATCAACAGTGTGACTTGTATAAATTTTCCCCTAATAAGGCTATATACATATGTGTTGATGGAAAGATTTATGGTACTGCTTATGGGAAAGATTGTCCTACATGGGATATGGTAGGATGGACTACTGGAACACCCTTGGAGTATAGACCTCAGAACGCTGAAGCCAAGAAAGATGACCTAGGTAGATCTCTACTAGATCGTATGACTCTACTAAAGATTGGTAGATGTTTAAATAGTGGCAAGACTAGTTCTAGCATGCAGCTAACTCTGACTATACAAAATCCTAGTCCCATAGATGCTGACACATATTTGATGGGAGCATGGAGTAAGGGGGAGACTACAAAGTTCTCATGTAAATTTAAGTTAGCAGACTTATACAATTATCCTAACTTACCACTTCTATTACAGATATTACAACCAGGTCCCAAGATCATTGGAACAATGACTGCTAATGGTGATCCAACATATGAAGATACTTTAGCTACTGAAACAGGGTATTCAGATCTCAATGTATGGTTAGAATGGATGAAATGTCCAAGAACATAACAAAACTAATTGTTATGTTTGTGGTCATGCTAGTCCCCATTTGGGTACTGTTCCACTCACTATACCTTTATTAGAAGAAAAATGTTTCCTGAGCCTGTTCAAAAACACACTCAGTGATGTAAGTAGATGTAAAAAATGGAAAAAGACATATCCTATGATAACTAATAACCCGTATCCAGGTGTGGCTATAACTATATATCCAGGAAATTATACATGTTATCGTAGGAATGTTTCTTATGGAACTAACTTACAGAGGTTCCCAAGTGGTTTTTGTCAGACATACAGAGATGGATCATCCACATTATTGATTAATCACACACAATCCTTGGGAGATATATATTGGATATGTGGGGACATGAAGCTGAGAGTCAGAATGTCAGGAGTATGGCGGGGAGAGTGTACCTTAGCTAAGGTTATTATGCCACTCCATATTGTCCCAACTAATTATGGTGATCCATCTAGCATTCTTCAAACACAATCTAGAAAGAAGAGACATACATCATTATCATCTGAACCTGGAGAAAGTTTTGACCCACATGTATATATTGATACCATAGGAGTCCCAAGGGGGGTGCTGAATGAATTTAAAGCTTGCAATCAAGTAGCAGCAGGTTTTGAGTCACTCATACCAATGATTGGAGTAAATAAGAATGTTGCTTGGATTAATTACATTTACTATAATCAGCAACGGTTTGTTAATTATACCAAGGACGCCTTAAAAGGTATTGCAGAACAGTTAGAAGCTACATCACACATGACCTTCCAGAATCGTATGGCATTAGATATGATTCTTGCAGATAAAGGAGGAGTATGTAAAATGCTTCCTGCCACTAGTGCATGTTGCACATATATTCCTGATAATACAGGACCAAACGGTAAGATCACCTTGGCCATAAAGAAACTAGCTGAACTTGGCCAAGAACTAAAAGAAAATTCTGGTACTATAGATAACTGGGATTCATGGTTTAGTTGGATGAATGGTTGGCAAAAGGTTTTGTTACAAGCTGGGATGGATATCCTTATTGTCATAATTCTACTTGCCTTCCTCCTATGCTGTATTATTCCCTGTATGCGTACTAATTTGCAGAATGCAATGGAAAAAGCTTCCCCCTGGTGGTGCCCCCAGAACCTAGACACAGATCTTTATGGACAGAATGATATATGCAAGACGTCTCACAGTCTAATACAGACAGTAACTGGCTCTACAGAGAGTGTTATACCTAAGCATTATGGTCCTTGTTCTAGACCAGATACACTATTAGTTAATAGAGGCTGAATAGATTGCTGAAACATTGGGAACTCTAAGATGGAGGATTCATCACTTCCACATGCAAGATGGCTACTGAATCATATCCTGAGAGCAGTAAGATGGCATTCATATCCGTGACTAAATAAGGATGTGAGCCCCGCCACCTTCCGGGGCCAATCAGAGGTTTCACTTAAACTGGCCATAATGACATCAGATCCGAAACCTAATAAGGATATGTGCTCCACCGCCTTCCGGAACCAATTAGAGGCCTTACTTAGACTGGTGTTTACCAAGATGCTATATTTATCTGATTGTTAAAAATATTATAAATATGACAGCTGATTTTAATAAAGAAAAGGGGCGAGAGAAAGCTTTATTCCAGAACTCTGTGCTGGTGTATTATTTCTCTAAGGTGTGCACACTATCTGTATATTGGTAATTTGGCCAGGGACAGATATCTCCGAGAACTATTTTGGTTTTCTCCAAAACACATGCATGTTTTTCTTTTTTTGTTATCCACCTCCACCTTTTTTTTGATCACTTCTTTTCAGATTATTATTTTTTGGGAACACACTGTATGTGTGAAACTAGATTGGATTACACAATCCAGAAGTTTTTGCATCTGTTTTGTTGAGCAGATATAGAGATTACGGGGTTCTTCAATTAAATGGAGTGATTTCTGATAATCCTTTTTTTCATCAGAATCATGTTGCAATGGTGTATTGACCGCACGTGACCCTTGTGGGTACTATGCATCATGCTTATTCTAGACTATGATATTACCCCCTTTAGGTATCCCCTCCTTCCCCAAAAGCTACTTGCCCTTCTGGGAACCGCCCACACCCTACCCATTCTGCGTGTACTCTGTGTATGAAATAAAGCTTTGTTATGCCGTTCTCACCATACTAGTGTCTTTTCAATGGTGGGGTTGTGGGACATCCACATACATCCCATTTGTGTCACATTCCTATATCTATAAACTAATGAGCCCTAGTGACTATGTAATAGATTAATACATATAATGATAATAAAATGATTATATAAATTAAATAATAATATATAATAATATAGGGTTAATACACATGACAGTTCCAATTTGTGATACTGTGGAGTATAAACATTCCCCTGAAGGGCTGATAGGAATATAACAGGTGATAATGTAAATTTATAGATAGCAAAACACTTGATGGGATTTCACCAAATGATAATGGGTATAAATCTTGGCACACATCCCCATGATACACATACTGACCCTGCCACCTACTCAGCCCAGGCCTATGCCCGAAGACTCCTACCTGCGGCCTATGACAGCAGCCCTGCACGCCCAGAGCTGTCTGCCTCAGCCAGACCTGCAGGTCCTGAGAGCACTATAAGTCAAAAACTACTAACATCAATATATGCATCTACAAATCTCAGCTGCTTTTTATCACATATAGTACTACCTTTATTTATCTTTCCATCATTTCTGCAAGTCCTGAAAGGACCATAAATGACCATGAATGTACAGTTGCACATAAACGCATTCATTGTAACTATACAGTTCAGCAGTTGTTAATGTATCACAAGACACACGGTATCCCTTCACATACTCACATGTGCATTGAATGACAAGCACACACACCACATGTCAGCTGCTGTATATGTTCCATGTATTAGGTGTTTAATATATTTATTAAATCTCAGTCCTGCTGCACTGGTTACTGTTCTCTCCGAATGTATGACCAGCAGTCACATTAAATTCAAAGCTTGTAGGTGCAACGTGAGACCCGCAATGTCTGCAAGCTTGAAAAGTTGCGGATTTACAGTGCTACTAAATTAGAACATGGTGCAAGTTACGGGCTTGAGAGGCAAACTCATAAACCATATTTCGCTCGTCGGATCAGCAGCCATGAACGTGATCAATTAGTCAAACTCGTAGTTATGAGTTGGGATGGAGCCAATGGAAACAGAGATTGTCAGAATTACGTCACTGAAAAATGGAGGTGGGATTTCAAAGTCTTACAGGGTTCAATTACGAGTTACAATCTGACCCACATTCCAGTTATGATGCAATATTCATAAAGCCATAAATATGATATTCTATCACATGCGAGTTACAGTATATGTATTAACACATTGATTGCCAGGATCGATATAACACAAACATTTAAAATGAAATAAAGTATTTTTCGGGGCCTATTTGCGAGCTTGAGAATGTTGTGCTATTAATTCTAAGACCTAACATCACTTTCCCTTTTAAAATTAGTCCAGTAGAGTGGTGATATTTGCATTCAAAGTGCTACTGATTGGGCTTTACCCTCATGTGAGTCCTCTCTATCACTCATTGGTCTTTGGGCTCCATTTGCGTGTTACAGTGTTGTAGGCAAGTGAAATCGCTTTAATTTAATAGCATGATTGGAATTGTAGCGGTTACAAGCTTGAGAACAAAGAATTTGGGGCCGCAAAGTTCCACGGCCCGTAGCCTTTTTCCAGTCTTTTTCGCACCTAAACCGCAAGTCATCTGAGGTGAGTTAGCTGTTGCTCCACATGCCTCTGAACAGCCTCCATGTGTGTTTGCAGCTCTTACTGATGGGTTAGAGTAGATTAGTGTGGTGAAGTTCACCTGGACCCCATCTCGGTCGCTACCTTGTGATGGTGAATGGGCTTGTGTACTTCAATAAAGCTGTGAGCTATACCATGTAGGGTCACTCTAGGTGGGCAGGTCATACCAGACAGGTCAGACAAATGGCAGTCCACTGGAGAAGGAACTGTCAACCCACTCCAGTATCTTTGGCATACAAACCTTGTGGAAAAGCAAAGACAGAGACATAGCTGAATGTGCTGCAGTCCATATGGTCACAGAGAGACGGACACAACTGAAGGACTGAACAACCAAATGTTCCCCTGGTACTTGATATATGTGATGTGACAGTGTAATTTGGCCGCTATTTCTCTTCCCAATGTAAATGTGATGAGCGAGATGTATATGCAATTATATTTATGTTTTAGGGTTCACATGAGAGCCTCTGCAAGTGAGAGGGTTAATATGGCAGGCAGTTTCATGTCTTTGTGTTGCAATTTAATCAGGTAGTTTGTCTTTAATTGCTTTATGCATGTTGCAGCATATTGGCATATGCAAGAGCCGCAGTTGCTGGCAAGGAGCGCCGATGGTGCTCCTTGCGCTGGTGGAGATGAGCGCCATAGGCGCTCATCCCTACGACCCTGTACGACTTAGGCAGTGAACGCCGAAGGCGCTCAGTGCAAGGATTGAAATTAGTGCCGTAGGTGCTCAGAAGACCAAAAGTACATGAGGGGAGAGGCTCGCAATGAGCGCCGAAAGTACTCAGAGCACTAAAAGCCTTACATTATGTGGCAAACAGCATTACCTGCCTTACAATTTTATTGCTGTCATTTTTTTGATGGGCAAGTCGCTAGTTAGGCTATTACAGAGCCCAGATCCCTCAGTTCCCTTGGATATATTCAATCAGGAACCTGGGGCTTTATTAACATTTATTTTTTTCAACCTCTTTTAGATTTTTTCCTGAATTAACCAATTATTTGGTGAATGTATTGTACTCACGCAAAACAGTCGTTGTCCCCTCTTTCTTTGTATAATTTACATGCCTGATTTTTACACTGTGTCCTAATCTTTAAATCATTGTTAAGCCACATCAGGTGTGATTTACTCCTTTTACTTTTATTTCCACATGGTATATGTTGATAAGTATGTATATTTAGTAAATATTTGAATGTTGTCCATTTATGTTCAGTATTTTTACCTCTCAGTTCTTTGTCCCCGTCTATACGTTGTATTGCTGCACTTTTGCTGGCCTCTTACAGCTTTGTTTTTTTTAATTCAATCTCAAGGGTACCCCTATTTTAATCCTATTTTAATATTTTATATTATATCAGTACTATTCATGATAACTACATCCAAGATAGCCTCATTTCTAGTGGGTGAGGATAAGTGCTGTAACTGCGGCAAGAAACCATTATATCTATACAGTGGCACCTTGGTCTCGTCTTTAATCCGTTCCGAATGGCAGGATGAGTTTCAAACAGGTTGATTTAACTGCACTGAGAGGACTAATGGTGGCAACATAAGGCATTTGCACAGGGGATGTCTCTCTTTTTTGTCTCTTAACACCACTGAACCCTGCTGGAGATTCTGCTGGAGAGTCTGATGTAGGGACTTTCACTAGACACCTATGAAGACAAACTTGCTTCCGCCTTGTTTCAAAATATTTCTGAAGTGACACATTGCATGATCATTAAACAAGTCCACAATGCAGATCGCTAAAGCTTTGTCAGGGTGATATTATTGAAAAAAATGTAATTCAGACCATTTAGCACACATTTTTTTAATCTCTGCAGTAGGTGCTTCCTCCCTACCCTCCTCATCACCTGAAGAAATGTTCTCAGCAGCTATCTGTTGCTTCTCTCTCTGAAGTTTCTGCAGCTCCTCTGTGCTGAGCTCTTGCCGGTGCTCCTCCATTAACTCTTCAATATCTTCATTAGTCATGGCCCATGGACGTTCCCAGAGACACAATGTCCTCCACTATTGGGCTAGGTTTAGCCTCTAAGTTCCACGGAGTTGCCGCTTCTGGCTACAATTTCCTCCAGCCACACTTCATGGTCTTGTAAGAGACTGTACATTATGCCTTATCTATCAGAGTGACACAGTGGAGGATATTGAAATGGTCCATCCAGAACTTTCTCAGTGTCAACTGAGTATACAAGGTCACCCCAAAGCACCTCTGGAAGATGGCCTTGGTATACAGTTTCTTAAAGTTTGAGAGGACCTGCTGATCCTTGACTGGATCAGATGAGTTGTACAATGCCTTGCAAAAGTATTAACCTCCCTTGACTTTTTACCTATTTTGTTACATTACAGCCTTAATTTCAATGTTTTGTTAATCTGACTTCTATGTGACGGATCAGAACACAATAGTCTAGGTGAAGTGAAATGAGAAAAATATATCCACAAAACTATTTTTTAGAAATAGAAAACAGAAAATTGGCATCTGCGTATATATTCACCCCCCTGTTATGAAACCCATAAAAAGTGGTCCAAAAGTTGCAACCAATTACCTTCAGAAGTCACATAATTAGTGAAATGGTGTCCACCTATGTGCAATCTAAGTGTCACATGATCTGTCATTACATATGCACACCTTTTTTGAAAGGCCCCAGAGGCTGCAACAACCTAAGCAAGAGGCACCACTAACAAAACACTGCCATGAAGACTCATTAACTCTCCAAGCAAGTAAGGGACAATGTTGTTGAGACGTACAAGTCAGAGTTAGGTTATAAAAAAATATCCAAATCTTTGATGATCCCCAGGAGCATCATCAAATCTATCATAACCAAATGGAAAGAATATGGCACAACAGCAAACCTGCCAAGAGACGGCTGCCCACCAAAACTCATGGACCGGGCAAGGAGGGCATTAATCAGAGAGGCAGTACAGAGACCTGAGGTAACCCTGGAGGAGCTGCAGAGTTCCACAGCAGAGACCGGAGAATCTGTACGTAGGACGACAATAAGCCATACACTCCATAGAGTTGGGCTTTATCTCAGAGTGGCCAGAAGAAAGCCATTACTTTCAGCAAAAAACAAAACAGCACATTTTGAGTTTGAGAAAAGGCATGTGGGAGACTCCCAAAATGTATGGAGGAAGGTGCTCTGGCCTGATGAGACTAAAATTTAACTTTTCGGCCATCAAAGAAAACGCTATGTCTGGCGCAATCCAAACACATAACATCACCCAAAGAACACCATCCCAACAGTAATGGATTTTTGCATCTCGAAAATGCCACATAGAGTTGTCCATGGGCAAATACTGGTTCCTCCAAAAACAGGCCAACAGACTGAAAAGTTTGACCTTGTGATTTATTGATGGCCATGGCAAATGCCATTATGATTAGAAATTGTCTTCTTTGAAGGACGTAAGGCAAGCTACTCTCACTTGGAGCGAAATCTATTCTTGGAATGAAAACTCTTTCGCCTTAATGGGTACCATTCAGAATGTATGAAATGATCTTTTAAATCCTGAACAATTAATCTGATCCCAATACAAAGTCCTTTTTTGGGTTCATATTTCGCAGTAACATCACGATTGCCCCTTTTATGAGCTGCAAAATATGTGGTAGCATTCCGGATGATGTTAATGAATTTATAAATTCAGTTGCAAAGTTTGTTTTACTCTGTTTGACATCAGCAAGTACAGAATCTGCACTGTAATATGTTTTTTGTTTTCATCTATTAATTCCAAAATGTCATTATTCAGAAGCAATGCATCTTTATTTTTTTATGTTAATATTACTTTGTGTGGAAGCTCTGAGTACTCATTGCGAGTTATTCCATTTTGGAATATAGCTGATATTATTGAATCTTTACAAATCATTTCAGACAGAATTTCAACAGTATCCTCAAGTAAATTACTTATGACCTCTGTTTTGCATTCACCAATTTTAATTAACCAATCAAATTGAATTAATTTTGGCCTTCTGATCTCATATTTTTCTCTAATTTAAGGTGTGTAAATAGTTTCCATTGTGGACTTGACTTTATACATGTTTCCACAATGTCTGTTCGATTTCCATGGACAACAGGTAATGTTTGCCTAAAATTGCCACCTAACAACATCACCTTACCAATACATTTGGGAGCATGGCAAGACATCATTGTTGCCTCATCAATGATAACTAATTTACTTTTTTTTTTTGGCTTGAAATTATGTCATTCTAATATCTGATGTTTCCAAAATGGGAACTGGAAGTTTAATTCCACTATGCACAGTTCTACCACCTTCCAACAAAAGGACAGCAATTACAGTTGTTGCAAAGGGAACTACTATTTCACCTTGACCTCAAATTAAACTCATCAATAAGTTATATAGATAAGTTTTGCCTGATCCGCCAGGTCCGTCTAGATAGAAATAACGCTCATTGAGCATTTCATCATCTAGTGCTTGTTGTATGGAGTTAAATGCTTCCAATTGTAATGTATTTAAAGTGGCTATTTTTTCTTCTGCTTTTTGTTTTTCCACATAACAGTCATATTCTTCATAGTTTATTTCCTCTATAATTCCTGGATCTGGTAGATTAAAAGTTGCACAACTTAATCCATGACAAAGAAATACCTCTTGAATTTCCATTAATCCTTTTAATTCTGTAATGGTCTCACTGTAAGTTTTCATAAAGTCTTCACACATATTTGATTTAAATTTGTTCCACAAAGAAAATGCATCAGGTAAATTACAAATTATGCAAATAAATGAAAACTGTTTCCTCATCTGCCTTGGCATTTGACATAGTGCTGCTTCTTCTAGACATCTCTCCCATTCAGTATCATCTGCAAGGGAGTTTCTATGTCGTGCAGCTAATTGAAAGGTATCATGAACTGTCATAAACTGTGCATAAATGTTCAAAACTTTGGGCACCAAGAACATTTAAAAGGAGTAATCGTAAACTAAAACGTTAAATGTCTCTTGGACTAACAGTGTAAATTCTGGGTATAATTTTATTACCACTCCTTTTTCTTTTTTGCCATGCCCCATTTATGAAACAAAAAGATAATATAAAAACTCGATGTGAAAGAATTCCATTGCCTCACTGTCATTACAATTTAATGTAAACCAAGCAGTAAGTTTAATTTCTCTATGTTCATGTTGGACAACAGCATTTCTTTCATCTCCAGCATTAAAGTAAACTAATTGTCTTTGTGGCAAATGTTCAGCTAAACGATAGAAGGCATGTGAGCGATCATGCATTTCACATTTTAGAAGTCGCCACATAGCTTCTGGAGCACTTGCATACTGAACATCTACATAACATGAAAGTTCATCATGTAAAATGTTATGATCTTGTTCGTTTTGTGCACTTTGTGGAGGTGCCCCCATCCCCAAGTTGGCCTACTGCCCATTTTAAATTGTGTGGGTTGCTTATATCTCATTCACAATTGGTTGCACCCAGCAACATTTGTGTTCTTTTACGTGTAAACAATAAAGGTTATGTTTTAATTTTACCTCTGGCTTTTGTACTCATTGATAATATATATATAGGGACTCGCTATTGTTCTCCTGGATATTCTCCACTTTATTTGCTTTATTCACTTTGCACAACCACAGTTGCTGCATCATATCCTTTGTAAATCTATTTATATACATATTTAACAGATTTGATAGAAATGCAAGCTTCCACATTTATGTGTGCATTGTACTTCATCAGTAAATGTGGATTGTATGGAACCACATATCGATTATCTACAGTTTTCCCCCGAACAATTGCACTTCCTTCTCTTCTTCTATACAAAGGATAGCCATCACAAATTGCATAAGTTTGCACTCTAAATTATTTGGGGAATTATTTTGTGCATTTATTATTTTTCATACATGCTGACTGTGAATTTATATCTCCACATGGACCATGAATAATGTGATGTGTAACAATTTCATAAAGTTTTGAATGTTTTTCTGGATCTTGTAGTTAAGCAATAATCACTGAATCCACTCTGTCAGCTGAATTCAATTTATCTTTTTCTTGAAGGATTAAAAGTATGTGTGCATGTGAAAGGCCTCTTTTTTAAAATCCAATAGTATAAACATAAGCTACACATTTACCAAATAATTGTGTGATGGTTATGTCATATATTAATGCTGTTAGTTTTATTTTGAAGACTCTAACCACTATATCCGGTCTATCTGAAGCACTTTGTCCAGCTTTCAAATTATCCACAATCTCTGACCATTGTGGATTACATGTAAATGTATTAAATAAATCTGGTTTCCCAAAATTAGTAACAATAGCCATCGCATCATTGTATCTTTCTCTCATATTGCTAGGAGATCCTTGGAAAGAAGATGGCAAAATGATTGCTCAGCTAGCTGGAAGTTCTCTGTTTGTAGCCAATTCTGCTACATAATCCATAAGTCCACAATATTGTTCAACACGTAACTTATTTTGTTGAAATTTTATAGAATTTAAATTATTAGCTTCTACTTGTAGATATAAATCAATGATCTATTGTTGTGTCAGTTCTCCACCATATAAAATTGGATTAAATTCATATCTAATAGAAGTTTGTGCAACTTTTATTCAAGCATTGAGATATTATTTCTGACACAAACTTTACTGTTTGGATAACTTGGAAGTATTAATTTAGATTGCCATCCTGCTACTCCATTTGGATCAAAAATTGGATGTGTCATTGGATCCAAATTACTACTTAAGATGCTTATGTTAATGAAAGGTTGCTCTTAATTACTGGGATATATTCTAATATCACGTTTAGATGGTGGTTCCCCATCATCATTTTGAAACACCATCGCAACCTCATTAGAGGTTGGTAAATTATAATGGCGTTTATCACAATGGCGATCTTTTCTAAGAACCATACTTACTTTTGGGATAGGCAACTGATGTTGTTCAGCATGACTCTGTTGTTCTCTTTCTACTTCTGAAATTTTTTTGTATGCTTGAGTATATGGGTTTTTGGCCATAATGTTATCAAGCTCTTTATAAACTGTGGCTAAGCATTTTTTTTTATTTTCTGAAAGCTTCATACGTTGTTCAACTGCTTCTTATGTATCTAGGACATATACCGTAGTTGAGCAAATTTTTTTTGCTCTCCTGCTTCTGGGTGTAAATGTGAAGTACGGTGCTGTATTTGGCCTTTGGCCATCCTCAACTTCCCTCCTCCTCCTCAACCTCCCTCCTCAACCCCCTCCTCAACCCCCCTCCTCAACCTCCCTCCTACACCTCAACCCCCCTCCCCATCCTCAACCTCCCTCCTCATCCTCAACCTCCCTCCTCAACCCCCTCCTCAACCCCCCTCCTCATCCTCAACCCCCTCCTCAACCTCCTTCCTCAACCTCAACCCCCGCCATGTCATTAGCATATACCGGGTGCGCGCCACGTCATTAGCATATACCTGGTGCCGACGCAGGAAGAGCGGAGGCCGGAGGAGAAGGGGGTTTAGAATGAGGAGGGGGGATTAGAATGAGGAGGTGGGGTTGAGGATGAGAATGGGGGAGGGAAAGAGACACGGGGGGTTAGAGAGACACGGGGGAGGTAGAGAGACACGGGGGGTAGAGAGACACGGGGGTTAGAGAGACACGGGGGGGTTAGAGAGACACGCGGGGGGGGGGGGGAGAGTGACTCGAGTATACGCCGAGGGGGCCATTTTTAGCCTTAAAAAAGGGCTGAAAAACTCGGCTTATACTCGAGTATATACAGTATTTCTTTATTGCATAATAGCCTACTATTTTTCTTTCATTTATCTCTTTTTTTTATAGCTTTAAATGTATCCATTATAAATTAATATACACGGCTCGTGATGAGCGCCTACGGCCTTTGGCAATCACCCCCCCCTCTACTTTATGGGCCAAAGGCGATCCTCGCGAGCCGTGCAATAAATGCCTTTGGCTATCATGGCAGCCCCCATAACTTTTAACATTGCATGATGACAACTCGCAATTACCACAACTATTATATGTTATATTTAATTAATTTAAATATGTGACAATTGTATTTATAGATTTAATATATATAATAGTGTTTATTTTTTGTATACATATTATATGTATATAGACAATGCATTAGAGCATTTATTCTTAGCCCACTTGGTTTCCTGATATGTATTAACCCCTTGAGTACTGAATTGTGTGTTACCCTAGATGTATAATGAAACAGAAATAATATTGAATATCATATTTTTTAATTACACATATGTTTATATTGGACTGTTAAGTGTCAAATAATATTGTTAATGTTTTTTTATTGTTTTTTATGCTATACTGTCTCTTTAACTGTTGCTGTGGCACTCTGTAATGGTTTTAAAACCATTTGCAAGTGGACAAAATATGATGAGTATTTCTGCCACTGCATGACATCCAGAACATCCATGTTATGGAGTGATAAGGCCATAGCGTATTAGCTTAATATTATGATTGCAATGTGGGGGTCTTTTGCCCTTTTGAGATGGGACAGGAGGGGGTAGATCACCTGTCGCATCCCCTGGCTTTGGGAAGTAGGTTTGTTATTCCTTCAATGAGAGCCAGTGTAAGTGGACAAAAAACTGTTGGTTCGGGATGTGGAGGTGCCCTAAGGGGCAGGACATCAGTTCATATGCACACTATGCTAAGGTTTCAAGAAGGGCGGATTCTGCTAGACTGCTGCTGGAGAGGTTTCATACAGGTTTTTGCATCCCTTTGGTTATCAGAGTTTTGTCAAGAACTCCACCTAATCTAAAATCCATTCAAGAACTCCCGGATATTGTAAGCAGCAAGGTGAAAAAGGAAATTAGCTTAGGTAGGATGCGGGACCTTTTGGGGTACCGACCTTGTTTCCACTTTGGGTGTTCCAGTTATGTGTTATGTGTGGTTCCAAAAAACCTGGGAAATGTAATCTACTCCATCATTTATCCTATTCAAGAGGTGATTCGGTTAATGACAGAATTGATAAGGTATTTACATCAGTGTCATATGCATCCTTTGATACAGCCATATCGAACAGGTGCTCTTATGGCTAAGGTTGATATGGAGTCAACATTTCGTCTCCTAACGGTTCACCCTAAGAGTCATCATCTCTTGAGTTGTTGTTTTAAGGGGCAGTTTTATGTGGACCTTTGTCATGTTCCGGTTGTGCATTATCTGGGTGACTTTGTGGGCCCAGCCAGTCAGGACATTTGTTGGCCTATTGTGTCCACTTTCCAATGGTAGGCACATCAATTTGGAGTTCCGTTAGCAAGAGACAAGACAGAGGGTCCTATTACAAAGATGAATTGCTTCATGACTGATTTTGGAACTCCCCTGAACCCCACAAGCAGCCCTCCTATTTTGGACTCTGGTACAATGGGTTACTAATATCCACCGTTATTACTTGTTTAAGGACTATTTTTATGTGTAGTGCAGGCCACAATATATAATTTTGGTGTTGCTATATGGTGTTACGCGCAACGTAATAATGTTATTTTATCTGTAAACTAAGAAAGATACACTTTCAGCCTTATTTTATTAGTGGGTCAGCAAAGGGTTAAAAAAAAGGTTTTTACAAGAATTTATATGTCCCCTCAGAGCGGCCAGACATCCACTCTCTGGCTTAGATAGTCATAAAGTGTTACACTTCACCTACAGCAAAACACAGGCCTGGGATATTAGTGACCTAACCAGATAACCCACAGGCTTGGTGTATCTGGCGATGGGAGGGAGGTTTATGGCCTAGTGAAGGGGTGAGGAGGCCACACTAAGAATTCAGACCTCCTCATACAATGTGGGGAATTAGTAAGGGGTGTGGAAAAATCTTTTTGTGTTTGATTAAGAAGAATAAAGTTGGCAGTTTGCTGTCTGCACTAACTAAGGGTGCATGGTTTTCCTGCTTCTCCATGAATGATGTCCTGATCTGAACTGCTGAGATGAATATAAATTAACAACCTGGAAATTGCTCCCTTAAGCTAAAGGCAGGAGAATTATGGGTGTACGGAGCGCCTCGTCTCTGGGTCATGACAGTATCGAAATTGACTCAATGAAGATGGAGTGTTGTTTACCAGCAGATACTGTAAATTGGATGGCTTATGTGCTGAGTTAACTGCTCTTAGGGCAGCTAAGACAGTTACATTAAAGTCTACATTGGGCAAATTGCCTGTCGTATCATTCCCATGGGAAGGGTATTTTATAGGAGGCTACCGGTGCACCCGGTATATGCTAATGACGCGGCGCGCATGTGACGTCACATGTGCGCCGGCGCTGGGTCAAGGAGCGGAGGCTGGAGCACAAGCATGTAAGTGAGGGGAGAGGGGGGAGGTATTTAGGGGGGGTAGAGGAGCGGGGTTGAGGGGGGTTTAGGTTGAGGTGGGGGGTTTAGGTTGAGGAGGGGGGAGGGAAAGAGACACGGGGGTAGAGAGACACACGGGGGGGGTTAGAGACACACGGGGGTGGTTTGAGACACACGGGGGGGTTAGAGACACACGGGCGGGGGTTAGAGACACACGGGGGGAGAGTGACTCGAGTAAAAGCCGAGGGGGGCCTTTTTTGCCTTAAAAGAAGGGCTGAAAAACTCGGCTTATACTCGAGTATATACGGTAGTTAAATGATGTCCAGCTGTGTGCAATCTAAGTGTCACATGAGTTGTCATTACTTATACACACCTTTTTGAAAGCCCCCACAGGCTGCAACGCCTAAGGAGGAGGCACCTCTAACCAAACACTGCCATGAAGACCAAGGAACTGTCCAAACAAGTAAGGGACAATGTTGTTGAGAAGTACAAGTCAGGGTTAGGTTATACAAAAATATCCAAATCTTTGATGATCCCCAGGAGTACCATCACATCTATCATAACCAAATGGAAAGAACATGGCACAACAGCAAACCTGCCAAGAGACGGTCGCCCACCAAAACTCATGGACCGGGCAAGGAGGGCATTAATCAGAGAGGCAGCACAGAGACGTAAGCACTGGAGGAGCTGCAGAGTTCCACAGAAGAGACTGGAGTATCTGTACATAGGACGACAATAAGCTGTACGCTCCATAGAGTTGGGCATTATGGGAGAGTGGCCAGAAGAAAGTAATTACTTTCAGTAAAAAACAAAATGGCCCGTTTTGAGTTTGTGAAAAGGCATGTGGGAGACTCTTAAAATGTATGGAGGAAGGTGCTGTGGTCTGATAAGACTAAAATTTTACTTTTCGTCCATCAAAGAAAATGCTATGTCTGGCGCAAACCCAACACATCACATCACTCAAAGAACCCCATGCCAAGAATCCGGGACTGGGAAACTGGTCAGAGTGAAGGAAAGATGGATGGTGCTAAATACAGGGATATTCTTGAGCCAAACCTGTACCGTGATTTGAGACTTGGACGAAGGTTCACCTTTCAGCAGGACACTGACCCCAAACGCACTGCTAAAGCAAGACTTGAGTGGTTTAAGGGTAAACATGTAAATGTGTTGGAATGGCCTAGTCAAAGCCCAGACCTCAATACAATAGAAAATCTGTGGTCAGACTTAAAAATTGCTGTTCACAAGCACACACCATCCAACTTGAAGGAACTGGAGCAGTTTTGCAAAGATGAATGGGCAAAAATCCCAGTGGTAAGATGTGGCAAGCTGATAGAGAGTTATCCAAAGATGGCTCTACAAAGTATTGACTTTAGGGGGGTGAATAGTTATGCACATTGACTTTTCTGTTATTTTGTCCTATTTGTTGTCTGCTTCACAGTAAAAAAAAAAACAAAAAAACTTTTTCAAAGTTGTGGTCTCATTCTGTAAATTAAATGATGCAAATCCTCAAACAATCCATGTTAATTCCAGGTTGTGAGGCAACAACACACGAAAAATACCAAGGGAATGAATACTTTTGCAAGGCACTGTATGTGGGAGCTTGGAGCAGAGAGATAGCAATTTTGGCTTTCATATAAGAGGGTTTGGGATAGATGGCATCCTTATCTCGGTTTAAGAAGATGGGGAAGGCTAAGAAGATGGTGGTCTTGTTATGGTTCCTGTTGTAAGGAACAAGGAGCATCCTCTTTATCAGTGGGTTGGCAGCTTTGGAATTTTACATTTAACTAGTCTGGTTTAAGGAGCTGATGAAGGAATTTGTGGTTAAACAAGTAGTAAAGTGTTTAACCAGAGGTTTTCCCGGACTGTATGGCAGGCGGCCTATAACTTTTTCCCTCATGTTGAGACTGTCAGTGGTATTGGAGGGAGTATGTAACAGTGTTTATGAAGCCCTATTGTTCCTTACAGCTTTTTCTCTTGACTTTTTTGGCGCATTCAGTGTAGGAGAGTTGGTTGTGGAAAACAGGCAAGTAATGGTATCATCAAATTTTTGGATGTGGGAATTTATGAGGATCATGTAACCATATGGTTGAGTAAGTCTAAAACTGACCAGGCAGATAGAGAAAAGAAGATAGTACTTTAGCAGAAGGCACCGATTGCTGCCCAGTGTCTTGTGTAAATGCTTTCTCGATCCTATGCCCAGCTGTTAATGGCCCCTTTTTGGGGCATGAGTCAGTCTTGGTTTTGTCACACTGCCAGTTTTCTAAATTATTGGTAGTTTGTTTGCAGCATTTTGGTTTTACATCTACTGGGCCAGCCTCAGTTGCTGTAAATGGCTTACAGCTGGGTGTCCCTCAGGATCAGTTGGAGGTGCATTGGTTGGGTTTCAGGGGCTTGCTTTGATCCCAGGTGTGTCAGCAGGTAGTCAATTAGGCCACTCACTATGGGCCATTTGCCTTTATACTGATCCATTCTGGGGGTATTGATCTGGAAATAACACTGATATAATTATGGGTTCGTGAGATGCAGAGGGTTATCCCTTTATTGGTCGTAGCTTTACCCAAGTATTTGTGTGATATTGTCCGAAATAATAAAATACTGGCTTCGGAGGGAGGAAAAACACCCTGGGAATATGGATAAGGCCAGATTAAAAGTGAATATATTAATGGTGAGTTTCATTAGCATCATGAGTACGAGGTTGCTCATGCACATTGCTTGTTTATCCCAGATGGGATGCATCTTAATTGGCCTCAAGCTCATGATGCTGACCTTCAGTGAAGGTGTGCAGAAGGCCATGGTGTTTATGGGGACTGGACCGCAGGAGGTAGTCTGTGGTTTTGCTGTAGTGGTTGGTGACGTGAGTCGTTATGCCAATGATGAAGTGGGCAAATATACAACCCTACAGTGGTACAGCTGTGTCATCATAGTAGGCCATTAATTTCGGTTTAGGGCACGAAGGGTACTCCCCTCAGTTGTTTATTTGTTCAATATAAGTTGTCTGTGTCAATTATTCTGGTTAATATTTCCCCTGGGAAGTGCTTGGGTTATGGCCTCTGTTTTGTTGCCAAATAATGCTCATCTTACATATGGAGGCTCCAGCCGCGCCCTGCCGCACATGGGCACCCAGCTCTTTAATCCTCTATACCCCCAAAGTGGTTAAGGAAAGCGGGGTCTTAAAGGAGACGGCAGGCAGTGTGCCCCATCAAAACATGTGGGCATTGCACAGATTGCAGTGACACCAGCACTACTCCCACTCACCCACCAGAACAAACCTACACAGGCTTACAAGGCTGTGGAGCACCGGTACGCATTTCAAAGCCTCTGTCCAGGTAGACCGCACATTACTCTTTTAACAACATTATAGGGGGTAAAATCTGTTATAATGTCAAGGTAGATTACCAGAAGCCTGCAAGCTTGTAGCACCAAAAAAAGGTATGGGAACCAATAATTTAAGATATAATTACATTGTCACCCAAATTTGCAATTGCTCTCGAAAGCATAATATTCTAAGTGGTGCTCTAGAGACAAATGATCGCCATGCACCACATAACAAAAAAAGACCTCCCATTAAAAGCACTCTTAATTAGAATTAGTGATCACATATATTTTAGCATTAAAAAAGTTTTATATAAAAATCTCTTAAATTTCCATTATTGTAATTATATATTATTTTAGTGGATTTTTAAATGAAACTGGGACCTTTCTTGTTAGCTGACCTCCAGCAGTGGCGGCTATTGCCCACTAGGTGACGCAGCCAAGATTTTAGTAAATTTCCTAGCTTTGGTTAGTGTTTAGGGTTAAGGTTTGGGGTTAGGTGTTATGGTTAGGAGTTAGGGTTCTGTATATGGGTTAGGTGTTATGGTTTGGAGTTAGGGTTCGGTATATGGGTTAGGTGTTATGGTTAGGTGTTAGTGTAAAGTTTATCATCTGCCAGTACCCTAACGTTAAATCCTAACAAGAAGTTCAATAAAATCTCAGCCACGCCACTGCTGGAGGTCTGAAAACAGGAAATCTCCTGAAACTGTTTTTATTAACTTTATTAAAAACTCTTTAATAAACTGGTGACTGAAAAAAGACAAATATTCCAATGATCACCTACACTGATGGCAAATTCTGATATGTACTTGCAATAATAGATTTTTCAAGAAAACAGTTTTTTTTAAATAATGCTAAAATATTTGTAATATCTATAATTTTAAGTAGGAGTACTCTTAATTGGAGATATTTTATGTAGGGGTGTTGTTAAGATCCCTAAAAGAAGCCACCTTATGCTCCATAACTACAGCTATTACAGCCTTCACAAATAAGTGGGCGTGATCCAAGAACCACAGTATTGTCAATGCGCATGCGTTAAGCAACCACGCCCCGTCATATATAAGGCGGTCCTTCCCGATTTTGTATCGTCATTGTACTGCTGCCACGGAGGTGAGCGGGTCGTAGAATTATAGGAATAACAATGCCGCGTATCTATATTGGGAGGCTCAGTTACCACGTCCGGGAGAAAGACATCCAGAGGTTCTTCGGGGGCTACGGGAAACTGCTGGAGGTGGACCTGAAGAACGGGTAAGAATGCCGATCGGAAAGAGCTGCACTGCCTGATGGGGGTCTGCACGAAGCGTGCACGCGCATTCCTCGTGCGAAATCCCGCGTTTATTCACTCGGGAGCGCAGGAGAACGTCCATTTTGTTTTGGCAGGCAGAGTAAATGCTAGGAAGTAGATGATGGCTAAGTGGTGGAAATGAATGTTGGTACTGCGTGGCGTAGTGCAAAGCGCAAAATGGCGGTCAGGTGCATGATAACCTCCTGCATACCACGTGATTTGAAGTTTTTAACCCCCATATCACCGTAGTGCTGCTCCTCGGAGCTTCTTTGTTGGTTGAAAGCTTTGTGAAGCGGTTAATTGGTTTATCATACACATCTGTGCTTTCGAGAGTTGAATAATTAATCCACAGAAAGTCTAATTTATAACCATTATATGGCTGCCTTTCCTATTCATATTGGTAATAGGATAAGGGAGTGCATAATTTATCACTGTATTTTGCTTAGCCATATACGTTTTTTTTTCACTCCAACAAAAAAAATGCTTTTCTGTAAATGAAATCAACAGACGATCCCCAAGCACTTCCCATGTGACTCCCTCCCCCTTATTTTCTGTCGTGAATGCATGCCATACTCTTAGTAGATCTCTCTAAAACTAGCAAATACACCTAAATACTCCTCAATGAGTGCTTTCCTGTTATGCTACCACACGTGCGTCTGTTATGTGCACGCATGTTGCACTGCCCTGTGCCGATGAAGCTGTCTCCTTGTGGCCGTTTAGGGATTTTTGGGTTAGGAAGTACATTGCGAGCGCACCCGGCAACAGGAGGCCCCCAGTGCTGTGCATGCACGTGTGGTAGCATAAAACAGGAAAGGTCCTCGATATGTACAACTCTAACGGCTAACTTTCTCAAAGTAACATTGCCACCAGATTTGTGTTTCTATACTGCGGTCTGCTGACTACTCCAGCTCTAAATAATCAAAGCGAAATTGCATGTCCAAGTATAATAACAAATAGAATTTAAATGTGATTGGGAATGTTGGATAATTGTCCCTGGAGGATTGGCATTTTAAGCAAATTGTTTGTACAGGAACTCTCATTCTTACTAGAACCATTAACTCACACGGTGGGGAAGAGCATGCCCATTGGAAAATAGATATTTGTTAGTTTACATATATATGCCAACTGCGGCAATCAGCTGTGAGTTAAAGGGACACAGGTTTGTTGAATAAAAAGTTAATTTGCTAAAGAGAAACTATAATGGAGCTTCCTTAATACTCACAAAACACTTTTTTTTTAAAATTTCTTTTATTCGTATAAATATATCTTATACATAGAAAGAGAAATGAAATGAGTAACAATGTTTACAATATACAAAAAAGTAACAGCAAAGACCTAAACAATATAGTGCAGGATCTTGTTGTCCCAACCTCCTTACAGTACCACTCAAATTCTAATTATATTACTAAGATCCGCACACAAAAAAAAAAAAAAACTCATGAAAACACTACCAAGGAAACACCAACATCCACTACCTCTCTAATTTAATAACAAGTATTGGTCCCAAAGCTGCCATTTTATCAAATGAGTGGCCTTAGGAGTTTTATCCCATGCATTATCAGCCAGTTCTGTTCTCATCATTTCTCTATTATTTGAGATGGTGTTCTCTAATTTTTTCCAAGAAGGTACCTGTGGTTTCCAATATTTCAAGAGTAGCCATTTGGCAACGAGGCATGTGTGCGATATTAAATACCTTTCCCCTAAGGGAAATATTTCCATTTGCATATGTAGGATAAAACACTGTCTTTGCTGAGAACTTCCACTGAAAATGTCTTCCCACCTCGTCTCTGACTAGCTAACTGCCATGTATTTTGTCACCAAAGCTGCACAGTAGCTTGTTGCTGTGTTCCTCACTCTAGTGCTGTGTAGCGATGGTCCTAAAAATGACCTCTTCATCTTTAATACAGTTTTTGGAAAGTATCCACTTCTTTAATCAATCAAATTTGAAAATATATGTATACAAATCTTTACTTTTTTAAATTCTGGAAGCCGGCCTAATATAGTAGCTTTCTTGGTATGTATGTTCAATCCATTATTGAACCATTGCATAATGTTGGAGTTCTGAGTAGGGTTTCACAAGTACATTGATATGTTCTGATCATATTCGGTTTTCTTTCAGCTATGGTTTTGTGGAGTTTGAGGACTCTCGTGATGCCGATGATGCTGTGTACGAGCTGAATGGCAAAGACTTGTGTGGGGAGCGTGTAATTGTAGAGCATGCAAGGGGACCACGGCGCGACCGGGATGGATACAGTTACGGAAGTCGCAGTAAGCATTGCCTTGCTTGGATAAACGTTTAAAAAAAACATTGGGGTTCAAGTTTTGATGCACTTTTGTGCCTCTACTGTTGGTTCCTCTGTCTAAAGCAGCTGCTCATTGTATAGATTCTTCAACCATTAATCAGCAGGCAGGTATTAATGTATAGGGTCCACAACTGCTAACTTAATGTAGTTCTGTTTTCGAGTGTTAGGTCTTTTTGTGTCATAATGCACAAGAGGTTCACATCACACATCACAGAATTTCTTCTGTCGGTTCTTCCCTCTTGAACCTATTTGGTGGGGATCTACAGGAGAACATCGGACAAGTTTTAAAACAGTGATTTGCAAATACATGTAACAGTGCTTCTGCTAGTATCTTAGGATCACTTCATTGCTACAGAAGTCAATTGAGTACTCCTTTTTGATTAGTAACTTGTTTCATGCTATTAAGTGGCGTACACCTTGAGTATATTGTAATTTCTATTTTGCACATACTGTAATGCACTTTTGCTTGTGCCACGTGTGCATCCGATCCAGTCCCCAAATATAAGTGTGCATGGAAGTGCAATTTCCATTCTGGTTGTTTAGTAGACATGGGTAGTTTTTAAAGTCTGATATATGGCTGTTTCATCTACAGTCCTATCTAAGTTTTTCAACATTCACTGTGCAAGGACATGCAATTCATTAGGTTGTCCCTATGTCCGTGAACAGTTTATTCATTTAATTTGCTTGGTTTGATAGCACTGATTAGTTCTTTATGGGAGTGTGAATTTTTATTTTGGGATAAATGTCATGTTTAACTTGTATATTCTTAACCTTTTTGCATGTCGAATTCCAAAATCCTTTTTTAACCGTCCTTGATGTTTCAATTTGAAAGAGACCAGTGGGGGCTGAGACCATTGAGGCTAAGATGACTGCCTTTCCTGGTTGGCCTTTCCAAACATTGTGTGACCCTTGCCCTATGACCCTTTGGCTGACCTTACCGGAAGCCATGACGACAGCAGCCTATTGCCATTAGACGCAGGGTGATGGTGAGGATTCCAAGGGTTAGACAAATCCAGTTTTAATATGAAATAGGTGACTTCCCTTGCTGGTGCTTCCAAAATCCGCCTCAGTTTTACCTCCTGCCATAATGTAAATATAGTGTGACTGGCGTCCTGTATAAATGCATGTAATTTAGATAATATTTTGTAATGTCATTCCATACGCTTTTATAGAGATAAAAGGATGGCCTAGTGCAATGTCTAAAGAGACCCTTCCTAAAACAGCAGAGCAGTGTCTGTAACAAATTCGTACTGCTCTCCAGTAGCCAGAATCACGGCCTGAATGGAGGTTTTTATATTTAAGATTCATCTTCACTAGTTTGTTAAATGCCCTCCCAGAAAGATATTTAGATATGGCCTGTGCATGTGGTTTGGGTCACTAACATGTCTTTCTATGTGCAATAAAGGTGGATACAGAAGCCAGAGGTCTGGCAGAGATAAGTATGGCCCCCCCTGTACGAACTGAATTCAGGTTGATTGTAGAGAACCTCTCCAGTCGCTGCAGCTGGCAGGACCTCAAGGTGTGTATTGGGATTTGATGAGTGTGCTGCCATGCTACATTCTAATGCATGTAAGAATTCTGCAAAAACATACTTTATGTGGCATTTATTAAGTACATTTTTATCGCTCTCTTCTCTAAAGGATTTTATGAGGCAGGCAGGGGAGGTTACCTATGCTGATGCGCACAAGGAGCACACCAATGAAGGGGTAATTGAGTTCAGGTCTTACTCTGACATGAAGAGAGCTCTGGAGAAACTTGATGGAACAGAGATAAATGGAAGGAGGATTCGGCTGGTGGAGAGCAAGAACCGTCACAGGAGATCATATTCTGGCAGCCGATCCAGGTGAGGAAGATGGGCACATTGACTTTCAACAAATGGGGACAGAGATCTCATTTGTATATTTATCCATTCAGGTTTTCCTCATTCCAGCATAGTCTGATCAAACCTGTTCTGTTTTCAGAAGCTTCCCATGCATCTCTATTGTAGCACGCTTTATCTCTTGCACTCAAAATGTTTTCTTGTCTATACCTGTTATCAATCCAATTCTGGGTCTGCATTAACAAAAGATCCTTTACTAACCATGAAAACAAGTAAAGATTGGAAGTATGAGTTCAATTTTTCATGGTGCTTTGGGAAAGCACTTTGGACGCTGGATTTAAGCTCAAAGTAATAAGTAACACAATCCCTTTATAGCACTACTGAATATTTTCGTTCGTTACAAATAAACAATAACCAGAAATGGGTCAATCTGCTGTACAGTTTAAATTAATATACAATTTTTCAGTGTGTGTTCAAAAATTTTCTAATAAAATCTGCTATTTTGTTTAAAATGGCTGCCACATGTAAAGTCATATTATGGTTTATTGCATTTGAATTTATGATTTCATAATACAACTGTGCCTTTCTCTGCAGGTCTCGCTCTCATAGCAAGAGAAGGTCCCGGAGCAGCCACAGCAGGTCCAGGAGCCGGTCTCGCTCTCCTGCAAAGAAGAGCCGCTCCTGCTCCCCTGCCAAAAGGAGCAGATCTCACTCTCCTGCAAAGAGCCACTCCAGGTATGTTAAGGATCCCATCACCCACCCCCAAAGTGTAACATGAAATAAATAGTTGGCAGTAGCAATGTTCTAATGTCCATAAGTTCTAAAAAATAATCATTAAAACCCTTTACGTAATTCTGATGTTGCATAAAAGAGCATATTTTTACAATAAACATCAACATTGTGTGACTGATCTTGACACTAATGACCACCACACTAGACCAAAATGGACTTATGCAGTCCCAGTGCTTCACAAAAAATGTAAATACATATTAAGAAAATGAAAAGAACCTTTATTAATATCAACAGTGCAAAGAAGCAGAGTAAAAATCTCCTGGAAGAGATGAGGTGAAATATTTTGTACAGACTTGATCAAACTGGGAAACCTATTTAGCCATGTAAACTTTTAAGTGCTACCAATTTTTGGTGCCTAAAAAAACAAACCTGTTTGGGAAAAGGAACATAAGTACTTTTCATTAAAATATACATATGGTATATTCCTAGTGAGAACAGGAAGCCTTCCATATCACTTTAATAGTTACAGTAGCTGCTAACTTATCTGGCTCTCCTTGGGAATAAGGGAAGCCCAACCCTTTACAACTGGTGTGTTAGAATATAGACGCATATAAACAGTTAAATTGTACTCCGTTTAGATTTGTGTGAATCTAAATAAAAACTGAATCTTCTTGGTCTTTGGAAGGTGACCAAAAGATCAGTAGGACAACATTCTTTTTTTTAAGAACCACTGGTTTTGATCAAGGTTTTTACAGGAACCCAATTTTTTCTCCAAGCAGGATTATTGAAATTACACAATTCATTACAATTGGTTGTTAAATAACCTTAAAAAACTAGTTCTTTAAAAGATTAGTGATCCAGTATTGGTGCATTTAATTACAACTAGAAACACTGTGTTCGTGAGCTTTTAGGGGCAGATGTTTTGCAGGGGACTGTTCCAAAGGTTTGAGTAAGTGAAAACCAAAGCTTTTAAGCATTTGTAAAAAAATGTTTTAAGTATTTGCATATTTAAACAAACTTGTATTAAATAAGCTACCCAAGGAAACTTGCCTTCAAGTTGGCTTTTTGAGATCCTCTCATTCTCATGGACCCTCATGAATGAGTTTCCAGCAATGATTGCTGATGTTGCTGGCATCGGGTGTTTACACTGAAATGTAAATTATTATTTTTTTTACTTCATCAATTTAGGTCTAAATCAAGATCTCAAACCAAGGAGCGTTCCCGTTCACGCTCAAAGATTAGAAAGTCCAGGTCAAAGAGCAAGCCAAAATCTGAGCATGGGTCACGATCTCGCAGCCGATCAATGGGGAAGCGTTGACAGATCGCGCAGCCGATCCAAGCAGGAGCCGTCGCCTAGCAGGTCAGATAGAAAGCGTATCCGATCACGCAGAGTCGATCCAAGGGGAAACAAAACCGCTCAAGCAGACCGTTCCAAAGAAGGAGGGACCGATCGCGCAGCCAGTCCAAGGGAAGGCGGGGAACGATCTCGCAGCCAGTCAAATGAGAAGCGTGAGTGGTCACGCAGCCACTCAAAGAGCAAGCCAGAAAGGTCGCGAAGTAGATCCAAAAGCAAAAAGGATAATTCACCAAGCCGGTCAAAGTCCAACAGGGATAGATCACCTCACAGCCACTCAAGGTCGCCTTCTCCAAAGGAAAATGGCAAAGGAGATCCCAGATCCTGTTCCAAATCCCCTGCCCAGCCTTCCACAAGCAAAGGAGGAGATCCGTGTCGCCTGTTCCTCGAGCGTCCTCTGCTGCCAGCTCTAGGTCTCGCTCTAGCTCTCGGGAATAGAAGCTTGTGGTGGCCGCCTCTTGAACTGTGCTCAGTGTTTGGACTGATGATACTCCTCACTGTTTAACTGGCAAACAACTTGCGTGGTTTTCTCAATCTGCAATACCTATGTAAATCATTGACTTAACCCCTTTGCTGCTGGATGTTGAGGTTGTACAGCCCATGTAGCAACAAGTGGGTTATAATTCCAGTTTTGTAACCTGTCAGTATACCAGAAAACATTTGTTTTGCATGTTAACTCTTTTTTTTTTTTAATATAAGTTTGCTGTACCATTTGGAGCTGGGGTTGTATTTTTCCCCTCAAATAGCTTTGAAAAGGCTTTGGTTACTTATGGTTTATACAATATGCTGAAAATAGATGTACTTGGGTATCTAAACATGATTAGGAGGTGCACTACTGCCATACACTTCAGTCTGATTTTTGTTAATGTGTAATACATTGACCTATATGCTGAGTAATATCCCCGTCTGCTTCCAGATAACTCTCCAGCTGATTATATTGGAAGATCTTTTTTTTTGTTGATCAGAACAGGGCTTTTGTTTTTAGTAAATACTGTAAATTGTGCAGTCCGTAAATGTTTTTTTTTTTTTTTTTTTGCTGCAAATTTTCAAGTAACAATCTCTACCTGGGAGGCTTATGTATTGGGTGAGCGAGGCCCTAGTCTAAGACACTGAGGTTTGCCTCTTAAAGGATCAAATTTTTTTGGACTGGTGTCCTATTACCCATAAAGTGTTACTGCGATGCAAAATGCACTATTACAACTGATCTTCTCTCCTGGATTATGTGCAGTATCACAGCTAACAGAAGGGGCATAAGTGATACAAAGCAGGCAGTGTGCCTAGAATAATCCACACTTTTAAAATTGCCCTAGCTGTGGCTAGTGTACCCTGTCGACCAACAAGGTGGTCTTAAACTCAACAGGACCTAACAATTTTTTGTTGTTGTTGTTGTAGATAAGATATTCCCTTCTCGAAAGATCACAGTTCTTTTTACAATTGACTAAAGTCACCCCATCTATGATCAGTCATGGTGGAAGCTATTAACTTTTGGTTACTCCTGTTTTTTGTATTTTGTTTGAGTACATGAGTAGGGATTCATGCTGATTTCTTTTTTTTTTTTTGGCCATAGACCCAAGCAACACATCTTGCTGAATCTAGCATTGCCATCATGTGTAAAGCTCAGCGATGCATGACCCTGTAATCTATTACAGAGCATTATCTACATTGCTTGACTAAAGGGAACATTGATTTTTTTTTTTTTTGTGTACAAATAAATTGAGTAATAAACCTACCTTGGCCATGGAATGTGTTACTTTATGCATTTAACATGTAGACTTTAATATAAGAGATTTAATTACTTTATGAAAATCTTTCAAATTATCTTGCAGGTAAGTGTCACCCCATTTTGAATCGCACTACTGAGGTCGCAAATTGGTATTCACATCCCTATATTCTGCTCCAGAATGTATACTCGCTAATCACCTAAACACTGGTCCCTTTAATATATTGTCTCATAAAAATAGCCTTTATTTTCAAATAAAGGTAGAATGTTAAAAATAGAGTGCAACTTATTTTATGTATAACTTGTGCTGTAGTGTTTAAAGAAATTGTCTTCACAGTAAGGGTTGTTAATCTGTGGAATTCTCTACCAGAAGTGGTGGTGACAGCAGATTGGATAGATAACTTTAAAAGGGGACTGGATTTATTTCTAATTAAAACGGAAATTCAGGGTTATCCTGGATAATTAGAGGCAGTATTGATCCAGGGAGAAATCTGATTGCCAGTATCTGGGTCCAGGAAGGATGTTTTTTTTTTTTCCTTTGAGACGATTGGCTAAGTCTCACTAGGGTTTTTTTTTTTTTCGTTTGCCTTCCTCTGGATTAATTATAAATTAATATTTAATCCACATAGATCAGAGGAGATCTTAAAAGGTTGCACTTGATGGACTGAGTAGTTGTTTTTTTTTTTTAACCTTAATTACTATGTCTAAGGTATGTCAAATGCACATACTGGGCAATTTTCAATTGGATGTTAAAAATGTGTATATAAACTTAATTGTTTTTTGAGTCCGTAGTAAAAAAAAAATATCTTGCTATCACTGGCTAAATTAATCATTGGTTTAATTTCCCTCTTAAGTGATGGCACACGCTCTGGATACAAAGGAAAAAATATGAGGTTGATACTTAACACCGTAGTCACATAGCATTTTAATTGTGGGCATTGTTTTTCTCACCACATAAAGCTAACAGCTTTGTGCTTTATAAATTAAAAAAACTAAAAGTTTAAGTCTTACTGTTTGCATATTGAGTTGTGCATTAGCATAAGGAGCCTCAAGACTGCAGTAACCAGTGTAGGTGATTCCAGTATTCCATGCTTTGCACAGATGGATTTAGCAAGGGTTAAATTGTCTTGTTTTGCTCAATACAGCTGTGTGTCTCAGAGGGCAGGCAAGTGACACATGGAATCAGATTTTTTTTCCCTGCTTTTAAAAAAAAAAGCATGTATTTCAACATGCTTTTAGGAGATCTTCACTTTGATGTGGTCCAGATTGTGTTAAATTAGGTGGCCCCATACTGACAAGCAAATGTAATGCATTTTTGTCAACAGACTAGAAAAATAAGTACACAATTCATGGATTATATGAAGTTTTTTTCTTTTTAGGTGTTAAAGTGACATAGCGAAGGTTTAGTATGGTAAAAATTGAAAACTAGAAGGAATACATATCTGATTAACTGAATGTTTACTTCTGGAAAATGCATGTTTTTATTTATTTTTTTGTTTAACTTTGAGGTTTGCAGTATTTAGCCCCTGAGGCATTGTCTTCTATGAAGTCATCTGGGTCTGAGCACTCTAGAAAGCCGACTCAGTACCTCAGGGCCTAATCAAGAAAGTAAAGCCATGAGGTCTAAAAACATTAGTTCTAATTTGTCATTGTATCAGTTAGGCAGATAACTAAATAAAGCAAATCCAGCATTCGTTTACCGTTGGAAAAAGCATTTTTTTTTTTAGTTAAAATATTTTTGTATAGACTATAGTTTGGGATTATACCACATTTGGAATATCTGCTGTTCCATCCTGTGTATGGTGTTAATGCATGTCTTAAATCATATTTAAATATTTTCATGCTAGGTCTTGGTTTTTGTAATTTTTGATTTTAAGATTTTGGCCAGTGGGATCTTGATTGAAATGTCCTCTTCCAGAATAGATGTGTAGATTCATTGTAAAATGTAGCACCAGTCCACATTTATTGCACTGTATCATGTAAACTACATTTTTAAGATGTTTCAGAGGGTGACCATGTCCCTTTCCTGTGTAAAGGTTAGCCAGTTTTTAATGTTCTTTAAAAGGAAATATAACGTAACATATCTTATATATTTGCCAACTACAAATTCAAGTCTTGGCCTCATAAAATAGAACTGTATTATGTGCAAAGATATTTATTTAATAAAAATATTCAGTATTTTTTATATAAGATGGTATAAACATTTGTAACGGATATATATCAAGGCACACCAATTAAGTATCTGTTACTATCTGTCCATGTAATCATATCACATGCACAATATACTTAATTTTTTTAGTATGCTAATTTATGACATCAGATTGTTTTGATTATTTTGGTACATTGACAAATATCTGTTAAGATAACATTTTAATATCCTATGATTTTATAGTCAAATACAGTATTCTCAAATTCCAAAGAATTTTTTTCATTACAATGGCTACAACTATTAGATTGCTAGAACAGCTGAAATTTGTGGTATTTATAAAATTAATTTGCAAGCTATGTTGCCTTATAATTTACAAGTTATAGTGGTATGTTGTATATATCAGAAATATTGACATAGCAATCTATTTTATATTAAATGAACAAAATATTTCTATGTAATAAAAAGAAATGACATTTAGAGAAATAGACTTTGATACAATACCTATTTTTGGTGTTTAATTTCATCATTTGACTCGGCCCATTGGAGTTCAGGATCTTGTCTTATATTTAAGAAGTTCTTGGTATGTAAGTGTATAGATTATTTTAATGATCAGAGTTGTCTTTGTAGAAAGCATTTTGAGTTTTCTATGTTTGTGAATGTCCCAAATAGCAAATGATAGCGTATTCTTAAGAAGTTCACCAAAGTGTCTCCCTGGGGTGTGTGTCTCTAATGTTATCGGAGAGCTTCTAGATCTTGTTTGTCGGTCTCCTAATTCCTTTCTGGCCAGGAGTGTGCGTTTGTTGAGGTGTGTGTCTCATTCTCCACCTCCAGAGAGCATGTTTCACTCTTAGTTATACCCACAACTTCATTTGCTTATCAGGTATTCAAATTAGTCTATGTACTTGGCAACCAATTAGAAATTCTAATAATCTCAAAATATTTTAACCCCTAATATAATATATCTTACTTTTCTAGAGACTTATCAATTAATACCTCAACATTAGAGAGTGCTATTGTACCATCAAAATCAAAGAATTTAAAATAAAATCGGCTTTAAAACATGGTCACCATTCTAGTGATAATGGGTGTCAGTTATATATAAAAAATCATTTTTGTTCTGTGAAAGTATCACTGTAGACCTCCTTATCTGAGCATGCCCCACAATGTATGGACATTTATAACAATACTAGCGTCTTGCCCGTCAAAAATGACGGCAATAAAAACTGAAGCCTGGCAATGCTGTTTGCCACACAATGTAAGCCTCTCCCCCTCTACTTTACTGGCCTTGTGATGAGCGCCTTTGGCGCTCATCACAGCCTTGCAATGAGCCCCTTTGGAGCTCATTGCGAGTCTCTCCCTCTGTCTACTTCCTCCCTCGTGTCTTATTTCCCCCCTCCTCTCCCTCCCTTGTGTCTCCTTCCACCTCGTCTACCTCCTTTGTATCTCCTGCCCCCTGTGTTTTTAACCTCCCTCTCCTCTCCGTGTCTCTAAACCCTCCCCTGTGTCTCTTTCCCCTTCTCCCTCCTATGCATCTCTCCCCCCCTGTGTCTCCCCCAACCCTCCCCTGTGTCTCCCCCAACCCTCCCCTGTGTCTGTTCCCCCTGGGCCTGTGTTCTCTTTCCCCTCAGCCCTGTGTCTGTTACGGCCTTCCTTGTGTCTCCATTTACCTCCCTTGTGTATCTTCCCCCCTGCACTCTCTCCCCTGTGTCTCTTCCCCCTCCTCTCACTCCCCTGTGTCTCTTCCCCCTCCTCTTTCTGTGCTCTTCTCCCTGTCTCTTCCCCCTCACCCTCTGTGTCTCTCCCCACTCTGTGTCTTCCACCCTCTCCCTCTGTGCCTCTTCCCCCGCCTCTCTCTGTGTGTCTCGCCACTGTGTCTCTTCACCCCTTCCTCTGTTCCCCCCCTCTGTGCCTCTTTCCCACTCTCTCTGTACCTCTTCCCCCCTTCCCTCTGTGTCTCTTCCTCCCTCACCCTCTGTATCTCTCCCCCTGTGTCTCTTCCCCCCTCTCCCTCTGTGCCTCTTCCCCCTCTCCCTCTGTGCCTGTTCCCCCCCTGGCCTGTGTCTCTTTCCCCCTTCCCCCTGTGTCTGTTCCCCTCCCCCCCCCATTTCCCTCCCATGTGTATCTTCCCAAGTTCTCCCTCCCGTGTGTCTTTTCCCCCTCCTCTACCTCCCCTGTGTCTCTTTCCCACCTATCCCTCTGTGTCTCTCCCCCCTCCCTCTGAGTCTCTTCCCACTCTCCCTCTGTGCCGTGCCTCTCCCCCCCCTCTTCCCCACTCTCCCTCTTCCCCACTCTCCCTCTGTGACTCTCCCCCCCTCTTCCCCATTCTCCCTCCCCTCTTCCCCACTCTCCCTCTGTGCCTCTAGTCCCCCCTCTTCCCCACTCTCCCTCTGTGCCTCTAGTCCCCCCTCTTCCCCACTCTTTTACCTGCTCTTGGGCCGCGCAAGCGCGGCTCGCGCCGCGCTCTGTGCAAGCGCGGCTCGGGCGCAGAGCGCGGCTTGCGCCCCGCTCTGCGCATGCGCGGCTCGCGCCGCGCTCTGCGCAATGCGCAGCACTTTATAATTGTCTAACTGCGATTCGTCTGAAGCGTGACGACGAATCGCAGTTAGACAATTATAATATGTGATGGACTACACTTTATAACAAATAGACCTCAACTTGAACTTTTTGAATTGGCTCCGTAATTTCCGAGGTAATGTGTCTATTACAGAACAAAGGACTCTAAATCCTATTTCAGTGAAAATCTGTAAAAACACATCTTTGCATAGATATTGTCCAAAATGAAAATGCATGTGTGTATATATACAGTGGATGTAAAAGATAGGTTACCATAGGAATATAATAACCATACAAGATTAGCTTTGCAATTTAAACAGTGAATCTCTGCACTCATTCCATTTAGAAATAAAGGGCTAATATAATGTATAGTCTGTTTTTCATGCTTTATACCATTAAATTAAACAATGTACTTGTTTTAAATGTGAAAAAAATGGTCAAACCTGCTCAGTACCTGAGGGCATTTAATTAAAGGACCATTGCTATTTCCTTGCAAGACCATGCATAAATTTCCTATTTAACTACTTGTAATAGCCATATTCAATATTAACTCAATTTATTCACCTCCACTTGACTGTATCTACGACGGAAAAGGTTATTCAATGTGGGGTCGGATTAGTCTAAAAGGTTTTAAGAAAAAGTAGGTTCAGGATGAGAATGAGCAGGGAGTCATAGGTTTTTACCACAGCAAAAGCTTACTGCTAAAGGAAACAAAACAAAAGGAGACCATTGTGTTGGTATACTTTGCTTTCCGAAAATGAAGCATGAAATTGCATGACAACACAAAATACACAGAAGTGGCCACTCATGGTCCTGTGTTGCATATTCATTTGCAACTGCTGCATTTGCAAGATGGAGGCCTTGTTAAGAAAGGCTTGTGACTGGTTGCACCCATAGTGGAAAATGGAAAGTGTAAGTAAATAGTGTGCTCCCTTAAGTTTACATTTTTGTGGTAGTAATAAATTATTATTCTCAAGTAGACTAATGATTAAACTGACTTTTTTTTTTTTTCAGACTTAAGTGGTTTTAAAATATTAAACATTGTTTTTGTTTTAAAATCCTTGATTATGGATTTTATTAATGCATTTTAATAAAAACAGAATCCTGTTTATAAGTGGATTTTCCTTACAAGTAAAGGCTGATAAATTGCAGAGTGCACTAATTGTGCCCAGGTTAGAGAGGTGTGGCTTGACTGGTAAACTAGTATAAAATGTTTGTGAGCTGTTTTGGGGCCTGTTTACAAGTGAATTTTCCTTACAAGTAAAGGCTGATAAATTGCAGAGTGCCCTAATTGTGTCCAGGTGAGAAGGCAGAAGTTAATATAAACAGGAGAAGGGGCGAACTTTTTCAGTATCAAGTGCAATTCTAGTAAAAGCATAGGTGTTTAAATAGGAGGACTTCAGAAAAGGGAGGGCAGATTTATAGTGCAGAGGAGGAAAACTTTATACAAACATAATATTTTATATTCTTTATTTTTCCCACCCAAATTTTGTAGACCATAATAATTGAGTCAGTCCAGTGGCAACCTCACTCAGTGTACATCCTGTCATATGTATGCAATACTGGAACAGATGATCCAGGTCCATACTTCTGTGAGAGGTGTGAGCATGTTGCCTCTGGAAGCTCAAATTGGAGATCTGGAGAGGTGAATTGCAGCACTTGGTAATATTGCTCCACTGGAAAGGGGGTTGGTGCTCACTGAGCACAGTTTAGCTGGGCCTAGCATGGAGGGTGGTGCTGGGGCTAGTGAGGATGTCCAGGGAGGTAGCTGGGTTACAGTTACAAGGGGAAGCAGGGGGAACAGGAGGAGGCACGGGCCAGTTCTGAGTTTGCAAACACCAACAGATTTTGCCAGATTGAGGGAAACTGTTGGGGATGTTCATTCAGGAATGGCAATGCCAGATAGAGCTGTTCCCTCTAACAGCCGGGAGAACAGCTCTACTGGAGGAGAGGGAAGGCAGAATAGGCAGAGCAACAGACAGGTTTTGGTTGTAGGGGACTCTATTATTAGGAAGGTAGACAGGGTCATTTGTCACCCAGATAGCAATCGAACAGTTTGCTGTCTCCCGGGTGCTCGGGTTCGTCATGTTGTGGATCGGGTAGACAAGTTATTGGAAGGGGCTGGAAATGAACCGGCGGTCTTGGTACATATTGGTACCAGTGACAAAAGTAGTGGAAGATGGAGTGTCCTAAAGAATGGTTTTAGAGAACTAGGTAATAAGCTGAAGGCAAGGACCTCCAAAGTAGTATTTTCTGAGATACTACCAGTGCCACGTGCTAGCCCATGGAGGCAGAAGGAGATTAGGGAGGTTAATGTGTGGCTAAAGATGTGGTGCACTAAGGAGGGGTTTGGGTTTTTAGAGCACTGGGCTGACTTCTCACTTCGGTACAATCTCTACAGTAGGGATGGATGCACCTTAATGATGAGGGAGCTATTGTACTAGGATAGGATGGTAGAAAGGCTGGAGGAGTTTTTAAACTAGTAGGTGGGGGGGGGATGAGATATAAGTAATGGGGTAGAAAGTGTAGGGTGTAAGGGATGAATTAACAACTAATAGGGGAGGAGTTGGGGGGAGGGGTAGTATAGTCAATAGGGAGGTAGTACTAAGTAACTCAAGTACAGTGGCAGGAACGTCAGCTACAGACTCATAACATAAGGCAGTGGTGGCGAACCTATGGCACGCGTGCCACAGGTGGCACGCCGTGCCCCTTCTGTGGGCACGCGGCCATAGGTCGCCGGCAGCATGCTGGGCCTGCTCATCGTGCGCGAGCACGGCGCCTGATCGCTCTCCGTCACTGAAAAAAGGAGGGCTGTGCTAGCGTGCGCGCGCGGCACAGGCGAACAGACGTTGACAGTGTCTGCGTGCTGCCGCCGTGCACGGCTCTCCTCGAGATCCGCAACGCGCGGCGGCAGGGAGACAAAGGAGAAGGGGAGAGACAAGGGTGGGGGGAGAGGCAAGGGGGAAGGTAAGAGATATGGGGCAGGGGAGAGACAAGCCGGTAGGGGGAGAGACAAGGGAGGAGGGGGAGAGAGAAGAGGGTTGAGACAAAAGGGGGAGGGAGAAGGGGAGAGACAAGAGTGGAGGGAGAGACAATGGTGTAGGGAGCCAATGGGGAGTTGACAGATAAGGGAGAAGGGAGAGACAATGGAGAAGGGGAGACAAGGGGAAGTGGAGAGACAAGAGGGGAAAGAGAAGGGGTGGGGGAGACAAGGGAGAAGGGGGAAGACAGTGGAGAATGGGAAAGAGAAGTGTGGGGGAGATGATAGAAGGGTTGTGGGAGACAAAGGGAGAAATGGGAGAGACAAGGTTGGGTGAAACAAGGGGGTAGAGAGAGCAGGGTGGGAGAGACCAGGGGGAGAGACAAGGGTAATGGGAGACACAAGGGGAAGGGGAGAGACAAGGGGGGGACGCAATGGGGAGGGGAGAGACAAGGGGGAGAGAGAGTGAATGGTGGGAGAAGAACAATAGTGAAGTACAAGGAGAGACAAGGGTGGGGGGTAGAGACAAGGAGTGAGGGGAGATACAAGGGTGGGGGAGAGATAAGCGGAGAGAGAGGGAGAGAAGAGGGAGGGAGGGGGAAGAAAGGAGAGCAGAGAGAAGGGAGGATGGAGAGAAAGAAAATAGGGAGAGGCAGAAGGGAAAGGGAGAAGTAAGAGAGTGAGATGGGAGAGAAGGTAGAGGCACATGAGGAGGAAGGGAGAGGAGAGAGAAAGGAAGAGGGAGATGCAAAAGGGAGAGGTAGAGAAGGGAGAGTGAGAGAAGGGAGGAGTGAGAGAGAGGGGAGAGGCAAAAGGGAGAGGTAGAGAATGGAAAGAAAGGAAGAGGGAGAGACACAGGGAAGGAAAGAGACAAGATGGGGTAGAGGCAAGGGAGAAAACAGAGACAATTGTGAGCGGTACAAGAGAGGAGAAATAAGGGTGGGAGAGAGAGAGGAGGGGGAAGAGACAAGGGAGAAGGGGAGATACAGGGGTGGTGGGAGACAAGGAGGAAGGGGAGAGAACAAGGGAGGGGAGAGAGAAGGGTGTATGATCCAAGGGGGGAGAGACAAGGGAGAAAGGAAGAGACAAGGCTGGAGGAGAGACAAGGGGGAGGGGAGAGACAAGAGGCGAGAGAGGAGGGTGGGGGGAGAGGGAAAAATGGGGGGAAGAGACAAGGGGGTAAGGGGAGACATAAGGGGCAGGGGAGAGACAAGGGGAAGAATGGAGAGAGAGAAGGGTGTAAGAGACAAGGTGTAAGAAAAAAGTTTGTATCATGAACTCTCCTGTTGTTATGTTCTTCTTTTAAAACAAAAGATGTTAATGACTTCGGGACAACTGTACGAGTTGTTTTTTCTAAACTTAAACCTCAGTATTCAGGTTTAATTACCGTGTTGGCACTTAGAGGAAAAAAAAGTTGGCATGTATTGCGGTTTGGGCACTCGGGCTCAAAAAGGTTCGCCATCACTGACATAAGGTGTATGCTTGCTAATTGCCAGAAGCTTGCCAGGAAAAATGAGAGAGTTTAGAATTATTAGCAATTCATGACAAATGAGATTTAATAGGCATTACTGAAACGTGGTGGGATGAATCTCATGACTGGACTGTTAATCTGGATGGTTATAACCTTATTTAGGAAAGATAGAGGCAATGGTAAACGAGGAGGAGGGATTTGTCTGTATGTTAAGCCTGAATTTAAAGCCTGTAGTCCAGAGAAGATAATTATGGTGGACCTAGTGATAAAGCTGAATGTTTGTGGGTAGGGTTAAATAGCGGAGCAGCAAATTCCAAAAGAATATTAGTTGGAGTATGCTATAAACCCCCCAAATATAGCTGAAAGTGAGGAAATACAATTATTGTTACAGTTTGAAAATGCAGCATGGGCAAGTTCTAATAATGGGAGATTTTAATTACCCTGAAATAAACTGGATAAATGAGACCAGCAGTTCATCTAAGGGGAGCAGGTTCTTGAGTACACCCAGGGATCATTATCTGGCCCCGGTTGTACAAGAGCTACTAGAAATGAAGCTATCTTAGATTTACTCATCACAAATAATATTGATATAGTATCACATGTTGGAATAGGACAACCTTTGGGAAACAGTGATCTTGTTTGAGATTGAATTAAAAAAACAAAATTTTAAGGGGCCAACGAAAACTCTTAATTTTAAAAGGGCAGATTTTAATGGCCTAAGGGCAGCAACACAAAGTATAGCCTGGGAGAGAGAACTGGCAGGTAAAAATACTGAACATAAATGGACAACATTTAAATCCTTACTAAATATACATACACATTGGCATATACCGTGTGGGTATAAAAGTAAAAGGAGTAAATCCCATCCAATGTGGCTTAATATTTTAAAGATCAAGATACGGAGTAAAAAAAAACAGGCATTTAAATTTTACAAACAAGAGGGGACAGAGACTGCTTTACAGGAATCCAAGGAAATCAACAAGGCTTGCAAAAGCGCGATTAGACTGGCTAAAATAGAAAATGAAAAATGAATTGCAAAAGAGAGTAAGACTAAACCGAAAATATTTTTTAGTATTTTAATGGGAAAGAAGGCGAGGAAGGAAGGTATAGGAACATTACAATGCAACACAGGCCATCTGATAATTAGTGACCAGGAAAAGGCAGATGAGCTAAATAGGTTCTTTTCTTCGGTATACACAAGGGAGGTACCAGTGGTTGGGACACGGCAACATATATGGGCTACCACTACCTTTGCCAAATAATGGTTAACACAGGAAGTAATCCAAAAAGTGGTTGGAAAAAATAAATGATAATAAAGCCCCGGATCCTGATGGAATACATCCAAGGGGACTAAGGGAACTGGGTTCTGTAATAGCCAAACCATTATATTTAATTTTTCAAGATTCACTCAACACAGGTTCTCTACCAGATGACTGGAGAAAAGCAGATGTGATACCTATATTTAAAAAGGGAGCAAGAGCAAATCTGGGGAATTATACACCAGTGAGCCTCACTTCTGTAGTGGGGAAGCTTTTTAGAAGGGTTAATAAGGGATAAATATGCAAGAATATGTCAATAGGATTATAAGTAGGAGTCAACATGGATATATGAGGGATAGGTCATGTCAAACAAATCTAATTAGTTTCTATGAGGAGGTTAGTAGGAACCTGGATCAGGGCAACTCAGTGGATGTAGTCCTTTTGGATTTTGCAAAGGCTTTTGATACAGTGCCACATTGGAGACTATTGTGCAAACTAAGAGATACAGGTGTTGCAGTAAATATCTGCCTCATGTGATTGAGAGCTGGCTAAAAGACAGGAAGCAAAGGGTTTTTGTAAATGGAACATACTCCGATTGGACTAATGTGGTAAGTGGGGTTCCTCAAGGTTCAGTATTAGGTCCTCTTTAACATATTTATTAATGACTTAGAGGTAGGATTGGAGTGTGGTGTCTCCATTTTTGCCGATGACACGAAGTTGTGCGAGGTAATTAAATCAGATAATGATGTGCTTTCCCTCCAAAGGGATTTACATAAAATTGAGGAATGGGCATCTAAATGGCAGATGAGATTTAATACGAATAAATGTAAAGTTATGCATCTGGGAAGGAAAAATAGCCATGCAATTTATAATCTTAATGGAGCAAATCTAGGTGTATCAGATATTGAAAGGGATTTGGGAGTGCTTGTGGACAACAGTGCTCAAAGCCAAACAGCAGCTGCAAAGGCAAATAAAATATTAGCATTTATTAAGAAGGGTATAGAAGCAAGGGAAGCAAATATAATTTTGCCACTATACAAATCTCTAGTACGCTCTCATTTGGAATATGGAGTACAATTTTGGGCACTACTTCATAAAAAGGACATTTTAGAGCTGGAAAAGGTACAGAGGAGGGCAACAAAACTAATAAGGGGAATGGAGGGGCTAGGTTATGAAGAAAGTCTAACCAAATTAAACTTATTTTCTCTAGAAAAAAGGCGTCTAAGAGGAGATATGATTACCTTATATAAATACACCAGGTCAGTATAAAGATTTGTCAACGGGAGCTTTATTGTGCCAAGAGGTTTTCAACTGACAAGAGGACACCCTTTGAGGTTAGAAGTAAAAAGATTCCACCTTAAAGTAAGGGTGGTTAATCTGTGGAATTCTCTACCAGAAGAGGTGGTGACAGCGGATTCGATAGATAACTTTAAAAGGGGACTGGAATTTATTTCTAATTAACAAAGGGAATTCAGGGTTATCATGGATAATTAGAGAGGCAGTATTGATCAGGGAGAAGTCCGGTTGCCGTTGTCTGGGATAAGGAGGCAATTGATGTTTTTTTTTTTTTTTATACAACTAATTAATTATTAGTTAATCCACATATTGCAGATCAGAGGAGATCTTAAAAGGTTGAACTTGGTGGACTGAAAGTCTTTTTTCAACCTTAAATACTATGGGCCTCATTCAAATGCGAATTGTCCAATTGAATAGGGCTCTATACAAGCACATAGCATATGTTTATAAAGACATTTTTAGTTAGTGAGCTTCTATCCAAAAGTAAGGTCTTCACTAATTAAAAACTTCTGTAAAAAAATATGCTCTGTGCTTATATAGAGCCCTATTCAATTGGCCAAACCGCATTTGAATGAGGCCCTATGTAACTATGTAATAAACACCTAATGAGAATGTCTAGCTTCCTGTTGTTAGGATATTACAGTGGCCCTTTAAAATCACAGGAATAGGAGGTATCTTGCCCCATATCTCCTCCTCCCCTTTGCTCCCCCTTTCTATGTGTTCATGCATTCTCTCTTTCCCTCTGTTTCACGCACAATATTGTAGCGCAGGCGCAGCAACCTCCTGCAGATTCCAGCTTGAATTGCAACCACATTACACCGGGTAAGAGATTACTATAGAGATTGATCAAGCCTTTCACTTTCAATGCATTTAAGGCCCTGGCAGTGAACGGGTTAAACATCCATTCTTTATTTAATCCATATCCGCTGCATTCTTTTCTCCCCAGTGATGGATTCATTCTCACAGCATCCTGTAAGCGATGTGTGTAAAGGACGGGGAGTGTTTATGCACAGGGAGCTCTGCAGATATGAGGGAGGGGCTAGAATGTGATATAAACAGGATTATTGAGAATGGGGAACCATAGGAAAATGTGTGTGCTGCCTGCATTTTCTATTCCTGTAAACATCTCTCTCCTCCTACATTCCTCCCTTCCCTCTTTTTTTTTCTACTTGCCTTATTCCTTCTATCATCCCCACTTACCTGCCTCCCCTTTCTCGTTCTTCACTGTTCTTTCATTACCATTACTATTTCTCTATCCTCCTCCTTCATCGTCTGCTCTCACACCATTTTCTCCATTCTTCTATCTCATCTACATTATCTCTTTATTCTCTCAACTGCTCTGTACCCCTTCCCACATATCTCTATCCTCTCCTATTCCACGCTATCCTCTTTTCCTGCTATTCTTTTCTCAATTATCCATTCTCTTTCCTTCCTACTCCACTCTTCTATTATCCACTATCTATCATTTCTCTATCCTTTTTTCTTATTCACCCCTTCCATTACTCTGTACTCTTGTCACAGTACCCTCTATCCTCCCTTCTCACATTACTCATTCTTCCATTCTGTTAATCTGCTGTATCATCCCCTCTCCAACTTTCTTCAATATTGTACTAAAGCTTTTTGATCAACTGTCACTTCTCTTCATCCTATCGCCTCACTTCTGTCTTGTCTTCTCCTACTTATTTCCACATCTTGATCTTCCCCCTTCCACTCCTCTATATCCTCCCGTCTCATCCCCTCTCCTCACTGTTCTCTCCTATCAAACACTTCTCAATACCAAATCTCCTTTCCACTGTCACTCCTCTCTATCATATCTTCTCCCCTTGTCTTGTCTTCTCCCACTACTTTCTTTTTGCACATCTCTGTCTTCAACATCTGTCCTCCACCCCCCCACCCCCCTCTTTCACTCCTCTCTATCCTCCCTTCTCTCTCTCCTGTCTCTCTGTAGGGGTCAGTGAGTCACAATGGATGTGAAAGTAACAGAGGTAAAACGTGAGGCAGCCATAGATGTCCTCCAATGCCAGTCCTCCAGTGACTGTCCAGTATTGCTGGCTTCTTCCTCTCCCACAGGTATTATCCGGTATTATCCAGTGTGACCAAAGCAACATATTACAAATCATAAATCTACTGCCCTCCGAACTAAATTATGATGGTATCAATTGTCTGTGCCCTCTGCTTCTCTCTGTGTCCTCTTTCTTTCTCTCTCTCTCTCTCTGCGTGTGTCCACCATCGTCAATACCCGAAATTTAACAATAGTAACGCCTGCACATACTGCACCACAAATGTGTTACACACGCACATAACATACAATAGTTCTTTTAATTGCAAATTTCTCAGTAACGCTATGTTAAAAGTGACGGGCTTGCGTATGCGCAATGAGCGCAAAAGGCACGCACAACTTAGAAAAAGGCTCACAATCAGTGCCAGAGGCCCGCACAACTTTGAAGAAGGCAAGACTTTCGAAAAATTACAGGTTTAACGGCAGCCATTTTTTTCAAGCCTGTAACTCGGAAGCCGTTTCGTAGGCCCCCAAAAGACGCCAACTGATTAAAAAATGAACTAACATCCTCACACACAGCACAGGGCAGAGGCAGGGAGCCTGTGAGGTTGAAAGCTAATTTGTTCGTTAATTGGCGTTTTTTTGAGTTCTGAAAACAGCTGAGAAAAAAATGGAGGCTGTAAAGATGTAATTTTTTTTCAAGGCTGCAAATCAGAAGACCATTTCAGGCTTGGGGAAATTGAACAATTTCCCAAGCCTGCAAATGGTTTCAGACCTGTACAGCACAGAGCAGAGAGAGGGAGGAGAAAGACACCGGGGGGGAGAGGGTGGAAAGAGACTGCGGGCGGGAGGGGCAAGGCCTGAAAGTTGCGGGTTGGACAACGCCTGCAATGAGCGGCGTAAAGTAGAGGGGGGAAGAGGCTCACAATGAGCACGATGAGCAACGAAGGTGCTCATTGTAAAGCATGAAAGTAGCGGGTTGGCCGAGGCCTGCAATGAGTGGTTCGCGATGATCGCTTTCGGTGCTCATCATGAAGCCCGTAAAGTTGACGGGGGAAGAGGCGCTCATTGCGAGCCATGTGATGAGCACAAGTTAGAGGGGGAGAGCCTCGCATGGTGTGGCAAACAGCATTGCCAGGCTTAAAATTTTATTGCCGTCATTTTTGACATGCAAGTTGCTAGTACTTTAATAATTATTATAGGGGATAGACTCTCGTCTGTAAGACTTATGAAAATGTATAACACTCAGCTACACTCTGGTGGGTGAGAGCATTCACTTCTACAGCATATGTGCATATTTCATCAGCATTCACATTAAAGGAAACTCAGGACCACACCACCCTAGCCCCATATCTGCCATATAAACCTAAGGGAAACAATGTTCACACATAATTTCTCTAGCCAATGAAGAGCACTGTATACACATGCTCACCTCTAGCTATACACCTGCTTTCAAAAGAGTTACCCCCAATCTCTTGATAAACTCTTTGGGCTGGAGACAAGCATCTAAGTTCTGGCATTTGGAATTAAGTTCAATATAGAATAGGAACCTGTTATTAGTTTATTACTATGGTTGTATAGAAGTCCACTATAGTCTAGAGCACTTAGGTTTTACATTAATGCAGTAAGCTGTGATACAAATAAGGGCAATGTGTCACACAGAGAGAAAGATGTATATCTCAAGAACTAAATAATAAACAAAGAAATTGCTAATGTGGTATTGAAGCAGGTTTTTTTGTCTTTGATTTAAAATATAATTGTATTTGTTGTTTGTTTTTTTAAATATTGCGCTTGTACAGCTCCATATACAGTCTTCCATTTCAATATGAGACTGCTGTGCTGGGATGCTGTTTCACACACTCACTACCCTTTTCTCTCTACAGCTGTCAATTTGCCACTTACTGCCTATTCAGACAAGGGCTCTGTTTGCCTAGAGGAGCAGGTAGATAAGGAACGCAACACCACCATGTCTGCAATTAATCCACAGGTGAGGGTTTTCATATGAATACACACACATTATTAAAAAAAAGACTAGCACTGTAGATAATGTAGTGTTTAGGTACTTAAATTGTTGAAAAGACCTTAGCTCTCACCTTTTTTCAATAGTATGTGCATATGAGATAGCTCTCATTTTTGGCGCTTAGTACTGTGGCATGTAATTTGTGTGCCTGCTGGCATTTTGTAAGTCGAGCCTGCCCAGCTGTGTGCGTGGCTCCGCCCCAATGCAATATTTCTATAGACTATCTTGGCCTTTGTCTTTGATCTCACTACACACAGTTGATTATATCGCAAATAATTGTAGTGCTCTGTATCCATTTGTAGATCGTGTTCGTAAGATCTAAGTGCAATGATGTTCAAGTCCACTTTTCTCTTTTGTTGTGATGTGATCTGTACTGCCTCATTTTATCTCCTTGTCCATCCATATGAATAAACACTTTGCACGTCACTTCCTTTTGACACAATGCTGTCCATACAACTATATGCATAAGATCTTTCAGACCATGTTTTCTCCTCCTTCAGTCCGGGGTCAGTCAACTGATCCTAAAAGAAGAGGCTCCCAGCCCAACTGTGAAGATTCGAGAGGAGGATGAGGACTCAAAGAGTCAGATTCTCTCTCAAGGTGACACTAGCATGATAATACTGCATGGGAAACAGCATTGTGTGTGGCAGCTAGCAAAGTGTAAATGATGTAGTTGTGGTGGACAGAGGGCTGTGTACGCTTTCTATCTCTTCTATGCTGATTAGTTTTGTGCAATCTGCTTCATTCATTTGCCGCTTACACTTTCCATTCCCATCACATACACTATGACTGCAGTCCTGGGATTTATCTTGTGTACTTTTTGCTTGGAATATTCTGACAATTGTACTAATCGGAATATTTTCTAAATTCTTAAAGAATTACATACATTATTTTTTTGTTTTTTTTTCAAATATCTATTCTGCAATCACATATAATAGTTGTGAAGAGAGTGATGCAGTTCTGGCCACATTTGCGTATGAGGAGGCTCTACGGGTGCCTCACTCGCTGTAAAAAACAACCCAGAAAAGCGGGACTTTGAAAACAAAAACCACAAATATACGGCCTGCGGGAAGTTAACGGCCGAAACGCGTACATCCCAAAACACCAAAATCACTACAAAATACATAACAAAACATTAAAAAAAATCACATACAGCATGGGGGGACAGGCACGACATCTGCCAGTGATGTTGCTCGCTAGTTAAAGTCGCATCTAAGGAGTTTTGGAACTTGAAAATAGGCTAAGCGAGAAAAAAAATGGAGGCCGAAATAAATGAAAACGAGGCTACATGACCCCGCCAGGCACGTCCGACTTTTGCCAGGGACGTACGAAGTACAAAAATACACAGTTAGGAAGCACAAAAAATGCTCGCAAGGCGCTTAAACTACGCCATTTTACAACACTAACTTGCAACTAATAACATCACCAATCTCAAATGGGGCTTTACACAGGATATTTCTAATGCACAGTTGGGACATTGATGACACTTTCTCCTCAGGGCAGCAACAGTCCAACCGTACATTGTATGCTGCAGGAAAATAAAAAGAGATTCTTAGCTCTTCAGGCTATTCATTGCTGCACATATCAATTACAAATAGGTAAAGTATATTATTTATTAAGTAATTAGTTAATTACTATTTACAAAAATAGACATATATATGTGTCTTTGTGATGAGCGCCAAAGGCGCTCGGAGGAGCAAAAGTAAACGAGAGGAGAGGCTTGCAATTAGGGCCGAAGGTGCTCAGCACGAGGCTCGCAATAAATGCAGAAGGTTGTCAGAGTAGAAAAAGCTTTACATTGTGTGGCAAACAGCATAGCCATGGCTTAAAATGTTATTGCCCCGTCATTTTTGACGGGCAAGTCGCTAGTGAACAAATAATAAATAAATATATGAACCCTCCCCAGTGATCCCATGTTTCATTCTCCTATCACACCCTCACACACAGCCTTACCCTCATGTGGGCATACAGTCCAAAAACTATCACCTTCTTCCAGACTGCTAGTTCTTCTGCTAAAGTTATTCTTATCTATTTTAGAAGAAGGTAGTTTTGGCACTGGACCCCAGCTTAAAACGGGTCTCTTGATTGCAGTTGTAGGTAGTAAATCGGTCCTCTCCCCCAGGTCGTACTATGTACTTTGGATAATAAAGCATTCTTCTTTTTTTCTCACTTGTCAGCAATTCACTTATTTGTTTTCACACATTCAGATCTAGGGCAATGAATCAGACTTGCATTTATAAACTTGGGCTTGAGACTAGATGCCACTCTGGTCAAAATATTACACATTGCCATAATATTGACAACAATTTGACAAATGTTCATGTTATTTAAAAGACAGTATACAAAATATTTGACTCAATGAATGTCCTCTTGTCAGTTGAAAACCTCCTGGCACAAACAAGTTCACTTGACAAACTTTTGACCCTGGAATTATTTATGTAGGCAGTGATGTAGCTGGAGATTTTGCCGCCCAGGGCTCTCACTGTGTTTGCCGCCCCAACCGTGCGAACATTTTATATATATATATAATATATATATATATATATATATATATATATATATATATATATATATATATATATATAATATATATACATACACACACGTAAACCCTTCTCAATCTTCTTTCTCTTTATCTCTCCTCCCCATATCTCATATCTCTCCTCACCTTTCCTACTTCCTATCTCTCACATTCCACTCTCTTCCTCCCTTCACTATCTGTCACTTTTCGTCCTTTCTCTCCCCTTCTCTCTCTCCCCCTCTCTATCCCTTTTCTCACTCTCTCCTCTCTCTCTCTCTTTTTTTCTCTCCCTCCCTCACACTCTCTCTCCATAACTCTTTCTTTCTCTCTCGCTCCCTCCTTCTCTCTCATTCACACTCTCCTCTCTCTCTTCTTTCTCTCTCATGCACACTCTCCTCTCTCTCTCCCTCCTTCACTCTCACCATTTTTCTACCTCTCTCCTTTCTCTCTCTCCTCCACACTTTCCTTCTCCCTCTCTCCTTCTCTCCCCCATTCACTCTCTCATTCTCTCTCACTCTGTCATGCTTTCTCCTTTTCTTTCTCCCTCCTTCAATCTTTCTCTCTTCTTCCTTCTTTCTCTCCTTCACTTTCTCTCCTCTCTCTCACTCCTTTTCTCTCTCTCTCCCTCATTCATACGCATTCTCTTTCTTGCCTTCACGCTCGATTTACCTCCTTCATGCTCTTTCCTCTCCCTCCTTCACTCTCTTTCCTTTACTCTTTCCTACTGTCTCTCTCCTCTTTATTTCTTTCTTTCTCTCTCTCCTCCTCTCTCTCTCTCTCCCTTCCTCCTTCACTCTCTCTACTTCTCTCGCTCTTTCTCTCTCCCTCCTTCTCTCTCTCATGCACACTCTCCTTTTCTATCTCTCCTTTACTTTCTCTCCTCTCTCTCACTCCTTTTCTCTCTCCCTCATTCACACTCATTCTCTCTCTCCTCTACTCTTTCCTATTCTCTCTCCTCTTTTCTTTTCTCCCTCCTCTTTCTCCTGTCTCATTCACACTCTCTTTCTCTCTCTCTCCCACTCCCTCCTTTTCTCTCTCTCATGCACACTCTCCTTTTCTATCTCTCCTCTCTCTCCTTCACTCTCTCTCCATCACGCTCTATCTCTCTCCACACTTTCCTTCTCTCTCTTCCTCCTTCTCTATCTCCTTCACGCTCCCTTCTTCTCTCTCTTCCTCCTTCACTCTCTCCTTTAATCTATCTCTCCATTCTCTCTCTTTCACACTTTCCTTCTCTCCCTCTCTTTCACACTTTCCTTCTCTCTCTCTCCTTCTCTCTCTCATTCACACTCATTATCTCCCATTCACACTCTCCTTCTCTCTCTCCTCTTTCTTTGTCTCTCTCCCTCCCTTTCTCTCTCTTGTGTACTCTCCTTTTCTATCTTTCCTTCTCTCTCTCCTTCACGCTCTCTCTCTCTCTGCTTCCGTCTCTCTCTCTCTCCTTCACACTTTTCTTCTCTCCCTCCTCTCTCCTCTCCCTCCTTCTCTATCTTCTTCATACTCCCTTCTTCCCTCTCCCTCCTTCCCTCTCGTTCCTTCAATCTATCTCTCCTTTCTCTCTTTCACACTTTTCTTCTCTCTCTCAATCTCTCTCTCTCATCCACACTAATTATCTCTCATTCTCTCTCTCCCTCCTTTAATCTCTCTCTCCTTAATATCTCCCTCCTTATGTCTCTCCCTCCTTCACTCTCCCTCTCCTTTACTCTTTCCTTCTCCTTCACACACTCTCTTTTTCCTTCACACACACTTTTTCCTTCACATACTCTCTCTCCTTCACACACTCTCCCTCCTTCACTCTTTCTCCTTTACTCTCTCCTTCTATCTCTCACTCATTTTCTCTCTCTTTCTCCTTCACTCTCCCTCTCTCTTTCCTTCACATACTTTCTCTCTCTCCTTCACACACTCTTTCTTTCCTTCACATACTCTCTCTCACTCCTTTAAATACTCTATCACTCATTCACACAGTCTCCTTCTTTCTCTCCTCCACACTCTCTCCTTTACTCTCTCCTTCACACTCTCTCTCTCCTTCACACTCTCTCTACTTCACACATACCATCTCTACTTCACACACACACTCTCTCTCTCATTCACACTCTCCTTCTCACTCTCTCTCTCTCTCTCACCTTCTCTGCCGCCCCCCCCCCCCCCATTTATTGTGAATTGATCCAGAGAAAGGGAAAAAAAAAAAAAAACAGAGAAACTTTGGGGAACAGGGAAAAAAATATAAAATTCCTTCCTGACCCCAGATACTGGCGATCGGCTTCATCCCTGGATCAATACTCCCTCTCTATTTATCCAGGATAGCCCTTAATGCCCTTTTTATTTAAAAATAAATCCAATCACTTTTTAAAGTTATCTATCGAATCCGCTGTCACTAATCTGTGGTAATCACCCTTACTGTGAAGAACCCTTTTCTTTCTTTAAGGTGAAATCTTTTTACTTCTAATCTCAAAGGATGTCCTCTTGTCAGTTGAAAACCTCTTGGCACAAAAAGTTCCATTGACAAAGCCATGTATTGACCCTGGATATATTTAAATAAGGTAATCATATCCCCTCTTAGACACCTTTTTTCTAGAGTAAACTTGAATTTTGTTAGTCTTTCTTCATAACTTAGCTTCTCCATTCCCTTTATTAGCTTTGTTGCCCTTCTCTGTACTTTTTCCAGCTCTAGAATATCTTTTTTTATGTAGTGGTGCCCAATATTGTACTCCATATTCCAAATGAGGGCGTACTAAGGATTTGTATAGTGGGAGAATTATATTTGCTTCTCTTGCTTCTATACCCTTCTTAATACATGCTAATATTTTACTTGCCTTTGCAGATGCTGCTTGGCATTGAGCACTGTTACCTAGGCGGTTGTCCACAAATACCCCCAAATCCCTTTCAATACCCGATACCCCTAGATTTGCTCCATTAAGATTATAAATTGCATGGCTATTTTTCCTTCCCAGATGCATAACTTTACATTTATTTGTATTAAATCTCATCTGCCACTTAGATACCCATTCCTCTAATTTATGCGAATCCCTTTGGAAGGAAAGTCCATAATTTTCTGATTTAATTACCTTGCATAACTTTGTGTCAACAGCAAAAATGGAGACACCACACTCCAATCCCACTTCCAAGTCATTAATAAATATGTTAAAAAGGAGGGGACCTAATATTGAGCCCTGAGGAACCCCACTTACCACATTAGTCCAATTGGAGTATGTTCCATTTACAACAACCCTTTGCTTCCTGTCTTTTAGCCAGCTCTCAATCCATAAGCAAATATTTATGGCAATTTCTGTATCCCTTAGTTTGCTCAATAGTCTCCCATGTCGCACTGTATCAAAAGCCTTTGCATAATCCAAACAGACTACATCCACTGAGTTGCCTTGATTCAAGTTCCTACTAACCTCCTCATAGAAACTAATTAGGTTTGTTTGACATGACCTATCCTTCATAAATCCATGTTGGCTCCTACTTATAATCCTGTTTGAATAGACATATTCCTGTATATTATCCCTTATTAACCCTTCTAAAAGCTTTCCCACTACTGAAGTGAGACTCACTGGTCTATAATTCCCCAGATTTGCTCTTGCTCCCTTCTTAAATATAGGTATCACCTCTGTCTTTCTCCATTCATCTGGTAGAGACCCTGTGTTGAGTAAATCCTGAAAAATTAGATATAATGGTTTTGCTATTACAGAACCCAGTTCCCTCAGTGCCCTTTGATGTATTCCATCAGGACCTGGGGCTTTATTAACATTAATTTTTTCCAACCTCTTTTGGATTTCTTCCTGCGATAACCCCTTATTTGGTGAAGGTAGTGTAGCCCCATTATGTTGCAGTGACCCAACCACTGGTACCTCCCTTGTGTATACTGAAGAAAAGAACCTATTTAGCTCATCTGCCTTTTCCTGGTCACTAATTATCAGACAGCCTGTGTCACATTGTAATGTTCCTATAGCTTCCTTCCTGGCCTTCTTCCCATTAATATATTTATACAATTTTTTAGGGTTAGTCTTACTCTCCTTTGCAACTGACTTCTCATTTTCTATTTTAGCCAGTCTAATATAGCCCTTTTGCAAGCCTTGTTGATTTCCTTGTATTTGCGTAAAGCAGTCTCTGTCCCCTCTTGTTTGTATAATTTAAATACTTGTTTTTTACTCCTCATTCCCAGTCTATACTTTGTATCACTGCCCTTAGACCGTTAAAATCTGCCCTTTTAAAATTAAGAGTTTTCGTTAGCCCCTTACAGTTATTTTGTTAATTCAATCTCAAATGAGACTTTGTTGTGATCACTGTTTCCCAAAGGTTGCCCTATTTCCACTTTTGATACTATATCAATATTATTTGTGATAACTAAATCTAAGATAGCCTCATTTGTAGTAGGTTCTTGTATAACCTGGGCCAGATAATGATCTCTAAATGTACTCAAGAACCTTAGCTGAACTACCGGTCTCATTTATCCAGTTTATTTCAGGATAATTAAAGTCTCCCATCATTAGAACTTGCCCATGCTTAGCTGTATTTCTAATCTGTAAAATAAGTGCAATTCCTCACTTTCAGTTATATTTGGGGGTATATTACTACCAATATTCTTTCAGAATGTATTCCTTTCATATTTAATTCAACCCACAAGGATTCAACATTATTGCTAGTTCCACCATAAATATCTTCTCTGACTATAGACTTAACATTAAGTATCTTCCTCCTCTTCTATGATTACCCCTATCTTTCCTAAAGAGGTTATAACCATCCAAATTAACAGTCCAGTCATAAGATTCACCCCACAATGTTTCAGTAACGCCTATTAAGTCCCATTTTTTATTTACTGCTAATAATTCTAACTCCTCTATTTTCCCTGACAGCTTCTGGCAATAGCAAGTATACACTTTGCATTGTTATGACTCTGCAGTTTTGATGTGCTTGCCATTGTATATGAGTTACTCTGCAATACCTCCCTATTGACTATTTTAACCCCCTCCCTTCTCATCCCCCACGAGTAGTTAATTCTTAAATTGACAGCCCCAACAGTTTCACTCAATCTAGCAAATCTGTTGGTACTTGCCAACTCAGAACTGGCCTGCCTCCTCCTCCTGTTCCCGTTTCCCCTTGTAACTGTAATCCAGCTACCTCCCTGGTGATCCTCACTAGCCTCATCCACATCCTCTGCCCAGCTAAACTGTACTCAGTGAGCACCAACTCCATTTCCAGTGGAGCAATATCACAAAGTGCTGCAATTCTCCTCTCCAGTTCCAAATCATGTTTTTCTATTCCTTATTTAAAAAAAATAAAAAAATATAAGGTTTTTATTTTCTTCTTCCTTTTTTACCTATCCTTCTGCTTTCTTCACTTTTCTGTACTACAATTTAACTACTTTTCTTTGAACTCCCACCTTTTATTTAAACTCTCACACTTATAATATAACTGCATCCCCCATTTATTTAAACTCCCACACTTACACTATAATCATACTATAAATATACTTATACTAGAACTATTGGCAAGCTCACAAGTTCGCTACTGTTTAAATGAAAATATGGCTACTCACCTGTACAATAATCACTGCAAAAGTACACAAACACACTTTACTGTTCAGAAGAAAATCACTGAACAGATGCAAATAGACCACACTAAAGCCTCTCACTTATATAGCTTTACACAGGCAAAACCATCCCCTCTCACCTGAACAATAATCACTGTACAAGTACACAAACACCCTTTACTGTTCAAAAGAAAATCACAAGATTGTATGCATGAGAAGGTTTTGTGACAGCTGCATGTGTCTGTTAGCTGTGTATGTGAAATATCTCTACTCATGTCCTTCCCTTTACAGGTCCTGATGGGAGGGACAGTCCCCCAGCTGACTCGTCCATGTGTCTGTGTGACACCTGTGGCTGCAGGCATGTGGTGGGGCAGATGTGTGAGACCTGCAAACAGATCTGTCACTTCAGAGATAGGTGAGACTGAGCTCTGTGTCACTGTGATGGGGTGAGAGGGGGAATGGGTCAGTGTCACCCTCTCCCTGGTTTTTGGGGTGTCCATGGCAGGTCCTTGGTCCTGGAGCCGTCACCAGGATATGGGGTGGGCAGCGAGGCCCCAAAACCCGTCAAGAAACGGAGACCCAAAGAGTATCAGAGCCCAGCGGAGTCAGAGGCCGAGCTAATGGTGAGGACAGCGCTGTCACTGTGCAAGTGTCACCTCTGAACTATCTCTGTGTATTGTGGGTACAGGGTGCAGTGATAAGTGTGCAGTGTTACAAGATCCAGTGCATAATGAAATGTGTTAGAGAATGCAGTGTACTGTGACACAGGATGCAGTGATACATGATGCAGTATCTAGTGAGGTTTTAATATCAAGTGAAAAATGATGAAGTGCCTAGTTGCACAGCATTCAGTTTCAAGTGATACTGTGTGCAGTGATACTAGATTCAGTGTGCGGTTTCACATGATGCAGTAGAACAGGATATAGGAACACAGGATGCAGTGTTCCATCACTATAAGATGCAGTGTGCAATGACACTGGTTGCAGTATACTATTATGCTGTGTGCTGATACAGAATGTTGATTTGGGGGATTCAGTGTGACAGGATGTTGTAGGTTACAGCATTAGTGGGTGCACCGTTTACAGGCACACTGTAGCAGGATGTTGCAGAATGCAGTGTTTGGGGGTGGAGTGTGACAGAATGCTGCTTGGTTTGCATTTGGAAGTGCAAAGCTGCAGGGTACAGTGTGTCAATATGTCACAGGAAGCTTGGGATGTGGTACTGCAGGATGTTGCAAGGTGCACTTTTGTAGGATGGCACAGGGTGCAATGATTTGGATGCATTGTGTCAGCATGTTTCACGCTGCAGTGTTTAGGATGCAGAGCTGCAAGGCCAGATGTGTACCCCTGTATCTGTAAAGTGTTTCCACTCAGGAGAAGAAGATTGAGCAGAAACTACCAGGAGACAATGAGGAGCCGGATGTGGGCCGCCTGGAAAGGGAGGAATGGAGCCCGAGAGACCCCCAGGGTAACTATCCATCTCTTCCCTATTTCTCATAAGGCAGTGTGTGGCTGTCTAAGCTTCCCTGTCAGTACTATATTTCTCCATTTCCTGCCTTTAGTTTGCTCTATCAGTCTGTTTCAAACATGACATTTGTAGTCTTTCACTTTCTCTGAAATACACTTCCCTACTAAACTTTGTATGTTGTTGTTCAGTCCTTCAGTCGTGTGCGACTCTTGGTGACCATATGGACCGACACACCCAGGCACATTTGTCTGTTTTTGAAAATTAAAAGCTGTAATTATTTATTTTACCCAGTATAAAGAGTGACATTCTTCAAAATACTATTATTATGAAACATTATTTTACAGGATAGTGTGTGTTTTTACCCTATATTGCTTTATCAACATCCTCTATGTAGGCATACTACTTTCCTCTCGATGCACTTTTCATTCCATACCCCCTTTTCCTTTCCTCCAACTCTCATCTTTTGCAGTTCACACTATCCACCTCTTCTCCAATATATTGCTTCGTGTGGCTGTGATTTTTCACCCACCTAGACAATTAGCTCTATTTCTGGAATATTTTGCCACCTGGCTCCCTAGTTTTCTCTTTTCCAACATTCCTTCACTCATTCTTGGTGATGTCAACATTTCCATTGACACTCCCACCTCCCTGGCGGACAATAAACTACTTTCACTTACTTCTTCACTCAGCTGGTCACAATGGACAGATTCCTCAACCCACCATGCTAGACTCTCTCTTGACCTTATTTTCACCAATCTCTGCACCACCTCCAACCGAGTCATCTGTCCACTCCCTCTATCTGATCACCATCTCCTAACCTTCAATCTCACCATCCTTCCTCAACCCTGGCAACCATTACCCGCAGAACTCTGCAAGCCACGACAGCTCTCCATTGTGCTACAACCCATTCTTAGGCCCATCACCAACTTCACCTGCCCTGCCACTGCCACTTCACATTAGAACTTGACTCTTACTTCCACCCTTGATACATTCGCCCCATAACCTCTTGCAAACGGCCTTACTCACATCCATAACCATGGCACACTAAACATACACACTTCATCCACTGCTTAAAGGGCCAGTTAATTCAGCACAGTTTTGACCACACCAGTGTAATGATCCACTAAAAACAGGTTGAAAAGTATGGTTTACAGTGTGTTGTTGTCTGACAGGCCACCCACACTCTGCTTCACAGCTCTGACAGAGTGGTGTTCCTCCTCCTAAGTGACTTCAACCAATCAGGTTGCAGGGATGTGTTCCTGTTAAACTCTATAGGAAAACTTTTGAGTGACAGGGAGTAGATAGAGGCTGGACATCCTAACCTGCCCTGTATGCCAGTATCCTGTCTTTGTAGGAATTTCCCTCCTCTCCACACACTGAAATGAAGGAACACAGTAGATTTTTGTGACAGCAGCAACCTGTGTCAGAGAAGTGATCTCTGCAGGGACACACTGTCTCACTAGGCAAGTAAGGAAAAATGAAAATAACATTATATCAATGTATGTGAACATTTGTAAGAATATATGGTTCTATATATTAGCTTCTCATTCTCATTATTTCTCCTTCTTTCTCAATAAATATATATGTATGTGTTTGTGTATATATGTGTGTCTATATATGCTTGTGTGGGGGTATATATGTCTATATATATATATATATATATATATATATATATATATATATATCCACAGTTATATAATATGTAAAGTAGTACAGCCTGTATGACAGTGTAAATTTGCTGTCCCCTCAAAATAACTGAACACACAGCCATTAATGTCTAAACCGTTGGCAACAAAAGTGAGTACACCCCTCAGTGGAAATGTCCAAATTGGGCCCAAAGTGTCAATATTTTGTGTGGACACCATAATTTCCCAGCACTGCCTTAATCCCTCATGGGCATGGAGATCACCAGAGCTTCAACGGTTGCTACTGGAGTCCTCTTCCACTCCTCCATAATTACATCACAGAGCTGGTGGATGTTAGAGACCTTGCACTCCCCCACCTTCCGTTTGAGGATGCCCCACAGATGCTCAATAAGGTTAAGGTCTAGTGACATGCTTGGGCAGTCCATCACCTTTACCTTCAGCTTCTTTAGCAACGCAGTGGTTGTTTTGGAGGTGTGTTTGGGGTCGTTATCATGTTGGAATATTGCACTGTGGCCAAGTATCCGAAGGGAATCATGCTCTGCTTCAATATGTCATAGTACATGTTAGCATTCATGGTTCCCTCAATGAACTGTAGCACCCCAGTGCCAGCAGCACTCATGCAGGCCCAGACCATGACACTCCCAAAAGTATACATCTATACCGAGGAAAGGTAGTTGAAATAATCCCTAAATGACAGATAAACGGCTAAGGCACAAAGAACACAAAAACACTGATATCAGATGTAACCCCCAGTTTGAACGTAAACAGTGATGCAGAAAGATCGGAGGCAGCATCTAACATCATCAGGTAAATGCATATAGGGGAAATCAACACAACATATTATAGAAAACATATATACACATATAGACATATGTGAATATATGTTTGGTCTGGGCCTGCATGAGTGCTGCCAGTGCTGGGGAGCTACAGTTCATTGGGGGAACCATGTATGCCAACATGTACTGTGACATACTGAAGCAGAGCATGATCCCCTCCCTTCAGAGACTGGGCCGCAGGGCTGTATTCAAATGACCCCAAACACACCTCCAAGACGACCACTGCCTTGCTAAAGAGCTAAAAGTAAAGGAGATTGACTGGCCAAGCATGTCACCAAACCTAAACCATATTGAGCATCTGTGGGGCATCCTCAAATGGAAGGTGGGGGAGTACAAGGTCTGGGACTACAGTTTCACAGTGAGTAACTGGAAGAAGCCAGTATTTGTACTGTGCATTTGGTTATTTTGTTTGCTGGCGGTTACTCATTAATAAAGTGATTAAACTTTTTAAAAACCTCTGATGTTTTCCTCCCTTAATAGAGCTTGTTAATACAGGTCACTGATCCTGTTAGTGGCCGAGAGGAAGAGTCCTCCCATGCATAAGATGAATGTGAAGTTTGAGGAGCAAACAATGAAATTGCGAGACGCACAAAAGATGATAGAATGTATTGTAACAGAACAGTGTCTCTACTGGGAGCACAAAAGACGAATGAGGCAGATGATCTACTCTCTCAGCTACTAGAGACAGAGAGTAAAATAGCTCTGGTAGAGAAGAAGTTGCTGATGAATAGTCCTCAAGAATCCATCTGATATGGAGCGACAATTGGCTCAGAGTGACGCATGTCCAGAAGAGACTAACACTGACCTCCAGGACCTGTGTACACGCTAAGCTGCATGGAATGCAGAGCCATGTCTACAGGAAGTTAAAATGCTAAGCATGGAGCATGAGCTTGTACAGGAGAAACAGAGGGAGGAGAAAAGAATGGCTGAGTCGCCAGAAGTAATCAGGGAGTACCTGATGCAAAAGACAGAGAAAATTGTTGAGGTGAATATGCAGCAGAAGATCCAGCGTAAGTAAATGAGGAGAAGCTGTAAATGAGGAGAAGCTGCAGCTTAAGGCAGCAAAGAAAATTGAAAAGCTGGAAGCCTGGGAGGCAAAGCAAGTTGAGAAGCAACTAATTAATTAATAATTAAAAAATAAATAAATAGTTGATTAATAATGAATTAACAATTAACAACTAATTAATGAATAATCCTCATATTGCAGATCAGAGGAGATCTTAAAAGGTTGAACTTGATGGACTGAAAGTCTTTTTTCAACCTTAATTACTATGTAACTAAAAGAGGAAGAAATATCAGTGAAAGCTGAGGATGCTGAAAGTACAAGTTTTTTTCAGAAACCCAAAATTCAAAAGAATACTAAGATGTGTACTAGCCCATCATTTGAGTGTAAGCCGGAAGTTGCTGAAGAGCTGGAGATATTCCAGCAAAACCAAAAGTCTGAGAGATACTTCCTATCAGAGAGAGAGAGTCGCAGACCTTGCAGGATTGGAAACACAGTGGTACTGAGTATGCCTGCTGTGGGTGCATAAAAAAAGATCCAAGAGCAAGAAGCATCCTTCATGATTTACCCCCAGGGAATGGACTGTATAGAGAAATCAATTTTTTCACTGAAATACAGTGGGGAAGGGCACTCGGAGAGACGCGCGGGCCGGTGCCCTACCCACGATATTTGGATGGTGATGAAGAAATGAGAGAGCGTTGGAGACTTTGCAGAAAGGGCTGAAGAAGGGAGCTTGGCAAGCTCAAAGTGTCACCGACTTTGACAAAGAATACTACAGATTGGTAGTAGAGAGTTTATCTGAGCAAGACACCAACCTCCATCTTGGTGTACTGGAGGAGCAACGGAGTGTTGTGAAAGTGTCCGCGAGAGAAAAAGTCGAAATGCATAAAATAAAGATTGTGGAGCAAGATAGAAAGTGAGAACAGAGATGTCACAGTACTGGTTGCGGCGCAGAAGAGTGCAAGTGAATTAAGAGGCCATAATCACTAGTAGATCACAGGAGTTTCAGAAAAGGCACTGTGATCGCAAGGCTTTATCTCAAGGTTTCACAGGAAGCTGAGTATTTTATGCTAGTTGTAGAGAGATATAATGGGCTGGGTATTGTTAAACAGAGGAATGCCCCCTCCCAATCCAGAGAACAGGCTGTTGCCACATGGAAAATGTCTGAAGGCCACATGTAGTCCCAGGCCCATTTCTGTTGTACATTGTTTTGCTCCACCTCATCTAGTCTTGAGGTCCAGACACGCTATTTTATAACTGTCCCACAATGGTAGGATAACTCGTCTCCTCAAGCTGGACTAGCAATCCAAGATGGAATCACTCATCACACCATCTCCTATATAAGCAATTTACAATAATTTGTCACTTAATGGTGCTATGTGCACATATGGATACTTTCATTTCTGAGAATTCCAGTTGACTCATGTCCCCTCTTTGATATATTTCTGTATTGTAAAGTGAAGTCTCATCTTTCCAACCCTGCTTTTCCTCCTAGTTTCAGGGGATGAGTTGGTAGAATCCTGGTCTTGGTCATCGTACCTAGAGGAGCATAAATCTATTGCTGCCCCCCTTAATCTGTTTCGGGAGGTAAGCTGTCTTTGACTGCTCATTACCAGTGAGTGTCTTGTTATGCCACTGTGTATGTTAGGGGCCCGAGCTACGTGCAACATTTATTCATAGCAAATGACCACTCATTATATAGCCTCATCTCTTTCCACAGTGGCAGCTGGGGACCCATCATAAGAACTGGTTTAAGGCAGGGATGAAGTTAGAGGGAACAGACCCTCAGCACCCATCAATGTACTTTATCCTGACAGTATCAGAGGTGAGTGGGACAAAGAGTGACACAGACAGATGGGACCTATGGAGTCTGTCCCCCCCCATCAGAGGGTGACAGAGACAAAAGGGAGCTATGACTTAGGCAGGGGGAAATTGTGAGACATGGAGTCTGTCCCTCCCGCCTCAGAGTGACATAGACAGAAAGGAGCTGTGAACAGTGAACTCTGTCCCTCCCACCACTGTGGAGTATATGTGTAGTATTATTTCAATATTAGTGAAAAATAGATAAGTCTTCTATTACTCGTTTCTGTGCTTCTACTTGTCCCTCATTAAGGTGTGTGGATTTCGGATTAGGCTGCATTTTGACGGATATTCAGACTGCCATGATTTCTGGGTGAACGCAGACTGCCCTGATATACACCCAGCAGGCTGGTGTGAAAGGACAGGACACAAATTACAGCCTCCAAAAGGTAATGTGCAACAGAGATGATGACATACAAGGTACAATATATGTGTGTGTGTGTATATATATATATATATATATATATATATATATATATATATATATATATGTATATATATATATATAAATATATTAGGCGACTAAATGGCAGATGAGATTTAATACGAATAAATGTAAAGTTATGCATCTGGGGAGGAAAAATAAGAGAAGGGCAACAAAACTAATAAGGGGAATGGAGGGGCTAAGTTATGAAGGAAGACTAACACAATTTTACTTATTTTCTCTAGAAAAAAGTTTACTTAGAGGGGATATGATTACCTTTAATAAAAAGATTCATGGCCAATACAAGGCTTTGTCAAGTGAACCTTTTGTTCCAAGAGGTTTTCAACTGACAAGAAGGAATCCTTTGAGGTAATAAGTAAAAAGATTCCACCTTAATGAAAGAAAAGGGTTCTTCACAGTAAGGGTGGTTAAACTGTGAATTCTCTATCAAAAGAGGTGGTGACATTAGATTCAATGGACAATTTTAAAAAGGGATTAGGGTAGATATCTTTTTGTGTAAAAAGGGCATTTAGGGCAATCACGGATAATTAGAGAGGGAGGAGTCTGAATGCCAGTATCTGGGGTCACAAAGGAATTTTATGTTTTTCCCCTTCTTAGACAATTGGCAATTTTTCAATTGTTTTTTTTTATTTCTGTTTGCCTTCCTCTGTATCAATTAACAACTAATCCACATATGCAGATCAGAATCAGATAAAAAGGTTTAACTTAACGGATTAAATTCTTTAAACCTTTAAACCTTAATTACTATGTAACATATATATATATATATATATATATATATATATATAAAATCTTTTGTTTGCCAAGAATATAATTGATGTTTCTCAACATCTATCGTTTCTACATCTCACTCTCTCTCTAATCCCTCTCTCATTATCTCTTCCATTATCAAATTTCCCTATATTTTCCCATACCACCTTCAATCTCTCGTCTCTGTTACTGCCTCACTGTGTCATCACATAGTATTCTCACGTCCTCTCCCCCCCCCCCCTCATTACTCCCCTCTCTCTTTCTCCCACATACAAAAAACCCTTATCCCTTATTTACTTAATTTTATTTTTTTAATTCTACCTCTTCTTACATTCACTCTGACTGTTTTATCTAAATATTCTACATACAGCTTATACACTCCCCTCCACTCTGTGATATTTACAGGCTATAAGGATGAAGATTTCAGTTGGGCCAGTTATCTGAGAATGACAAAGGCTTCAGTTGCTCCAAAACATCTGTTTGTGTCCCCACAAATTGTAAGTCTTCTTTACCCCCAACATTCATATAAGATTTGGACAGCATAAGCTACCAGCCACTTCTATTGTCTGTCCATCAACATTTCCTCTGATCTATACCTGTCTCAAGCTAGCTCTGATGCTCTCTCTGTGAGCCTCCCTTTCTATCCCTGACCTTCTCCTATCATCTGAGAACCCCATCACTTACCTATTGTTTTCTCTGGACCCCTAATAATCCCTGTAGTTTTCACATGTAGTTCCTCATGGTTTTCTCTCCCTCTACACAGTCTTCACCACCTTCCTTGTTTCTGGTGGGGATGAAACTAGAGGCGGTGGACAGAATGAATCCGTCCCTGATCTGCGTGGCCAGCGTCACTGATGTGGTGGAAAATCGTTTCCTGGTGCACTTTGATAATTGGGGCGACACTTATGACTATTGGTATGAAATGGTTAAACTGGATTTCAGCTCAGTGTTAGATGGGAGTGCAATGGAAACAATGAGTCTCTTAGACATGAAGCCTGTTTCTTCTATCTAAGAGTGACACCGGTAGAAGAGAGTTATGGGGAATGCAGTCTGTCCCTCCCACCATAGGGTGACAAAATGGAACTATGTGACATGGAGTTTGTCCCTCCCACCATAGGGTGACAGAATGGAACTATAGGACATGGAGTTTGTCCCTCCCACCCCAGGATGACACAGACAGGAGGGAGATATGGGACATGAATTGTCTTCCAGCACAGGGTGACTCAAAAATATGCTCCATTTTGATATGACTGAATTTTCTCCCCAGGTGTGACCCCAGCAGTCCATATGTCCATCCTGTGGGTTGGTGTCAGGAGCATGGAAAGCCTCTCACCCCTCCACAAGGTTCGTATTCTCAATTCTTCAATAATATAGGACACGCAAGCTGAAGTCTGACAAATTATGATGAAGCGAACACATATGCACTTCTACCCTCTGTACTTCTTTCCTGTGTACTTACCAGTACTTTATGGCTATTGTAAAATCCTGCTCAGTATTACAGCTTCACCATCCCCTGCTCCATGATGTTGATTACAGTGCTGTTGGTTCTTTGCTGCCAATCTCCTTCACATACCATCATGTGTGTTTTCAGGTCTTATGCTGCCCATTCAGATTTGTGCACTCACACCCCAGTTGCTTGTACACCCCCACTCTTCCATCACATTGCCATATCACAAATCATAGGTTTATGTATATCAGAAAGTGTCAGGTAGACTTACAGATAAAAATTCCACATCATGTACAGATTTATGTGCCTATGCACACATAATTTCATGGAGCTGCACCAGCATCTTCAGGCAGCCTGCTGCCCTCTGAAAACATGCCATAGGCCTGGGTTTTGTGGAACTATGCCTCTGATTTATCACTTTTATGTGCAATTAAGTTGCTGTGGAATCCACTATTTAGTTTCCAGAGATCTGCTTCCTGTGATGGGAGAAGTCTTTGAATAAACAGGAAGTTTGTATCTGCACAATGGGAATTCTACATATACATTTGCCTGTGCTCTCATTTAGTCTAATTGAGTCATTATTAGTTTACAAGGATACACCGTGCTTAAACAGAAGCTGCAAGAAGTAGGTTCAGTAAAGTAAATAAAAGCCTACAGTAAATCATAACTACATATAAAGGTGAAAAATATAAAGGCTGTGTTTAAGTTTTATTTTTCAAAGGACTATAAGGAACAGCAGTCCTTTAACAAAAGGAGATAGGTGTTTTTACTTAAGCATTGAGAAATATGTGGGGGGGGGGGGGGGCGGGGTAGGTTTAAAGCTTTTTAAGAACAATCTAATTAGACAAGACAGGCTAGACTATCGTTCAAAGGCTACCCAACAGCAAAGGTTTGATGTTAAGGAAAACTACTTTATCACAGCAATTTTCCAGTCAACAGAGAGCATTGTATTGACTTTGTGCCTGACAATTTAGCTCTGCATACCAACCAGAGCCACCTCCCCTATTGAGGAAAGTTAGCTTAATTATTTTTTTTTTATTTTTTATAATTTTTATTAAACATTTTAAAACATACAAAATGTATGCTTCTTCATATCAATTCATCTTTGACAATACATAATTAAATCATTGTAATCTTACTTATATTAGGCCAAAGTTTCAAGTCCTAACAAACAGTGTCACAATACTACAAACAACAAAACAAGAAAAAAAAAAAACCAGGATCTGGAGCGAGAATTCTGATTAGGGTAGGTCGGGGTATCTTATATTACTACGGCTAATTGACTCTTTGGGAAAAATTTCATCCCAAATTTTCCATTTATCCTTTAAAATTTTATTCAAAGAAAATTGTTCATAATCTATTTTTAAAGATCTATTTTTTTGCTATCATTATTTTTATTTCAGTCCATGTCGGAATTTGAACTTGATTCCAACTAATGACAATAAGCCATTTTACTACAATTACTACTTGAAGAATCAAAGCTCTTGCATGCAGGGGGATATTTTCAGGAAATATATGTAATAGAGCTATTTCTGGCAGCAGGGGAATGTCCAACCTCAGCCAGTTTGTCAAATGAGCAAAGCATTTCAACCATAGGTCAGAAATCAACTTGCATTCCTACCATATATGGCATTGAGTGCTCTTCTGCCCACATCATCTCCAGCCCTCTCCAGAATGTATATCTTTTGTAATATAGGGCATATTCAGGGGCACCAAGTACCATCTGTTAAGTAACTTAAAATATGTATGAAGAATTTGTCACCAATCTGTCTGTAAATGACATTGCGTTCTGCCATATTTCTCTTGACCATACCTTCTTAAAATCTACTTCCCATTTTGTCCAGCTCGTAGGCTTATCCCTTAGGTCTATTGCTCTATTTAAGATTTCCCTCCATTTTGCGATTAAACAGGATTTCTCTTTAGAAAAACTGATTATGCTTAGAGGGGTCGGAGGTCACTCCACTTTAGGATCACATTTTGAAAGCACTAACTTTGTTCTAAGTTTAGTATATTCTAGCCATTGATTCTGGGGGAGGCCGTATTGTTGATTCAAATTTTGCATGCTTTTTATTTTGCCTTTACTGCTTAAACCTTTCAAATATTTAATTGCCCACCTACCCCATTTTTTTATATTTGGGATTAAAAAAAAATCTGCTATTAAATCAAGAGGGATTGTTAAACTTCCCCTCTATCAGTGACTACCAGAAATAACAATTTATCTAATTTATCTACAGAGCCTGTATGTTTTTCTATATGGATCCACTGAGTCTGCAGGTGCGGATCTGCCCATTTTATTACATGCAAAAGCAAAATAGCTTCTGAATACCTTTTTAAGATTGGGTAGGATATTCTACCCTCCTTAAAATTTCTGGCCATAATCGTCCTTTTTACTCTTATTCTTTTAGTTTTATTAATAAAGAGATCTATGAGCGATTTAAATTTCTTGATAATGTATTTTGGAACAACTAGCGGAATGCATCGCAGGAGGTAGTTAAATCTAGGAAGTATAGACATCTTACATGCTATGATGCGACCTGACCAGGATAAAGTTAAATCTCTCCAAGTCTTCGTAATTTCAGAAAGGTTACTATATAATTTTGAAAAGTTTATTTTAATTATTTGTTTCAAATCATTGGTTATGATAATTCCTAAGTGCGTAATGTCCTTATTTGGCCATTTATAACTATATTGTTTTTTTAAATTATCCAAATCTGTGTCTTTTAAATTCATAACCAATATTTCTGATTTATCTATGTTTAATTTATAATTAGAAACAGCACAATACCTGTCAATTAATTTATGTAGAGATGGCAAGGACAAGCCTGGTTCAGTGATACTAATCATGATGTCATCTGCGTATAGAGAGATTTTATATTCCTTATTGGTCACTTTAATACCCTGTATATACTGGGCATTCCTAATGGCTTCGGCCAATATTTCGATAGACAGAACAAATATTATTGGGGACAGGGGACATCCTTGCCTATTGCCATTGGATATACTAAATCTTGACGATCTAAATCCTTGGCCCTCGACAGAAGCGGATGGGTCCACATAAAGGGCTTTAATGGCTCTTGAGCCAAACTCCCCTAGACCATACTTCGCTAAAGCACGGTCTATGAAATCCCATCTGACTCTGGCAAAGGCTTTCTCTACGTCGAGAGATAGATACATAACAGGGATTTTCTTTCTTTTCATGTAATCTATAAGGTTCAGCAGTCTTCTAATATTATCTAAATCCCGTTTGATCTTTCGGGATAAGAGTTTCGATAACACTATTTAATCTGGTTGCTGATATTTTAGCGTATAGCTTAATATGAGTATTTAAAAGAGAGATGGGTCTGTAATTTTTACAGTCCATTAAATCTGAATTTTGTTTTGGGATGGTTATTTTGAACGCTTCCAGCATTTCTGCTGGAGCCTGACCCTTTTCTTTAATTTCGTTAAATACTCTCTTTAAATATTTAACTAGTATGGGTTGACAGAGCTTATAATATTGATTGGTCAGTCCATCAGGACGTGGTGCTGTAGAAATTTTTAAGTTTGCTATGGCTGCTGAGATTTCTTTTTCTGTTATTTGCGCATTTAGTTTTACCAAATCCATATCAGACATTTTGGGCAAGTCTATTTCTTTGAAATATTCTTGAATATTTTCTATTGATGGATTTACAAAATCCTTATTATCTTTTAAATTATACAGTTTCTGATAAAATTCTGCAAATGTATTACCAATGTCCTCTGGTTTAGTACAGATGAAACTGTTATTTCTAATTTTATCAATTCTCTTGTTTGTATGTGAATTTTTAAGTTTATTTGCAAGACCTTTCCCGGCTTTATTTTCATAATGATATACTTTTTGTTGAAAGCACCATATTGATTTATCTACCAGAGATTGAACTATCTTCCCGATTTGCATTTGTACTCTGTTTTATTAATTCTGCGACTGCACTATTAGGATTGAATGTATTATTTCTCTCCAGCTCATTAAGTTGAATATATAATTTTCTTAAGGGAGTGCCTCGTTTTTTCTTTCTTTGGGCATGCCATTTGATCAAAATGCCTCTTATGTAGGCCTTGTGTGTTAACCAGATTGTGGATTTCAAAGGTACTGAATCCAGGTTTGCTTCAAAGAATTTTTTTCATAATTCCTCCCTTAACTTATATTTATTATAATCCTCCTCTATTAATGAGCGGTCTAATTTCCATTTCAGTTTTATTATTCTGAAATTGTCAGTTTTAATTTTAATTTTAATCAAAGCATGATCAAATCTGTCAGGATATAATCTATTCTAGCGTATGACTCATGCCTATTAGAATAAAGTGTATAATCTTTTTCGGTTGGATGGAGTATTCTCCAAGAATCATTCATACTAAAATGTATTATGGCCTTATTGAAGTTGTTAGCTTTGTTATCTAAACGGGAATCGGCTTTCAAATCTTTTACAGATTTGCAATCTAATTCTGGATTAATACACATTTTAAAATCACCACAAATAACTAGTGCACCTGATAGGACTTTTTTCAATGTACATTTTAAGAATCTTAATTGCCCACTATTCGGTGCATAAAGGTTGAGAATAGTAAATTTCTGACTATTGATCCATCCTACCCAGATTATGTATCTGCCGTCTGGATCTAATTCAACATATTCTTCTGTTAACGATAAATTCTTATTTAAAAAAATAGACACTTTCCTAGCTTTTTTGGGAAAAGTTATATTATATGCTGTCATAAATGTTCTATCTTGAAACTTAGGCAGCTTCCCCTGCTTCCAGGGAGTCTCTTGAAGACATATCACATCTGCCCTTTCTTTATTAAAATTCTTAAAGGCCGAAATGTATTTAACTTGGATATTTAAGCCCTTCATGTTTTGGCTAATGAACTTCAAGTACATACTATTTTATCCCCTCTCATCCCCCAACCAGAGACACGCCACAGATCTTCAACATAATACAATATAAAAACAATACAACAACACAAAATATAAAGCATATATGAGGATTCCTTCATGCCAACTTCTGCACCTAGCATCTCCCAATGGAGTCTGCTGAGCCTGAAGGGTATGAAAGTCAAACTTCACGAGTTTGAAAGCAAATGGCGGCAACCACAGATCCTCTTCTCCAATTAATTATGGCAGAGAAGGAAAACGAGAGAGGAAAAAAAGAACAGCTCTTTTAAGATCGGAGCAAGGACCTAACTTCTCCTCTCCTATTAATTATGCAAATTCATTACTTATTACATAATTCCCTTAAGCAGACAGTTTCCTACTTCTTCCCGGTTATATTTATATTCTCATTGCTTTTATCTTCTTTTTTTTCCTTTACAATCTTTCCTTTACTCTCCTTTTTTCCCTTTTCTTTTTTTCCTCTCTCTCCTCTCCTTCCTCCTCTATTTCCTTGTTCTTTTCCTTCTCCCCTTTTCCTCCCTTTCCTTTCTTACTCAATTACTTTACCCCTCTTAGGGCCTCATTCAATTGTGATTTGGCCAATTGAATAGGAGCCTATATAAGCACAGAGCATATATTTTATAAAGAAGTTTTTAGTTAGTGAAGACCTTGCTTTTTGATAGAAGTTTACTAACTAAAAACGTCTGTAAACAAATATGCTTTGTGCTTATATAGAGCCCTATTCAATTGGCCAAATCTTAATTGAATAGGGCCCTTAGTGAGCAATGTGTAAACTGAGTCTAAATTTTATTTTTGCAAATTTAAAAAGTAATCATTATAACCTTGTTTTTATAAAAACAAACCTCAAATCAGTGATGGCCACTTTAAATACCTGTGTCTATCTAATAAACTACCTGAAAATCTCTTTAAAGATTATGCTTATTCTTTTACTTTTCCCATCTAGTAGATTACGTGAACTAAATAAGTCTACAGTTTGCTATGTCCTGATCGGATCCCGCAAACTTCTAATCTATAAAAAGTTATACTCTTCGTTTAAATTGTGGTGACATACTTAAACAAATTATATTCTTAACAATTAAAATCTAATATAGCGTGAACCGGGAGGAATTATCTTTTCCTTTCTATTTTCAACCTTTCTTTAATCCTATTCTTCCTTTCTCTTCTTAATCCCTCTCACCCCTCCTAATTCTAGGCCCTTTCTAGCAATGAGGTATAAATAAAATATCTCTTAAGTGTTAAGGAGACTCAACCCCCTTATAGAGCGTAAAATAAACACCTATCAAAAAGAGAACGGGAATATCTCCATCTGTACAATCAACAGATTTAATAGTAACGCTTCCCCTTGCATCAGAAGGGGCTAGTTTATCTATTCTTGTGGTCTCTCATCTTGAAGTAATAACCATTTTTTAACAGCTCATTACCCTCCTGTAGGGTCTTAACCACCTGCGTTTGAGAACATCTTCTTACTATAAGTCTAGTGGGAAATCCCCATTTATAAATTTAGTGCTATGTATTTTCAAACTCTGCAAACAAATGTTAAATGTTTTATCTGTAGCTGTAAAGCCCGATGTTCTTTAAAAATGCCATTTTGGTTATTCTCTAGCATTTCTGATTTTATAGCCAGAGCTTTTATTTCTCTAACATGTTTAGCAATTTCTTGAGGTAGTTCTTCTTTTATTAAAACTTGGAATTCCTTTAATAAGGTCTTCATATTAGCTAAAGTTAAGTTACCCTCTTCTGTCTCAGTATCTCTTAAGTTATCCCCTTGTGTTAACCTTTCTTCTTGGTCCTCTTGGGACATTGTATAATCTAGAACCTGAGATGTTTCAATATCTGTCTGTTTAATCCCATTAGATTTTGTTCTTCCCGAGGGAGAGAAAAAAGTTGCAGGAGATTTGGGTACAGTTTTCCTTTCTTGTTTCTTACTTTTGGTGCCCTGGGTTTCTTTGCCCTTCATTTGGTCAATGGGAAAAAATGGAAAAGGAGACAAAATTAAACTGTATTACCCTAAGGATTCTGTGATAGAAGTTAGTTATAGCGTACTTTCTAATTTTCTAGCTATGATGACAAATTTGGTTTTCAAAAAAAGAAATGGAAATTCAAACCAGATATCTAAAAAGTATATTTACTTTTATAGCAATCAATAATTGAACCCTATATTCACTATTAACCCTCTGTACTCCACAGTTTCTTCCATTATATTCTAGGGTTCATATATCAGCAGATATCGTTTGGAAACTTCAAACTTTTTTAACCTACTTATTATACACCTTAGAGATTTATAATGTTTATCTAATAACCAGTAAGTGCTTTTAATATCTATCCAAACAAGACCTGAAATATCCTTTTAATGTATATATTTATCTGAAAACATGAGTACCTGTGGCAGAGCATGAATAACTGCCTCTAGATCCTAGTATCTATGTACAGTCATAGTTCCTTATCGGTACATTCTCATTTCGGCAAAGGGTTACCACAATTTTCACCATTTATACTGCCTATGGCATCCACAAAGAACAATTGTTTGCTGTCCCACTTCTTCTGCCAATGATCTGTCCTTGGCTCCTTATGAAAAATTGATAGGGGAATTTCCCTCTTCCAGCTGCATTTAACTACTGCCGACCAATGACTATCTGCTCCTTATCTTCTGTAATATTTATACATAAGCAATAACTCTTTATAAGGTGCAGCAAAAGAATGAATATCTGCTCCTTATTTTCCGTTGTGTATATATACATAAGCATTAACTCCTTTTAGGAAGCTTCCTATGATCAACCGAGGAAATTCCTTTATTTACTCAGTCCATTAAATCCTTCTAAGTCCCAAGTATGTATGCTGTTACAGATAGGTTTGTAAACTCTTTAAATGGTATATGAGTACATAAGCAACTGGTAGGTGCGTACCCCTTCACTTCATTTGTGTAAGCTGGATCCTTGGCACCTTATAAGATGCTTCTTGTATACAGCAAAGAGAAAGGTGATACTCAATCATCAGCTCCTTAGGGTTTATATGTAAATAGTAAACCAAAAATAGAAAAATAATTCTCCTCAAACCGCCTGTGGCTGTAACAGTCTCATAAGTATCTGGATCATTGCTTCAGTTATATCAACATGGTTATTGACGCCTTATAGGATTCTCCTGTGTTAAACAAAAAACACCAGGCTTCCTCTGTATAATAAACACCCATAAAACATTTGGACCCTTTGAAGGGCCTGAGGCATGAATTATAACCAAAGTTCCAGCGTTGTAAAGCCTAAACATACAGTCAATTGGATGGGGGTGTCTACCCCTTTATTTACTCACGGTCTACCTCAAAAATTTCTCTTGTGGGGAAGAAAGAGGTTGTATATCGGGGGGGAATTATTCCCATCAAGATTTTCATCCTGCTCTGCCGAATTGCTCTTCCAGCCATCAGCGTCTGCATCAGATTGTCTCCCTCCACAATGTGGTAAGTGCTACAGGCATAACAGGCATAGCAATATCTGTCGTCTCGCTCGTTTGATCATATGTTCCACCTCTTACTCCCCTGTGCGTCCCGGAGCTGTCCTCACATGGACACCACAAGTGGGGCTGTCTTATGGACAGCTGGTCTGCTTCTCTGCCGCACGTCCAGTCTCGTTGTGCACCCCACCAGCTACCCAGTAACTACCAAACTGCCTTGAGATATGGAGCTCTGCTTCAATGAGGTCCGTTTGGTGCCGCCATCTTGCCTGGTTAGCGCGCTCAGCTAACCATTTCCTGGGCGTGGCTCATACCTCAACGTCGGATGCAGCTTAATTAATTTATTAATGATCAGTGCTCAATTAAAACACCAAACTACAGTAACCCATGACAGAAGGTTTCTTTTTTATAGCAAGCTCTGATAATGCCAGCAGAGTACACCAACAAGCAAACCTGCAATGTTTTGTGTTTCTAAAACTTGCCATAAACTATCTTTAAATATGTATTTAATTTTATATAAAGATCTCTGAGGCGCTCCTCTTATTTTATATCTGGCTCTTGACCATGAGTTCAGAAATCCTCTGTTCTCCACCTTATGTGAATTCCATAAGGTTCTTTTCAATACTACAGAGTTTTCATTTCATTCAAAATATACCATATTTCAAGTTGTGCATCTGATGTATATTGGACAGATTTATTTTGGATTTGTGATGCATTGGCCATTTCCCCTTTATCTTTATCTTTTGGAGAAAAGATGTTTGGTACTGATTTTGTAGTTGATTTTTTATCTTTAACTTTCCCTTTTGTTGAGTTATGATTTTTCATTTTGCTAATAGAAATGAGTACCCGACAAACGTTATGGTTTTAAGATGACTTAATTTACTTTCTTATTTCTTCCTTTCCATATTTCCCCTTTTTCATTCCCTCCCCCGAACACCTTTCCTTGTCCTTCCTCCTCTCTGTTCCCTTTCTAAATTGTTTATTAGCTTTAGCCTTAACTTTGAGAGAAAAGGAGAGAAAGGGTTAACATTTACAAAGTATATACTAAGAATATTTAAATTGAATATTTATCTTTGGGGATTACTAAATAATCCCCCTACCGATATACAGAGAGTGTAGGGGGAGGGAAAGGGAAGATGGCTCAATAAGGAAAGGTCACTTTAAAATCTCTCTTTACTCCTGCGTCATTTCAAAGTCTCTTCAATATACTAATACCTATTTCCCCCTTTTAATCTTACTGACAGTAGATTTACCACAGACTATAAGAACACATTTTTGATATTTATATACACATATAGAGATTATGGAACCTGTAACTTGTTGTGAAATTTAGATGTAAATTATAAAGTCGCCTCCTTGCAGTCTTTATAAAAAATTACAATTTGGTGGATAACCTCTTAAGGGAAAAAAAAGGCAGAAAAAAAGTGAAGAAAAGAAAGTTTGTTTAAAGGGTAATGTTCCCCTTTAACATTGATTCATGTGACGTTTGTGTAAAACAATCCCTTTGTTTGGCAGCTAGGATATTCCAATTTATTTGCTTAATACGATTTCTTATCTTTTTATGAATGATTTCTTGGGAAATTTGATATTATTACTTAATCCTACTCCAAAATGGAGAATATCCATACAGTTCTTATTTTTCCATGTGCAAAACTTTGTTTATTAGGTAGATTTCCCTTTAATCAATAGAACTTGTGGCATTTGTATAGAACAAGGACTATAATTAGCTGCAAAGGTATTTCAGGTTGTTTACTTATTAACGGTTTTAATTATGCTTGCTGGCATTAAATAGAATATTTTCTTTAGGCTTTCTGATGTACTTTTCTACTCCTACTCAGAGTGAGAGGGAGTCCATTCAAAAGTTATTCTTCGAGTTACCAAATATGAGGTGTTTTAGTGCGTCAAACTCATACTGTCCCATATTAATATATTCATTGACTTTAAATTCTTTGAAGCCATGGTAGGAGATTTATATAGCATTAAGACCGATTAAGTGAAGTTTTCACCAAATTTTAGGGTAAGCTGAGTTAGTGTCGGGGGATATTGATCCTTAACAATGCTGCAATTTTGTACTAGCCTTAAGACACAGCTCAGACACATGACGCAAGCATGATCCATTTAGGCTTGTGTGAAATGATTGACACCACTACCGATTTGTGGGAGAAACATGGGCCACAGCTTTATTATAAATTAACGATTTTAACATAACTTACAAAACCTGTATATATTATACATGTTAACATATTAACATCCAGGGGGAGGAGCCAAGCCCCAGCCACAGACAGTGACCTCACGCCTTGGGCCCTGCCCAAAGCCCCAATGCTTATATTAAGCACGCCTTGTGAGGTAGGGCCACGCCCACTTAGGCCAATGGGCCAGGCAAATCACCTCCCGCCTAGCCAGACAATACAATTATACATCAATAAATGCCACTTCTCCAATAATATATATATATATATATATATATAATATATAATTATTATCATTACTTTCCCTTTTTCTTTTGAATAACAATAACAACTTTTTACATACAACCCAATTAGGGTGGGAGGGATTTTACTCGGAGACTGCGCTGAACTGATTCCCAGCGCGTGAATGCGGCGGAAGTCCCGCCCCCGACGCTTCCAATTGGCTGATGCAGCCTTACAGGCTCCGCTGGGTCACGCGACACTGCGGGCTGACCCAGGGAGCCTGTGCAGCCTCCGCGTCATCACTCCCCTGCATTGGGGTTTTGCACACTCTTCATGGAATATTCATGGGGTATTCACAATGGCACTGTCTTACTTATATATTTTCCTTAGAGCAAAGCAAAATAAAGGGAAGGAGCTTACCTCGCCTCTGTTGCTTACTTGGAGGTGCTCAAGTGGATGTAATTTTAAAATTTGGAGAGGCAGTAAGTTAGTGTGCTGTCGTTGTGCGGATCATCCACCACTATTACCACAAGCTGGAGCTCGTTTGTACCGCAAGTCAGATGCAGACTCCTTGCGTCTGCTGACACACCAGCTCAGCTCGCGAGGATCACACTCCTCCCCTCCAGGTCCTCAACGCTTTCTCAGTACTGGGAATGCCAGATCCTTCTTCCATGTAGTGTGAGTGGCCCCTGTTTCTTCGGTGTGCGATTTTGACTGTGTGTGTTAACTGTGAGGCTGCCAAAATCTGCTAGTAGATTTCTACAGCAGACTGAGCGTGTAGCTAACTCATTCAGCAATCTACCCCGGCCTCAGAGCTCTTCTCTCCCGCGTTAGCTCAGACGCCTGGCTATTTCCTGGGAGGAATCCATCATCATCCAAGTGAGAAAAAACATTCTAAGCTCACCTAAATGTCCCAGAGATGCCAAGATATAACCGGCAAACACTGCTTTAACTGCAGCTAAGGATTATAGGTAGTGACATGCAAATGAGGCTCTAAACATGCCACCTAGCATATGCATGAGTTTTCATGCAGTTTTTAGAATGTTTAAAATAAACAGAGATGCAACTTAGTGAGTGAAGTATAAGCACTATGAACAGAATATTTCTGTAAGAAACTGAGGAAGCTAAGAACTCTGACATCATTTTAAATCACAAAGATAGGTATTTTACACGCTCTAGACTAGGGGTCGTCAACCACAGTAACTCAATTTAGCGAAAGCTCAAAGAATTTTTTTAGACGGGAGGGTTTGTAAAAAATATGTACTTAAATGTAACTTTTTATTTATACGTTATTTTATAAATGTAATTAAAATTTATATATCAATAAACCACCAATGAGGTCAGAGGGACACAGCACACAGGCCACAAAACATTTAAATTCCAAATATTATCAAAATCACTTATAATATGGATGGATAATACATCTACCATCTACATTTAGGAATATATAATATATAGACAAAATCAAATCACTGAGACCCAATAATGAGTACTCTATGAAAAAGATAATTAAAACCCAGTTTTGCAGTTTTCTACACTAAGGACAATTTATCTAATTTCTGATTACATAAATCATATGACCCTTGCTATGTATCTCTATGTACTTACTAGATAGTAATCTAGCCCTGACTACTGTCTCTACTACTACTACTACTACTGTCCCTAGGCTCTCTCACCACCTCTCCACCCACCAAAACATGGTGCTGCGGGTCTCTGGAGTGTGATGTCACTAGTTAGCGACACAACCTAGTGATTACCCCACCGCCCACCATGAAAGCTTGAATCGCCCACTACTGGGTGGTAGAGACCATGTTGGCAACCACCAATCAGGTTGCAGGAGTGTGTCCCCCATCAATGATAAGCTGTTGTTTTTTTTGTCAAACTGATTTCTAGTTTGAAGGGAACAAGTCCTATTTTTTTCTTACAGCAGAAAATGCAGGTTTCTGCTCTCTTACCTCTATGGAATTTGAACAATGCAGACCAATGCGAGGTGTGGGGGTTAGTGCTATGTGCTCTGGTGTTTCAAACAGCTCCATGCAGTGATCTCAGCAAAACAAAATGTAACCCCAACCACATCTATTTGGCATTTTATTTTCTAAGCTAAATTGTCTTTGCTACTTTCCAAGAAGGGGGTGTCCTTGTAAGCTAATTAGCATTTCATTAGTCCTGTTAGCACCAGCAATTTTAACTGCTACATTACCATTAGGCAGATAGAAGATTCAGAGTCTTCTTGCACTGTTGGAAGTTCATCAGCAAAAAACAAAAATATAGCAGCATGACTGCAAATAAAAGGTAACACTTTGAAACTGTATTTTTTTTACATTTTAAAACATTTGCTTGTTTTTAAAAGTGTTTTATATATTGTACACTACTGTGTCTTTGTTACATCACTTCCTGGGCCCTGGATTATGAGGTTGTGTTTTTACCAGTTGAAATAGAGGTGGGGTGGGGGGGTGAAGGGAAAAGGGAGAGGTCAAAAAGCTTTGCTAGATAAATGACACTACACTGATTGAGGTTGAAAAAATACTTTTATTTCATCAAGATCAACATTTTACGATCGCCTCTGATCTGAATTATTCAGATTAATTATTAATTGTTAATTGATCCAGAGGAAGGCAAAAAGAAACTTGCCAATTGTTTCAAAAGGGAAAAAAATTAAATTCCTTCTTGACCCCAGATACTGGCGATTAGATTCGTTCCTGGGTCAATTCGTTCCTACTCCCTCTCTAACTAACCATGATAACCCTGAATGCCCTTTTTATTTAGAAATATATCCAATCCCTTTTTAAAGTTATCTATCGAATCCGCTGTCGCACCTCCTTTGGTAGAGAATGCCACCATTTAACCACCCATACTGTGAAGAACCGTTTTCTTTCTTTAAGGTGAAATATTTTTACTTCTAACCTCAAATGATGTCCTGTTAGAACAAAAATGTCACTTGACAAAGCCTTATATTGATCCTGGATATATTTATACAAGGTAATCATATCGACTTTTTTCTAGAAAAAAATAAGTTTAATTTCGTTTGTCTTTCTTCATAGCTTAGCCCCTCCATTCCCCTTATTAGTTTTGTTGCCCTTCTCTGTAGTTTTTCCAGCTCTAAAGTGTCCTTTTTATGTAGTGGTGCCCAAAATTGAATGAGGGCATACTAGTGATTTGTATAGTGGCAGAATTATATTTGCTTCCCTTGCTTCTATACCCTTCTTAATACATGCTAATATTTTATTTGCGGATGCTGTTTGGCATTGAGCACTTTCAATATCTGATACCTTGAGATTTACTCTATTGAGATTATACATTCAATGGCTATTTTTCCTTCCTAAATGCATAACTTTACATTTATGCGTATTAAATTTCATCAGCTATTTAGTCGCCCATTTCTCTAATTTGAAGGGTAAGGACATCCCATCCTTTTCTGATTTAATTACCTTGCTCAACCAGAGATAATACTTTCCAGTCCAACTTCTGACTCATTAATAAATATTTTAGAAAGGAGAGAATCTAATACTGAACCCTGAGGATCCCCAATTACCACATGAGTCCAATATGAATGGGTTTCATATACCACAACCCTTTGCTTCCTGTCTTTTAGCCAGCTCTCAATCCATGAGCAGATATTTACTGCAATTCCTGCATCCCTTACTTTGCACAATTGTCCTCCATGTAGCACTGTATCAAAAACCTTTGCAAAATCCAAAAAGACTACATCCAGTGAGTTGCCTTGATCCAAGTTCCTACTTAACTCCTCTTCTAAACTAATTAGATTTGTTTGACATTACCTGTCTCTCATAAATCCATGTTGGCTCCTACTTATAATCCTGTTCAAATAGACATATTCTTGTATGTTATGCCTTATTAAACCTTCTAAAAGTTTTCCCCCTACAGAATTGAGGATCCCTGGGCTATAATTCCTCTTGCTCCCTTCTTAAATATAGGATTCACATCTGCTTTTCTCCACTCATCTGGTAGTGACCCTGTGTTGAGTGAATCTTGAAAAAATAGATATAATGGTTTTGCTATTACAGAACCCAGTTCCCTCAGTACCCTTGGAAGTATTTCATCAGGACCTGGAGCTTTATTAACATTTATTATTTCCAACCTCTTTTGGATTTCTTCCTGCCTTAACCAATTATTTGGTGAAGGTAGTGTAGCCCATTATGTTGCCGTGTCCCAACCACTGGTATTTCCCTTGTGTTGCCTGATCACTAATTGTCAGACAGCCTGTTTCACATTGTAATGTTCCTATAGCTTTCTTCCTGGCCTTCTTCCCATTAATATATTTAAAAAATATTTTAGGATTAGTCTTACTCAACTTTGCAACTAACTTTTCATTTTCTGTTTTAGCCAGTCTAATAGCCCTTTTGCAAGCCTTATTGATTTCCTTGTATTCACGTAAAGCAGTCTTTTCCCCCTCTTATTTGTATAATTTAAATGCCTGTTTTTTACTATGTATCTTGATCTTTAAAATATTGTTAAGCTACATTCTATGTGATTTACTCCTTCTTCTTTTATTTCCACATGGTGATAAGTATGGACATTTAGTAGGGATTTGAATGTTGCCCGTTTATGTTCATCATTAGTTAACGCATTGCTGTCCAGAACTGTAAATGCCCTTCACACACACACACTTCCACCAAAAATTCATGGATACTTACATGTTTTTTTCTATTTCATGTCTAGCTTAATGCCTTTTTTCCTGTTTTAATTATAGTCTTTGTCAGACTCAACAATTTCAGGCATATATATTTTTTCCTTGTACAGTAGCCCTATTAGTGGACAGCAGTTTATTGTAAGCAGCTCTTTGTGACCAAACCATTTGTTCCATGTTCTTTTACTGTTGGTTTGGTGTTGGTTTGTTTATTACTACCTACAATTATTGATGAATATTTCATCCTTTCTCTTTAGATTATCCGGACCCTGAAAATTTCACATGGGACAGATACCTTGCTGAGACTGGAGCAACTGCTGTGCCAGCACAGGCCTTCCACACGGTGACCAATATATATTTTTACTTTCATATATATTTTACATTTTTTTGTAATATTTATTGTTTTACTAAAATATAGAAATACAATGAATATAAACAACAACTCCTGAATTCATGTTTTGAGATGTACAGTTGTGCTCAAAAGTTTGCATACCCTTGGCGAATTGGTAATATATGTACCATTTTTAAAGAAAACATGAGTGAGCAGGCAAAACACATTTCTTTTATTTCTTATGGGTTTCATATTCAACTGTATGTTATAACATAATGGCACAATCATAAAACAAAACATGGCAACAAAGAAAAAAATGAAATGACCCTGTCCAAAAGTTTGCATACCCTTAGTTTTTAATACTTTAGCATCAATGACAGCGTGCAGTCTTTTGTAATAGTTATCTATGAGGCCCCTAATTCTTGCAGGTGGTATAGCTGCCCATTCATCTTGGCAAAATGCCTACAGGTCATGCAAAGTCTTTGGTATTCTTGCATGAACCGCACGTTTAAGATCTCCCCAGACTGGCTTGATGATATTAAGGTCAGGAGACTGTGATGGCCAATCCACAACCTTCAGCTTTTTCTGCTGTAACCACTGCGGACCAATTTGGCCTTGTGCTTAGGGTCATTTTCATGCTGGAAAGTCCAAGAGCGTCCCATGCGCAGCCTTAGGGCAGCAGAATGCAAATTGTCTGCCAGTATTTTCTGATAATAGGTTGCATTCATCTTGCCATCAATTTTCACAAGATTCCCTGTGCCTTTAGAGCTCATACACCCCCAAAACATCTGTGAGCCACCACCATGCTTCACAGTGGGGATGGTGTTCTTTTCACTATAGGCCTTGTTGACCCCTCTCCAAACATAGAGGGACATAAAGCTCGATTTTGGTCTCGTCACCCCAAATTACAGTGTGCCAGAAGCTGTGAGGCGTGTCAAGGTGTTGTTGGGCATATTGTAACCGGGTTTTTTGGGGGCATTGGATCTGTAAAGGCTTCTTTCTAGTAACTCTACCATGCATCTCATTTTTGTTTCAAGTATCGTCGTATTGTGCTTCTGGAAACAACCACACAGTCTATTTCCAGAGAAGCCTGTTTTTCTCCTGAGGTTACCTGTGGGTTTTTCTTTGTATTCCGCACAATTCTTCTGGCAGTTGTGGTGAAATCTTTCTTGGTCTACCTGACCTTGACTTAGTATCACTTTTCCACTTCTTAATAAGTGATTGAACAGTATTGTCTGGCATTTTCAAGGCTTGCACATCTTTTTATATCCTTTTCCATCTTTATGAAGTTCCATTACCTTTTACGTAGGTCTTTTGACAGTTCTTTTCTGCTCCCCATGGCTGGTATAGAAGAGGATGTAGTTATTGCTTTCCCGGCCAATCTTTTTCTGTGGCTCCCTAAATTGGAGAGAGAGAAATTTAACAACTTACCTTGTGGTATTATATCTATTCTTACATTTTGGTACAAAAAATAGAGACTTGCTAGACTCATCATGTTATCTCTCCCTATTGGCTCCTATTGATATATTGTCATACAAAAATAGTTATTTTCGTCCTACTTATTGGAAAAATTGTGGCATAAGATCTGTAGGAGATTTATACTCCAACAATGCTCTAAGGGATATATTGGTGGATAAGTACCACTTAAAAGGAGTTTCATGACTAGACTTTGCAGCAGTCCATCTCAAATTAATACATCTGGGCTATTACTTGGATAACTTTAGAGAATATTCTACTTTTGAACAACTACTTGTAAAATACTCAGAATACAGCTCATTGTATACACAGGCCCCATTTCCTACACCCATGCCTGAGGTTATACTTTTTCATATGTTCTCAGCCACAATTCATATTTTGAATAAATATCTAATATCACATATTCTTCTTGCAGCAAAATTATCAAATCATGGAAATCTGATTACATCCCAAAATGTGAGGATGTAAAGAGAACATTGCTTAGAGATAGAGAATTAGAGAAGGGGTTGTTGTATATAAAATGTAATAGCTCGTATATTTTGAATAAATGTCAACCTTGGGATGAATATATATCATAAATGATATAATAATTTATTAATTGTTTATATATACTGAAATTAACTTGAACATGGACCTGATATACTTCTGTCTCTTGTAAACTGTTGAAGTAATTTGGATGTGTTGATGAATGCATGCTTTATTGTTTGTGATGTTAAAAATTAAAAAATAAATACATTTAAAAAAAAGAAACAACAAATCCTTAATAACATGAAGAATCATCTATCTTTTTTAAAGTCCTTTTAAAGGACTACTGTGAAAAATGTTGTATGTTTGTGACGAATGTAGCAAACTAAACAAAAATAGTAGAGGTGCTCATCTGAGAACGAACAATACCTAAGTAGGTTTGTTCTATAGGTCTGGTTACCTACTCAGAGAGCAGCCTCTTTTAGTTCACTTGTGCCCTTCACAGAGAGAAATATCCTGTAGTATATCAGTCTGGTCTCACTCAAGAGTGATCCTTTCTTCCATGAGCAAGAAGCAGACATATGTGTGCAAGAGACACACTTTAAAGATATCAAGACCCCAACCTTATCAGATAGGATTTACAATATAAGAAATGTTTCTAATAATAAAACTAAAGCCAAGGGAGTCGGTGTCTTTTTCAATAAAAGAAATACAATAATTGAAGAGCATATACACAAGGATAGTGAAGGAATATACATAATAATATGGGTAGGTACAATAAATAACCAATTTTACACAATATAGATTTCTGAACAAATTATTAAAACATATAGATAAAATCAAGAAAGGACATTTAGTGATTGTGAAGATTCCAGGAGGGGGCACTATTCAGCTCCAAAACTTCCCGCCTTTGGCTACAGGAATCCCCCCTCTTTCAGGCAATCTTCTTTAGAAGGAATGGGCTTCTCGGAGCCCGGTGGTCAGATCAGGATCATCTGCATCAGCTCCAGGAGCCCAGGGTTACAGAATCCACCTAACTGGTGTCGTCTGCTTTTTCCAGGGAGCTTGAAAAGGCCAAGGTGACCAATCCTACCCCAGAAGATTCCAATCTGGTTCCCTAGGGGAGCAGCAGAGGCTCAGGGCAGCAAACTGATTTTAGCTCAGTAGTCTTCCCTCTAAATGAAACAAACGATTGTCTATGTGTCCCAAGCATTGGTTTTATTTGGTACAGGCACAGTATTTATGCAGTTAAAGAACAAATTCGGTATGCGCTTTCCTTCCCCCCCCCCTTTTTTTTGTTTCATTCTCTACAGAACAAAGTATTTACATGTCAGTGGGCTGAAAATATGCAAACTCTGCCCCCAGATTAGGATTACACAATAACATATGTGCCTCCGGGGTATGCAGCTCATTGGTCCATAAAAGAGCCAATTAGGAGGCAGGGAGAACCATGGGCTTGGCTTGCCTGCCTTGGGGGTGGATCAATGGGAGGCAACATCCAGGAAATTTTGTCAGGAACATGCAAGCAAAATAAAATAATATGCTTAAATAACAACAAGATGTCATTGCAGGATAACAACTGTCTCTAGTTCAGCAGTGAATTTGCTACATAACGTGAAACTGAATAAATCTTTAGGAGCTGAAAGTCTCTAGGGAAAACAGATCTTCACAGTGATCTGTGGAAATCTAAATGTGTGCCTAGATCCAGATATTGACAGAAATTCTGCAGTAAGACCACTTCCAGATACATTAATGGTTAGAGACGCAAATAATCTTTAATAGGAGTTTGTTCAAATATAAATTATACAATGGATGGAGAGTACTACATCCAGATGAATTTCACTACACATTTTATTAGAATAGACATAAAACATATACTAGATTGAATTACTTTTTACTTAATCAAAACACATTAAATAAAATAGAAAAAACTGAGATAGGACCTATATCTTGGATATTAATAAAGAAGGTAAGTCACAGAGTAAAGGAAGAGTTAGAATAGACACAACTCTCTTTAAATCTATTGAAGACAGAGGGAAATTAAGTGTAGAAATGTATACATAGTTACATAGTAATTAAGGTTAAAAAAAGACTTTCAGTCAATCAAGTTCAACTTTTTAAGATCTCCTCTGATCTGCAATATGCGGATATAAACATAAAAAAACATTTATTTGTATTAAATCTCATTTGCCATTTAGTCACCCCTTTCTCTAATTTATGCAAATCCCTTTGGAGGGGAAGCACATCATTATCTAATTTAATTACCTTGCACAACTTAGTTTCATCAGCAAAAAAAATCGGAGACTATACTTTCAAGTCCTACTTCTATGTCATTAATAAATACCTTAAAAAGAGAGGACCTAATACTGGACCTTGAGGAACCCCACTTACCACATTAGTTCAATCGGAGTATGTTCCATTTACAACAACGCTTTGCTTCCTGTCTTTTAGCCAGCGCTCAATCCATGAGCAGATATTTACTGCAATACCTGCATCCCTTAGTTTGCACAATAGTCTTCCATGTGGCACTGTATCAAAAGCCTTTGCAAAATCCAAAAAGACAACATCCATTGAGTTGCCCTAATACAAGTTCCTACTTACCTCCTCATAAAAATGAATTAGATTTGTCTGACATGACCTATTTTTCACAGTTACATAGTTACATAGTAATTAAGGTTGAAAAAAGACTTTCAGTCCATCAAGTTCAACCTTTTAAGATCTCCTCTGATCTGCAATATGCGGATAAAATATTAATTAGTTGTTAATTAATTATTAATCTATTATTTAATTATTAATATTTTTATTTTTTTTAATTATTAATTAATCCAGAGGAAGGCAAACAGAAAAAAAAAACAAGTGAGACTTAGCCAATCATCTCAAAGGGAAAAATAAATGTAATTCCTTCCTGACCCCAGATACTGGTGATCGGATTTCTCCCTGGATCAATACTGTCTCTCTAATTATCCATGAAAATCCTGAATTCCCTTTTTAATTAGAAATAAATCCAGTCTCTTTTTAAAGTTATCTATCGAATCCGCTGTGACCACCTCCTCTGGTAGAGAATCTTTTTACTTCTAACTGCAAGGGATGTCCTATTGTCAGTTGAAAACCTCTTGGCACAAAAAGCTACCTTGACAAATCTTTATACGGACCCTGGATGTATTTATAGAAGGTAATCATATCTTCTCTTAGACGCCTTTTTTCTAGAGAAAACAAGTTTAATTTGCTTAGTCTTTCTTCATAACTTAGCCCCTCCATTCCCCTTATTAGTTTTGTTGCCCTCCTCTGTACCTTTTCCAGCTCTAAAATGTCCTTTTTATGAAGTGGTGCCCAAAATTGTACTCCATATTCCAAATGAGGGCGTACTAGAGATTTGGATAGTGGCAGAATTATATTTGCTTCCCTTGCTTCTATACCCTTCTTAATAAATGCTAATATTTTATTTGCCTTTGCAGCTGCTGCTTGGATTTAAGGAACTGTTACCTAGGTGGTTGTCCACAAGCACTCCCAAATCCCTTTCAATATCTGATACACCTAGATTTGCTCCATTAAGATTATACATTGCATGGCTATTTTTCCTTCCCAGATGCATAACTTTACATTTATTCATATTAAATTTCATCTGCCATTTAGATGACCATTCCTCAATTTTATGTAAATCACTGTGGAGGGAAAGCACATCATTATCTGATTTAATTACCTTGCACAACTTCATGTCATCAGCAAAAACGGAGACACCCCACTCCAATCCGACCTCTAAGTCATTATTAAATTTGTTAAAAAGGAGAGGACCTAATACTGAACCCTGAGGAACCCCACTTACCACATTAGTCCGAACGGAGTATGTTCCATTTACAACAACTCTGTCTTTTAGCCAGCTCTCAATCCATGGGCAGATATTTACTGCAATTCCTCTATCTCTTAGTTTGCACAATAGTCTCCCATGTGGCACTGTATCAAAAGCCTTTGCAAAATCCAAAAAGACTACATCCACTGATTTGCCTTGATCCAGGTTCCTACTAGCCTCCTCATATAAACTAATTATATTTGTTTGATATGACCTATCCCTCATAAATCCATGTTGACTCCTACTTATAATCCTGTTCAAATATATATATATTCTTCTATATTATCTCTTATTAACCCTTCAAAAAGCTTCCCCACTACAGAAGTGAGGCTCACTGGTCTATAATTCCCTGGATTTGCTCTTGCTTCCTTTTTAAATATAGGTATTACATCTGCTTTTCTCCAGTCATCTGGTAGAGACCCTGTGTTGAGTGAATCTTGAAAAAATAAATATAACGGTTTGGCTATTACAGAACCCAGTTCCCTCAGTACCCGTATATGTATTCCATCAGGACCCGGGGCTTTATTAACATTTATTTTTTTCCAACCTCTTTTGGATGAGTTCCCATGTTAACCAATTATTTGGCAAAGGTAGTGTAGCCCCATTATGTTGCAGTGTCCCAACCACTGGTACCTCCCTTGTGTATACTAAAGAAAATAACCTATTTAGCTCATCTGCCTTTTCCTGGTCACTAATTTTCAGATGGCCTGTTTCACATTCTAATGTTCCTATAGCTTCCTTCCTAGCCTTCTTCCCATAAAAATACTTAAAAAATATTTTGCGTTAGTCTTACTCTCTTTTGCAATTAATTTTTTATTTTCTATTTTAACCAGTCTAATAGCGCTTTTGCAAGCGTGGTTGATTTCCTTGTACTCCCGTAAAGCAGTCTCTGTCCCCTCTTGTTTGTATAATATAAATGCCTGTTTTTTACTTCGTATCTTGATCTTTAAATCATTGCTAAGCCACATTGGATGGGATTTACTCCTTTTACTTTTATTCCCACATGGTATATGCCGATGAGTATGTATGTTTAGTAAGGATTTAAATGTTGTCCATTAATGTTCAGTGTTTTTACCTATCAGTTCTCTGTCCCAGTCTATACTTTGTATTGCTGCCCTTAGACCGTTAAAATCTGCCCTTTTAAAATTAAGAGTTTTTCTTGACCCCTTAAAATTTAGTTTTTTAAATTCAATCTCAAATGAGACTGTGTTGTGGTCACTGTTTCCCAAAGGTTGCCCTATTCCAACATTTGATACTATATCAATATTATTTGTGATGACTAAATCTAAGATAGCTTCATTACTAGTAGGCTCTTGTATAACCTGGGCCAGATAATGATCCCTGAGTGTTCTCAAGAACCTGCTCCCCTTACCTGAACTGCTGGTCTTATTTATCCAGTTTATTTCAGGGTAATTAAAATCTCCCACTATTAGAACTTGCCCATGCTTAGCTGCATTTCCAATCTGTAACAATAGTTGTATTTCCTCACTTTCAGCTATATTTTGGGGTTTATAGCATACTCCTACTAATATTATTTTGGAATTTGCTGCTCCGCTATGTAACTATACCCACAAACATTCAACTTTATCACTAGGTCCAGGCTTAACATACAGACAAATCCCTCCTTCTATTTTACCATAGCCTCTATCTTTCGTAAATAGGTTATAACCATCCAGATTAACAGTCCAGTCATGAGATTCATCCCACCATGCTTCGGCAATGCCTAGTAAATCCCATTTTTCATTAATTGCTAATAATTCTAACTCTCCCATTTTTCCTGGAAAGCTACACCTTATGTTATGAGTCTGTAGTTCTGAAGTTCCTGCCACTGTACTTGAGTTACTTAGTACTACCTCCCTATTGACTATACTACCCTTCCCCCATCTCCTCCCCTATGAGTTGTTAATTCATCCCTTATACCCTCTACACTTTCTACCCCATTACTTCTATCCCGTCCCCACCCCCACACCTACTAGTTTAAAAACTCCTCCAGCCTTTCTACCATCCTATCCCCTAGCACAAAAGCTCCCTCATCATTAAGGTGCAATCCATCCCTGCTGTAGAGATTGTACCAAAGTGAGAAGTCAGCCCAGTGCTCTAAAAACCCAAACCTCTCCTTAGTGCACCACATATTGAGCCATGCATTAACCTCCCGAAGCTCCTTCTGCCTCCCTGGGCTGGCACGTGGCACTGGTAGTATCTCAGAAAATACTACCTTGGAGGTCCTTGCCTTCAGCTTATTACCTAGTTCTCTAAAATCATTATTTAGGACACTCCATCTTCCACTAACTTTGTCATTGGTACCAATATGTACCAAGACCGCCGGTTCATTTCCAGCCCCTCACAATAATTTGTCTACCCGATCCACAACATGACGAACCCGAGCGCCCAGTAGACAGGAAACTGTTCGATTGCTGAGATTTGGCTGACAAATCACCATGTCTACCTTCCTAATAGAGTCCCCTACAACCAAAATCTGTCTGTTGCTCTGCCTATTCTGCCCTCCCACTTCTCCAGTAGAACTGTTCTCCCGGCTGTTAGAAGGAACAGCTCTATCTGGCATTGCCATTCCCGAATGGACATCCCCAACAGTTTCACTCAATCTGGCAAATCTGTTGGTGTTTGCAAACTCAGAACTGGCCTGCCTCCTCCTGTTCCCCCTGATTCCCCTTCTAACTGTAACCCAGCTACCTCCCTGGGCATCCTCAATAGCCCCAGCTCCACCCTCCATGCTAGGCCCAGCTAAACTGTGCTCAGTGAGCACCAACCCCCTTTCCAGTGGAGCAATAACACTAAGTGCTGCAATTCCCCTCTCCAGATCTCCAATTTGAGCTTCCAGAGAGGCAACATGCTCACACCTCTCACAGAAGTATGGACCCAGCATCATCTGTTCCAGTATTGCATACATATGACAGGATGTACACTGAGTGAGGTTGCCACTGGACTGACTCATAATTATTATTATTGGCTACAAAATTTCAGTGGGAAAAATAAAGAATATAAAATTATATATTTGCATAAAGTTTTCCTCCTTTGCACTACAAATCTGCCCTCCCTTTTCTTTGAAGTCCCTCCTTTTATTTAAACTCCTACGCTTTTACTAGAATTGCATTTGATACAGAAAATGTTCGCAAGCTCACAAGTTCGCCCCTTCTCCTGTTTATATTAACTTCTGCCTTCCCACCTGGACACAATTAGTGCACTCTGCAATTTATCAGCCTATACTTGTAAGGAAAATCCACTTGCAAAAACCAATATAATTTTTGTTAAATTAATGAAGGTTCTGTGAACTCGAAAATCCTCCTTTTGGAATACACATAAAGCTTATATAAGAGGAATATTATCTTCTTGGTCAGCACATAGAGCAAAAGAAGAAGGGGAACTTTACATAAGATTTATAGAATTATAAAGATTAAACAAAATCTCATCAGCATTTAATCTTTTACTAGATATTTCCCAAATACAAGTGCAAATAAAGAAAAATCAATAACTGCAAGTTGATAATATGATTTGGCTATACCAACCACAACATTATCATATGGGAAAACTGTTAGATAAAAAAAAAAACTTGTTTGAGACAAAGCATAAAATCATAAGAGATTATACTTGATATCAAGGAGAGATTTGCAGTAAGACAAGTTCACACAAATGCCTTTTGAAGAATCTCTGATTTATTTAGTATTTTAGAAGCTCTGTTATACTCAGATGTGTAGTGTAGAGTTACCATGAATCGTTAAACTCTTGCAACTGTGGTTTAAACATTTCCAAGATGTGCTTAGAAAGCAAGTATCTATTGTGTGTAATAGTTTCTTGTTTACTTTAGCCAAGATAAGCCCAGGTTGTCTTGACCGTGGATAGTTCTAGAGGTATAGAAACATGTAACTTTAGAAGGCAAATATGAAAAAAATCTTTTAAATAACTCACTTTACTTTGAATTAACTGGTATTATCTGTATACATTTTTTTATACCAATATGATTAATTTTTCTCTTTCAATGATGATAAAGTATTGTTTTTTTGTAATGTGAAAAAGTGTGATCCAGCCCCGAAATACCAGGCATGTCTACCCTGAACAGGAAAAGCAGAAAACCCCAGAAATACTTTTTGGGCTCTGTGGGCCTTGTCAGTGAGTTGCAGCTGTACTCCCTATGGCACAGTAAGCAAACTAATGGCTTTAACAAATGAGTAAGCAATAGGCATAAAACTAGATAAAATCTTTTTTAGCAGACTGTGACGGATTATGTGTCTTCCACAGTATTATCTATTCAGGAAGGAATGGGTGAAGGAAGAGAGAAAGATTTGAAGACACATTTGTTGACTCAGATAAGCTTTTAGCTTGTGGCATCTTCTTCTTCCATACATTTGTCAGTGGAAAGCAGTGACAAAAGCACCTTGTCCTGTTCAGTGCCTGCACCCCATAACTTGAACAGGAAGTACTACTGTCATGCCAGCTTCTATGCACTAGCAAAGTCCAAAGCAAAATATTTTTGGGTCACCTGATCTACAAGTTAGGTGCACACGGGGGAGGGGCAATAATAAAGCCACAAAAATATATATGTAGGTGGTCTTATTACCTCGGGATGATCATGTCACCTTTATGTAAACAAAACTACTTCCTCTGAGGAATCCATCTGGGGATGGTGAAACATGCGTTGGGCAAGTGAGGAGGCCAGGAGCGTTTTTTAAATTGAAAGAGGGGCACATCTAACTCTCAAGCCAGGAGGACACAGTAATTTGTGAGATGTGTGGTGTTACGCTCTATTAGACTACATATGGCTATAGTAACATTGACTACCATACTAATGCCCCTATTCCATTGCAAGCCCACAGTTTACGTTATACAGGCTGTAAGTCTGCTGGCTTGACATTTGCTACATTTACAGAGCGATTCAATTGAACAAGCCTGCAATTTACGGACCGAAAGCCAAATCCACAAACCATGCAATCGAAAGTAGCATTTCCGGGTGTGATCATGATCAATTAAGCAAGGCCATAACTACCAGTTTAGAAACAACCAATAGTAAATGAGACCATCATCATGACATCATTAAAACATGCAGGTTAAACGCAATCCGGCAATGTACAAAATAATAAAAATGAATGAAGGAAATGTTCTAGTCCATGTGGGTGGCCTGCTATGTATTAACTCCTTGATTCCTGGGATCAATATAACATGAAAATAAAACGTTAAAAAAAATATTTTTTGATTGCAGATTTGCGAGCTTGAGACTGTTTTGCAATTAATTCTAATGTCTTTTATCACTTTCCCCTTTCTTTTAAAGTGCAGTATTGATTTTTTATTTGCATTTACAGTGCTATGATCAGGTGTTTAATCCCCTTGTGAGTCCTATCTGGTAATCGTAGGATTTTTTTCTACATTTGCCATGTACAGGTGTGAAAATATTTGCGGGCTTGAGGAATTGTAGCAACTGAATATCGATTTGCGATTGTAACACTTATGGGCTTGAAAATTCAAAGGCTTATTTTGAGGCGTCGGAGTTACGATTTTAACAACTGCAGGGATTTTCAGCCTGTAACCCACAAATCGTTTGCATGTAGCTAAAAGATGCCAATTGAATAGCAAATTAGTTTATGGGCTACATTACATGCTCCAGTAACTAACAATTGCTCAATTCAATAGGGGCCTAAGACAGTAAGGGTGTGTTTGATCGCCCATTTCAGGGTAGTTTTGAAGACAAACTTTTGATGGGTCTTGTATTGGGAAGACATTGCCAGGAATATATGTTATAGGAAGTAGAGCCTTAATACTTAAATTTATAATATGCTTATAAGTGTTGCTACTTAGTAAATATACTTTGGATTTTGAGTGGATATTATCTTATTTGTATATATTTCCGGTGACTGGCTATTCCTCACTTTTTATTACACATGGATGTGTTTTTCTATCTGCTTATATTTTACATTTTGAAATAAAGTCTTGTTTTAATGGGCTGGAAATATGTTAGATTGTGGATAATTTGTATATGTGTCTCCTTTTTAGTATTTTTAATCTCTTAAAGCAACTCAATGCATGGATAATGCACAAATTGAGACAGAGGGATTTGGTATGAAGTACCAGTTTTTCTCTGGCTATACATTTGTGTAGTTGCTCCTTGTGCCATAGCAAATTTACATGACTGCACACAGAGGGACTTGGAATTAAGCACCCATATCTCTCTCTGTATATTGTTATTTTGTTGATTAGGAAATACATTTACAATTTATTGCTATATATTGTAATTATAAACAAAACTATCTGTTCTCCCCTAATAAATTTAGAATCCCCATTAAACACCAACAGCCTTATTAAATTGCGATTCAGCAAATTTAAAAGTTTTTTTTTTAAGCACATAGTATATTTTTTTTTACAGATGTTTTTAGTTAGTGAAGACCTTGCTTTTGGATAGAAGTTCACTAACTAAAAACTTCTGTAGAAAAATATGCTGTGTGCTTAAATAGAGCCCTTTTAAATTTGCTGCATTGCAATTTAATAAGGCTGCAAGCTTCTGCTGCTAACAACAGGACCCTGCCTGTCGTAGGCGCCCGTGCTGTGCACCTGCTGCACCACCAATTGCACCGCCACTGGATATGATTGTTGATAGAATACACCTACTGTGTAGCAAATTATTTTAACGAGACAGAGAAAGTATGTGTAACCAATATACATTTGTTCCTGTATCAAATTCATAAAACCAAGAGATATTTTATTAAAGGACCACTAAAGTATCATACTTATAGGATGCTTTTTTAAAGAACCTTACTTGATAATGGGGAAAAATATTTACAAAACAAAAAATAAACATTTACATTTTATACACAATTTTTCTTCACTGTGTGATAACATTTTCTTATCTAAACCGGTTCTGTCCGCTACGTTACTAGGAGGGTGCGTCCTTGTAATGAAATGACATTTCCATTAGTCCTGTTGAAAGTCCTGGCAGTTGTAGTTGTCACAGATAGCAGCTTGATTTGCATTCAAAATCTCTTCCAAAAGCAGGAAGTTGATAAGTGGAAACAAAAATGGTAAATTCCACAGCAGCAAAACTGCATATAAAAGGAAATACATTACGATAGTCTGTATTTTGTTTTACTTTGCATTCTAAAAACATGAAACATGTTGCTTATTTTTAAGTAGTTCTTAATAAGAGTATAATTTAAATGTGAAACTACAGTGATCCTTTAATGAAGGTGATAAATAAGATATCACTTTGTTTTATCTGGTTAGTGTATAGTATATCCTCTTGTGTGTTTAAAAAATCAACAATAAAGCGATTGTTAAAATAATGAATGTTACCTGTCTGAGGTGCTGGGTCTCCACTCCATCCGGTTATGTAACTTGCACTGTTTGTCTGGAGGTCATTGACATTATCTGAGAGCCGCTTCATTATTTAGGGGTCGTGACTTGGGCATTCCTTTCATCTAGTTAACTAACAAATGTTTGGACAAACAAGCAACGAAAAAACATTAACATCACTAGTAGCAGGTGGTGGCTTAATGATACACTGTCCAGGTATTTCCAATGACTTCCAGGCAAACAATGTGTGCCATGTGGCATCAAGAAGGTAGAAATAGACCCAGCGCATCAGGCAGGCAACATTTTATTTACCAATGGGTTTATTGCTGATCTTATAAATGCACATCTTCAACTAACAAGTGGTAGATATGTGAAGCCTTTACCTGGCTCTTACACTGGCCTTTTGCATGTAATGTAATACACTGTCATATATCTGTACTGTTATTTCATATTCTATCACTACCATAATATTGCCTCCCCATATCTTTACCCAGCGCCCTCCTCATGGGTTCAAGGTGAACATGAGACTGGAAGCCGTGGACAGGAGGAGCCCCTCACTCATACGTGTGGCATCTGTGGTGGATGTGGAAGAGTGCCGGATAAAGGTGGGCAACCCTGCACCGCCTCTAACTTCACACACTTTGGGGTGGTATATTGGGGTATAACTAGTGCCATCATTTTGCACTTCCCCATCATGTAATTGTATATGCCCTAAATCCACCTTTCCTCATCACTACATGCCACGTTGGGCTTAAAGGGACACAGCCAAACTCACAGAATAAAAATACACATATAAACAAATACTGTATAATTACAAATTGTTGTTAAATGTTTTGAGTGGAAGTGTGAGGTAACAGAGTTTGAAAGTTAAAACACTTTAAATTCCAGTAATAAAGCTGATATAACCAGCTGGGCATGCTCTTTGTGCTTATCACTCCACACTGTAAGAGTTAAAGGGATACTGTGGTCAGATATTTAAAATATACTGCTTTGAAGAACTATGGTTCTGTTTAATTTTCTTACTTTCTAAAAACATTTTACCCATTATCTAGTGTAGTTATTCAAAACATTGACCACAGTTGCCCTTTAATTATTCATTCAAGATAACATTTAAGTTAGAGAATGAGGATATTTTCTTGTAATTGCAAGCTCAACTATCTAACATTTCCAGGCAATTTAATAACAACCATTTGCGATTATATTTATTTATATATTTACTTTTCATTTCTGCAATAAGCTGTGCCTTGGTTGTTTACCTTTAAGCTACTATCCGTGCTCTGAACTGGAGATCAAGTAAGTTCTCATCAAGAGCCCTCTCCCTTCAACAAACAGTTACCATTATTTTTCTTCTCAACATTAGTCTTTCTTAAAGGACCACAGCTGATTATTAACAACTGCTCATTTGTAAGTATGCAACAAACTAGTAACATTGAAACTATGAAACTATGAGAATAAAAGCCTTTTAAAGAGAACATCTTCCTTTTAGCTGACTCTGCTAGTACATGGTTGCCACCATGATAGTTATACTTCCCTTGTAAGGCACTAAGTGCTTTTAGAAACTGACTACTGAGCCTTTGGAAGGGAAGAAAAGGTGTCCTGTGCTCTAATCTTCCACCAATGAATCCTCATATCTCCTCCCTCCCCGTTCCTCCTATTCTTGAAAAGACAATAAAAGTTAGGAAAACACACCCACTCAGTGTCCAAGCCAGCAGGATGTATGCAAGACGCAAACATGACTTCCTTCAGGCACAAGCATTGTCTACCGTCTCCTGTGCCCTCTGGAATGCAAGGTCTGTTTGCAATAAAGTTACCTTTATTCATGATATTTTCATTTCCAACTCCCTCAGTCTACTGGCTGTCACAGAAACCTGGCTTACTACACTCTGTCTCACCTGCTGCACTTTCATATGGTGGCCTACACTCTAGATACACTCCTAGACCTGGGAACAAGCAACGTGGTGGTGTGGGCATACTACTATCCTCTTGCTGCACTTTTCACTGCATACCACCAGTTCCTCCCTCCAATTCTCATCTTTTGAAGTTCACACTATCCCCATCTTGTCTCCCATCCCTCTGCAAGTAGCTGTGTCGCCCGCCTGGATCATCCTCTCAAATTCTGGATCACTTTGCCGCCTGGCTCCCTCACTTTCTCTTATCCAATATACCATTACTCATTCTTGGCAGCTTCAGCATAGCCATTGACACACCCACCTCCCTAACAACCGCAAAATTACTTGCACTTACCTCTTCCCTTAGCTTCTCACAATGGACAGATCCCCTAACTCACCGTGATGGACAATCCAGTGACTTTATCTTTACCAATCTTCACTATTTCCAACATTGTCATCTCCTCACTTCCTCTATCTGACAACCACCTGCTAACTTGCAACTTCATCTCACCTTCTGCTCATCATCCTTCTTCAATCCCTACCACCCGGACCCACAGAAACCTGCCAGCACTTAACCCACAACAACTCTCCAATATGCTAAAACCCCTTCTCAGCCCCCTCACCACTCTTACCTGCCCTGACATCACAATTTCACAGTACAACATGACTCTAACCTCCACCCTTAACAGTCTTGCTCCTTTTAACACAAGCAAACGCCTCAATCTCACCCACAACCATGGCACACTACACAAACTCGCTATATACAGAGGTGCTCACGCATGGCAGGACGACTATGGAGGAAATCTTGTACTTCAGTAGACTTCCTCCACAACAGGTTTATCTTGCGCTCCTATTCTCTGCTCTCAATCTTCCCAAACAACACTACTTCTCATCACTAATATCAAACCTGTCCTCCAACCCCAAACATTTGTTTGCAACATTCAACACCCTCCTCTGCCCACCCCCACCTCCTGCCCCTTCCTGTCTCACAGCTGATTACTTTTTTGCCAGCCATTTTAAAAATAAAATTGAAACCATCCGGAATGAACTCTCCTCATAGCTTGGCCCTAACTCACCATCCTCTCAACAAACTAACAACACCCAGCCCTTCCCCTCCCCCAATACCTCCTTCACTATGGAATCCTTTGACCCTGTAATCAAGGATTAAGTACCTACTTTACTATCAACCTCTCACCTTACAACTTGTCCAAATGATCCCATTCCATCACAGTTAATCCCCTCCCTACCACACTTATCCCAGCTCTCACACATCTATTCAACCTCTCCCTAAACACTGGCAAGTTCCAAAACATGCCATAATTACACCCATTCTTAAGAAGCCCTCATCTGACCCAGCTTCTGCCTCCAACTATCGCCCTATCTCTCTACTTCCCCTGGCTTCAAAGCTGCTTAAACAGTTTGTCTACAATCGTCTCACATGTATTTCCTCCAATTCCATTCTTGACCCCTTCCAATCTGGCTTCCGGGCCCAACACTCTACAGAAACAGCCCTCACAAAAGTCACCAATGACTTGCTAACCACCAAATCAAAGGGTCACTTCTCTACTCTAATTCTCCTGCATCTCTCTGCTTCCTTTGATACAGTTGATCATCCTCTTCTAATCCAAACGCTCTACTCTTTTGGCATCCATGACACAGCTCTCTGATGTTTCACATCCTATCTTGAAGATCGTACATTTAGTGTCTCATTCTCTGGCACCTCTTCTTCACCTCTACCTCTGTCTGTTGGCATATCCCAAGGTTCAGTCCTAGGCCCCCTCCTCTTCTCCATCTACACATCCTCCCTTGGTACCCTAATACAATTCTTTCGATTTTAGTATCATTTCTATGCAGATGACACTATAATCTACTTCTCTGCACCAGATATATCCCCCTCTCTTTTGGCTCAAGTTTCCACCTACCTCTCTAGCATATCCTCCTGGATGTCTGCCCATCAACTCAAATTCAACATGTCTAAGACTGAACTCCTTATCTTTCCTCCCTCTACTACAGCTTTAACTCCTCATATACAGTGCCTTGCAAAATAATTCACCGCCCCTGGCATTTTTCGCGTTTTGTTGCCTCACAACCTGCAATTAACATGGATTGTTTGAGGATTTGCATCATTTAATTTACGGAACATGCCCACAACTTTGAAGATGTTTTTTTTTTATTTTATTGGGAAGCAAACAACAAATAGGACAAAATAACAGAAAAAGTCAATGTGCATAACTATTCACTCAATAATCGGTATAGCCACCTTTTGTGGCAATCACAGCTCCAAGTCGCTTTGGATAAGTCTGTATGAGCTTGCCACATCTTACCACTGTGATTTTTGCCCATTCCTCCTTGCAAAACTGCTCCAGCTCCTTCAAGTTGGATGGCTTGCGCTTGTGAACAGCAATCTTTAAGTCTGACCACAGATTTTCTATTGGATTGAGGTCTGGGCTTTGACTAGGCTATTCCAACACATTTACATGCTTCACCTTAAACTACTCAAGTGTTGCTTTAGCAGTGTATTTGGGGTCATTGTCCTGCTGGAAGGTGAGCCTCCATCCTATCCTCCGATCATGCATAGAGTGGTACAGGTTTTGCTCAAGAATTTGTATTTAGCACCATCCATCTTACCCTCAACTCTGACCAGTTTCCCAGTCCTGGCTGCTGAAAAACATCCCCACAGCATGATGCTGCCACCACTAGGTTTCACTGTGGGGATGGTGATCTTTGGATGATGTGATGTTTTGGGTTTGCGCCAGACAGCTTTTTCTTAGATTCCTCTAATACATTTTGGGAGTCTCCCACATGCCTTTTCTCAATCTCAAAACCATTGTGTTTGGTTTTCATCTAGCCAGTCACTGCTGTGGAACTCTGCAGCTCCTCCAGGGTTACCTTAGGTCTCTGTGCTGCCTCTCTGATTAATGCCCTCCTTGCCCGTCCGTGAATTTTGGTAGGCGGACGTCTCTTGGCAAGTTTTCTGTTGTGCCATGTTCTTTCCATTTGGTTATGATAGATTTGATGGTGTTCCTGGGGATCATCCAAGATTTTGATATTTTTTATAACCTAACCCTGACTTGTACTTCTCAACAACATTGTCCCTTACTTATTTGGAGAGTTCCTCTGTCTTCATGGCAGTGCTTGGTTAGTGGTGCCTCTTGCTTAGGGGTTGCAGCCTTTCAAAAAAGGTGTGTATATGTAATGACAGATCATGTGACACGTAGATTGCACACAGGTGGACATCATTTCACTAATTACGGTGTGTGACTTCTGAAGGTAATTGGTTGCACCAGAGCTTTTTATGGGCTTCATAACAAAGGCAGTGAACACATACGCACATGCCAATTGCTTTTTATTTCTAAAAATTATTTTTATGTATATATTTTTCTCATTTCACTTCACCAACTTAGACTATTGTGTTCTGTTCCATCACATAAAATTCAGATTAACAAAACATTGAACTTAAGGATGTAATGTAACATAATAGGTAAAAAGTCAAGGGGGTGAATACTTTTGCAAGGCACTGTATCTCTCACTGTTGACAATGTCATCATCACTCCCACCTCCCAAGCCCGTTGTCTTGGGGTTCTACTGGACCCTTCCCTCTCTTTTATTCCTCACATACAATCAATACCAAAATCTTACCAGTTTCACCAAAAAACATCTCCAAAATTCGTCAGTATCTTACAGAAGACGCAGCTAAAATTTGAATACACTCTCTCATCATATCTCGACTTAAATACTGCAGTTCACTCCTTGCTGGCCTCCCCATCTCTCTTCTGTCTCTTCTTCAATCCATAATGAATGCCTCCGCTAGACTCATCTTCCATTCTAAACGCTCAGTTTCTGCAGCACCTCTCTGTCAGTCACTCCACTGGCTTCCCATAGCCTCCAGAATACAATTTAAAAGCATGACCCTAACATATAAAGCCCTCAACAGTGCACTCCCTTATATCTCTGCTCTTGTTTCAAAATACTCTCCCAACTGTCCCCTTTGTTCTGCTAATGATCTACTTCTTTCCTCCTCTCTTACACCTCCTCTCACGCCCGCCTTCAAGACTTTTTCTTCTGCTGCCCCTACTATCTGGAACTCCTTGCCTTGCTCCGTTAGTGATCTTATGAAGTAGTCTCTAAAAAAAGTTAGGTATGGCCTAATAGGAAAAAAGATATTATTTGTTTAATGTGCATTTGAACAATGCTTATTTTTCAGTGATTCCCCAGGCTGTATAAGCTCTGGATCTCTCCATCCCCTGAATGAAGTATTGTTGCTGGAGAGGATCTGCCCAGTTGGGACTGCCAGCTTGAGTGCTAGCTTGAACACCATTCTCCAAAACACACAGTAGTAGGAGGGAGTAGTGTAATCTGAGCTGCCAGTCATGCACAAACACTTTCTAGTCATTACCAGCATTTGATATGCCAGTTTAGATGTTGCCCTCAGGTGCCCTTCACTCCAGCCACAATACTTTATTCAGGTGTGGAGACATCTAGAGCTTATATAGCCTGGGAGCATGATGGAAATTAGTAATTGTTTAAATGCACATTTCTTATCAAGCTCTGCCTACGTATTATTCAGAGAGTCCTTTATAAGACCCTTTCATTCTTGTTCTTTAAAAGAGAGTATTGAAAATATTTGCCTACATAGTTACCTAGTTACATAGTAATTGAGGTTGGAAAAAGACTTTTAGCCCATCAAGTTCAACCTTTTAAGATCTTCTCTGATCTGCAATATGCGGATTAGTTGGTAAGTGATCCAGAGGAAGACAAACAGAAAAAAACGAAGTGAAACGTTGTCATTTGTCTCAAAAGGGGAAAAAAATCCTTCCTGACACCAAATACAGGCGATCGGATTTCTCCCTGGATCAATACTCCCTCTCTAATTAACCAGGATAACCCTGACTAACCTTTTTATTTAAAAATGTATACAATCCCTTTTTAAAGTTATCTATTGAATCCGCTGTCACCAACTCCCTTGGTAGAGAATTCCACAGATTAACTACCCTTGCTGTGAAGAACCCTTTTCTTTCTTTAAGGTGGACTTTTTACTTCTAACCTCAAAGGATGTCCTTATGTCAATTGAAAACTTCTTGGCACAAAAAGCTCCCTTGACAAATCTATATACTGACCCTGAATGTATTTATATAGGGTAATCATATCCCCTTTTAGATGCCTTTTTTCTAGAGAAAATACATTTAATTTGGTTAGTCTTTCTTCATAACTTAGCACCTCCATTCCCCTTATTAGTTTTGTTGCCCTTCTCTGTACTTTTTCCAGTTCTAAAATGTCCTTTTTATGAAGTGGTGCCCAAAACTGTACTCGATATTCCAAATGAGAGCGTGCTAGGGATTTGTATAGTGGTAGAATTATATTTGCTTCCCTTGCTTCTATACCCTTCTTAATACATGCTAATAGTTTAGTTGACTTTGCAGCTGCTGCTTGGCATTGAGAACTGTTACGTAAGTGGTTGTCCACAAGCACTCCCAAATCCCTTTCAATATCTGAAACACCTAGATTAGCTTCATTAAGTTTATAAATTGCATGGTTATTTTTCCATCCCAGATGTATAACCTTACAATTATTTGTTTTAAATCTCATCTGCTATGTAATTGTCCATTTCTCTAATTTATGTAAATCCCTTTGGAGGGAACGTACATCATTTTCTGATTTAATTATCTTGCACAACTTTTTGTCCTCCGCAAAAATGGAGACAATACTTTTCAGTTCTTCTTCTAAGTAGTTAATAAATATGTTACAAAGGAGAGGACCTCATACTGAGCCCTGAGGGACCCCACTTACCACATTAGTCCAATCTGAGTATGTTCCATTTACAACAACCCTTTGCTTCCTGTCTTTTAGCCATCTCTCAATCCATGTGCATATATATTTACTGCAATTCTTGTATCCCTTAGTTTGCACAATAGTCTCCCGTGTGGCACTGTTTCAAAAGCCTTTGCAAAATCTAAAAAGTCTACATCCACTGAGTTATCTTGATCCAAGTTCCTACTAACCTCCTCATAGAAACTAATTAGATTTGTTTGACATGACCTGTCCCTTATAAATCCATGTTGGCTCCTACTTATAATCTTGTTTGAATAGACATATTCTTGTATATTATCCCTTATTAACCATTCTAAAAGCTTTCCCACTACAGAAGTGAGGCTTACAGGTCTATAATTCCCCGGATTTGCTCTTGCTCCATTCTTAAATATAGGTATCACCTCCGCTTTTCTCCAGTCATCTGGTAGGGACTCTGTGTTGAGTGAATCTTGAAAAATTAGATATAAGATATAAGATATATTAGATATAAGATATAATGGTTTGGCTATTACAGAACCCAGTTCCCTCAGTACCCATAGATGTATTCCATCAGGACCTGGAGCTTTATTAACATTTATTTTTTCCAAACTCTTTTGGATTTCTTCCTGCGTTAACCATTTTTTTAGTGATGGTAGTGTAGCCCCATTATGTTGCAACCACTGTACCCTTGTATATACTGAAGAAAAGAACCTATTTAGCTTATCTGCCTTTTCCGGTCACTAATTATCAGCCTGTGTCACATTGTAATGTTCCTATAGCTTCCTTCCTGGCCTTCTTTCCATTTATATACTTAAAAAATATTTTAGCGTTAGTCTTACTCTCCTTTGCAACAAATTTTTCATTTTCTATTTTAGCTAGTCTAATAGCCCTTTTGCAAGCCTTATTGGTTTTCTTGTACTCATGTAAAGCATTCTCTGTCCCCTCTTGTTTGTAGAATTTAAATGCCTGTTTTTTACACTTAAATGCACTCAGCCTTCCTGTGCTTATCTTCCTTTGTAAGGCACTGTATCTCTGTACCCACCAGATCCACTTTGATGGCTGGAGCCACCTATATGACTTCTGGCTGGATGGTGACCACCCTGATCTGCACCCAGCCGGCTGGTGCCAGAGAACTGGACACCCCCTGCAGACCCCTCTCTGTGAGTGCATCCTAATACCAGTGGTCTTACAGGGTTATATCTGGGGCTTATTTTTGGTGGTTTTCTATCTGTTTATGATAGGTTTAGATGTACCTTAGCTCAGTGGCGTACCTAGCCTGGGGCGGGAGGGGCGCAGCGCCCCGGGCGGCAATTCTCTCTGGGGTGGCAAAAATGACCCGACCTTCCACCTACTGTCCATGGCCCTCCTGCCCCTTTCCCACCTTGCCTGCTTTGTGCTCTCCCCTGTGCCTCTCTAGTGCCTGCATGGCTGCCTTCTCACTACTCTGCCTGCAGGCAAGAGGAGGAGCCGACTAAAGGACGAGCCACAACACCATGAGGAGCGCATGAAGGTAAGATACAGGGCAGGTAGAGGGGGGAGAGACAAGGGGGAGTGAGAGGGAGACAGAGAAGGAAAGAGAAAAGGAGACAGAGGAGGGAGAGAGAAAGAGAAAAGGAGAGAGAGTGAGGGAAAGAGAGTGAGTGAGAGTGAAGGAGAGAGGGCATGAAGGAGAAAGAAGGAGAGGGAGAATGAAGGAGAGGATGAGGGAAAACAAGAGGGAGAGAGAGAATGATAGTGAGAAGGAGAGAGAAGGAAAGAGAAAGAGGAGGGAGAGAGAGAAAGAAGGAAAGTGAAGAGAGAGGAGAGAGAGAAGGAGAGAGTAAAGAAGGGAGAGAGAAGGAAAGAGAGAGAGAGAAGGAGAGGGTGAAGGAAGGAGAGAGTGAAGTAGAGATAGATGGAGGGATGGAGAAAGAGAGTGATGGAGGGATTATGAGAGTAAAGGAGAGAGGAGAGGGAGAGTGACAGAGAGAATGAGGGAAAGAAAGAGAAGGAGAGTTAGAGAGAAGGCGAGAGAAGGAGGAAAGAGTGAAGAGAGAGAAGGAGTGAGAGATAAAGAGGAGAGAGAGAATGAGGGAGAGAGAGAGAAGGAGAGAGCGAGAGTGAAGAAGATAGGGAGAAGGAGGGAGGGAGATGAGGGATGGAGAAAGAAAGAAAGAAAGAAAGAGTGGAGAGAGAAAGTGGAGAGACAGAGTGAAGGAGACAAATGGGGATTGAGGGAGAGAGAGGGATACAAAGAGAGAGGAAGAGAAGGGAGAGAGAGATTAAGAGAAGGGAAGAGAGAAGGGGAAAGGAGAGAAAAGAAGTGAGACAGAGAAAGAGAGGGGAGAGAGAGAGATAAATAAAGAGAGCGGAGGGAGAAAGAAAGACAGAAAGATAGAGAGAGAGGAAGAGAATGGATGGGGAGAGAGAGCGGGGAGCATGAGAGTCAGAAGGGGATATATCTCCACTCTATCTGCACCTGCTGTTATTATTCAAACTGAGGGTTCCATCTCATGTTAGTATTGCTTGAGACTTGATAAAGAGAGGTTGAGCCTCTCGAAAGCTCGTCATTATAAATAAGACGTTTGTCCAATACAAAAGGTTTTAAATTATATTGAAATATTAATTATTAATCTATATATATATATATATTAATAATTACTAATTTACTATATATATGTCCAAATGGGGGGCAGAGAGGGAAGGAGAGAGGAAGAAAGAGGGAGAGAGAGAAGGAGAGAGAAAGAAGGAAAGCAAGAGTGGAGAGAGAGAATAGGAAAGAGAGATAAAGAGATGGGGATTGAGGGAGAGAAAGAGAGGGACAGAGGGGGAGAAATCGATGTGGAAGAGAGAGGGAGAGAAAGAGAGGAGAAGAGAGAGAAAGGGAGAGGGAGGGAGAGAGAAAGAGTGGGAGAGAGAGACAGAGAAAGCGAGGGAGAAAGAAAAACAGAGAGATAGAGAGGGGGAGTAAGTGGGAAATGGATGAGGAGAGAGAGGGGAGAGAGAAACAGGGAGCATGAGAGTCAGAAGGGGATATGTATGTATGTGTGTGTGTATATATATATATATATATATATATATATATATATATATATATATATATATCTGAACGGGGGACGGAAAGGGAAGGAGAGAAGGAGAATGAGAGGAGGGAGGGAAAAAGAAGGAAAGGGTGGAGAGAGAGTGAAGGGGAGAGAGAAAGAGATGGGGTTGAGGGAGAGAAAGAGGATGATAAGTAGATGGGAAGAGAGAGAGAGAAAGAAAGAAAGTGGAAGAGAGAGGGAGAGAAAGAGGAGGAGAGAGAGAAAGAGACAAAGGGAGACAAAGAAAGGGAGAGATAGAAAGAGAGGGAGAGAGGAAGTTGGAGGGAAGGAGAGGGAGATAAATAGATGGGAAGAAAGAGAGGCGGAGACAAAGAAAGGAGGAGAGAGGGAGGGAGAGAGAGGGTGGGAGAGAAGGGAAGAGTGATAGAGAAAGGGGGGGCGTCAAACTCAGGGATAGCCCTGGGCGGCAAAAGCTCTAGCTAAGCCACTGCCTTAGCTTTTACCTCTTGAAATACTTTTTATGATTTTTGGAAGTTGCCTAATTCTCTCAAAAATATGCCACTATTAAAATAAAAGAACACGTGTAATGTATAATTTCCAATTAGTCTCCAATTATTTATATATTTTGGCTTGTATTATATTGCATCAGGGGACAATACAATATTTGCTTTGGTGTACCATCCACTTTATACCGCCCCATTAAATGGAAATCAAGGAGGATAAATATAAAGATGTATAATAACTGAGATACTTGGATATAAATTCTTATCCCAGAATTTAGCAATACAGAGGGTTCAATCATTTTTTATATCACATATTTAACTTGATGAAATGAGTGCATGTGCAGACTTCATTCTTTAAATGGGAGGCCTATTGTGTGAATTGATCGACATACAGATTGTCTCAATTTAGTGTAATTATAATGTTCATATAAGTGGATGGCATATTCTGCCCTAAGTACTTCAAACAAGAGAATGTGGCCGTCCCTTACCCATGAGCCTAATCTGTATAAATTTTTGAATTTCCACCAATGTTGAGAGATAGATGAGATATCTTTTGGGCTTGAGGGTGTGTAAAGACCGAAATTAAGTGAGGGGATTTAGGAAAGAGTATGAAGTAGCCGTGGGCCCAAGTAACTCCTGCTGCTGTATATCTGGTCATGGGGTTTGAGGATTTTTTGATCCCAGATGGTAGTGGGTTAAGCCAAGTGTCCCAGGTATAGGGGTACATGGCACAATTTTCAATAAATATCCAAGCTGGTTGGGATAAAATTGAGTGTGTTAAGGTTATAAAGGCCGCCCTGTAGTATTGCTTTAATTTCGGGCATGACAGGCATCCTCTGGATTTGTGCCTGTACATGAGTGTTGTGGTGATTCTAGCGCGTCTGTTGTTCCAAATTTATCTAAAAATCAATCTTTGGAAGTGTGTTAGATCCTTCATGGTGATCTGAAGATGTATTGACCTAAAGAGGTACATCAATTTGGGTAGTATATTAATTTTTACTGTGTTTATCCTCCCTAGCCAAGATATATTGGGCCCTATTAAATTCCAGCCTCGTAAATAAGAGGCTTCTACTTAAGCCCTACATACTGCAAAGTTTCTCTAACTTACAATGCTATTACATTAGCCCTGCTGTGAGCAACGTATGAGCTACGCAGCAGGGCCGTACGTATCAACACTGCGTAAATGTACATGAGGAGTGACAGCCTGCGATATGATATCGCAGGCTCCCACTCCTAATCAATTGCTGCGGGGTCCTAAACGGGACCTCCACGGCAGTCCCCCACATAAGCCCTGCCGTGGGGGGTACTCCAACTACCCCCCCAGCACCTAAAATTAACCCCCCCCCCCTCTATGCGAGGGTCCCCATCGGGACCCCCGAAGTGTCCTCACATTAACACCTTGCTGCAGGGGTCCATAGGGACCCCTGCAGCCCCCACATATTAACCCCTTGCAGCGGGGCTCCCCGATCAACACCGGCACATTTAATACTTTTAAATTCCCCGCCGCGGCTCCTTAAAGGGCCCGCTGCACACTATTACTCAACTCCAGGTCGCGGCACCTAAAATTAACCCCCCTTTATGCTGGGGGTCCCCATCGGGACCCCTAAAGTGTCCCCATATTAACCCATTGCAGCGAGGGGTCCCCGATCTGCATAGATCAGGCCCCCCACTGCATTTAAAAGTTTTAAATTCCCCGCCGCGGCTCCTTAAAGGGGCCGCGGCACACTATTACCCAATCCCGGCCGCAGCACCTACAATTAACTCCCCTCTATGCTGTAATGTGGTTAATGTTGTAACAGGCCCATAATGGTCATAATATACCCTTATGAGACTGATGGCTTATGGGGGTCTGTATTGACCTTCATGAGTGACGGGGGTTAATTAAGTGCTTATGGGGGTCTGTATTGACCCCCATGAGTTATAGGGTTAATTAAGGCCTTATGGGGGTCTGTATTGACCACCATGAGTTATAGGGTTAATTAAGGCATTATGGGGGTCTGTATTGACCACCATGAGTGACGGGGTGAATTAAGGCCTTAAGGGGGTCTGTATTGACAACTATGAGTTATAGGGTTAATTAAGGCCTTATGGGGGTCTGTATTGACCTTCCTGAGTGACGGGGGTTAATTAGGTGCTTATGGGGGTCTGTATTGACCACCATGAGTTATAGGGTTAATTAAGGCCTTATGGGGGTCTGTATTGACCACCATGAGTTATAGGGTTAATTAAGGCATTATGGGGGTCTGTATTGACCACCATGAGTGACGGGGTGAATTAAGGCCTTATGGGGGTCTGTATTGACCACAATGAGTTATAGGGTTAATTAATGCCTTATGGGGGTCTGTATTGACCTTCATGAGTGACAGGGTTAATTTAGGCCTTATGGGGGTCTGTCTTGACCACCATGAGTTATAGGGTTAATTAAGGTCTTAGGGTCTGTATTGACCACCACGAGTTATTGGGTTAATTAAGGCCTTATGGGGGTCTGTATTGACTACCATGAGTTATAGGGTTAATTAAGGCCTTATGGGGGTCTGTATTGACCACAATGCGTTATAGGGTTAATTAAGGCCTTATGGGGGTCTGTATTGACCTTCATGAGTGACAGGGTTAATTAAGGCCTTATGGGGGTCTGTATTGACCTTCATGAGTGACGGGGTTAATTAACGCCTTATGGGGGTCTGTATTGACCACCATGAGTTATAGGGTTAATTAAGGCCTTATGGGGGTCTGTATTGACCACCATGAGTTATAGGGTTAATTAAGGCCTTATGGGGGTCTGTATTGACCACCATGAGTTATAGGGTTAATTAAGGCCTTATGGGGTTCTGTATTGACCTTCCTGAGTGACGGGGTTAATTAAGGCCTTATGGGGGTCTGTATTGACCACCATGAGTTATAGGGTTAATTAAGGCCTTATGGGGTCTGTATTGACCACCATGAGTTATAGGGTTAATTAAGGCCTTATGGGGGTCTGTATTGACCACCATGAGTAATAGGGTTAATTAAGGCCTTATGGGGGTCTGTATTGACCACCATGAGTGACGGGGTTAATTAAGGCCTTATGGGGGTCTGTATTGACCACCATGAGTTATAGGGTTAATTAAGGCCTTATGGTGGTCTGTATTGACCTTCATGAGTGACAAGGTTAATTTAGGCCTTATGGGGGTCTGTATTGACCTTCATGAGTTATAGGGTTAATTATAGTTGCCTGGGGTTAATATTTTTAGTGCAAGTTCTTTCATGACCTTTACGGTCCTATAAGGACCCGCGAGGCGGGAAATTTAAAATTGAAATGCAGCAGGGTCACGATCGGTGCCGATTGGGGACCCCCGCTGCAGGGGGTTAATGTGGGGGGGCTGCGGGGGTCCCTATGGACCCCTGCAGCAAGGGGTTTATGTGGGTACACTTCGGGGATCCTGATGGTGACCCCCAGCATAGAGGGGGTTAATTGTAGGTGCCGCGTCCGGGATTGGGTAATAGTGTGCCGCGGCCCCTTTAAGGAGCCGCAGCGGGGAATTTAAAACTTTTAAATGCAGCGGGGGGCCTGATCTATGCAGATCGGGGACCCCCCCTACAATGGGTTTATGTGGGGACACTTCGGGGGTCCCGATGGGGACCCACAGCATAGAGGGGGGTTAATTTTTTGGGCAGCAGGGGCCTGTCCCGATAGCCTCACACTGCTGTCTCAGGCTGCTCCGAGGCAGCACGTAGAGGCTTTAGGATCCCATGCGGGCACTTTTTGTGCCCGTAGGGATTCTTACGAAATGCGATAATCAAGCGTAGATTTAAGGCTGCGTGTGACTACGTAGCTCTCTCGGAGCCTATTCTCGGCCATTTTTTCGTAGTCATATCGCAAAGCAGGCTGCGAGAGATTCGGTACTCGCAAACAGCAGAAAAACTGCCTTTTGCAAGCACCGAGAGAACTACGAGGGATAATTTAATAGGGCCCATTGTGTTTAGACCAATTGTTTAAATCTGTTTTTAGTGTATTATATAATGGAATATAATTGTCCTTATACATATCTTCTATTTTTTATGTTATGTATATCCCTAAATATTTAATTTTTTTTGGCCCATTGAAATGTATAAGTTTGTGAAAGTTCTTTTTCTGCAGATGTCATAGCTAAGGCTTCTGTTTTGTCTATATAAATTTTTAGACCAGCTATGGCCCGAAATGTATCCAGGATCTGCATGCGTTGTGAGGTTGAATTTACGGGATCCATAGAGCAGAGCAGGTCCTCTACAAACAATGAAATTTTGAAGTCAAATTTGAAAACCTTTAATTTCTGGAGTCATTCTGATTAATTGTGCTAGAGATTCTATAATAAGGGCAAAGAGAAGAGGGGATAATGGGCAACATTGTCTCGTTCTCCTCTGAATGTGGAGAATAGGTCTCTCCCTTCCCGGCAGTTTTAAGTTTGCTTTGGGTTCTTTGTAGTATGTGCGAATTACGTTAATAAAATGTCCCTTGAAGCCAAACTTGTCTAGGGAAGCTAAAAGGAAAGACCATTCAACTGAGTCAAATGCTTTTTCCACATCCAGCGATAGTAGACATGCTGGGATTTTTTTAAATTTTCGGATGATGTATTAATTTGAAGACTTTGCGTATATTGTCTCCTACTTATCGTCCCGGGACAAACCCCACTTGGTCGTTATGTATTAGGGTGGGGAGAAAATCAGCTATCCTGTCTCATCATTTTGGCTAGAAACTTAATGTCATTATTTTTTACAAGTGTATTTACCTTACAAGTAAAGGCTGATAAACTGCAGAGTGCACTAATTGTGCCCAGGTGAGAGGGGTGTGGCTTGACTGTTTAACTTGTATAAAAGGTTTGTGAGCTGGTTTGGGGCCTGTTTACAAGTGGATTTACCTTACAAGTAAAGGCTGATAAACTGCAGAGTTCACTAATTGTGCCCAGGTGAGAGGGGTGTGGCTTGACTGTTAAACTAGGGAAAAAGGTTTGTGAGCTGGTTTGGGGCCTGTTTAAAAGTGGATTTACCTTACAAGTAAAGGCTGATAAATTGCAGAGTGCACTAATTGTGCCCAGGTGAGAAGGCAGATGTTAATATAAACAGGAGAAGGGGAACTTGTGAGCTTGCGAACATTTTCAGTATCAAGTGCAATTTGAGTAAAAGCCTAGGAGTTTAAATAAAAGGAGGGACTTGAAAGAAAAGGGAGGGCAGATTTATAGTGCAACGGAGGAAAACATTATTTTATATTCTTTATTTTTCCCACTGAAATTTTGAAGACAATAATAATAATTATGAGTCAGTCCAGTGGCAACCTTATTCAGTGTACATCCTGTCATATGTATGCAATACTGGAACAGATGATCCAGGGTACATACCTGTGAGAGGTGTGAGCATGTTGCCTCTCTGGAAGCTCAAATTGGAGATCTGGAGAGGAGAATTGCAGCACTTAGTGATATTGCTCCACTGGAAAGGGGGTTGGTGCTCACTGAGCACAGTTTAGCTGGGCCTAGCATGGAGGGTGGAGCTGGGGCTAGTGAGGATGTCCAGGTAGGCAGCTGGGTTACAGTTACAAGGGGAAGTAGGGGGAACAGGAGGAGGCAGGCCAGTTGTAAGTTGGCAAACACCAACAGATTAGCCGGATTGAGTGAAACTGTTGGGGATGTCCATTCAGGAATGGCAATGCCAGATAGAGCTGTTCCCTCTAACATCCGGGCGAACAGCTCTACTGGAGGAGAGGGAGGGCAAAATAGGCAGAACAACAGACAGGTTTTGGTTGTAGGGGACTCTATTATTAGGAAGGTAGACAGGGTGATTTGTCACCCAGATCCCAGCAAGCGATCGAACAGTTTGCTGTCTCCCGGGTGCTCTGGTTCGTCATGTTGTGGATCGGGTAGACAAATTATTGGGAGGGGCTGGAAATGAACTGGCGGTCTTGGTACATATTGGTACCAATGACAAAGTTAGTGGAAGATGGAGTGTCCTAAAGAATGATTTTAGAGAACTAGGTAATAGGCTGAAGGCAAGGACCTCCAAGGTAGTATTTTCTGAGATACTACCAGTGCCACGTGCTACACCAGGGAGGCAGAAGGAGATAAGGGAGGTTAATGCGTGGCTAAAGATGTGGTGCACCAAGGAGTGGTTTGGCTTTTTAGAGCACTGGGCTGACTTCTCACTTCGGTACAATCTCTACAGTAGGGATGGATTGCACCTTAATGATGAGGGAGCTTTTGTACTAGGGGATAGGATGGTAGAAAGGCTGGAGGAGTTTTTAAACTAGTAGGTGGGGGGGAGGGACTAGATATAAGTAATGGGGTAGAAAGTGTAGAGGGTATAAGGGATGAATTAACAACTCATAGGGGAGGAGATGGGGGAGGGGTAGTATAGTCAATAGGGAAGTAGTACTAAGTAATTCAAGTACAGTGGCAGGCACTTCAGAACTACAGACTCATAACATAAGGTGTATGCTTGCTAATGCCAGAAGCTTGCCAGGAAAAATGGGAGAGTTAGAATTATTAGCAATTAATGAAAAATGGGATTTAATAGGCATTACCGAAACGTGGTGGGATGAATCTCATGACTGGACTGTTAATCTGGATGGTTATAACCTATTTAGGAAAGATAGAGGCAATGGTGAACGAGGAGGAGGGATTTGTCTGTATGTTAAGCCTGAATTTAAGGCTATAGTCAGAGAAGATATTTATGGTGGACCTAGTGGTAAAGTTGAATGTTTGTGGGTAGAGTTAAATAGCGGAGCAGCAAATTCCAAAACAATATTAGTAGGAGTATGCTATAAACCCCCAAATATAGCTGAAAGTGAGGAAATACAATTATTGTTACAGATTGGAAATGCAGCTAAGCACGGGCAAGTTCTAATAATGGGGGATTTTAATTACCCTGAAATAAACTGGATAAATGAGACCAGCAGTTCAGCTAAGGGGAGCAGGTTCATGAGTACACTCAGGGATCATTATCAGGCCCAGGTTATACAGGAGCCTCCTAGAAATGAAGCTATCTTAGATTTACTAATCACAAATAATATTGATATAGTATCAAATGTTGAAATAGGGCAACCTTTGGGAAACAGTGTTTACAACACAGTCTCATTTGAGATTGAATTAAAAAAAAAAAAAACATTTTAAGGGGCCAACAAAAACTCTTAATTTTAAAAGGGCAGATTTGAACGGTCTAAGGGCAGCAATACAAAGTATAGACTGGGACAGAGAACTGATAGGTAAAAACACTGAACATAAATGGACAACATTTAAATCCTTACTAAATATACATACACATCGGCATATACCGTGTGGGAATAAAAGTAAAAGGAGTAAATCACAACCCATGTGGCTTAACAATGATTTAAAGATCAAGATACGGAGTAAAAAACAGGCATTTAAATTATACAAACAAGAGGGGACAGAGACTGCTTTACGGGAATACAAGGAAATCAACAAGGCTTGCAAAAGCGCGATTAGACTGGCTAAAATAGAAAATGAAAAATGTATTGCAAAAGAGAGTAAGACTAACCCTAAAATATTTTTTAAGTATATTAATGGGAAGAAGGCGAGGAAGGAAGCTTTAGGAAAATTAGAATGTGAAACAGGCTGTCTGAAAATTAGTGACCAGGAAAAGGCAGATGAGCTAAATAGGTTCTTTTCTTCGGTATACACAAGGGAAGTACAAGTGGTTGGGACACTGCAACATAATGGGGCTACACTACCTTTGCCAAATAATTGGTTAACACAAGAAGTAATCCAAAAGAGGTTGAAAAAAATAAATGTTAATAAAGCCCCGGGTCCTGATGGAATACATCCAAGGGTACTAAGGGAACTGGGTTCTGTAATAGCCAAACCATTATATTTAATTTTTCAAGATTCACTCAACACAGGGTCTCTACCAGATGACTGGAGAAAAGCTGATGTGATACCTATATTTAAAAAGGAAGCAAGAGCAAATCCGGGGAATTATAGACCAGTGAGCCTCACTTCTGTAGTGGGGAAGCTTTTAGAAGGGTTAATAAGGGATAATATACAAGAATATGTCTATTTGAACAGGATTATAAGTAGGAGTCAACATGGATTTATGAGGGATAGGTCATGTCAAAGAAATCTAATTAGTTTCTATGAGGAGGTTAGTAGGAACCTGGATCAAGGCAACTTAGTGGATGCAGTCTTTTTGGATTTTGCAAAGGCTTTTGATACGGTGCCACATGGGAGACTATTGGGCAAACTAAGGGATACAGGAATTGCAGTAAATATCTGCTCATGGATTGAGAGCTGGCTAAAAGATAGGAAGCAAAGGGTTGTTGTAAATGGAACATACTCCGATTGGACTAATGTGGTAAGTGGGGTTCCTCAGGGTTCAGTATTAGGTCCTCTCCTTTTTAACATATTTATTAATGACTTAGAGGTAGGATTGGAGTGTGGGGTCTCCATTTTCGCTGGTGACACAAAGTTGTGCAAGGTAATTAAATCAGATAATGATGTGCTTTCCCTCCAAGGGGATTTACATAAAATTGAGGAATGGGCATCTAAATGGCAGATGAAATTTAATACGAATAAATGTAAGGTTATGCATCTGGGAAGGAAAAATAGCCATGCAATTTATAATCTTAATGGAGCAAATCTAGGTGTATCAGATATTGAAAGGGATTTGGGAGTGCTTGTGGACAACCACCTAGGTAACAGTGCTCAAAGCCAAGCAGCAGCTGCAAAGACAAATAAAATATTAGCATGTATTAAGAAGGGTATAGAAGCCAGGGAAGCAAATATAATTCTGCCACTATACAAATCTCTAGTACGCACTCATTTGGAATATGGAGTACAATTTTGGGCACCACTTCATAAAAAGGACATTTTAGAGATGGAAAAGGTACAGGGAAGGGCAACAAAACTAATAAGGGGAATGGAGGGGCTAAGTTATGAAGAAAGACTAACCAAATTAAACGTATTTTCTCTAGAAAAAAGGCGTCTAAGAGGAGATATGATTACCTTATATAAATACATCCAGGGTCAGTATAAAGATTTGTCAGGGGAGCTTTTTGCCAAGAGGTTTTCAACTGACAAGAGGACATCCCTTGAGGTTAGAAGTAAAAAGATTCCACCTCAAAGAAAGAAAAGGGGTTCTTCACAGTAAGGGTGGTTAATCTGTGGAATTCTCTACCAGAGGAGGTGGTGACAGCGGATTCGATAGATAACTTTAAAAGGGGACTAGATTTATTTCTAATTAAAAAGGGAATTCAGGGTTATCATGGATAATTAGAGAGACAGTATTGATCCAAATTTTTTACATTTCCCTTTGAGACAATTGGCTAAGTCTCGCTTGTGTTTTTTTTTTTTTTTTTTTTCTATTTGCCTTCCTCTTGACTAATTAATAATAATAATAAAAAAAAAACATTAAATAATTGATTAATAATTAACAACTAATGAATTAATAGTTAATCCGCATATTGCAGATCAGAGGAGATCTTAAAAGGTTAAACTTGATGGACTGAAAGTCTTTTTTCTACCTTAAATACTATGTAACTATGTAACTGAAATTAGGTGAATGAAAAAAAATTAAATGGGTATATAATTCTTAGTTTCTAGTGGGTATTTCCCTTCTTTAGGAAATAGAACTAGGTCTGCTTGGTTCATTTCAGGAGGCATTTATTGGCCTTCCATAATAGCGTTAAAAAAGTTTGTTGAATGGGGAACTAGGGGGCCTATAATTTTTTTATAATAAAGGCTCATGAATCCATCAGGTCCTGGGGCCATACCTGTTTTAGAATTTAGAATAGCTCCTCTGACTTCCTCCAGGGTGACTGCTTTGTTTAGGTGTTTGAGATTCTCATCTGTTAGTTAAGGGAGATCTATAGAGTTTAGAAAAGAGTGTATGTTATGTGTGTCTAGAACATTTGGGGATGTATATAGTCTTTTGTAAAAGTCATAAAATATTTCCTGAATTTTAGAGGGGTTAGATGTGATTTGCCTTTGGGGGGATTTCAATTGATGTACCTTTGATTCGGCTTGTTTTGACTTTAACTTCCTAGCAAGAAGCGAATCTGATTTATTTACCTTGCTATACAATTTATGTTGAGTCCATCTAAGTGCTTTTTCTATTTTTCGGAAATGATCATGTCTATTTCCGTCCTAAGTTTGTCAATTTGTGTTCTTTTTAGAACTGAGAGGTTTTGTTGGTTGTTGCAATTTCAAATTTCAATTGGTTTCTAGTAATCTACATTTTTTATTGTGTTCTGAGGCTAACTTAATACATGTTCCCCTAATGTAACCGTTGTGTGCCATCCAGACCCAGCCTATTCCTGTGTCTTTTAAGATTTATGTCAAAGAATAATTCAATTTCTTGTAATATCTGGGTTTTAAACACCGGATTGGCCAGATGCATCTCATTAATGCGCCATGTTGAAGGGGATTTATTATCTATTTTTAGGTCTACTCTCAACTTCACTATAGAATTATCTGACCATGTGCAAGGTAAGATATTGTATTTTTTGTCTGGTCTAGGAGGGAAAAGTCTATGAGAATATAGTCAATCCTTGAATATGAGGCATGAGGGTGTGAATAGAAAGAGTATTGCCAATAGTTAGGATGTTGCTCTCTCCAGGAGTCAACTAGCTTGAATTTAATTAAAATATTTTTTATTTTATTTAGCTTTTTTGAGAACTGTATCGTTTTAACCTTTTAGGAACTATCTATGTTTTGGACGAGTGTTAAATTCAGATCCCCTCCTATAATAATTTAAAATTTTAATAAACAGTCCTTTTGAACTAGTGTTTTAAGTAAACCTATCAGAGTATTTTGAGGATTTTTTGTTGGGGCATAAATTTTGTGTTAGTTTTGTTTCTAATAATTTCCCAGTTAAGATAATACAATAACCCTCTGGATACATCTTTGTCTCTTCAACTACTAAAGGGAAATCTTTATGTTATAGAATGGCAACACATTCCCGTTTTGCTTCTTAGCCTGTCATATAAAATGTTGGATAGTGTTTATGTAAATAGTTTGGTGGCTGACTGTGTTCAAAGTGGGTTTCCTGCATAAAGATTATAGAAGTATGGTGATCTCTGTATGTAATAAAGGCTTTGTGATGTTTTTGAGGTGAAATAAACCCCTTAACATTGTATGTTATAAAGACAAATTTTGATTTACTCATATTCAGAGTGATGTGTAAAAGAATATCTGGTATGCTTATAACTTACTGTGATCATGCCTTTGTGTGGAGCCATTTGTTGAAGTAGAAGGACTGAGGAGGGGGACCAATCTAGTGCAGGAGATCCCAGTAGTATTCTTGCGAACAATATTTTTTTGTATACTGGAGGAAAGAGCTTAAATATTAATGACTATGTGATGTAAAAGGTGTTAACCAATAGAAAACATCTTAACTATAACTACAACATTCTGATCTAACCTCATAGTATTATGTTGTGCACTAGTGTGCCTAGGGCAGTGATGGCGAACCTTTTTGAGCCCGAGTGCCCAAACCGCAATACATGCCAACTTTTTTTTCCTCTAAGTGCCAACACGGTAATTAAACCTGAATACTGAGGTTTAAGTTTAGAAAAAACAACTCGTACAGTTGTCCGAAGTCTTTAACATCTTTTGTTTTAAAAGAAGAACATAACAACAGAGAGTTCAATGATACAAACTTTTTTCTTACACCTTGTCTCTTACACCCTTCTCTCTCTCCCATTCTCCCTTGTCTCTCCCCTGCCCCTTATGTCTCCCCTTCCCCCTTGTCTCACCCCCACCCTTGTATCTCCCCTTCCCCCTTGTCTCTTCCCCCATTTTTCCCTCTCCCCCCACCCTCCTCTCTCGCCTCTTGTCTCTCCCCTCCCCCTTGTCTCTCCCTCCAGCCTTGTCTCTTCCTTTCTCCCTTGTCTCTCCCCCCTTGGATCATACACCCTTCTCTCTCCCCTCCCCTTGTCTCTCCCCTTCCTCCTTGTCTCCCACCACCCCTGTATCTCCCCTTCTCCCTTGTCTCTTCCCTTCCTCCTTCTCTCTCTCCCACCCTTATTTCTCCTCTCTTGTACCGCTCACAATTGTCTCTGTTTTCTCCCTTGCCTCTACCCCATCTTGTCTCTTTCCTTCCCTGTGTCTCTCCCTCTTCCTTTCTTTCCATTCTCTACCTCTCCCTTTTGCCTCTCCCCTCTCTCTCACTCCTCCCTTCTCTCACTCTCCCTTCTCTACCTCTCCCTTTTGCATCTCCCTCTTCCTTTCTCTCTCCTCTCCCTTCCTCTCATGTGCCTCTACCTTCTCTCCCATCTCACTCTCTTACTTCTCCCTTTCCCTTCTGCCTCTCCCTATTTTCTTTCTCTCCATCCTCCCTTCTCTCTGCTCTCCTTTCTTCCTCCCTCCCTCCCTCTTCTCTCCCTCTCTCTCCGCTTATCTCTCCCCCACCCTTGTATCTCCCTCACTCTTGTCTCTACCCCCACCCTTGTCTCTCCTTGTACTTCACTATTGTCTCTCCCACCATTCACTCTCTCTCCCCCTTGTCTCTCCCCTCCCCATTGCGTCCCCCCCTTGTCTCTCCCCTTCCCCTTGTGTCTCCCATTACCCTTGTCTCTCCCCCTGGTCTCTCCCACCCTGCTCTCTCTACCCCCTTGTTTCACCCAACCTTGTCTCTCCCATTCTCCCTTGTCTCCCACACCCTTCTATCTCTCCCCCACACTTCTCTTTCCCATTCTCCACTGTCTTCCCCCTTCTCTCTCCCCTTCTCCCTTGTCTCCCCCACCCTTCTCTTTCCCCTCTTGTCTCTCCACTTCCCCTTGTCTCCCCCTTCTCCATTGTCTCTCCCCTTCTCCCTTATCTGTCCAACTCCCCATTGGCTCCCTACACCATTGTCTCTCCCTCCACTCTTGTCTCTCCCCTTCTCCCTCCCCCTTGTCTCAACCCTCTTCTCTCTCCCCCTCTCCCTTGTCTCTCCCCTACCGCTTGTCTCTCCCCTGCCCCATATCTCTTACCTTCCCCTTGCCTCTCCCCCCACCCTTGTCTCTCCCCTTCTCCTTTGTCTCCCTGCCGCGCGCGCGTTGCGGATCTCGAGGAGAGCGCGTGCACGGCGGCAGCACGCAGACACTGTCAACGTCTGTTCGCCTGTGCCGCGCGCGCACGCTAGCACAGCCCTCCTTTTTTCAGTGACGGGAGAGCGATCAGGCGCCGTGCTCGCGCACGATGAGCAGGCCCAGCATGCTGCCGGCGACCTATGGCCGCGTGCCCACAGAAGGGGCACGGCGTGCCACCTGTGGCACGCGTGCCATAGGTTCGCCACCACTGGCCTAGGGGCAAGAAGAACTTGTCCTCACTATTACTCCCGTAGTTAGAGGTACAGTATATTCCCATTTTAAAGTTTCTATTTTGATAAGCCCCAAACTTGGATATTCTATAATTTCGCTATATTCCCTTTTTTTTTAAGTCAAGTTTCCAATCTGTCAGGATTCAGTCCTTGTGGTTGTTGATCATTTTTTTGTTTAGATGTGAAGTGAGTATTATCTCCCATGAGCTGCTTCTGGGGCTCCTTGGAAGCCCTTTAGTGTTTGGGGGTAGGTATCACCATCCATTGTCTTTGAGGTCTGTTATTTGAAATTGGATTTATTGGCTGTTGATGGGCATTATCATTAATCAAATTCAAAGAGTGAAGATGCTATTGGCATTTCTTGAGAACATGGTCCAGCTATCTGTGTTGTTGTATAGAGAATTGAACATTAAAAAGGGAAGCACCATTTGTACGGTATTTTGTGTTTTATAAGAACTTCTAGGGCTGGTTTCATCTATCTCCTTCACAATAGTTTGGACGGAGATTGGTCTGCAAATATTTGCAGGTTAGCGCACTCTGGACCCTTGACCTCTTCTAGACTTCTGGAGTGGTATAGAATGTGATCCCTGGTCTGTTGCCTTAGAAGATGTACTATGACATCTTTGGAGACATTTGAGCTAATCGAGGTTCCCATTGTTCTATGGGCTTTTTCAATGCCCACTTCTCTTTCTGGGGCGTTTGGTAAAATTGAGTTGATGACTGCCTTCAATTAGGAATTTAAATCTGTTACCAATTTAGATATTCCCCTAAATCTGATGTTGTTTCTCCTAGATCTATCTTCAAGTTCTTCACGTTTAAGTTCAAGAGTTGAAATCTTTGATATGTTGGTATCTATATTCAATTTATCTTGAGCTTGGGAATCTAGCCTCTGGTCCATTGTTGATTCAAGAAAATTGGTCTGCTGGCCCAGATCATGAATATCTTTTTTTTAGATCTTTGACTGCTTGTGAAAGGTGGTATTTAAGGGTTGATGCAAACCATGTTTTTGAATCTTTAGATAAATTTGTGTCTATGAGGTTATTATTCTGAGGACCTACTTTGTCGGAGACATCTGAAGTCCCCGAGAGATTCTGGTGGAGGAGAGCGCCTTGCAGTTGTGGAGGGGGAATAATTAGTTCAGAGATATCTTGAGTCCCACCACTTTTCTTTGTTCTCCTCATCATGAGGTGGGTGTCACGATCTGCTTCTACAAGGGGGCTTGATATGAACCTAGTTCAAACCTACCCCAGCAGAATCATGTAGTTCCTGTTCTCTGTGGCACAAAAGATGGCTTCTGAAAAGGGCAAGGCCCAAAAGGTACTGGCAGAGAATACTGGACCAAGGTTTCTTAGTGGCCCATGGCAAGACTACTCCCCAAGTCAGTATACAACACACAGAAATAGTCTCACACTGTGGATATGTGAAAACTATCTCTCAACCTTTATTGAATGATCAAAACAGCATATTCAGTGTGGAGGGGGGGCGTTACAGGAAGTGATGCATGCTCCAGATCTGATGTGAATCAGTGGAGCTGAGCAGTTGGGAGAGACCGGTGAGGCTATGCTGAAACAGCGCTAGCAGACCACGGCTGAAATTGGACAACATTAAAGTTAGTGGTTCCCCTACCCCCATGACTGTAAATACTTAAATGGAATAAATGGGTGTTACCTCCTAAAGCTCACAGAAAAGCCATGCAGTAAGTCTGCCAAGTGCAGCCGATATATGAAAACAGGAGTGAACAGACTTTGATTGCCTCAGCCTGTGCATGCAGCCGGTGCATACGAGGGGCCCTTAGAGACGACCCACGACCTGGGCTGGAGACGTGGAGGGTCTGGAGTTCCAGCTAGGGAGCAGGGCAATCGTTGTGCCTAGCAGGGGAGCAGGCTAATTGCTGCATAGCTCCAAAGGTATGAGATGCAAGTGAGGCACATAGCTCCAAAGGCATAAGAAGCAAGTGAGGTATATAGAGCCTGCTGTGGTGTTTGGGACAGAGAGGCCCCTGAAGTATGGTGAAGCATGGTAAAGCCCTGCAGTACGACGGAGGTTTTTAAAGGGACGCAGCAAGGAACACACGAGCGAGCGTGCACGGCAGCAGCTAAAAAAGGTGAGCACCCCAGAGACATTTATATTATTACAGTTACAAGCTTAAGGGGGTAGGAGGAGAAGTTCCTGCTCTGTATAAGAAATAGAGAACTGCATATATGCCCTAGTAAACCTGGAGATTAATGAAATGGAGTCAAATATTTATTTCTCTGGTCTTCTGAACAGAACCACTTTGTGAGTGAGGGGGGTAGTGGAGTGTATTGGAGTGCACTGTTGTATGATTATATCCCTCCCAGAGTTGTCCCTCCATTCAGCTATAACAAAAGATACCATCTGGACTGACAAAACAGGGAGGGCCCCACCCCCACCCCTCACAAAAAAAAGGCAGGAATAAAGCCACTGTATTAGGAAAGAAGTATTGGGAACTATTTGAGTATATATTGGAACATCAAACACCCCTTCAGGGGAAAACAGCTTTCCTAATTACCTTTGGTGTTAAGGTGTTAAGATGCCCTCAAAAATGAAACCAAAAGAAAAAAAGAGCAATAATACAATTAATACAACTAAAACTCCGAGTATGTTTATGTCTGGGAAGAAAAAATTGACTTCAAGTACCCCAGAGGACGATTTGAGTCCAAATACATATGAAAACAGATCCCCAGGAAAAAATATACAATCAGTAAATTTAAGTTGCCTGTCTTTGGATGAGGGAGAGGCCTTAACCTCCTCTAAATTAAGAGACATTCTACAAGACTTCCAGATTAAACTAACTATGGATTTAACAAACAAAATTGTAAATAACTCTAAAGCTACAGCGGAAGTCTCACAAAGAGTGGACAGTCTGGAAAATATATGTGAAAAGTTAGTTAAAGATAATGAAACCATGTTGAATTATAATATGGAGCTGGAAGGTAAAATCAAAACTCTGACAAGAAAAATTGCCCAACTAGAAGACCGTAGCAGGAAAAATAATCTCCGGATTAGGGGCATAGAAGAAAATCAAAAAGATGCAGACCTTAAACCATATATGGAGAAATTATTAAGCTCTCTGTTACCCAATTTCCCTAAAGAAGAAACTTTAATAGATGCTATACATAGATTACCACTGGCAAAGCACCTGGATAAAACAGTCCCTAGAGACGTAATAATGAGAGTCCATTATATCTCTTACAAAGAGGCCATACAGCGTATAGCGTACGAAAAAGGAAATTTCGAGGCTCCATACCAAAATATTAAAATATTTATGGACCTGTCTGCACAGACATTAGCAAATAGAAGAGAATATGGAGCCTGTACGGCTGCTCTAAGACATAGAGGAATTAAATACAAATGGACTACACCAATGGGCCTGGTGATACAGAAAGATCTACTGTGGCATAGAGTGCATTCGCCATCTGAGGGAATAGCATTATTGAAGAAATGGGGTATTGATATTACACCTGTTAGCAAGGAGAGCAATAGGCCACAGTTGTCAGCCACTAAAGAACTTTGGCAAAAATCCCAGAAGAGAAAGAAAATGTCTTGATATATAATGCTAAAGAGCAAATATTTCCCCTGTAGAAGGAAACTCTTAATCAAACGGTTTTTGATAGCAAGTAATATATAATATATGTTAAGAAATATATAACCTGAGTAGTTTAAAATGATATATGTTAATTTACACGTTTAAATGGAGGTATATGAGGAAGTTATTTATATAAGAAGTGGTGATATAAGATATATTCAAATTGATATAAAGTTATGCATTAGTAACATAGAAAGTCACAGAATTTAGAAGCATCTGGGAGTAACCCAAAAAGCACTAATATAGAGTAGGATTATAATTTTCCACTAAATAATAGGAAGCAGCAGCTATGGTAGTTAGGTATGGTAAATATATCAATGGGGCAGGACATTGTAAAAAAATTACTTTTTTTTTTTGTAAACACGAGCACGGTGCGGACACTATTAGTTGAAACTTAATGGGCCAAAATACCCCTTATAATATTTGCTATAATCACTTAGTATAATAGATAGTTGAGCTACATAGATACATATAGTTAAATTTAGAAATATTCACTGGATTTAGAGATTAATGTAAAAGGAATCAGGTTAATATCACCTGAATAAACTGAGGTTATGAGTAAAGGGGAATAAAACTTAAAATATGCGACTCTATACCCTGTCGGATAGCGGGTGGACCCTGTAAGAAGGGCTGAAAATACGATAATATATAAAAGATTTGCGAAATATGCTCTATTGCGAGGACACTAGAGAAATACCCTAAATTTGGATAAAATTGGGTGAGACTTGAACCCCTATAGATCCTTGATAAGGATATCTATGGATGGGAAATATAACATTGATAAGTAGATAAGGGAAATTATAAGAACAAATGGGTATGATATTAAAGGAATAAACGTTGTATGCTGGCAAAGTTGGTCGCGGTCAGTAATTTGCTACATATTGACTATGGGGGGATGGGGGGGAGTTCAATCTTAACGCATAAGAAAATATCAACTATAGGGGAGGATAGAGTTGACAATAGAGTAGTTGGGTTGTTCTCTCTCTCCATTAGGAGAGAAGCTTGGGGCTTCCCCCTCCCCCCACCACCTCTTCTTCTTCGTTCCCAGTCCAGTCTGAGGACTGTTAGGGGAGGAAAAGGTAGCCCTTGGGTCTCTCCCAACTATGGTTGTAGAAACCAATCTATCATTTCCAAACATCAGGCTTTAGCCTTGTATTACCAAGTGGGAGGGGTGTGGTCCACCCTTGGTATTTTAAGTTTAGGTATGAATGAAATGAGTGTGAGTAAGGTACCAGACCAGAATGAACTGCCGGTAGGTTTAAAGGCTGTATGGGAGGGAAAAGGGAGCTGTAGTCAGCTAGATTTGATTATGTGGTTTAAATGGGATTAAAAATAGTGTCACATAACGTAAATGGACTCAACTCCCCCTCTAAAAGAAAAATCGCGTTTAATAATTATATTAAGCTGAATATAGATATTTTATGTTTACAAGAGACACATCTTAAGAAGGGCAATGAATCCTATCTGTTAAATAATATATTTTCCAAAAGTATACACTCTACATTTAAAAATAAGTCTAAGGGAGTCTCGATTCTTTTTAATAGGAGACTCAATATTAAAGAACAGGGCAGTATAATGGATCCCATGGGGAGATATATAATCTGGAGGGGTGAGGTGGAAAGTAGACCAATAACATTGGCCAATTTGTACCTTCCCAATAAAAAACAGTGTAGCTTTTTAAAGAAAATTTTAGCAGAGATAAAAAAAGTGGAGTATGGGATCCTCCTGATCTGTGGTGACTTTAACATGGTCATGGACCCGGAGCTTGATAGACAAGGTAAATGTAAGTTGACGTCATTAAATAATTTAAGTAAAATCGCAATAGATTTCTCAGGTATAATGAAGGATAAGGAATACTTTGATCTATGGAGACTAATGCACCCAAGTGACCGTCAATTCACTTTTTACTCTAATAGATTTTCCTCGTCATCTCGAATAGATCACATTTTCTCCGATAGGGCCACGATAAGTTTGATTAAAAAAATAGAAATAGAACTGGCCCCCTGGTCGGATCACTCAATGAATCTTTTGGTTTTATATGACACAGTAAAAAAAAACCAGAACAGGAATTGGAGACTGGATACATCACTACTAAAAGATCAGGAATTTATGAAAGAACTAAAAAAAAAAACTAGGGAATTCTTCAAAATAAATGAAGGAACCGTGAGCTCATATAAAACAATATGGTGCACATACAAAGCCTTCATTAGAGGTATATTAATTGCCAGATCAGCAGAAAGAAGGAAATTAAGAGGAAAACCCCTAAAACTGCTGTATATGGAATTGATAAAACTTAATCAAATTAATGGGGGAAAATATATCAAAGAGATAGGTGATAAAATATGCATTATAAATAAAGAAATTAGGGCAATACTGCAACTACAAGCAGATAATTTATTGTGGCGCTATCGTCAAAACCATTTGAAGTTCGGCAGTAAAACGGGGAAATTTTTGGCGAATAGACTCAAAAAACAACGAGAGCAAAATAGAATAGCCAGAATAATTGACCTGAAAGGAAAATATCAATATCACCCAGATAAAATCGGGGAGGTTTTCCAAAACTTCTACAGGAAGCTATATAATTTGGAAAAGGACTCACAACTTACAGGCCCCACTAAAGTGGATATATCAAAATTTTTGGATGGGATAAATGTACCATCCATCTCGGAGCCAGAAAGAATCTATCTAAACAGTAATATTACAGAGTTAGAGGTCTGTGAGGTAATTAACAGTAACAAGAGAAACAAAGCCCCAGGGTTAGATGGGTTTGATGCAGTCTTCTTTCAACTTCTTCTTCCAGAGATTAAAGAACCCCTATGTAATGTATATAATGAGATTAAAATATCTGGGGAGATCCCAAGAGAAATGTCAGAATCTAAAATAATAAATCTATTAAAGGAGGATAAAAACCCAGATGAATGTAAAAACTATCGACCAATTACTTTGATAAATATAGATTTGAAGACCTACTCAAAAATTTTAGCAAACAGACTAAAAACGGTCATCCATAAACTCATACATACAGATCAAACGGGCTTTGTTCCAGGGCGTCAAGCCTCGGACAGTACCAGAAGGCTCTTAAATATACTCGCGCATGCTAAAGCCAGGGAAATGCCTATATTGGCCCTGTCATTAGACGCAGAGAAGGCGTTTGACAGGGTCAATCGGGTAGTTCTAGAGGCTGTCTTGGTGAAATTCGGGTTGGGAGACTTTGCCCTGAAGGCAGTTAAAGCGATTTATGGGGAAACAAAGACGCGCATAGTCAACTCTGATTTTGAATCAGTATCTTTTAGTATAAGCAATGGCACGCGCCAGGGGTGTCCCCTATCCCCGCTTCTATTTATCCTGTTTTTAGAACCACTAGCAATACGTATAAGGGAAGAGGCGGATATTAGTGGAATCAGAATAGGGAAACATGAGTTTAAACTATTAGCATACGTGGACGATATAGTAGTAACATTCACAGAGCCGGCGACATCATGTCAAAAGTTCTTGGACATTCTGGAGGAATTCAGTAGAATCTCCTACTTTAAAATAAATCAAACTAAGTCCGTAGCTTTGAAAAGAGGATTAAAGATAGAAGATAGGGATGCACTAGAGCATATGCTACAGTGTAACTGGCATTCAAATAGTATCACCCACCTAGGAATCAAATTCTCATTCCAACTGGGTAAGTTGATTAAAGCTAATTTAGATGAAACCATTAATAAAATAAACATTACCTTGACCAATTGGAAACAACTAAATTTATCATGGTTAGCTAAAATTGCAGCTATCAATATGAATATCATCCCAAAAATCACTTACTGTCTGAGATGTATTCCGGGAGTGCTGGCATATAACTACATCAAAAAAATACAAGTGCAGCTAGATAAGTTTATCTATGGTGGGAAGAAACCCCGGGTGGGAAAAATAATAGCAAATCAAAAGGTCGAGAAAGGTGGGTTAAACTGCCCCTGTATATTAGATATTTACCAACAAATTTGTATAGCACATCTTATTAGCTGGAATTTGATAAAGGAACAACCTAGATGGATGGAAATCGAGGAGGCCTTATTAAGAAATATTAAGATCCACTCCGTGCTGTGGCTACCTAGCTTGAATGAGACGGTGATTAGAGATCTCCCGAAGAATTTGGTTTCCTTAACCAAATTTTGGTATAGAAATAGACTATCCATGCAGCTAATTAATCTTCCCTCACTGGCTGCCCCAATTGATACACTGGAACGTGGGGGCTCTAACCCAATAATTACATCTCTGAAAATCAAGGGTGACACACCCACAGCAAAACTGTTTGAAGATGGACAACTTATAGACCTACAAAGGATGAGTAGGAAATTCGGAGATATAAAATTAACTTGGCTAGAATATGAGTGTATTAAAAAAAGACTAGTAGCCTGCGGTTACAGGATCTCACAACATTTAAAAACAACTAAAATGGAAGATCTAGTGATAAAAAGAGATAATTTACGAACTATTTTGAAATGCAATAAAATTATAAATGAGAACCGTTCACTGAGGAAAAGTTCAGGTTTGATGTATTGGGAATCAATTATGGGAGAAACCTTTGAAGAGATGGTATGGTACCAAAGTTTAAGAATGGTAAAAAAAGCAGCAGGTCTACCAAGGTATATAGAAATGTTTTTTAAGCTTTCGAATAATTGGTACCTCTCTCCTGAACGTATGAATAAAATAGACCCAAAAAATCAAAGAACATGCTGGAAAGGCTGTAATCAGTTGGGAACATCGTTTCATATGTGGTGGGAGTGCCCTAAAATAAACAGGTTTTGGATAGATGCGTGTCAATTAATAGAAGAAATATTAGCTCAAGAAATTAGGTGCTCCCCTTCATTGGTACTGTTCCATAGGAATTTGGAGGAATTCCGTGGTTCAGATGGTATATTGATATGTCACATTCTGTTAGTAGCTAAAAGTTTGATAGTAAAATCATGGAAAAATACCCATGTTCCGTCAAGAATACAGCTGGTGGCAGCAATACGAGAAAATAGAGAGATTATTGATCCCATAGGCAAGAATTGGCTGATGGAAACAGGTACCCGCCTCCCTTGGCAGAAGTGGGATAAATTTGTAAGTTCTATTGGAGTATAGACAAACGGATCATAATTCAGTAATTATAAAAGAGGTAGAAGGGGAGAAGGAAAAAAAAAAGGGAGTAGTCAAGGAAAAGACTATAAATCATATAATATGTAGATTAGGAACCCAAACTCTCCAGCAACAACTTATTGGTAGGTCATCGGTCTGGTACAGTGTGAATGGTGTATGTGTTTCTTTTTCTCGCCTTTTCCTCTCTTATTTCCTTTAGATAATAGTCAAATATTCTGTAAATATAACGAGGTTAAACGGGGGCATACCTTGAATTCATAGGAAAGGAAAAAAAAGGTATGAGTAAAAAAGGAAAAATTTCTGTTCCTATATATACAGACGTTTTTACTGAAAACACAAATATAGGGAAAATGTGGGAAGGCAGATAGTTAAGAAAGAGAAGCGATAAAGAATAATAGACCTTTCTCTGAAAGAGAGGGTAGACCTCGGTCCCTATATAGTGGAAAACTCTCTCACATAATGTTGGAATTAATTTTTATATATAGGTGTACATATATATATATATATGATGTTTAAATCTGGTCTGGAGGTATAAGTTTCCCCCGTTAAGAGGAAAACATGAGGGGAAAGGAAGGAAGAAGGAGTATTATCAGAAGTGTGTTATGAATTGCGATTGTTTGTCTGTTCTGTACTTTGTATTTACATTCTGTTTTTGTACTTGTATTCTTTTGTCTGGAAAAAAAAAAATAAAAAAAATAAAAAAAAAAAACAGCATATTCATACTCTCCAATACCACACCCTTGTGTACATTTGTGTATATGTGATATCAGCCCATCTGGCTTGCAACCTTGGGCTATCAAATTCCTTGATCAAATTCACCAGATATCTATAACTGGCTAGTGAAAAAACCTTTATGTTAAACTCAAGTGTTTTCTTAGGACTACTTGAAGAACATACATCTGTCTTGACCCAAGGTCTGTATGTGTGAGTGTGCAATGATCTGCAGCTAACTTCTATGCAGAGCATTTTACCAATTCTATATACCATTTTCTCTCTTATAATATATTATAACTAGGAAACATAATAACCATGTACAGACAACATATAACCACAAAATAACACACAATCCCAATGCAACAATGTCATGCTCCCTTGGCCATGTTCATAAATTACTGGCAATATGAGTCCTTAAACTATCAAATCATGACAATTTCTCCCCCTTTCCTTTCAAGGAGAGGCATGGGAAGTTTATCCTGTCGGATAACCTCCGACTATACAGGTGGTTACCGGTCCTTTTGATGTGACAGTCTATCCATGTGATAGAGTGGCTCTCTGGGTACCCTGCCTCCCCCTGTCCAGGCAGCCTATGAGAAGCAGCTGCTACTACCTCTTGTTCAGGCTGAAGAGCAGGGCTACTTTCTGTTTCTGCTCCAGGGTCTGGGGCTGGCTCCTGGACAATTGTCATCCAAGGAACCTCTCCAGAATTTTCGCAGTCAATTGGTAGGGTCCAGTGCTCATTAGGGTCTTCTCTTACTCTAGGAGCAGCGTAGCTTTTCCCCAGTTATTCCCCTGGGCCTGGCACTGCTGTGGTTTGGCCCTGTCCCCATGCCTCTAACTGGGTGAGCCTCAGCCCCCTAAAGATAGGGGTCAGTTCTTCCTCTTCCCAGTCAACCCCATGGATGAAGGCATCCTTGTTATTTTGAGAATCCCTGATCTCAAAATTGTCCCCACAGTCCATACCTTTATTTTCTGACCCAGCCTTGGCAACATTTAGCTGGGTCCCTGTAGTACCTGTTAGGTGGTTCTGTTCCATGCCTGACTGGCATGAGCCCTCCCAGCTGGGTGGCCAAAACCCATCCAGGGATGCTTCATCCAGCAAGTCTATATAATCCACCTCCAGCTGTAGCTCCTGCTTGATCAAAGACCAAAGTAGGTTAGCTGTCTGAGAGTCTGTCTCCAGTCCCAGCATGTGACAGCGTTTGGCAAATAGACACAGCTGTCTTTTCTCTGTCCCCAAGCCACAGTCCGGATCCCCATGTATTATGTTCCAAAGTGCTTCTTCCAGCCCCAATGAAAAATCATAAGGTATCCCAACAGGTCCCACCCAATAAGCATATTGCTCTTCCTGGGCGACCTCCTCATATACTAATTCTTCTAGCCATTCCATTAGCTTGTGACCTGGCCATAGTCCCAGGAACGGTATCCATTTATTTAGAAGGCCCGTTCCTCTACGGTCCTTTCCAGTCACCAGAACATTCTCTGTCTCTACTGGGGATATGCATTTCCCCTCCACAGGAGCTGAGACAGGGCCATTGCTTACCCTTCTCCACTTCTCCTGTACCTCCTGTATGATCTGTACCCGGAGTTCCCTCTGCTGATCCTTGGTTGCACCTGCAGGTAATATCTCCATCCATCTTTAATTCCATCTGGACACTTCCTCCTCCTCTGCTGCAGATATCTCTTCATAAGCTGCCATCCTTCTGTGTTTTCTACAGATATCCCACCACTGCCAGCCAATGTCACGATCTGCTTCTTCAAGGGGGCTTGATATGAACCTAGTTCAAACCTACCCCAGCAGAATCATGTAGTTCCTGTTCTCTGTGGCACAAAATATGGCTTCTGAAGAGGGTAAGGCCCAAAAGGTACTGGCAGAGAATACTGGATCATGGCCCATGGCAAGACTACTCCCCAAGTCAGGATACAACACACAGAAATAGTCTCACACTGTGGATATGTGAAAACTATCTCTCAACCTTTATTGAATGATCAAAACAACATATTTATACTCTCCAATACCACACCCTTGTGTACATTTGTGTATGTGTGATGTCAGCCCATCTGGCTTGCAACCTTGGGCTATCAAAGCTCTTGAGATCAAATTCACCAGATATCTATAGCTGGCTAGTGAAAAAACCTCCATGTTAAACTCAAGTGTTTGCTTAGGACTACTTGAAGTACATACATCTGTCTTGACCCAAGGTCTGTATGTGTGAGTGTGCAATGATCTGCAGCTAACTTCTATGCAGAGCATTTTTACCGATTCCACATGTTCTATATACCATTTTCTCTCTTATAATATATAACTAGGATACATAATAACCATGTACAGACAATATATAACCACAAAATAACACATGATCCCAATTCAACAATGTGTGCTCTCTTGGCCATGTTCATAAATTACTGGCAATATGAATTACTTAAACAATTAAATCATGACAGGGGTATAGAATTGTAATGTATTTTTGAATAGTTTAAATCTATTGGAGAAATAACTAAATTAGATTAGAGGAATTGTTTCTTTCTTTCTGTGTTAGAGCCCGGATGTGTGGGTTTCTTGTAATTGTATAATATTTTATCTGGGTTGTTCTTGTTCCATGAGGGGCCTAGACCCCCTGATTAAGGGGAATCTAGCATTTATGAATCCTTTAAATAAAAGTAGATTGTATAGACCCTGCTATTGACTGGGTAGAAGAATTTATGAGCAGGTACAATCATAATTGAAGAAGTCTAGAATTAGGTTTGGTACTAATATCCACCTGAATATATTTTGTAGTATAGTATATAGTATATGTGGTATTTTATATAAATGGGCTACTAATAATGCTGATGTAGTGTTGCTTTTATAAGTGAAATATGATATCAGTGTGTTTAATTTTTACTGTTGCAATTCAATCACATATATAGTTGTAAGCATACGAGCTGTGACTCATGGTTGCAGGCTCGCGTAGCGAGCCGCGGCCCAGGCGAAGCGAGGGGCACAGTTGCTGGCAATATTTACGTTTATACGTATTTGCTGAAAAACACCTACGAGATTAGAAAACAAGGACGCAACCCGCGCAACCCCAAAAACATTACAAACACAACAAATACAAACAACAAACACATAAAAAGGTTACTCACAGCAAGGGGGGGACCTCTGCAAGTGAAGTTACACCTCCATTTAACCACAAATTTCGGAGTTTAGATACCCGAAAATCACCTAAGCAAGAGAAAAAATGGCCGCCGAACAAAACGAAAACGAGGCTAAAGGTCCCTAAACACGCAAAACACTACCAAACAGCTACGGATATTCCGAAAAAGCCCACCAAACAGCTACGGATATTCTGAAAAACGACATAGAAAACAAATATTACGAAAAACTCGCACAACATAGAAAATGAACGACACTACATCAGCCACATTACATACACCAACCACCCATTGCTCACTTACAATTTCATTGCCGTCATTTTTTGATGGGCAATTCGCTAGTTACAGATAAGCAATAGTAAAGGATCAAGTTGTTGGGATCTTTCTGGTGGCATAGGAGGGAAATGGGTTGTCAGAGCAGGACTATGTTAATACAGGGTCAAGATAAAGAGCTTATGTGATGGTGCTATGTATGGTAAATGTGAAACAGTCACTGGTTAAGATATATATAGTCCATCCATCCCTATTACAGTACCTCAACCTCCCTGCTTGGTGGTGTTTATAGAATTACTCAATCAATGTACTTTTGTAGTTCTTCTTTTTCTTTTTCTATCTACAGGGAGTGCAGAATTATTAGGTAAGTTGTATTTTTGAGGATTCATTTTATTATTGAACAACAACCATGTTCTCAATGAACCCAAAAAACTCATTAATATCAAAGCTGAATATTTTTGGAAGTAGTTTTTAGTTTGTTTTTAGTTTTAGCTGTTTTAGGGGGATATCTGTGTGTGCAGGTGACTATTACTGTGCATAATTATTAGGCAACTTAACAAAAAACAAATATATACCCATTTCAATTATTTATTTTTACCAGTGAAACCAATATAACATCTCAACATTCACAAATATACATTTCTGACATTCAAAAACAAAACAAAAACAAATCAGTGACCAATATAGCCACCTTTCTTTGCAAGGACACTCAAAAGCCTGCCATACATGGATTATGTCAGTGTTTTGATCTGTTCACCATCAACATTGGGTGCAGCAGCAACCACAGCCTCCCAGACACTGTTCACAGAGGTGTACTGTTTTCCCTCCTTGTAAATCTCACATTTGATGATGGACCACAGGTTCTCAATGGGGTTCAGATCAGGTGAACAAGGAGGCCATGTCATTAGATTTTCTTCTTTTATACCCTTTCTTGCCAGCCACGCTGTGGAGTATTTGGACGCGTGTGATGGAGCATTGTCCTGCATGAAAATCATGTTTTTCTTGAAGGATGCAGACTTCTTCCTGTACCACTGCTTGAAGAAGGTGTCTTCCAGGAACTGGCAGTAGGACTGGGAGTTGAGCTTGACTCCATCCTCAACCCGAAAAGGCCCCACAAGCTCATCTTTGATGATACCAGCCCAAACCAGTAGTCCACCTCCACCTTGCTGGCGTCTGAGTCGGACTGGAGCTCTCTGCCCTTTACCAATCCAGCCACGGGCCCATCCATCTGGCCCATCAAGACTCACTCTCATTTCATCAGTCCATAAAACCTTAGAAAAATCAGTCTTGAGATATTTCTTGGCCCAGTCTTGACGTTTCAGCTTGTGTGTCTTGTTCAGTGGTGGTCGTCTTTCAGCCTTTCTTACCTTTGCCATGTCTCTGAGTATTGCACATCTTGTGCTTTTGGGCACTCCAGTGATGTTGCAGCTCTGAAATATGGCCAAACTGGTGGCAAGTGGCATCGTGGCAGCTGCATGCTTGACTTTTCTCAGTTCATGGGCAGTTATTTTGCGCCTTGGTTTTTCCACACGCTTCTTGCGACCCTGTTGACTATTTTGAATTAAACGCTTGATTGTTCGATGATCATGCTTCAGAATCTTTGCAATTTTAAGAGTGCTGCAACCCTCTGCAAGATATCTCACTATTTTTGACTTTTCTGAGCCTGTCAAGTCCTTCTTTTGACCCATTTTGCAAAGGAAAGGAAGTTGCCTAATAATTATGCACACCTGATATAGGGTGTTGATGTCATTAGACCACACCCCTTCTCATTACGGAGAGGCATATAACCTAATATGCTTAATTGGTAGTAGGCTTTCGAGCCTATACAGCTTGGAGTAAGACAACATGCATAAAGAGGATGATGTGGTCAAAATACTCATTTGCCTAATATTTCTGCACTCCCTGTATTTTGAATTCGGTGAGTCTCTTTGTATGGATTTCAGGCCTTCAGTGTAGCATCTGTTACAGTGCAATCAGCAGTAGCAGTAAGACTCTGGAGGTATTCTCCTCAAGTCCTAAGGGAATTGATTTCAACAGCTGATCTAAATTGTAAGTAGTTTAGAACTCAACTTCTATATAGCTTTAAATAGATTCTTCAGGTAATTTTTTTTTTGTTTTATATATAGGTGGCCCCCAGGTTACCAATGTCCTTTCTCCTCCATTTATTTTTCAAGCCCGTAAATGTTACCAGTGCTAAAGACCCAAAATCGGTATTCAATTACAAGAATTCAACAAGCCCGCAATTGCCTTCAAACCCATAAATCACAAATGTATAAAAAAAATGATACGAGTGCTAGATAAGACCCATAAGTGGATTAAACGCCTGTTTGTAACACTGCAAAAGCAAATAAAGACACACTACTGTTCAGGGAAAGCAATGAAAGGCACAACAGATTCATGCTTGTACATCTGCAATAAAATAAAATATTTGTAACTATTATTTCCGTGTTATATCGATCCCAGGAATCAAGGGGTTAATACACATCATGGAACCCGCATGGACTAGAAAAGTTGCTTTAATTATTTTATTGATTTCTACATTTCTGGATCGAGAGTCCGATCAAAATTTTTACTTCTAAACACTCATTAACTGTAGTATAAACTCCATGTTTTATTGACAGCATGATGACTGTCTCATTTACTATTGGCTGTGTCCAAGAAGTATTGCAAGTTTTTTAGAAGTAAATTATGGGCTTGCTTAAATATTGTCAGATCATATGATCACACCCCTGAAATCCTACTTACAAGTGCATGGTTTGTGTGTGGAGACTGTGAGAGGGAAGTTGTGAGTGCGATACAATTGAATATATCTAAATGTTTAGAAAAAATGTGACTTCTTTCTCAGGAACGTATCTTGTCTGTAACCGCGGACCACCTGAAAATTGTTTTAATCTAATATTATCCTACTCTAGGTGACTGATATAACATTTACATTTTACTTAATAAGAAGAAACATTTAAAAAAATAATATTCAATTGATAAAGTACTTGGTATTGTGTATTGTTTTAAATGATCCCATATTTGGAGCCTCCACTGTGTCACTTTAATCCCTGGTCTATAACTTCTTCCAGATTTTATGATTATTGCTGTCCTGCCATGTTACTGAACAATATCTATATACATTTCATGATTTTTCCTCATCAGTGCACAGGGATGTCCACAGCATTTCTCCAGGATCCTGTGTGTCCCTCAGCTGTAAAGGGATGGCCCACTCCAGGAGCAACAGATACAGCTTCCAGCACAGGTCAGAAGAGCTCTGTGCAGATTAAAGGGTCATGAAGTGTCATATTTACAGTATTGTTTTTTGAAGACCATGACTCTACAATGCAAAATGTTTTACTTATTTTAAAATAAATAATTACAACCTTTAATCTTTAGCTATTGCATTTAATTTTGTTTTAATGATGATGGACATTGTCTTTGTCTTCATGACTCATCTACATACAAGATGTTCACTAGAAATGCTTTTTATGTTCCCGTCTTGCATACCTGCTAATGTTCTTATTGTGTTACTTATTTTACCATTATGCCAAGTTTTTACCAAACTACAGTTAAACAATAATGCTAAGGTAGTCAATAGATGGACCTGGGTCTGAATCAGAAGTTGTTCTAGTCCTCAACTTTATTATTGTGTGTATACTAGTGGTGGGAAACTCATTACTACAAGGGCCGCCAAGAGTCCAGGATTTCAGTCTCTCTCTTTGTTCTGTTTCTTCAGCTCAGTTACTCAGTTTCATTCTTATTGTTCCACGTGGTCTCATACAGAGGGAGATTTAAATCCTGGACTGTTAGTGGCCCTCGTAGGAGCAAGTTGCTTACCACTGGTATATAGTTAATAAAAAATTTATGGATTCTGGACCTTGACTCAATTTTCCCTTAAATACATTTGGAGCTCACTGGACTTTGTAGAAAACTGATTACCCTTCTCTTCTCGCAACAACAGTACCTTGTGACTATGCATCCTATTTCTACTTTTGCTCTGACCAGTGAACTGTGGTCATCATAATGAGTATGGCTCATTTGGACTTATTGTTCTGTCACGTGCCTCTCTTCCTCAGGAAATGCCCCACTCCAGGATGTGATGGCTCTGGCCATGTCACCGGTAGGTTCACTGCTCACCACTGTTTGTCAGGCTGCCCCTTGGCTGAAAGGAACCAGCAGCCGGCCCGGAGCAGGAATCCAATCCCTTTCACACCACGGCGGAAATCTCGACACCACGGCAGGTAAAAGGAAACGTAGTCACTGGGAACAAAGCTCTCCAACATCCTTAAAGAACCAACATAACTATATATTTAAAATATATGCTTTTGAAGAACTACACTAGAAAAGGGGTCAAATGTTTTCAGAATGTAAAACAATTTTCACTTTATTTTATTTATTTATTTATTTAGCACCTTTTATATAGAACTATTTCAGTAGAATCATTGTCTCTGCTGATCAACTTCCTGAAGTGGAAAAAGACTTTGAATGCAGAGAGGAAGCTTCTGTCTAGTCAGGGAAAGTGACAGCAGTAATTGCTCACAAGAACGAATGGAAAGCTCATTAGTTTCCTGGGAAATTAGCACACATTGTGATCAGAGGAGAAAGTGGAGCCCAGCAGTAAAGAAAACAATTGATATAAAAGATGAAACATGTAAAGATTCTGTTTACTAATTGATTTCTAAAAATGTTTTGCCCCACATCAGCTTTAGTTATTCAAAACACCATCTAGAACAAAAATTAATGCAGTGGTCCTTTAAGAGTAATTCCATTAAACAGAAGACATTGTGTGTTGTGTCTCCTAGGATTGGACGTCCACCCAAATACAGAAGGGTCCAACAGGACAACTACCAAGGTGTGTAACTCCATATAACAGCTCTTATTACTCCCTGGTTATAACCACTATTTTGAACCAAGAAAAACTGTGCGTTTGCAGTGTATGTAACTAACAACATGATCAGATATGTAAGCTATGAACATAAAAATATTGTCATTTTATAATTATAAGTAGAATGTTCCATCTTGTCTGGTTTCAGTTCTTCCCGAGTGCTTCAGTACTTCCTAAGGGGTGTACTTATCTTTGTCCATAATTTGGGGCCTTATAAAAATTAGAGCTGGGTTTCAATTTGTACCTCGCAAATGCGCCTCGTAGCTCGATTTGCGTTCTACGAATCGTGTTGCGATCGACTTGCGTAATTTCGGACTCCTTGGTCGAGATTTGTCTCCAAAAAGTGTAACGTAGTAAGTCTCGGACGAGAATTCTTTGAATGTAAGCTCTTATCTCGCAAAATCGCTAAGTGCACAAAAATGCCCCAGTTTACGCACTATGTACAGACAACTTAAAGTGTAAAAGTGACAGTTTAACTGATGGAAAGCATGGAAGGCCATTACAATTGATTGCACAATAACCCCCTCCCCCCACCAAAGCAAATGCATTATACAACCAATTAGTTGTTACATTTTGGAAAGAAAAGCCATTATGCAGCTTACATAAAGCAATTAAAGACACACTACCTGATTACATAAAAACACAAAAACATCAAAATTATGCCATATTAACCCTTTGTTACTCACAGAGGCTCTATTTAATTATATATACATGTTGCGCATCACATCTACATTTGGGAACACAAATATGGGGCAAATTACACTGCCACATGGCGTATATCAAGTACACAGGGGGCATGTGAATATGTCCTGTTCAGTCTTTCAGTCGTGTCTGACTGTCTGTGACTCTCTGGTCTGCAGCACATGCAGCTAGGCCTCTGCCACTGCTTTCCTACAAGGTTTGTTCATGCTTGTGATACTGGAGTGGCTTGTCAGTTCCTTCTCCAGTGATTTGGGATTTGGCTGTCCACTCTGCTTTCACCCTCCCACCCACACTGACCCTTAATGGTATAGCTCACAGCTTCATTGAAGTACACAATATCTCTTGTTTGGTCTTTCAGTCATGTCTGCCTCTCTGGACTGCAGCACATGCAGCTAGGCATCTGCCACTGCTTTCCTACAAGGTTTGCATGCTGGTGATACTGGAGTGGCTTGTCAGTTCCTTCTCCAGTGATTTGGGATTTGGCCATCCACTCTGCTTTCACCCTCCCACCCACACTGGCCCTTAATGGTATAGCTCACAACTTCATTGAAGTACACAAGCCCCATCACTTATCAAACCACAAGGTGACCATGGGAACATACTTCACACTAATCTACTGTAAACAATCAGGAAGGTCCGCAAACACACATGGAGGGTTAGCAGAGGCACAATGAGCAACAACCAACTCACCTCCATCAGGGGTAATCTCCGCTACGCCCATCCAAAGAAGTCCCACGCCATTGCTGGTGGCCATGTGCCAAGATGTCCACTCATTCCCTTTGGTGACCTCCCATTATGTTCTGCTATTCATCAATTTACATTAGTTTGGATTGCTAAGTGATGTTGGGGATGGGGCTTGTATACTTCAATGAAGCTGTGAGCTATAACATTAAGGGCCATTGTGGGTGGGAGGGTGAAAGCAGAGTGGAAGGACAAATCCCAAATCACTGGAGAAGGAACTGACAAGCCACTCCAGTATCACCTATCATTATCCTGTTAGGCCCTCAGGGGAATCACTAATTGGACTTGGCATTAACCTTTTATTATGCCTAGATTGTAGATCTATTAGATGTATTATATGATATCTAATGCTATTAGGAATATTATTCATCTTAATATGTATGGATCTGTTGCAGGTTAACTAGGGCTCATTAGTTTACATCTATAGTAATGTGACACTAATGTGATGCACGTGGATGTCCCATAACCCCAACCATTGAAAACACACTGACATGGTGAGAACAGTATAACACAGCTTTATTATTTACACAGACCACAATCAGCAGTGGTCAAGACTGTGCATTCACATAACTGTATAACAAAGCTTTATTTTGGACACAGACCACAATCAGCAGTGGTCAAAACTGTGCATTCACATAACAGTATAACAAAGCTTTATTTTGGACACAGACCACAATCAGCAGTGGTCAAGACTGTGCATTAATATCATGGGTGTGTTGTGGGCGATCCCGAGAGAGCAAGGGGCTACAATAAAACAAAGGGGATACCTACAGGGGCTAATCTAATAGTCTAGAATAAGCATGATGCATAGCACCTACCAGGGTCACATGCAGTCAGTACACCGCTGCAACCTGACAAAAAGGATAATCACAAATCACTCCATTTAACTGAAGAAACCATTAGAGTGCATGGCACTTACAACTTGTCTGGATCCTCTCAATGGAACAGATGATTCAACCTCTGGACTGTGTAATCCAATCCAGTTTCACACACACAGTGTGGTGGGCAAAATTGCCCACAAAAATAAATGGTCCAAAAAAAAAAGGCATAGGAGGATAACATTTTTTAAAGAAAATGCATGCACAGTACAGTACTAAAATACTGTACCAATATACCAACTCACCTGATTACCATCTGCAAGTGTTACTAACTATTAGCTAGGTCTGTGGATAATTAGTAATATGGGCAAATAGCCATTAATATGGAGAGGATACAAAGGTCAGCAGTCAGTCACTGTCACTTACATCAGACCCAAGGATCTGCTCTCAGACCGATATTGAGGTCAGGATCACATGCTTCAGTAGTGTATATATTAATGCTTGCTGTCATTAACATGCCATTGTGAGACTTTGCAAGTCCACCTCCATAGCGGTATTAATCTATATTTAAGCTAACAACAAGCATGTCTGAGATATCTGGCTGTATGATAGCTTTAATATTGTGGGAGCTACATGTTAAGGAGAGGCTGTCATTGAAGGAATGTCTACCTGAGAGGCCCTGGGAAAACCTTACACCTCATACATTTCCTCCACAATTCTTGCAGATGCAGAAGATGCCTTCATGGGCCTGAATTGTACCTAAAACAAAACAAAACAAATGGAAAGAAAAACAAAAAGAAAACCTAAAACCTAAGGGCCTAAAAACGGGGACTGCAGCATCCCTTCCCAACAGCATTCCCCAGTGACCATCAATTGGTGGCATGTTCAACCGAACCCTACGTGTCCACAGAGAAGAGGATCATAGACCATGTAATGGGAGGTAGCCATCTGCATACAAAATATCACCATCACATAGGCCAAGATCCAAGACTCTGTGGCCAGGCTAGATTAGGTCAGCATTGTGACCAATAGATTGTCACTGAGGAGTGCTGTTGAGAAGACACAATCATGTCCACAGCCCCTAGATCCTCCACAGCCTGGGCGCAGGCCCTGCAGAGTGACGCCGTCTACGCACAGTTGGTGGTGGGGGAGCGGATGGGAGGTAGTGGCACCACGGGTGGTGGTGGCGGCAGAGGCATGGTGGAAGGAGAGGAGGTGCCAGGCTGCTGTTGGCTGGTGACCTGCCCCGTTCCCAGCAGCCTGACCATGTGCTGCTCCATCATCAGGTGATGCCTCCTCTCCTCCGTCAAGCGCATGTCCAGGCTGCGCCTCATGCCGGAGATGTAGGCAGCCATCCTCCTCATGAGGGCCAACAACTCCGGTAGCGCAGCCTCGGACGTTGGTGGTGGGGGCAGGGGTCCTGCTGGCAGGGCCGGGTGAGAAGATGGTGGGGTGAGAGTTGGGAGGATCTGGCACCTGGCTGGAGACAGGGGCTGTGATGTTAAGGTCCCCGGTGGCTCACAGTGTGGGAAAGGAGGTGCTGTGGCATAGTCCACCGCTTGTGAGGGCTCTGGCGAGATGGCAAGTCTTTGGAGGAGGGGGATAGTCGGGTCAAAGCTGCTGGGGCTCTGTACAGGGGGGCTGTCAACTACCACAACCTCCCCCTCCTCAGAGCCAGGGCCCTCTGATGATCCTGCAGCCTCCTCCCCCTGAGCTGTCTCTTGCGGTGCAGGGGTTGACGGCCCCGCTTTTGGCTCATCACTGGGCCCAGACCTCCTACTGGATGCTGAAAGAGAGAAATGAGAGGTACATGTCATTAGTATGCTGATTAATACATTGATATGTTTTCACTCCTAACTGTCTGACATCTAGGCCTGAACGTGGATGATTCTCCTAATTGCAACTCCGATTAGCTATCATTTGCTAGATTTGATCTATTCTTTCGTTTCTTGTCTTGACCTCTCCTGGCTCTTAACGCTGTCTGTATTTCGTCTGCGGTCTGTAACTGTATAGGCTGCAGTGGGCACCCCAGTACATGGACTTTATTGTTTGATTACTCTTGGGGTGGCCAGGAATGACAGTGATTTGTCAGCTTCATGGATTTAATGACGCATCCATTTATCCATTGTTAATTCCATGGAGCTGACATGTCAGTGTCCTTGTAGCTCACCGTGTACATGTGTAGTGTGTGTGATGCACATGTGGTGGCATGTTGTTGTATGTCATATTCACTTGAACTGGAGGCCGGGTCCTCCTGGGGAACCGGGGATGAAGCTCCAGCAGCCTTCCAAGCCTGAGCCTTACAACGAGGGTGACGGGCCACTCACAGATATCACCCAGGAGGACCATATTCTCCCGGGACGTATAATTACGAGCCCTGCTCCTTCCCTTGCCAATAGCCCCTTGCTCTCTCAACTGTGTTCGGGGACCCTGGCCTCCGTGACCTCTCCCTGAGGCCTGTCCCTACCCAAACCCCCCCCCCTCCCCGGGAACAGGCCCCTTCCCCTCTGTCCCTCCTCTATTCGTGCCTGCACTGGCATCTCCCTCAGGGGTCCCCTCCTCCGGGGACCCCTCCTCCTCTCCCTCCGGGGACCTCTCCTCCGGGGTCCCCTCCTCCTCCCCCTCCGGGGGCCGCTCCTCCTCCCCCTCCAGGGACCTCTCCTCCTCGTCCCCCTCCAGGGACCTCTCCTCCTCCTTCTCTCTCTCTGGGGTCCCCACCTCCTCTCTGTGTGGGGTGTGTGTCCTAACTATATATATGTCTCTATGTGTGTTATTTAATGTCTTGCAAATATGTGAAATCTGTAAATATGTGTATTTCTTAAATGTAAGGACTTATGAAATAGACAAAAAACATGACAAAAAACTAATCTCCCTCTCTACAAAACACTATTCTCAATAAACACTCTCTCTCCCACCTGCTCCTGGAACTGCGTGCTAACTCCAGTGGCTCTCACATTACAGTCAACTCATGGGTTTGTGTCAATCACATTTATAAGCTTCTACTATCAATCAAATTCTTAGCTCGTACGTGGTTGGCTGAGAGGCGTGTCTCGCTAGTACGTCCCCTTTTCAGCTTGCAAGCTCGCCAACGGACTCAATTGGCGTACGCAATTGGCGGCCTGTGTTAGGCCTCTCAGCCAATTACATACGCACTTGAAGTGTCAGGCCGCTAAGTGCGTATGTAATTGGCTGAGAGGCTTTTTGCGGGTTTTTGTGCTATTGCCGGGTTGGCCCGCCAAAAGCCTCTCAGCCAATTACATACGCACTTGGCTGAGAGACTTTTGGCGGGCCAACGTGGCAATATCGTGCAAAAAGCCTCTCAACCAATTACATACACACTTAGCAGACCGTGTTAGGCCTCTCAGCCAATTACATACGCACTTGGCGCACTGACACGGCCAATTGCGCATGAAATTGGCTGAGAGGCTTCTTGACGTAAAATCATCAGCTGGAATGCCACGTAAAGATCCACATGTGACCAATTCCAAAGCTGTAATTAACGTGCCTAATACCAGGTAATGTAATCAAAAAGCTATATAACCCCATCCCCAACAAGTCATCAGCACGTCTGAAACAGACTGTCCAGCATCCCTCTCACTTGTTGATCATCCATGCTGAGTGGGCAGATGAAGTTGAGATATTATTGTGCATACCACATAGCACAGCGTGCAGATCCGGAATCAAGGTGTGTGATTGACGGGGTGATGAGGAGTGGCAGAGAGGACTGTCTGGGAGTGAATGAGGGTGTGAGTGGTGATGTGATCCATGCTGGGGCAGAACCAAGGCAGGCAAGGGAATTTCCACAGGCCATGCCTAGTATCGTGGGGGTGGATCAGGGAGGGGAGAGAGCTCCAGTAGCACAGGGACAGAGAGATATAGGGCCACCTGCAGACAGGGAGGCTGACAATGATGTCAGTGATCAGCTGTTGGGGGGAGAAGTACAGGACCTGGTGGCTCATGCAGAAGGGGGGGAGTCTGTCCAGGAGCCTGTGAGGAGGTGAAGGGCACCCAATGTGTACAGGGAGAGACTCACATTAGAGGGGTTAACTGATGGGGAGGTGCCTGACCCGTGCCAGTCTTGTGGAGCTCTATGCGGTTCTGAGACTTGCTCACGGACCAATAGAGCCATCCCAGAAATGACACGGATGTTGGCTGCAATACACCTCCTTGCCTCTGGTAGCTTTCTGAACACCCTCAACATAGCCGGAGGAATGTCTCAGCCAAGCCTCTCCAATTGTCTGAGTGCATTCTTCCGTGCTATTGTTCTGAAAGCTACCAGAAACAACAGGTATCCTAACACTGTGGAAGAGATCTCGAAGGTGAAGTTAGATTTCTACCAATTAGGAGGTGTCCCCAATGTGCTCGGTGCTATTGATTGTACCCATGTGGCACTGATACCTCCTAGAGAGCAAGAAGCGCTGTACAGAAATCGCAAGCATTATCATTCAATCAATGTACAGGTTGTTTGCGATGCGAACATGCGCATACAAGGTGTGTATGCAGGCTTCCCGGGAAGTGCTCACGACGCCCATATCCTGCGTCTTTCTGGCACATATGACATATTTGAGGCCGGCAGATTTCCATCCGGATGGCTACTGGGTGAGTACACAGTAGTAATCGCAGTCAACCATATCTAACTATAGTCAACCATATCTAACTATAACTGGATACAATAACACATACGGTACATCATGTTTCCCTCTATTGCTCTGATGTTCACATGTGCATTACGGAGTAATACTACCGAAGCCAGAACATAATAGCTCATTGCTGCCAATAACCCTGTGTTAGCTTGGCCAAACCGTATGCAGTGCACAACAACATATGACAAAAAACACAATTTATTAATCATTAGGTATATGTTCTGATGCATTATCTTGTATCCTGTGACATGGACATATCTAGCCTTCATAACGTGTTGTGTGTTTTTGTAAGGGCTATGTAAGTGAGATGGATTCAGAATGCATCTGATAGAGGAGAATTAATAGTGTTTGGAAAACATTTTCTTGCATGAATATATCCCGGAATAAACATGAATTAGTTTACCTTGAAGTTATCAAATTCTCCTAGGTCTTTTGGCATTTGCTTTGATCGTGTACACCCCTCAAATTCCACCTGAATTAGCATCACATTTACATTCATAATAATACACTATCATTCTTCACCTCAGTGACTTCTGGCATGTGCTAGGTACAAGAACTGCAACAGTTACTTCCTGTGCTCAGTACCAGAATGGTCGCAATTTGTACCCTGTTGTATTTCCCCTGTGTCCCCGCCTCATGTAAGCCTCCTGTGGGTGTGACTATCTCGATTTCACATTTGTGCAAATCACATTGTTATTGAACTGAAGCTTCATATAAAATACATGTATTAATACACTACTAATTATCCTCTATCAGATGCATCCATGATCCAGCTCCCTTACAAATATCTTTAACTGTGTGTTAACCACAGGGATGTGTTGATAGGTCATGATGATATTTGGGCATATGCTTTTTCAAACATCACAACATCCTATTCATATCAACATGTCCCACTTTGTTTCCATCAGGTGATGCAGGATATGGGTGTTTGCCGTGGTTGTTGACCCCTGTGAGCAATCCCCCTATTGACTCGGGCAGAGGTGCGGTATAATGCTGCGCATAAGACCTGCCAGAATGTAATTGAGCGCACCTTTGGTGTACTAAAGATGTGCTTCAGATGTTTAAATTCTACTGGGGGTGCTCTACAATACAAGCCCGAGAAAGTTTGTCACATCATCCTTGCCTGCTGCTGTCTGCACAATATAGCAGTACAGGCCAACTCTCTGGGGGACATTGATGCGGCTCCACTACATGGGGAGGAAGAGCCTTTACCTCCCCCAGTAGTGGATAATCTGCAGAGGTCACAACAACGTACCCGCTTAGTTCGTGAGTGCTTCACATGTAAGTACATACCCAATATGAATGGAATACAGTCTAATGTATCTGGATTATACCTAACTCCCAAATCAACCTTTATCCATCGCCCTTGTCATACAGAATTCCAACCAGTCCACAGTAGAGGAGAGTTCCCTGATATGATGTATGTACACTGGAACAAGCCACACGATCAATTACAGGTAAGTAAGCACACATTCCCATACACATCTTAAGTACTGACAGTTGTAAACATCAATGGCATAGATAATTTGAGTGGATTATATATCCCACTATGTCAATGTATATATGGCCCATATTTGTATAGGAATACCTCCAAACACTATGGACCAGTATTGTTCACATCCTATGATCCTGACAAACGGCATGAAATGAATCAATGTATCACATATATAGTTGTGAGCGTACGAGTCGTTGCTCACGCTTGCGGGCTCGCGTAGCGAGCCCGCGGCCCTCGCGAAGCGAGCCGCGGCCCTCGCGTAGCGAGGTCACTGGGCAAGGGCCTCAGTTGCTGGCGAGGTCACTGGGCACGGGCCTCAGTTGCTGGCATGGAGCGCCGAAGGCGCTCCATGTCAGCAACTGAGGCCCCTCGCGAAGCGAGGGCCTCAGTTGCTGGCGAGGTCACTGGGCAAGGGCCTCAGTTGCTGGCATGGAGCGCCGGAGGCGCTCCATGCCAGCAACTGAGGCCCCTCGCGAAGCGAGGGACTCAGTTGCTGGCGAGGTCACTGGGCAAGGGCCTCAAACCCTCGCAAAATTCACGTCGCTACTCAAAAAACACGACACACAAATTACGACACTCGCTAAATTTTACGAGGAACGCAAACAACGTACGAAACACGTTACCACACATTACGACCTCGCAAACATCGGACGCAACACGCCGACATACAAACATTTAAAACACAATACATACACACAGCACATACATAAAAAACTTACCTACACCAAGAGGGAGCACCCAGGACCTCAAAAATGCAACTTACACCTCGATTTTACTCTAAATAAAACAGTTTAGAGACTAAAAAAAAATCTAAGCGAGAGAAAAAATGGCCGCCGAACAAAACGAAAACGAGGCTACAGCACTCTAAACTCGCAAAACACCACAAAACACCTACGGATATTCCGATACAGACCTATACCACACATTACTCGCCATTTTACACCAATGCGGAAGTACACGACTACGCTAACGGTTTGGTCTCGCGCACGCACAGTGTTACACTGCACACATTCAGCATGCTTATACAGCAGCTCCACACCACTAATGCTGCAGCAACATCAACACAGATTGCCAGCTCTTCATCACAATGCTTCAAAATAGGTACACTATATTCATTTACTAATTTAGCTACCTTACAATTTCATTGCCGTCATTTTTTGACGGGCAATTCGCTAGTCATAGATAAATACCATACACACATACTTTGGAGATCAAGAACCAGAGTCCTCTGGTTATTTTCTCATCATTAGAGTTTATTCAGTATGGATCAGCAGCCATACCCAACATGGTGGGTGCTGCTGACCGCCTGGAGAACTGACTACTACTGAAATATATCCAGACACAGCCTTTTAGACTTGTTTAAATGAGACAATGCAGAAATCCATATTTTCTCACCCTATAGCAACATGGCATAACCCACTAACAGACAATGACATTTTATTAATAAGAGATATCCAATACGAATAGAACACATACTTTGTGTAATTTGTGACTGTGATCCTCACATCATATGAACTTTACAGAGCTGCTGCTGTGTGTCAACTCTTCTTTCAACAACCTAGACATGGAAAAACATGAACAGCAACAGAACTGCTACATCAATGTGAACTACATAGTGAGTATTTGTGTAATAATATGGCCACGAATGCTGAAGAATACAAATAACACATCAATCACTTTATTAATGTAGGCCTATCTCTCTCTTTCCAGAATACATCAGATAGGTAAGCGGAGATAAATAATGACTATCCACAGCGCACTTGTTCTGGTGGAACAAATTACCTTGTGGATGAGCTTGGGACTGCGTCCAAGGTAAAACACCACATTTGGCTCTCCAAAGATGCATTAATGTGTATTCTATGTGATATTCCTACATCATTAGTCATCAGAAATATCCTTCCTCATCTGCCAGATGAGTAGCTCGTTTAATATGTATGGAAAGAACAGTGAAGACGTATGTATGAAATGAGCAGCATATATTGGTATGTGATGAAGTAGGCGCTCAGGGAGCATGTGCAATGTAAATATTGACATGTTCCTTGTATGTTTCAGATCGCAAAGATGAGTCCCTTTCCACAGTCAGAACAAGGAATGATGATGAGCATTCCCACGTTCCAGGAGAGTGCTATTGTCACATTGCATCATGTATGTTCATATGTCAGTCATCATGCATTGCATCGGGTGTGATATCACATCCTCTACATAGATTTATATGTACCTATTGCTTTATACATGCAATTCTCTCCTCTACTTGGACTATTGTGAACCCTGTATCATACTTCCTTCCAGATCTCTTCCTCAGTGCTGATGTGATCCTCTCTGTACATATGGGGAAGAGTAACTCTAGCCTTGGAACATAACTATTAATGAGGTTCTGTTTACCTTCAGTTATGCATATGCAACAGCAGATAATAGAGATGCTCATTCACAGAACAGAATACACCTCAAACTGGCCAGTTTGTGAGTTCTGCTAACACATGAAATTAGTTTGAACACACTGATATGGTCCTGGTCAGATTCCCATCTGAGTGTCCAAACTTAGGTATGCAGAGTCTGCTCTCATAGAGGCATTTCCAGTGACCTGACCTATGGGGGTTCTAACATTGGCTGAGCACTTCTACCTCTGCAGTTGCATAGGAGTGTCTATTGCACACACACAAGACTACAGATTACTTCTCCCCATGAGCATATCTCCTTATTCTGTATTGTTGGGTTTGAATATTGAATGTTATCATGATATATTTAATAATGATATAACTGATATTGCCTCATGTTGGATGATGCACTGTATATCCCCCCTCAACTGATCTATACAAATGTCATCCCCCTGCCTGCATTCTGTCCCCATGTCCCTATTTCCATGTGTTACTGGAACTCTGTATCCTACCCACCTCCACCATGATACTGAGCAGGCCTCTGGTAATTTGTCACTCTGTGGCTCTTTGTGAAAAATTAAACATAATTTTTCAGTCAATGTTGTTTGTGTAATCCTGCATAATGTTCACACTTTACATTTATCATGTAACAAGTACATTACCATGAAAGTCAACATATGTTCTCATCACCATTAGTTAGGGGTGTAACTTTTCTGTTCAATATGTGTTTACATTACTACATCATGAATGTAGATTCATACCATCATTAAAGTTGCGCCCTTCAAGTCATTATATACAAGCCTGCATGTCTATAGACATGACTCCTGAATTCACACCCCTCTGTCTGACACCTACATCTATATTGGCAAGGCACAGATTAATGTAGTATATGTATTTCTCTCTAAACAAACACACATATATGTATCGAACAATGACACTTCATTCTATCTATATTCTTTCAATTAGAAAGCATGATATGGTACAAACACACAGAAACAGTGATAACAGTATAACATCATCATACTTTATTTCATACACAGAGCACAATCAGAAATGCATTAATATTATTTGTGCTGTGAACGGATCCCAGTATGGCAAGGGGCTGTGGCAAATCAGAGGAGATCTAAAGGGGAAACAGACAACATCATGAGGGTAATGCATAGCATCTACTAGGGTCACATGTGGTCATGACCCCACAGTAACCAACATCATATCATATAACACTCCATTTCATCGACATAACCATTAATGCGCATACAACAACCATATGGTTGCCAGAATAAACAGACACTAGAAAACATGGATCATGTGATACTAAGCGATTCCACACAGTGTGTTCGCATACATTACTGATGATTGGTCAATAGATGATGTGAATCTGGAAAACATAGAGAGGAGGTGTTAGAACAATCATAAGCTGTTATTATAGTACATTGTTTTTGCTCTGGACACTACTATAAACCAACTAACATGAACGTTATCTACAAGCAGTAATAACCATATTGATTAAGTCCTGTTCAGTCAGCCTTCCCGGAATATGTTGAGGATGTGTAATATGACAAGGCATGCTTCACTGTAAACACAATACTTCAGCAAAATGTCACTATCTACATGGAATAATTGTGCCATGCTGATATTACATCTCACTCGCATATGGGTCGTGCCAAGGCCAGACAGATTACACTGTTCACATTACCCCTAAACACATGCACATTGGTCATGATGTCAAACCAAGCAGTTAGCAGTTTGGTTTGGATGACATGAAATAAATGAATCCATTTTCATAATGTTAACGGGATGGAATGCTACAAAAACGTATGTAGAATTGCTGGTTTGGATTAGCAGATCCTAATGGGGCTTTGCAACTCTACAGCCGGGACACTGATCATTATAATGGAAACTCACACAGTCATGTTCCTTAGTGAAGAGATATGTAGTCATATATTGCATTTCCGAGCCATCTGCAGTGGTGAATGACACTGATCGAATGCCTGTTGGGCACTGGGTTGAGTGTTTACTCACATCATGGTATTGTACTGCTCGAAGATGAAGAACATGCCTTCATAGTTGTGAGATTTGGCTATTAACACCTACAGAGACAAGAACAAGATATCAATCATAACAATATTCTGATTAAATACAGCATTTCATCTCAAGGTCAATCCACATTGAATATCAATTGTTGAAATGTTAAACATAACCAGACATGTACACACTCTGTAGCCAGCCAATAGTATGTCAACATCTATAACAATCAGTATTCTGTGAGGAGTGATCAGGAGGCCTTCCTGGATGGTCCTAAGACCTCCTTCTCCTCGTTACTGGGCCCCCACCTTCCGTGCCCGCGGAACGTCTCCCTCTTCCACGTTGTTGTGGTGTGGGAGCAGGGGGTGCCACTACACTACGTGGCAGGGGATCGTTTGTAGATGGTGTCTGAGACGAGGAGGCAGACATCTCGGGTTGTGGTTGTGAAACCGAAGGCTGGAGAGGTATGGGCTGGTGGCGGAGTAGACGCATTAACATACGTCTCTCCTGACTGGCTTGTTCCTTATATCTATCCATCCTTCGGTTGTGCCTCCTCATCTCAGCATTGAGAGCTTGAGTACTAGCCTGGAGGGCTCTATTGCCAGCCAGGATGGCACTTCTAGGGCGGCACTGCCTCTCACTCAACTGTAGCATCCGCTCTGCTCTTTCTTGTTGTGCCTGGTCCTCTCTGTGACACTGGGCCAATATGTCGCACAATTGAGCATATACTGGGGGCAGAGGGGCCACAGGCAAGGCCTGAAAGGCTAGAGGCGTTTGCTGGCTGGCTGATGGAGGAGATGGCGACTCAGCGGGTGGCGATTCAGTGGGTGGCGCCGCTGCTGAGGGTGGAGCCCCTGCTGTGGGTTGAGCCCCTGCTGCGGGTGGAGCCCCCGCTGAGGATGGAGCCACTGCTGAGGGTGGAGCCGCTGCTGAGGGTGGAGCCCCTGTTAAGGGTGAAGCCGCTGCTGAGGGTGGAGCCGCTGAGGGAGGCACAGCAAAGGGTGGTACAGAAAAGGATAAGGGACAGCATGGTAAGGGGCAGCATAGGATGATGGCATCCATGTGGTGTGCTGCCCCCATTGCTGGGATAAAGCTGGTGGCAGCTGGGAGGTCTGGGACCAGGACATGGCCGGTTGATATTGCCGGTATGGCTGTTGCCGGCTATATGTTGCAGTTGAGGACCCGAGCATCACTTCCCACTCCTCATAAGCCAGTGATGTGGATGGTCTGGAGCCCTCTTGGATGTCCTGGTCCTCCTCTTCAGGCACTCCTGCGTCCTCCTCCTCCTCTGCTGGACTTATGGGTACTGCAATGGAATAAACATATATTTCAGTTGGTTGCCAAACACAATTGACAGCTATGCGTTTACATATCCTTGACATCATGGTGACCTATGATTGACTGTGGTGCTTGTGTTACACAGATGAGCCACGGGCTGCATAAAAAGCATTGTGGATCATGGCTCATATGAATGTGTACTGCATGTGGCATCAGACATGTGCTCTGCTGGATCTGCTGTGCAGTGTGTGAGACTGACCAATCTGTGACACGTTTCCAGCCAGGTTAGGACAGGATATGACACACATGCAGTCCTACAGAGTCTGTATACACATATGCCGCACAGCCAGATTTTTACTCTCTATCGCAGTGGAGGCCAAAGTCAGGCCTGCATTTGTGGATAGCCATGCTGCACCCAGCTGAGAATATCATTCTCCAAGTCATTTAGTCTAAATGACTCATCTGTGCACATAAAGGAAATCCACATATCCAGGCCTGTGCGCAGCCCAGCAAGTTTGACCTTGGACACCCTGCTCTATTGCAATCAATCTGATATAATTAGAAATTGTACTCAGAATCAGTTTGCTGTGCAGCTATTGTCCAGACATATCAGGGATACGAATTATGAACATGATAGGTTTGCTACCAGGACTGAAATGATTACTGTCGCCCCATATATCTTTAGTCAACCATAGGGCTTACAGTGCTATTGTATGTCAATTATCGCTGTGTGTGGGCAGGGGTGTAGCAGGCCATATAATTCTTGAGCAAGGGTGGGCAGGTTCGGTCTTGGAGGGCCACATACATGCCTGGATTTGATGAAATCCCTGCTGTGCACAGGTGAGTCAATCACCTCTTCAGTCATCCTGATTGACTCACCTGTGCGCAGAAAGGATATCTTGAAAGGCAGGCATGTATGTGGCCCTCCTTACCCACCCCTGTTCTAGAGGGATACAGCTCATTATATACAACAGCCAGAATACAAGCCTATTTATACATACAAACATACATACATACAAACAGCATGATATCTTGAAAGGCCGGCATGTATGTTCCTTACCCACCCCTGTTCTAGAGGGATACAGCTCATTATATACAACAGCCAGAATACAAGCCTATTTATACATACAAACATACATACATACAAACAGCATGATATCTTGAAAGGCCGGCATGTATGCTCCTTACCCACCCCTGTTCTAGAGGGATACAGCTCATTATATACAACAGCCAGAATACAAGCCTATTTATATATACATACATACAGCATGTTATCTGCAGGCTTTTAAACAGCCCACCCCCACAATCTCATACAACCATGTGTGTGATGTGATACTCACATTGCAGTGTGTTAGGGTGATCTGTGTTCACCGGGCCTGGTATGCCCACCACTCCTTCAGGAGGAATAAAGTTCATCACAGTCCTCTCCCATTCCTTATATGTAAAGTCAGCAGCAGGACCACCACCTGTACCACATGCTGCTGCTGCCTCCTTGGCCATCTTCTGTTTTACCATCATTTTTAAGTCATCAAACTTATGTCGCACTGACCTCCAGTCCCTATTGGTGACCCCTACTGCTGACACAGCTGTGCCAATTTGGGACCAGGCCTGCTTCCTCTGGCTAGCATTGACATCTCTCCCACCACATATTTCCCTAAGGAGTACCTGTATCTCCTCTGGGCTATAATTGGGGGCCCTGGCCCTTGCCACAACCCGTTGCACTACTGACTGTGCCTGGGACACCTGCTCTTCCTCTTCTCTCCCTGGGGTCACTCCCTCCTCCCCACCACCTCCCACCAGGGGATCAGGCCCCTGACCCTCTGCCCCTTCTCCTTGTATTCCTAAATCTGGGGGCACCTCCCTCCCCCCCTGCTCTCCTCTCCCTCCTCCTCTCCCTCCTCTCCTCCCTCCTCTCCTCCTCATCCCTCTTGATCTTATTCCTCTTCTCCTCCTCTCCTCACTCTACCCCTCCGATGTTCCCCTCACTCTCCTCCTCGCCTCTCTTGCCTTACTTTCCTCCTCCCCTCCTCTACCCTCCTATGAAAATAAAATAATGATAAATAAATGTAATATGTATGTGTAGGTTTATGGGGTAAAAAAAGAAAGATGTGAGTATTATGTGTAGTTCAGCAATTGTGTTGGGGGGTATGGGGGGTGTAGGTGTGCAGTGGCCTACCACTAGGTGTAGCTATATGTACGTATTAATCTATGTGTGTGAATTATGTGATATCAGTAATTATGTGTGTTGTGAATTAAGGGTTAAATGCTATGATATTTCAAAAGATACAAACTCACGATACTCCTTCTCTCTCGCCCACTCTCCTTTCTCACAAAAACCCCACCAAGGCCAGACCTGTGTGCCTAGTTGCAAAAGCTCCAGCACAGTCAATTATTTTCTGTTTTGGCTCCCTTTTAAAGGCATACTGCCGTCTAGTTAAGTGTTACGTATTACGTATTTTGCGCTATTTTCACACGCAAACCTTAATTGATTAATTGATACGCGCGGCCACGGAAATCGCAAGTTATGCGAGATACAGCCCCTCGTTCGCAAATCCTAAGGTGTTCGAGATCGCATCCCTCGCTCGTACCTCGCAGCACTTCGAATTTAATAGCGTTGTAAACTGTCTCATTTTTCCACTTCTTAGGCCTTGCGTTTTCACCTAGTATTTACGAGGCTACAATTTAATAAGGCTATTGATTTTTTAAAGACTACCCCTTGCATATGTTCAGAGGCAGGTAGCTTGCAACAATAAATGTAAGCCATGCTCCTTCAGACATGTAAATACAACTCTAACACACACAACCTTCAACCAGAATACCATAAGAGTATTCAGAAGCTTCAATTTTTGTTCTAATGAAAAAATAATTTTATGGCATTTTCCCTGTCTAATTATGCCCAGACTCAAAGTTTTCGATCATACATTTTTTTAATTGTACAGAAGTCCTTTAATCACTCCTATTTATCTATAAATCTATATTTCTAAATAAAGAAAAATAATAATAAAAAAAACCACATTACCTTCTTCCCGGTGCCATTTTTTGTCCCTGTCTCCAGACACAGTGCATCAGTCTCTGTTTATGTCTGCACTCTCGGTACACCCGGATCATGCCCTCGCTCACTGCTGGGAGCAACACTGCCGCCTCCTGCCAGGCGTAGCGGGTATCAGTGCCAGCACCGTGTCCAAGTGGAGCACCGAAGAGGTGAGTTTTGTAATCTGACCCTGCATGGGACATGCAGTCAGCATGAACCTCCTGTCTGTGTCACTCTGGGGTGTGAGGGACAGATTCAGTGTCCCATAGCTTCTTGATTTCTGAGTCACCCTCTATATTCCCTCAAATTTTTGGGAGTCTGTGTGCACTTAAAATTTCTGTTGGGCAACATTTTACAAGGAAAGTAAACTTTAGTGAGCATTGTCAAGTCAGGTTATAATCAATGTTATTGTGTCTTAAGCTCACTAGCATACATTGCATGAAATTTAGCACTTGTTTACAATACAACGGAGTATGGGTTAAGAAATTTAGCAAAGTTTTACATGTAGAAATAGATTTATTACAAACACGAAGGCCCCTATTCACAGCCTTATTAATTTGCGATTTGACCAATGAATAGGAATCTATATAGGCACAGAGGATTTTTTTACAGAAGTTTTTAGTTAGTGTAGACCTTGCTTTTGGATAGACGTTCACTAACTAAAATCTTCTGTAAAAAATGCTATTTGCTTATATAGAGCCCTATTCAATTGGCCGAATCGCAATTTAATAAGGCTGTCAATGTGCAACAGTTACAGAGTGATTCAATTGATCAAGCCCGCAGCTACCTGGCCGAAAGCCTAAACCATGTAACCGTAAGTAGCATTTCAGAGCATGATCATGATCAAGTAAGCAAGGTTGTAACTACCGATTTAGAAACATCCAATAGTAAACCATCATCATGACGTCAGTAAAATATGGAGGTTAAAAGTCAATTAATTAGCGTTTAAAAGTCTGATATGTGATCGGACTCACAATCCGGCAATGTACAAAATAATAAAAATGAATGAAGGAAATGTTATAGTCCACGTGGGTGGTCTGATATGTATTAACTCCTTGATTCCCAAGATTGATATAACACGGAAATAAAACGTAAAAAAAATAATTTTTGATTGCAGATTTGCGAGCTTGAGACTGTTGTGCAATTTATTATAATGTCTTTCATCACTTTCCCCATCTTTTAAAATGCAGTATTGATTATTTATTTGCATTCACAGTGCTATGATCAGGTGTTTAACCACCTTGCGAGTCCTACCTGGTACTCGTAGGATTTTCTTCTACATTTGCCATTTACGTGTGTGAAAACAATTGCGGGCTTGAGGAATTGTAGAAATTGAATAGCGATTTGCGATTGTAACATTTACGGGCTTGAAAGATCAAAGGCTTAGATGGGTTCGGAGTTATGATTTTAACAACTGCAGGGATTTTTGGCCTGTAACCCGCAAATCGTTTGCGGGTAGTAAAAAAAAGCCAATTTAATAGCAAATTAGTTCACGGGCTACATTACTAGCTCCAGTAACAAACAGTTGCCCAATTGAATAGGGGCCTAAGTGTTTCAATTCGCTTCCACATGTAACAGGAATTCAACCTTCTTAATTGTATATAAATAATATTGGGTGAACTTTTTTCACAATGCTGCAGAGCTATTGCATTTACAATAGATCTTAAACGAATTTTATAATACAGTAGACTCTCAGTTACCTGGCACCCATGGGGATTGGTAGATGCCAGGTAAATGTAGTTTCTGGCTGCTTGAGAGTTACTATTAATAGAGGCCTAGATTAGGATGCTCTGCTAAGTATATTTGTCAGTGAGGGCTGTTCTACCAGCAGCAGCTTTCACTCCTCACTGCACTGGCTCAGTCACTCATGCCTTTCTGCTTCCAGATAAAATGAAATTGCAGAGACGTACAGTGGATGAAATCTAGGTGCCTGTCAGCCTTTTGTGGCATTTCAACCTGGCTCCTGGCATTTGTTCAGCCCTGTAAAACTTCTTTTTTATTTAAAGTACAGGATTCAATTTATTTTCTGGTTACGTGAGAGTCCTGCTTGCTGTAATCATGTCAATAAGAGTGATCTTTTACTTCACTATCACTCCTGTTCCTTTTGATAGGATTGCTTTGTGAATTAGGGTAAGAGTAATTTTTTACTGTAGTCAGGTATTAGTCCATATATCAGAGCACACTTAATAGTGTTAATCCATATCCCAAGGGACACAAGGACACATGGAAGGGTGAATGACGCCGATGCTTTGAGAGAGCAAGCTAACCGGACATCCGGATTTGCCCTAATGTGTTTCTCTGCCCACCAGCGCTCTCTGAAAGGGAGCATCGATGTCATTCACCCTTACCTGCAGTGTAAACAGAGTTTCATTGCACATAACAAATAAAAAGAATTATACAGGGCAAAAGGAAAAAGGTCAATGGAGATCTATTTCTCCCTGTGTGGAAAAAGTTAAAAGGGAAAACTAAGATTAAATATCCCCCCAGGGATCTGTGTGCGCTCCATATTTAGTTGTGTGCGCTCATCTCAGGGAATATGTGCGTCCGCAAACACGCACAGCTTAGAGGGAACAGTGGTCAGCCTGGGGTGGGAGGAAAAGATTCCATGTCCAATAGTTCCTTGATGTCTGTGTCACCTTAGGGTGAGAGAAAAGAATCTATGTCCCATAGCTCCCTCCTGTCTTTTTCTGGTGTCTGGTGGGAGGGACAGACTCCATGCTCCATGCTCATGGTTCTCATTGCATTTTTCTACTGCAGGTCTATAGCTTTGTACAGACACTGACCGGATGTGAGGACCAAGCCAGGTTGTTCAAAGAGGAGGTGAGACTAGGACATATGGATAAAAAACCTGTCTATGCACAGCTATCTTACCCTGCAGACACTCATCTTCCTTTCTACTGTCACTATATACAGCTCTTACATTGGACAACATGCATGCGATTCTTTACTCTCTGCTGTTCCTGTACTAACTCCGGATCTATCCTGTTTTATGTGCGCATTTGTTGCAGCGCGCTACTGTAGGAATGCGGCTGCGCTCCTGTCCCCATCTAGCTGTGAAAACTAGGTAGTACACCCCAAGACTCTAACCCTAATCCCCTACACCTCACTTCCTAACCGTGCCCCCTAAACCTTACTTTCTAACCCTAAGCCTCTAACCCCAACCCCCTAAACCTCACTTCCTAACCCTCCAACCCGAAACCCCTAACCCTCCAAACCTAACCCTCTAACCCGAAACCCCTAACGACTTACAGGGCATAGTAGCTCATCACAGCTAGATGGGATACCGGGCGTAGTATCTCATCACAGCATTCCTACATTCGTTGTAGGAGCGTTTCCAGCACTGCAACAAATGCGCACATAAAATAGGATAGGTCCCTAACTCCATATACAGTTCTATCACGATCACCACAATTATGTGCCCTCTTCTATTCATATACTTCCCACACAAACAGTTCTATGCTGCCAATATGCTCCTGTCTCATATAAACTGTATATACTATTCCTATACTATTCCAACACACACCACTCTCTGCTATTCCTATCCTCACATACCAACCTGTGATATTCCTAAACACATTCCACACACCACATTCTGCTATTCCTGTGCTTACTCCACACACATACGCCACTCAATCTACTCCCATACTCCCCAGATACAGTCCCACTGTCCCTCATCTTCTTGCAGATGATAGATGGGCAGGCCCTCCTGCTCCTCACACAGACGGACATTGTCAAAATCCTGTGTATTAAACTTGGACCAGCGGTCAAGATCTACAATTCTATCCTCATGTTCAAAAACACAGAGGACTGACTGTCACGTCCAACCCTTCCTCCTCTACATATTTCAACGGACTCCTTTACTTCCAGCAGTACCAGGTGGAGCAATGTCTTCCTGCAGTAAAGGGGATAATGTTAAAAATCTCACAAATAAAAAATACCCTTAACATATGTTTGTTGTATAGTATTGACTTACCTTTTGTGTGGACACAAGTATCTATCTACCCTGCTAACAGTTATCAGGGAGGAGGTTAGGTCAGATATAAGTTATAATGACAAATGCTTCTTAGTCACTAGATGGCGCTTACTGATAAGGTGAGTGTGTCTGTGTGTACAGGTGGGTTTTAGTGAATGTAAATATGGGATTATTTGCAAGTTTTTGCATACATCTAGGCAAACTATTATGCAAGCTTAATCCTTTCATGAATTTTAAAGAGTGTGTTTTAAGTATTTTAAATATTAAATATGACAAAAGTTGTTTTTTTGCAAGTAAATCTGTTTTAAACCTGTCCTTAGAACTAACAGGGCATACAGTAATAAATAGTTGTTATTGACAGGCATTTATGATTCATACATCTATTTTAATGTTCATTGGCTAACATTTAAATCAATTTATAGTGAGAACATCATTTGAAAAAAGCACACTGATACACACTTACAAATAACCTCTTACAGATGCAAGAAAAAAAATATTTTCCATATCCCTTTAAGACAGGTATCGTCCTAAAATTAGTAGTAGTGTTTCATTCTTCTGATTTCTCCCTATTTGCCTATTTCCTATATATATATATATATATATATATATATATATATATATATAATTTTTCTATCTCTGGTTGTGTTTATCCATAAGGTTTTAGTGGTAAAGATACGAGAGTGGATTGCCGGTTCCTTTTTCGTTGGACCACAGGTTAGTGAAGTCCATTGGATGAGATGAAGCTCTGAAGGCCAAGAAATTGAGTAATCAATCGCTTGGCCTGACTTCTCTCCCACTGACGTTCCTTGTTCCAGTCTACCTGTTAATCAGTTCTGGCATCTATTTCTTAGTTGCTTCCTTGACAGGATGAGGCTCGAGGAGGGAAAGCCTCAACTAAAAATGTTGTGCCACTGAATCTGCAGGATTATTCGCAAACTGTCAGGAGTGAGAGTTGGAAGCTATGTTACCCACTTAGGATACAGAAACATTAAGTCAAAAATGAAGTCAAAATATTTTAATATAGTGGCGCTGAAAGAAAGGGACAGGAAGGAAAGATCATGCAGGGAATTACACAAAGAGAAGGTCACCTTTGAATAAAAATCTTATTTAAGAATATAGATGTAGAATAATATGTAGGAGGGATATAAAAAGTAATAGTAAGACAGAAGTCTAGATACAGACCCAGGTTCACCTATTCACTACCCCTGCCCAATATTATTATTATTATTTAATTGTAACATGGCAACATATTCCGTAGGGCTATAGTATACAGTATATGTGAATACAGAGAGGACACGATGAAGAGAGGTGATTGTGTTAATTCCACAATATATCTTTTTATATAGAGAATCCAGGAGTATATCTTTGTGCAGTATGTGTGCCTATAGATACACTTCTAGAGTATTTTTGCCCCACAATAGGCAAAATAGTGCATCTCCCTAGATGTGTCTGTATAAGCACACATACTGCAAAGTGTGCTTGGTCCTCAATAGAGCACTCTTCTATTCCAGCAGTGTAATTTTCGTTATACCGCAGAATCTGCTGTCTGTGTTTTTTTCCCCTATGTAACAGGTCTATTAAAAGCTCCACACCAGGAATCTTACAGCCATATCTCGTAAACCCAAGCCTTTGCAGTAAGTTAGAAGGCTCAGGTTTTGCTAGAAAGGCACTGTAAATTACCTAGCCCAAACCAACATATACTAATGAGAATCCCTGGGGATTCTCTCCTTTTAAACATGCAGTGGAGTGAATCCCCAAGGATCCTTCCCTGTTCACTGCCCAATCACCCTCTTCCACCCTCAAAACACATCCCCCTACTTCGACCATCCCATCTACATAACGATGAGGGTCTAGAGACCCATGTAGCAACTGAATTATTTATTCAGTCGGTTTTTGTTTTTACTACTATTACTTCCAGCTGCAACTGGCTCATATTTTTCCCCTATAAATGACAAGCCCAGCCGCTTCTATTGACATCTAAGAATCTAGCCAACATCTCTTGTACAACATAGGGAAGGTGTTACTTTCAGTTTGAATATGTTTACAGTGCGATGGGTAACATCAGGACCTGACATGACCAGGAGCAGTGGTTTCTGGTGGTATAAGGGCTTTAAATGGCATTAGCATAGCGCCAGCAATGTTTTTACACCAGCATAATCATTCTTTTTAGACTACATCACAAATTAAGCCATAAAATATGGTGAAATGCGTTTGATATGATATATTTTGTGCCAAGTTGCTTTAGGAGCTTTTTAGACTATTCGATTTATTTATCTATTTGTGTGTTCATTATATTACTTTATTCATTTTATATTTATTTATTGAAATAAAGACCATTGATATTAACCTGCAAAACGCCTGTGTGTTCAATAAGGCTATTAACCCACTGGCATCCATAGATGGGATATGGGAGCATATTCATACTCCTATTAGCCATACACCTTTGTGGCCATAGAGGTTATTCCTATATACAGAGGATTTCATAATTGGACACACTCCAGACGAAGAACTCCAGCATTACGGAAGAGGATCGGGAGCCCCAGCGATACTCTGATAAAAGGATAACCAGTGATGCTCTACCTATACCTCATGCTGTGAGGTTTATTCATGTGAGTGTGTTTGATTTTTTTCTTTATATATGATTTTAGTACATTGTCCCTTATTTGCACTAGGAAGTGGTGCGCTTCTCTCCCCCTTCACAACATGTTATTTTACATACTTTCATAAACACAACGTGGACAGTGTTCTCTGAAGAAGCTGCAGACCTCCATCTCTTTGGAGCATCCGGTGCACAGGACCCGTGCATTCCCTTGTGCTTCGGAATAAGAGCTGAACGCCATTTCTCTGCTGAGAACTTTTGGAGAAGACTAACTTTATTCCTTTTGGCACAAATCATCATCATTTTTTTAGGTTGGATTTGATACACGGGTTCTATCTAGTGCCTTGTGTACTTTTGGGTCTTTTATATATTTAGCCCAAGTATTATTATTATTATTATTAATTTAGAATATAGACTGGTCAGCGTTACAATTTTATTACATACTGTGACAAGGATGGTCGTGTAAATCGGTGGTTACTTGAAGAAGAGACTGATACTTGCTTGAAATGCAGCAAACTGATTTATTTACAAGAACGGGTAACAAACTGAAGAAGTAACTCTGCTTAAAATAAAGGAAATAAACATCTACGTAAACGTGCTGACTGTAATGCAGGAACACCCTGACTACTCCTGTGCAGCTTATCTGCAGCAGGGGAAAAACACTACAACCCTGTGTCTTCCGTAAGGAGTAGCTTTCGCACAATAGAGTCATCTAGTGGCCAGGATACAGTCAGTCTCTTATTACGTTATATTGCCACCTTGTGGCCAGGATACACATAATCTCTTCTTACGTTATATTGCCACCTTGTGGCCAGGTTACACATAATCTCTTCTTACGTTATATTGCCACCTTGTGGCCAGGATACACATAATCTCTTCTTAAGCCTTTTCCACGATATTCACTACATAGTCGCGGATGAAGCATAGGGCTTGTCCGTCTCTCCCGTATGCTTCACCCCAGGGACCCTTGAATATATAACCATACCAACTTGTAGTCACTTTACTCTTCAAACCTCTTCCCTGGGGCATAAAAAGTCTTGGTACCTTCCTTCTGAGGCCTCTGTCAGCTTAGGCCTTTAAGGCAACTCTGCCTGGGGATTCTCACTAATCCCTTCACACTTCTCTCTTCAAACTCAGCCTCTTCCCTGGGGCATAATAAGTCTGGGCACATTCACTCAGAGGCCTCTGTCAGCTTCACGCACGCTTAGGCCTTTAAGGCAACTCTGCCTGGGGATTCTCACTAATCCCTTCACTTACTTGGCGTCCTGAGGCTGTATTCACTCTTCCAGCTCACAACGTCCTGCAACTGCAAACAGCCCACACTTCTTGCTGTTGTCCCAGTACTCCCAGCCACAGTAAATCAGGTGATCTCTTACAGGCTTGCTCCAAAGCTTCCACTGTAATCTCTACACCGGATCACCTTTCAGCTTCACTCTGACGGCAGCACACAGCCTCCCCAGAGCCCAGAACCCCCTTCCATGTCTGCTTTCCAGGCTTTTAAAGGGAAGTTGCACTAATTAAGAGTTCTTCAGAAGTTTTAACTCCGTCACTCCTGTCAAGAACTCCATACTACACTTGCTTGTCATATCATCTAAGGGCCAAACGGCCACAATACATAACAAGGTGCAGTACATTATTCTTGTGTTCAACTTGTAGGTGCAAGGGTCAACAGTCTATTTGCCATGGGTCAGGGTAGTTCTCTCTCAATTAATTTGTGATGAGTGAATAGAATAGTTAGGGAGATTTACTTTGTACTTAAACATGTTGTAAATTGCAATATATTTCTACCAATATGTAGTCCTAAGCTCGGGGTCATTCCCAAACATCTAGCAAGGTGAGATAATTCTTCTTACATGAATGGGGAGGAGTGTTTATGTGTTTGAAGAGTTTCAGCTCACAATGTTCTGCATGTATAAAATACAGTATTGTTTATTTTGCAAAAGGGACAGGATGACAAGCAGAAGAACAGGTAAAGCAACAGGTGAGTTGTTAAACTGCTGAAGAGTTGTGATTGTCTGCTTCAGCTAGGAGAACTCTGAGCACTCTGAATGAAATAGGGATGTATGGAAAGTGTGCAGTTAAATAGAGTGAGACCCAGGGGCGGCTGGTGCATATGGCCAAATGGGCAACCGCCCTCCCAAAAATATGCACTGCTTCACCATTAAATATAGATTTCATTTTACCCTTCCAAATACATTATAATAACCCCTTTCTTCAACATAAATATAATATACATTTTTAATTATTTTGTATACCATTTTACATTTTTCTAACTGCTGCTGTCACTTTTTAACAGCCTGCTGTGATTGGAAGGAGGGCCCCATGACCTGGCAGGACCGGGTATAGAGAGAGGTGGCTTGCTGGTGGAGGTGGAGCCACTTATAGGCGGTGTTTGGCGCCAATTGCATCAGTAGACCTCCAGCTAGCCAAGAGGGAAGATAAAGCTGTTGGTCAGCTCCTCTATCATGGGCTATGGGGTCCTCCAGGAGTGCTGCGTGGAGAGTGCTGGGGGCACTTTTGCTGTCATTGTCAGGTCGGCGCTGATCTGCTTTTTGCGCTTATCGCAAGGCTGTCCACTGGTGTAGTTTGTGTGCTATGAGCAGCGTTGGCACTCGTTGTGAGGCGTGCAGTGAATGGGTTTTGTGTTTATTGCAATGCTTTTTTTTGTGTATATGTACTTTTGTATGCTCATTAAATAATTAATAAATTAATACATTAATATACTTTACCTATTTGTAAGTAATATATGCAGGAAGCATTGTGCTGAAGAGCTGGCAATCTGTTTTGATCTTCCTGCAGCATACAATGTAGATTTGCACTGTGGTTGAGCTTAGGTGTAAGTGTCAGCAATGTGTGCAGTGTGTAGTGTAAATAGGCTGCGTGTGCGAGGGAAGCCGTTAGTGTATTTCCGCATTCTGTAAGTTAGTGTTGTAAAATGGCGGCGAATGTGTATGTGGTACGAGGGTGTGGATGAATTGGCGTCCTTGCTAAAAGTTTATATTGTACATCGTACGGCTTTTTGCAAAAGCTGTATGTGCTTGGTGGTGTTTTGCGGCTTTAGGGTCCTGTAGCCTCGTTTTCGTTTTTTTCGGCGGCCATTTTTTCTCTCGCTTAGGGGATTTTCGTGTGTCTAAACTCTGTAATTCGGACTTAAATTGAGGTGTGACTTCACTTGCCGAGGTCCTGGCTGCCCCCCCCCCCCCCCCCCCTTGCTGTTGGTAAGCTTTTTATGTCATTTTTGTGTGTATTTTTGCAAGTTGGTAATGTATTTTTTCTAAGTCCTGCGTCTCGTATTTTTTTGCTTAAGTCCTTATGTATTGATTGCGTGTTGGATGTTTTTTTTTCAAAGTCCCGCTTCTGTGGGTGTTTGTAACTGCTTCTGAGGCGCCGTAGAGCCTCCACCTCCCCAAATGCGGCCCGAACTGCGGCCCGCGTTTCTATTCTATGTGATATATATATATAGATGTATGTGTGTGTATATATATATTATGTGTGTGGATATATATATATATATATATATATATATATATATATATATAGCGTGCTGGGGACCCGCACATCACTATTGTTTATATTCTGCCCACTGGAGAAGGAACTGGCAACCCACTCCATTATCTCTACCATGAAAACCAAGTGGATCAGCATTGTGGGCTGTCTATGAGGTCATGTGTGATATTCAAGTCTAGGGGGGTTCGGTTATTTAATATTACCATATTCAGGGTACAAGTACCACTCTTAGCACCCGCAATACATTGATCTCATATGCTTATTAGGGAGTCTGATTATGTGGTGCTATTGACCTTACACCCAACATAATTTCCCCCTTTTATTGTCTAATAGCGCGTGCATAACTGAATTTACGGGTCCGGATAGGATGTTACCCTTGAGGTGGCAGTTTCCAATCGCAGGTTCAGGGTTGCACGCTACAACCACACTAGGTATGGTGCTGCTAGTACCTTGTTTTAAGCATGATCGGCTTACCGCCCTTATGGAGCTGCCTAGCACATGGGCCAAAAGTCCATATCAGGGTCAGGTTACCGGGGTGGTCCCAAGGGGCGTGGTTATGCAGGGTGTAGAGGCCTTAGGAGCTATAGGGCCAATTCTTCTCTATGGCGTTCTCCTTAGTTGGGGCAATGCCCAGGTTCAGGTTTAGTGCCATAGCTTACTAATCGGGCTTTATTGACTTATCCGACTGGGTATTGGCGCTGTATAGAAAGACTCTGGTAGGAGAGTCTAGATGAGGTGTGAAAGTATCAATCGATACTTAGGAGCGCAGTGTCCGGCAACTGGGGCCTAGGGGTGCTAGGTCGTCGGTGTGTTGGCGGGTGGCATTCATATATAGGTATTTGTCATGGGCCTGCCAGATAGGTTTTAGAATAGTTATGTTATGGTGTGGACGGTTGCAACTTGTTCTCGGTTTTCGGGGTAAATTCCCTTTCAAGGCAGTCCATCAGGTGTTAGTTATAGGGGACATAATTCCATCTGTCTCCCAGGGTGTTTAGGTACATTCATGGGGTCATGTTGGTATGTCGGCAGGGTTAGGGTTCAATGATCAATGGAATGTTCGATGCATTCTCCTCTAATATGTGGGGAACTTTTTGTGGCATTCTGGCAAATACAGTTGTGGTTCAGATCGGAGGGTCCATTTTCCCTGCTATGAAGGTCGGGTTGAGTGGTATCTCCTATTGGGTTGTGTTATCAGCTGGGATGTTGTATAATCTGCCAGGGTTTACCCACTGTGGGGAAGTCTGTGTTTAATCATGATAGGTTAGAGGGAATTGTGTTTAACCCTGATCCGTACTTACAAACTGGGCCTTGGGGTGGCCTGTCCTTAATGACAGAGGCGGCAGCAGGAAAAATTCTCCCCTAACGGTTGTGCAGTAAAATACTTTAATAATTAATCTTCTTTTTCTAGTGTTGCAATGTTTTAATGTTCTCTTTAAGTGTTTTTAATATAATTTTCATGTATTGTAATGTCTCTTTAAGAGACCTCAGAGAGCTGTGTGTTATTAACAAGGCTTATTACTGGTGTCATTGCCTGGCCTCACCCTCTATTCCCCTCAGATCTACAAACTAATATCAGGAGCAATGTGAGCCTTTGCCATTTACCTGTCAGTCATCCTCCTATGGCTATTATTGACTAGGAACTTGCCCATCAAAAATGACGTTGCTGTTTCCCACACAATGTGAGGCTTTTGGTCCTCTGAGCACCTTTTGGCACTCATTGCGAGCCTCTCCCCCTGTGTACTTCAAGTGTCCTGCTTTGCACTGACCACCTTCAGCGTTCATCGCGAGCCCCACGCTAAGTGCCTTAAGCTCTCATTGCAAGCCTTTCCCGCTTGCGGTGCTCATAGTTTTCATACTGTTTCAAAAATTTCACGTTTTATTAAATATTCTTGCAATCTCACTCCCAAGCTTTTTGTGTCTCCCCCTGTGTTGTGTGTGTGTGTGTTATAATTTTTTGTACATTATTTTTTTTTTTTGGTGGGTTTTTAGAGTTACACGCTTGAACAGTGCTTCTTGAGGCTCACATGTGTGACGGCGGCATTGGCTGCACAGCTGCTTCGCCGGCGCTTTGCGAGGCTCGCGTTGCGCCCTCGGGACACAAAGTGTGACCAACATTCTAAGCGTTCCCAACACTGACAACTATAATAGTGATGGCTGCAGCAGCAGTGCGCATGTGCAAGTTCCACACATTAAACACCATATGGTCAGCAGTGTTCCACCTACACAGGAGACAGTTGATTGGCTGATGAATGTATTCAGCATGAGAGGGACAGAAGGAGGGGAGCCAGCACATCATTATTTATAACTTGATCTTGACTGGATGCAGTCCGGAATCAACGACATCCAACGACACTAAACCCAAGTTTGATTCTTCAATAGCTGGCATAATATTTAAGGGTCTTGTAGAAGTATAACGCTTGCACATATATTTGAACTTCTGTACATTAACTCTTTCATATAAGAGCAATTTGTGTTTATGTGAAACTCCCACTTTAGTTTTTGTTTAGTTGTCAGTCGTGTCCGACTCTCTGTGAGCCTATGGACTAGTTCTAGTTCCTTCTTCAGTGGAGCGAGATTTGTCCAACCTCTCTGCTGTGACCTGACCATTTGGGTGACCCTACATCGTAGAGCTCACAGTTTCATTGAACGTACACAAGCCCCTTCACCACGACAAGGTAGTGATACAGAAGGGATCCCCATTAGTCCAATTTCTTATAATCACACTAGCGAATTGCCATAAAATTGTCATAAAATTGTACGGCAGGTAATGCTTTTTACCACACAATGTAAGGCTTTGGGTCGTCTGAGTGCCTTTGGCGCTCATTGCGAGCCTCGCACTGAGCACCTTCCTCTCCCTTGGGTTACTTTTGTTCGTCTGAGCACCTTCAGCGCTCATTGCAAGCCTCTCCCCTCGTGTCCTTTTGCTCCTCTGAGTACACTGTGCGCTGATTAAGAGCCCGGCGCTGACTGCCTTTGGCGCTCATTGCAAGCATCTCCTCTTCTTCTATTTTTATTTTTGAAATATATAATTAATTAAATAATGAATTTACTTTACCTATTTCTAATTAATATATCCAGCAATCAATACCCTGAAGAGCTAACAATCTCTTTAGATTTTCCTGCAGCATACAATGTTGAACTGTTGCTGACCTGAGGAGAAAGTGTCAGCAATGTGGCAAGTGTGCAGTATAAATAGGCTGCGTGCGCAAGGCCAAACCGTTTGATTAGTTGTGTAAAGCGGCATTTTAAAATAGTAATGTTATTAGTTTCAAGCTAGTGTTGGCGGCGATTGTGTATGTGTTATGCGGCTCTCAAACATTTTCTGTCCTTCCTAATAGTGTATTTTGTACCTCGTACGTTCCTGGGTAAGAGGTAAAGTTGTATGTGCCCGGATGTGTTTTGCTTGTTTACGGGTCATGTAGCCTCGTTTCGTTTTTTTTCGTCCGCCATTTTTTTTGTCGCTTAGGTGATTTTCGAGTGTTGAAAATCAGCAAAATCGGTTTAAATTTGCATGCAACCTCACTCCCAGACACCCTGGCTGTCCCCCTGTTTTTGGTTGTGCGCGGTTCGGTCGTTAGCTTCGTATTTTTTCTATCTCATAAGTCCCGAGGCTCGTATTTATTTATTTTTTCTAAGTCCCGCTATTGCATACAGCGCTCATCTCCACTAGTGCAAGTGATAGCAACAACCCGCAATGCTCATAACTATATATGTGATATTATAGTTGTCAGTGTTGGTGACGTTTGCAATGTTGTTAACGCACGCGAGGACCGCAAGTAGTTGCGCCACTCAACTCCAACTTAGGGTGCAATGATCGCCGAAGGCACTCATCGCACTGCAAGCCAAGAGAGGTGAGCATTTGAGGCACACAGGACTTAGGCTGCAATGAGTGAAGGCGCTCAGTGGACTGCGAGCCTCGCAAAGCCAGGCAAGCAGTTGAGGCACGTAGTTGGTTCAAACGCGTAACTCGAAAACACAGAAAGACCACCAACATAATAAAAACAAACAATAATAACACACTCACACACAGCACAGGGGGAGAGCCAGGAAGCCTGGGAGTGACGTTGCAAACTAATTGGAGACATATTTTGCAAAATCGGCTAAGCGAGGGAAAAAATGGCAGACGAAAAAGGATGAAAACGAGGCACAGCAACGCCAGGCACGCAGGACCTTGAAAATAAAACCAACGAAGGTGCTCAGAGGAGCAACAGCCTCACATTGTATGGCAAATAGCATTGCCAGCCTTACAACGTTTTCCTGTCATTTGTCAATTTCTTAGTAAAACTATAAAACTCACCTAAACATACACAATATAACTAATATAGTTCCATTTAGCCTCTTCCTATTTCTCCAAATATCTCCTGCAATTGTTTCATATAAACTTTTCCATAAAACCATAAAACCTCAAATATTTCCATAAGACCTCAAATATTACTCCATCTAACTAACTTCACCATAAAATATTTTTTCCTATAATTTCTCCTAATAATCCATTAATCTTCTCCTAAAACTACTCCTGTTATTCCTTACAATTTATTCTGTTGATAAATATAAACTCTCCACTGTAATACCCTTTCTTTCTCTATATAGCCTTTTCTTGTAAAATATATTATTGCACCTTCAGGAGACATTTATCTGTTAAACTGTGACTGTAATTCAAGAAAAGAAGCACTTGTTTGCGAAATATGTTACATACTAACAACATTAGCAGCTGTGTATGTCACAAATATTTATTTTTTTTAGAGAAGATCATACTTTTTGAAGATCATGTATATATAGATTAATACATATGTCTTGTCGTTATCACTTCCTGAGAGACAGAGCAAGAAGAGTGAAATATATATATATATATATATATATATATATATATATATATATATATATATCTCCAAAAAGCCCATCTAGCCTCTCTATTCCACCTACCTAGCTTTATTAAACATCAGGATACTCTTATATTTATCTTAGGCATGATACATTCCTCAGCTGTATTTGATGTTATGACTTCTACTGGACTATTCCACGTATTTACTACCATTTTTGTAAAATAGTACATTGGCACATGACCCCTACCTTTCCCAACTTCCAATTTTAAATTATGATCTCTTGTTCTTGCTCCTCTTTTTCTGGAAAAGACTTTTGAACTTTATTGAATCCTCTCTCTTCAGTCCCCTCTGTTCATATTCAGGTCATGACATATTTCCTTTTAAATTTGTCTCTTAGACCATGCACCATTTTACTCACCCTCCTTTGAACTGTTTCTAATACATTTGAATATCCGGTCCCCAGAACTGGACAAGATATTCTAGGTGAGGTCTAACTTGGGATTACATTAGTACCAACCTTTCTCTGCTGATTCCCCTATCTTGCTTTTCTTCCATCTTTCAATGGTGCAATATAATAGATCCCAAGTCTTTTTCCTCTTCAGTTGCTGTCATCAATTTACCATTAATTAAATATTCTACTTTTGGGGTTTTCAGTGGATATGATAGAAACAATTATAGCAAAATAATTCAAGCATGTCTGGGATACATATAAGGCTATGCTGATGGTTAATTAACACAGACTTTTTTAGGTAGAATTAGAGGATTAGATATCCTGTTGGTTCCTACATTTTGTAAATCTAAATTTTTATTACTTTACAGAGATGCCTGTAACGTATCTTTGTGCAGTAATTGTAGCCTGTCAAGTTTCGTTCATTTTTGATGGATAGTGAGTGTTTATTTATGTTTATGTAGCACTTGAGGTTACAGTGTTCTACTGTTTTAAAAATACTTTATGTTTATGCTCCAGTGGGACAAGATGACATGTGGGAGAACAGGTAAAGCAACAGGTGAGATGAGATATTGCTGGGGCCAGGGTACTCACACTAGCCCACATGACAGAGGCCTAGTTTCTGAGAGGGCAGAGGGTGAAAGTTCAAGGTCTATGCTATCTCCTCAAACATTCCTATTACTGTATTTTTACTGGAAAAGGGAGCCAAGGGAAACCCTCCCTATTTTTATTATTGTTATTTTATTATTATTATCTTTATCTATATAGCGCCAACATATTCGGTAGCTCTGTACAGGGGTTTCGTACATGGCAAAAAACAAACTTAACACCTTTTAAAGAATGGAGGGCCCTGTTTTTGAGCTTATAATCAAATGTACATATTGCTTGTTTCCAAGGCACGGACACAAGATTGAAAACTTGCAAACCTACAGTCTAAGGGTTTAGGTGTGATACAAGAGGGTGACAAATGCAAGATGGCACAGTGAGAGCAATTTGTTTAGTCAATTGGAGGGGTCTGTGAGCTGTACTGTAGATTGTGGGTGTAAGTGTTATTAAGCTGTGGAGTGTGCAGTTGTAATTATTAAGGCTGAAGGTGATAAGATTTTTTAAACAGGTGTAATTTTTTTAAGGTTTTGAGGCAGGAAGATAGTCTAATAGAGCGGGGGAAGGAATTCCAAATAGTAGGGGCAGCACAAGAAAAGTCTTGAAGACAGGAGTGAAAGGAAATGATAAAAGAGGAGGAAAGAAGAGCAGAACGAAGGGGCGGTTGGGAGAGTATTTTGAAACAAGAGCAGAGATATAAGGGGGTGCATTGTTGTTGAGGGCTTTATATGTTAGGGTAATGATTTTAAATGTGATTCGGGAATCTATGGGAAGCCAGTGGAGTGATTGACAGAGAGGAGCTGCAGACACTGATCGTTTGGTATTGAATATGAGTCTAGCGGAGGCGTTCATTATGGATTGGAGGAGAGACAGACAAGAGATGGGTAGGCCAGCAAGGAGTGAATTGCAGTAGTCGAGTCGAGATATGATGAGAGAGTGTATTAGAGTTTTAGCTGTGTCTTGTGTAAGATAATGACGAATTTTGGAGATGTTTTTTAGGTGAAACTGACAAGATTTTGTTATTGATTATATGTGAGGAATAAAAGAGAGGGAAGGGTCCAGTAGAACCCCAAGACAACGGGCCTGGGAGGTGGGAGTGATGATGGTGTTGTCAACAGTGAGAGATATTTGAGGAGTGGGAGCTGTAGTAGAGGGTGGAAAGATTAGGAGTTTGACATGTTGAGTTTGAGTTGACGGGTAGCCATCCAGGAGGATATGCTAGAGAGGCAGTTAGAAACTTGAGTTAAAAGAGAGGGGGATAGATTGGGTGCAGAGGTAGATTTGAGTATCAACTACATAGAGATGTAAATGAAATCCAAAGGATTTTATGAGGGTGCAGAGGGAGGAGGTGTAGATGGAGAAGAGGAGGGAGCCTAGACAGAAGGAGAGGTGAAGAAGAGGTGCCAGAGAAGGAGACGCTAAATGTATTACATAGGATGTGAACCATGAAAGAGCTGTGCCCTGGATGCCAAATGAGCGGAGAGTTTGGATTACAAGAGGGTTGACACCTGTGTCGAAGGCAGCAGAGAAATCCAGGAGAATTAGAATGGAGAAGTGACCCTTTGATTTGGTAGTTAGCAAGTCATTGGTGACTTTTGTGAAGGCTGTTTCTGTTGAGTGTTGGGCTCAGAAAGCAGATTGGAAGGGGTCAAGAAGGAAATTGGAGGAAATAAATTGAGACAAGCCGCTCAAGCACTTTAGAAGCCAAGGGAAGTAGTGAGATAGGGCAGTAGTTGGAGGCAGAAGCTGGAGGGCTTCAGATGAGGGCTTCTTGAGAATGGGTGTAATTATGGCGTGTTTTAAAGAGGATGGAAAAATTGCCAGTGTTTCGGGAGAGTGTGACTTGATGTGTGAGAGCTAGGATAAGTGTGGTGGATAGGGGAGGGATTAGCTGTGATGGAATAGGATCATGTGGACATGTTGTAAGGTGAGAGGTTGATAACGTAGATACTTCATCCTCGGTTACAGGGTAAAAGGAATCCATAGTGGAGGAGGGATTGGGGAAGGGTAAGGGCTAGGTTTGTGGAGGGAATGGTGGGATAGGGCCAAGCTGGGAGGAGAGCTCATTACGGATGGTTTCAATTTTGTTTTTAAAGTGGCTGGCAAAGTCATGAGCAGTGAGACAAGAAGGGGCAGGAGGTGGGGTTGGGCAAAGAAGGGTATTGAATCTAGTAAGTAAACGTTTAGGGTTGGAGGACAGGTTTGATATTAGCGATGAGAAGTAGTGTTGTTTGGCAAGATTGAGGGCAGAGAAGTAGGAGCGCAAGGTAAACTTGTAGTGGAGAAAGTCTGCTGAAGTGCGAGATTTCCTCTATAGTCATTCTGCAGTGCGTGAGCATCTCTGTAGATAGCGTGTTTGTGTAGTGTGCCATGGTTGTGGATGAGAGCGGTGGTGTTTGCTTGTGATTATGGGGGCAAGAGAGTCAAGGGTGGAGGTTAGAGTAGTGTTGTACTATGAAGTGGCGATGTCAGGGCAGGCAAGGGTGGTGAGGGGGCTGAGAAGGTGTTTTAGTACATTAGAAAATCGTTGCAGGTTGAGTGCTTGCAGGTTTCTGCGTGTTCTGGTGGCAGGATTTGAATAAGGGTGGTGAGCGGAAGATGAGGTGATAGATCACAGCTACTCGCAGAGGGATGGGAGAGAAGATGCGGATAGTGTGGACTTCAAAAGATGAGAATTGGAGAGAGGGAACAGGGGGTATGCAGTGATACGTGCAGCGAGAGGATAGTAGTATGCCCACACCTCCACCTTGTTTGTTCCTAGGTCTAGGAGTGTGGCGGAAGTGTAGACCACCATAAGGGAGTGCAGCAGGGGAGGCAGAGTCAGATGTGTGAGCCAGGTTTCCGTGATAGCCAGCAAATTGAGGGAGTTGGAAATGAAGAGATCATGAATGAAGGTAATTGCTACAGCAGCTGAAGATGGAGATCTGTCCACCAGTGCCACGACAACACACCTCTTTTGATAATTTGAGGAAGGATATGCCTAACTGGCTTCACTGGTGGAATTCCTCTTACTGTCTTTCCTGCTACAGTGTGCCACCTTGTAATGAAATTCAAGGTAGCTGGTAACCAGGATTCAGAAGGGAACCTGCCATGCTAAAACTAACAAGTTGGGCAACAAATATGCAAGGAGCATAGGGGTCAAGTGGGAAGGTTTACACTTACGGGCTGGAAAAGCATTGGGGTCAAATGGATCGGTTTACACTGTTGGGCCCATTAGAAACCTGTGGCATTTCTGATAACAGTGGGATAAAACGCCAACAATCACTGGCAGATACTAGCAACAAAAGTTCTAGCTAGTATTTGAAGATCTAGCTTGGTTCATCAAGTAGTGATGGCAACAAATATGCAAAGGGCATAGGGGTCAAGTGGGTAGGTTTACATTTTTGGACTGGAAAGGCATTGGGGTCAAATGAGTAGGTTTACACCGTTGGGCCCATTAGAAACCTGTGTCATTTCTGATAACAATGGGATAAAATGCCAACAATCACTGGCAGACAAAAGTTTTAGCTAGTATTCGAAGATCTAGCTTGGTTCATCAAGTAGTGATATAGAAAACAATGTTGTTGTTTTTTCCATTCATAGTTACATAGTTACATAGTAATTAAGGTTGAAAAAAGACTTTCAGTCCATCAAGTTCAACCTTTTAAGATCTCCTCTGATCTGCAATATGCGGTTTAAATATTAATTAATTTGTTGTTAATTAATTATTAATCAATTATTTAATTATTTATTTTTTATTTTATTTTTAATTATTAATTAATCCAGAGGAAGGCAAACAGAAAAAAAAAACCCAAGTGAGACTTAGACAATCGTCTCAAACGGGAAAAAAATGATTTCCTTCCTGACCCCAGATACTGGCGATCAGATTTCTCCCTGGATCAATACTGTCTCTCTAATTATCCATGATAACACTGAATTCCCTTTTTAATTAGAAATAAAACCAGTCCCCTTTTAAAGTTATCTATCGAATCCGCGGTCACCACCTCCTCTGGTAGAGAATTCCACAGATTAATCTCCCTTACTGTGAAGAACCCTTTTCTTTCTTTAAGGTGGAATCTTTTTACTTCTAACCTCAATGGATGTCTTGTCAGTTTAAAACCTCTTGGCACAAAAAGTTCCCTTGACAAATCTTTACACTGACCCTGGATGTATTTATATAAGGTAATCATATCTCCTCTTAGACGCCTTTTTTCTAGAGAAAACAAGTTTAATTTGGTAAGTCTTTCTTCATAACTTAGCCCCTTCATTCTCCTTATTAGTTTTGTTACCCTCCTCTGTACCTTTTCCAGCTCTAAAATGTCCTTTTTATGAAGTGGTGCCCAAAATTGTACTCCATATTCTAAATTAGGGAGTACTAGAGATTTGTATAGTGGCAGAATTATATTTGCTTCCCTTGCTCCTATACCCTTCTTAATACATGCTAATATTTTATTTGCCTTTGCAGGTGCTGCTTGGCTTTGAGCGCTCTTACCTAGGTGGTTGTCCACAAGCACTCCCAAATCCCTTTCAATATCTGATACACCTAGATTTGCTCCATTAAGATTATACATTGCATGGCTATTTTTCCTTTCCAGATGCATAACTTTACATTTATTCATTTTAACTCATCTGCCATTTAGATGCCCATTCCTCATTTTTATGTAAATCCCTTTGGAGGGAAAGCACATAATTATCTGATTTAATAGTGTTTTTGTTGGGCAGTTCTCTAGAGATCCCTTGTGGCACATGTTCAGTGAGGATGATTTCAGTGATAATGATGCATCATGGTCACTTACTGGACTTCCGCCTGTTGCAACCAATGCATCAGTTTACTTGTCAGGCATTGCTCTATACCGTCCCATGGATCACTAAATGTAATATTTTATTGAGCCAAATCAGACATTTCATGAGCACAGTGTGGGGCTATCCTAAATTATAGTTTACAGCCTTTGAACACCCGCACATGGTTGCCATTCACATGTAATGGCAGTAACATGGTTAGTAGGCAGCAGCATGCCCAATTCACTTTTAGGAGCCCCTTGGGTATGCAAGAGTTGAAGAAACTTATATGAGTAGGTCTTATATTGACAGATGATAATTTCTCAAAGAGCCAATAAGTGCAGAAACCTTGTATTTGGAGGAAAATATGATATAAGTAAGATATAACAATCTTAGCAGCTATTTACAGCAAGAGCATGAATGCATTTTAGAAAAAAATCCTACATTTAGCAGACTGTTTGTTTTTGTTATGGGTGCCTCCGTCTTAAACTACTACTTGGCACAGAACTTGAAGGGAGGTTATCCTACTGGAAGTTGCACTTGTATTTAGCTTTATAATCTTCATGGTAGAAGTCTTTAAATACAACTAAATACAGATCTTAAGCATATGCATCTAATTCTGTTAGGAATAAAACCAAATGACTATTACCACTAAAGCTAAATTGGATACAATAAACATTAAGGCCTGTATTTGTTAAAACTCTAAAACATTTGTCAAGTTCTTTATATGGGCATACAGTAAATATGACTCAATATTAATCCTTTAACAACTACATTGAGATAATGTTTATTAAATATGATTGTGAGCCAAGCTTTTGCTTGTAGCTATTTTGGGTTAAATAAACCTTTTGCTCTTAACTGGCTGTGTATTTTTAGAACACACATCTTTCACTGGTTTAAGTACAATACCAATTTACATGTGCCTAACATACAGTGTTTCAGGAAAACTAAAAATTAAACATCCAAGCGGCTCATTCTAATGTCAATAGTGTGTTTAAGATATTACAAAAATACTTTCATGGTCTTTGTCTTCATCCTGTAGAATAGCTCCACCTTCCCTTAGTGTGAAAATGGTGGTTTCATTTTTTCAGCCAAGCAAGTTCTGAAAAGTTTTTGATCAATCATTCATGTGTGCCTCAGTACACAATAAGTAATGGGGGAAGGAAGTCATATACGGGAATGGTAGGAATAAATTGAACAGCCATTCATCAGCAGCCTGGGATATAGTAAAGACAGTGCCGAAGCTAGGGAATGGAGGGCCCTGGTGCAAGAAAAAAATGTCTCCCCCCCCGAGCTGCCCCCCTTCCACAATGCAAAACATTTTTGAGACATTATATTGTAAAATTAGATAGAAAGATAATTGGGTAGGGTCTTCATTTTATTATAATTTATGACACACTAAAATTTTTATCTCATGGTTTTTATTTTCTCGGAAAAAAAAAATAAAGCTTATTTTACACTGACGACATGATGGATGGTGGTGTCTGACTGTCTACAAGTCAGCCAGTGCAATGCAAGAGAGTGTGTGCAAGGGTTGGGAGGAGAGAGACACTTGGGGCAAAGGAGACTGCCAGTGCAAAATAGAAAAGAGATACTACGAACAAGAGGAGAGAGAGCCAGAGCAAGGGAGTTAATAGAGCGCCAGGGAAATGGACTGAAGTCTATATGAGAGAGACAATGCAAGGGCCTAACTCAGTGGCGTAGCTAGAGCTTTTGATGCCCGGGGCTGACCCTGAGTGAGGTTTTGAATGTTTTGAGGCAGGAGGACAATCTGTTGGAGCGAGGCAAGAAGTTCCAGAGAATAGGGGCAGCAAGGCGAGAATGAGAAGAGGTGACAAGAGTTATAGAAAGAAAAAAGTTATTAGCAGAATGAAGAGGGCGTTTGGGGGAATATTTGGAGATGAGGGCAGAGATGTAGGCTGGAGACTTCGTCCTCTGTAGTCCGGTCAAAGCAGTTCATTGTGGCTGTGGGATTGGGGAAGGGAGAAGACTGGGTGTTGGTTGAGAGGGTGGAGTGTGTAAACCACTATGAGAGGAGAGTTCATTGCAAATGTTTTATATTTTATGCATAAAATGGTCGGCGAAGTCTTCAGCTGTGAGAGAGGAAGTGATGGGAGGAGGGGGTGGGCAGAGGAGAGTATTGAAAGTGGAGAACAGGCGCTTATGGTTAGAGAACAGAATTGATATTAGTGATGTGAAGTAGTGTTGTTTGGCAAGCTTGAAGGCGGAGGAATAGGAGCGTAACATAAATTTGTAGTGGAGGAAATCTGCTGAAGTGTGTGATTTCCTCCATAGTCGTTCAGCAGTGCGGGAGCACCTCTGGATGTATCGTGTGTGTAGTGTGCCATGGTTGTGGATAAGAGCGAGGGCATCTGCATGCGGTTATGGGGACCAGAGTGTCAAGGGTGGAAGAGAGAATAGAGATGTAGAGTGTCTCCCCCTTACCTCTCTCTCCCTCCATGTATCTCCCTCTTTCCCCATGCCTCTCCCTCTTGCCTCTCTCTTTACATCCATTTCTCCCCCCATGCCTCCCTCTCCCCCATGTCTCCCCCTCTCCTTCCATGTCCCCCCTCTACTTCCATGTCTCCCCCTTACCTTTCTCTCCCTCCCATGTCTCTCCCTCTTTCCCCTTGCCTCTATCCCCATGCCTCTACCTCTCTCACCGTGTTCACCCCTCTCCCCAATGTCTCCGCTCTCCCTCCATGTCCCCCCCTTACCTCTCTCTCTCCCCCTCCATGTGTCTTTCCCCTTGCCTCTCTCCCCCTTGCCTCTCCCTTTACATCCATGTCTCCCTCTCCCCATGTCTCCCCCTCTCCCCCCATGTCTCCCCCTCCATGTCTCCTCCTTACCTCTATCTCCCTCCATGTGTTTCCCTCTTCCCCATGCCTCCCTCTCTCCCCCATGTTTTCCCCTCTCCCTCCATGTCTTCCCCTTCCCTTTCTCTCCCTCCATGTGTCTCCATTTTCCCCCTTTGCCTCTCTTCCTCATGCCTCTCCCTCCCTCCACGTCTCCTTCTCTCCTCCCATGCCTCCCTCTCCCCCTCTATGTCTCCCCCTCTCCTCTATGTCTCCCCCTCTCCCCCATGCCTCTCCCTGTCTCTTACCTCCTGCTCTGTGCTGCCGGTCCGCTGGCTCTTCACCCTTCTGGCTCCTCCCCCTGCCAGCAGACACAAGCAGAGAGCAGGGGACAGGGGAATCAGGCTAGTCCATTTCCGAAACGAGGAGGGGAGGTTTTTGCTGTGAGGGGTCCGAGCACCAGTTGTTGGGGCCCAGGGGAATGCCAGTTACAATGTGCATAATAGTGTACAGGCTGCAGGGGGCCACAAAACGTAAAATTAAAAATAAATAAATACTAAAAAAAAAAAGACAGCACTAGCCGATTACTCATGCAGCAGCCAGTAGGCAGGATACACTTTGTATGTAAAAAGAGGCTTACAACTTTAGATTTTTTATCTGTTGGTAGTGTCATTTAAAAAAATACATAATTTTAACACATAATCTTGGGCCCTATCACAAGATTATATATGATTAAACGAGGAGCACTAACAGTGAGTTAAATTGCCCTTTAAAGTTAATGACACAATTTCATTTTTGATAACACCCATTAAGAAAGGGGATCTCAAAACAACAGTGACTGCCGCTGTGTGTTACAAAGTTATGTTCATTTTTAAATCAAATTTCAAACAAATCACACTAATTTTAAACAGACTGTTCAATTTTAACTCTGTTCTGTGTCAATAACCTCACTTTTCTACATTATTGTATAGGTATGCTCTTTTGACTGTAAACAGTTTAGCAAGCAATGCCACATTTGCTGCCAATCCTGTTTTTCTAAGGACTTTCACATTTTTTGGATTTTTGGGCCAAAATGTCAATCTTCCAGCAATATACCAGTTTCAGAGCAGGAAGTGTGAAAGTAGTTAAGTAGTTTAAAACCGTTCCTCACACGTCTCTCTCTTGGAACTTATTCTGATAACATAAACAGTTTATAATATAAATGGTAAAACAGAATACAGCCCCTGGTTATCATTGGCTCATTCGTTTCTTATTACATTATTTTTTGTGTTAAGTATTTTTATTGACAAGTCCAGAGGAAACAGAAGAATATATTCTATAATTAGTAAAGCAATATCTTTGTAAAAAATAACAGTATACAATGACTCGTGATCTAGATTGTTCTTATACAATGGACCCCGGGCAATTGTAAAATTATATAAAGATAAGAAGTATTAAGCAAAACTTCAGTTAAAGGAATTTGGAAGGGTTCTGTGTTTTACTAGGGATATAATACACCTATGAATTTATTTGCTTTATGTACTTTGTTTTATTAAGTAGCAACTAAAAGATCAACTTTATATGCAACTAGCGACTTGCCCGTCAAAAAAAGGGCAATAGAATTGTAAGGCAGGTAATGCAGTATTTTGGTGGTGTGAGTACCGTCGGCGCTCATTGCGAGCCTCTTGGTTGGTGTATGTTTGGTTATGAGAGCTCCTTTGGCGCTGATTGTAAGGTTTGCGCTGATGGTCTTTTGGCTGGCATTGTGAGCCATTGTGGTGTAGTTGTGGTTCTGTAAATACCGTTGGAGCTGCTTGTGAGGCTCGTGCTGATCGCCTTTATCGTTTATTGTGATTCTGTAATTTTTGTATTTGGTTTTCTCTGTGAATGTATTTTTTTGTGTAAATTAATTAATTATTAAAGTTATAAATTAATATACTTTACCTATTTGTAAATTATATATGCAGGAAGCAATATGTTGAAGAGCTAACAATCTGTTTTGATGTTTCTGCAGCATACAATGTAGATTTGCACTGTTGGTGAGCTGAGGTGTAAGTGTCAGCAATGTCTGCAGTGTGTAGTGTAAATAGACTGTGTGCGCGAGGGGAAACCGTTTGTTTAGCTTTGGAGTTCCGCATTTTGTAATGTTAATGTTATTAGTGTTCAGTTAGTGTCGTAATATGGCTGTGGTATGTGTTAGGCGGGTGTGGAGCATTTAGCATGCTTCCTAATAGTGTATTTAGTAGGTCGTACAGGTCTGTGTAAAGGTCGTATGTGCTTGGCGGTTCTTTACGAGCCCGCAGTTTCCACGTTGAGTTACCAACAGATTTTGGCAAGTCCGGCTGCTGATATGTGATAGGCAAACTGCATATATTTTGTTTTTGAAAAATGCAAAATGATTGACCAAAACTACTTTAAATATATTCTAAATTACATATACCCCACTCCAATTGTCATAAAACATAACAAATCAAGGCCTCGGCATTATCTACAAAAACAGACTTGCTTACAGTAAGATGCAAAGATTATGGCCACACTTTGTCCTATTGTGGCTTTTTGCAACAACTTATATGTAAGAAATGCTATTTGGACAGTCCATTTAATAAATAATTTTAGTTTGTTTAAAAATGATTACTTGCTTTCTATAAATATATATTATAATTTAGAAAAAATATATATTTTAAAGGTAGCAATCTGAAACTCAAAATTCTTCTCTATACCACAATGTCTGACCCTCTCAAGGTCTTGTGTGTAACTGCTTTCAGCTGACGCTCTTCAGGATACACAATGTTCCTTGAGAGGGTCACAAAAATCGTGCTTCTTCCCTTCAGAAATTTAGCGACCATTGAAGCATTTGCAAATTAATAGGCTTCCTGGAACACAGCTTGGTCCCAGCATCTGATCTGGGACGTTCTGTATTTATACACCAGATCTACGCTCCCCATGCCTTTCCATGTCATGCTGGTTTCCTGATGACTCCCCCATGCTCTGCTGTACTGATGTAATGTCACTGAATTTCTTATATACAGAGCGCCAAACACAGGGCCCTATGCTAATCATGGAAAAAGCAATTACGAGTGCCGTAGTAGCACAGAAAATCCTACCTAGCTATCTTAATCACCCCTCCAGTAAAAATTGCAATAGAACTGCTACGACTCACTGCTGCAAGCCGTAACTGTGATTTACGGCACTCCTTTCCATTGATTTTTGGCCTAAAAATTACGAGTTACTCCAGGAGACCTTTCCCTCAATACTGTATGCTAATAACACTTTACGGATCACTCACAAATCATGGCACTGCCATAAATGCAAAAAGCAGAATAAAGATTTATGTGAACCAGACAACTTACAAGTGGTTTTCAAACCCTTTCTGAGTCCCCCATAAGCATTTACAATTACATTATAGCAAAAAAGGCAATATAAAATGATGACATTTCAACATTATTTGACACGTAACAATCCAATATCAACATATGTTAAATGAAAAATATGATATGGTATTATTAAGGCTGTTTTATAATACAAAATCCAGGGTAACACACAACCCAGTACTCAAGGGGTTAATACACGTCACAAAATCTCTTTGCCTAGGAACAAATGCTCTAATGCATTGTCTATAAATATATCATAATATAACACAATATATATACACCTTTATTTATTGAAGCTTTAAATACAGTTGTCATACCTTTTTAATATCAAAATATATTAATACATATATTTGTTAAGCCTCCCCCCCTCTACCTCTCCCACCCTCTACTTTATTGGCTTCGTGATGAGCGCCTTTGGCGCTCATTACAGGCCTCGCAATGAGCGCCTTTGGCGCTTATTGCGAGTCTCTCCCCCTGTCTACTTCCTCGCTTGTGTCTCATTTCCCTCCCTCCTCTATCTCCCTTGTGTCTCCTTCCCTCCCTGTGTTTTTAACCCCCCTCCCTCCTATGTGTCTCTTTCCCCCTTTCCTGTGTCTCTTTCCCCCTCTCCCTCCCCTGTGCTTAAACCCCCCTCCCCTGTGTTTTATCCCCCCTCCCCTGTTTCTCTTTCCCACCGCCCCCCTCTGCCTCTTCCCCCCTCCCTCGTGTCTCCCTTATTTCCCCCCATTTCCCTCCCCTGTGTATCTTTCCCCCTCCTCTCCCTCCCCTGTGTCTCTTCCCCCTCCTCTCACTCCCCTGTCTCTTCCCCCCTCCTCTCACTCCCCGGTGTCTCTTCCCCCCTCCTCTGCCTCCCCTGTGTCTCTTTTTCCCCCTGTGTCTCTTCCCCACCTCTCCCTCCCCTGTGTCTGTTCCCCCCTCTCCCTCCCATGTGTCTCTTTCCATCTCCCCTGTGTCTCTTTCCCCCTCCTCTCCCTCCCCTGTGTCTCTTTCCCTCCTGTGTCTCTTCCACACCTCTCCCTCTCCTGTGTCTGTTCCCCCCACCCCTGTGTCTGTTCACCCCTCGACGTGTATCTTCCCCCTCTCCCTCCCATGTGTCTCTTTCCCCCTCCCATGTGTCTGATTCCCCTCCCCTGTGTCTCTTTCCCCCTCCCCAGGGTCTCTCTTCCCTCCCTCCCATGTGTCTCTTCCCTCCCTCCCATGTGTCTCTTCCCTCCCTCCCATGTGTCTCTTTCCCCCTCCCTCCCTGTGTCTCTTACCCCCTCTCCCTCCTCTGTCTTTACCCCCTCCCCTGTGTCTCTTTCCTCCCTGTACCCCCGTGTCTCTTCCCCCTCCCTTGTGTCCACCCCCCATTTACCTCCCCTGTGTCTTTTCCCCCTCCCCTGTGTCTTTTTCCTCTTCCTCTCCCTCCCCTGTATTTCTTCCCCTTCCTCTCACTCCTCTGTGTCTCTTCCCCCTTCTCTCACTCCCCTGTGTCTATCCCCCCTCCTCCCCTGTGGGTCTCTCCCCCCTCCTCCCCTGTGTGCCTATACCCTGTGTGTCTGTCCCCTCCTCCCCTGTGTGCCTCTCCCCTGTGTGTCTCTCCCCTCCTCCCCTGTGTTTCTATGCCCTCTGTAATGGAATCCATCACTGTTTTACCCTGTTTCATTATTATTATTATGGTTTAAATATGATCCTACTATTATACTGTATGTATGTTGGTTTATGCTCTGCAGAATATTAGCCCAGACTATTGCAGACCTGGGCATAATAGATAATCCTATTACAGAGACTCCTCATAAGATAAGGAAGTCTATAGTTTAAAGTGTTTTCATTCTCAGCCATAAGAACAAAGAAGGATGATCTAATCCATGTCTGATTGTATCAAAGTTGCCAGGTAGCCTCAGGGAGGTGTGACCCACCTATTGTCCCTCTATGTGTTTTGTGTGGCCAACTATGAGGGATGTGTATTGCCTGTGAAATGTCTGTGTGTTATGGGTAAAAGATACTTTTACTAACTTTTGAACCCCTGGCCTGATTCATGCCATTTTTTTATATGTTGTTCCACAATTTATGTTGTTCATAAAAATGTAAGATTTATTTATGTACTATGTAAAATCATAAAGTTATAAAAAGGGATAAAAATGTGTTAGTTTTAGCTGGGAGATAATTGAGTAGATACAGTAATAAACTCAATTATCTCCCAAGCAGGAGGGGAGGGAAACTGTGGGCGTTACTATACCTTCCCCTGGGTGTGTTCTGTTTACCTGACTGTAATAAAAACCAGGCTGGGTGTGCGAGCAAGAGAGTTCTACTTGACCCTTCAAAATGTAGCCTCGTCTCGTTCTTGGAGGGGATTGCTATATCATACTGGGGATTGCTATGCTTTTGCATACTCCCTTGAGCTGTAACTACTGAACCCTTGTTCCTGATGTACTCTCCTTGTAGGAGAGGTCTTCCCCACACGATCCTGGATGCTGGAGATTCATACAGGGTGGAAGGAAGACGGCGCGGCACCAGTTAAGCTACAGCGGTTGTGGAGTCTTTGGTGGTTGTGGTGTCCGGTGCGGTGCTTGTAGTCCTCGACGCAAACTAGGACGCGTCCATCAACGGACGTACCCGGTCGGTGTGCCAGGAGATCCGTTACATTGGCTGGCAGTGGTGGGATGGCGTCCTAGTGAGAGGAAAAGCAGCCCGGAGACACTGGTAACGTTTGGAGTTACAAATTGAGGGCAACGCTAGTATCCGTACAGCGCCCCTGGCTACAGCAGGATGGAACCGGCTAGTTTTCGGACAGCGTTCCATGATGAGGAGGAGGAGGCGGCCGCGGACTACAGGGATGCAGACATAAAGGAACTCTGGTATGATGCCCTGGAAGATGCCCAATGGCGGCGAGGTGAGAGCCTCCCCAGTGATGAGCAGCGGCTACAGAAGCGTGTGGCAATGCGGATGTATCTATTGGGAGAGCAGCCCCTGGATGAGTGGGTGACAAGACTAGAGACCCTGTTATGGCGAGAGATCTGGCTAGACAACGCATACCAGGCCCTCTGGTGGCATACCGTTCGACTTACCCCCTGGACGTCCGAACACGACTTACCGGAGGGGAAGGATTATGATGGCCCGGGTTTATTATGGGATGCCTTGGAGGACGACATTGATCTTGGCAGCACGGAGGGGTCTAGGTTTTGGGACATCTACGACTACCGGGTGGGCATGTATGTCTGGGATGACGAAGGCGAGGTGAGCAAAGACATGACACACCTGGTAACGAGAGAGTGGGAGCTGGAGCAGGACTACCAACACCTGCTCAGCTTCGTGCAGCCCCAACCTACTCGACAAGCAGAACCAGACTTCATTGACTGGTCCTGGGATGACCTCCAGATGGCAGGTAGAGATGGGACCGAGGTCTCTCTACCGGCCCTACAGGGGGCAGAAGGTGTCGTCCTTCCCCCCCAGCGGCAGTGTGAACCCCGGGGGGCAGAAGGTGTCGTCCTTCCCCCCCAGCGGCAGTGTGAACCCCGGGGGGCAGAAGGTGTCGTCCTTCCCCCCCAGCGGCAGTGTGAACCCCAGGGGGCAGAAGGTGTCGTCCTTCCCCCCCAGTGGCAGTGTCAACCCCAGGGGACAGAAGGTGTCGCCCTTCCCCCCCAGCGGCAGTGTGAACCACAGGGGGCAGATGGTGTCGTCCTTCCCCTCCAGCGGCAGTGTGAACCCCAGGGGGGCAGAAGGTGTCGTCCTTCCCCCCCAGCGGCAGTGTGAACCCCAGGGGGCAGAAGGTGTCGTCCTTCCCCCCCAGCGGCAGTGTGAACCCCAGGGGGCAGAAGGTGTCGTCCTTCTCCCCCAGCGGCAGTGTGAACCCCAGGGGGCAGAAGGTGTCGCCCTTCCCCCCCAGCGGCAGTGTGAACCCCAGGGGGCAGAAGGTGTCGCCCTTCCCCCCCCAGCAGCAGTGTGAACCCCAGGGGGCAGAAGGTGTCGTCCTTCCCCCCCAGTGGCAGTGTGAACCCCAGGGGGCAGAAGGTGTCGTCCTTCCTCCCCAGCGGCAGTGTGAACCCCAGGGGGCAGAAGGTGTCGTCCTCCCCAGCGGCAGTGTGAACCCCAGGGGGCAGAAGGTGTCGTCTTTCCCCCCCAGTGGCAGTGTGGACCACAGGGGGCAGAAGGTCTCGTCCTTCCTCCCCAGCGACAGTTTACCCTAACAAGGGGAGACACCAATCTCCCAGATGGCGCAGATGGGACGGTGGTCTCTGCGCCCACAGCCTGTCCAGATCCCCAACTACCCTCACTGGGACAACCGGAGGAGGGGGTAAGTACAAATTCCCCTCCCCAGCTAACTTCTAATGTGGCCCCAGGGTTAACAGAGGAAATGTTAACCCCCACTGACCCCCACGTTTCCCTGGCTACTGAGCCAGAATATGTCCAAAGTACCCCAGCAGAAGAGCTGACAGCGGGGCGGAGCGCAGTCGGCCTCTGCCCTCCCTTTGTCCCTTGTACAGAGCAGGATGTCCTGCAGGTTATACCAGCAGAAGAGCTGGCATCAGGGCAGAGTGCCGCTGGCCTCTGCCCCTCAAGTCCCCTCAGCGTGTTGCCCCATCACCACAGCGAAATATCCAGGTGCAGTAACTGTTTGTTGTGGGTGGGCTGCTCTTACACTTTGTTGTTGTGGGGGGCTGCTCTAGCACTGGTTTATTGTGGGTTGGTGGATCGTCTAACGGAGGCACTGACCGGCAGAAGGTCAGGTGCCTGGTTAGACTTCCCCCCAAAGGGGAGATGTGTGACGAAGTGCCCTTCGCCACTTTGTCTTGGAGAGGACTGTTTGCCAGCCTCCTGCCCTGCGACTATGGCCCTGGGACATATTGCCCTTTAAACACAGTATTCGGCCATATGTCACTCATTCTGGCCCTTTACATACAGGGGGGTCATTCGGTACTTGCCCTGTGTGAACCATGATACCACAGATAGCTATGCCATGGAGTCCATTCATATAATGAAAGACTATGGGAAAGACTTTAGCTACATGGCAATTGAACAGTGTGAAGAGGATCTGAGCGCTATTCGGTAGTTTTGTGCGCTCAGATCTCAGCTATCTGGGGATATGTGAAATGTGAGTAAATGTGAATTGCAGTAATGCTGATGGGTTGTCAAACTAGAGAATTGACCAACAAATACTTTTGTCCGGACATCCCCAGGCCGATCCGTTGGGATCAGACCGTGTATGCAGGCTTATGGTCACGGGGGAGGTGTGTAACGGAACCCATCACTGTTTTACCCTGTTTCATTATTATTATTATGGTTAAAATATGATCCTACTATTGTACTGTATGTATGTTGGTTTATGCTCTGCAGAATATTAGCCCAGACTATTGCAGACCTGTGCATAATAGATAATCCTATTACAGAGACTCCTTATAATAATAATGATAATGAAGTCTATTGTTTAAAGTGTTTTCATTCTCAGCCATAAGAACAAAGAAGGATGATCTAATCCATGTCTGATTGTATGAAAGTTGCCAGGTAGCCTCAGGGAGGTGTCACCCACCTATTGTCCCTCTATGTGTATTGTGTGGCCAACTATGAGGGATGTGTATTGCCTGTGAAATGTCTGTGTGTTATGGGTAAAAGATACTTTTACTAACTTTTGAACCCCTGGTCTGATTCATGCCATTTTTTTATATGTTGTTCCACAATTTATGTTGTTCATAAAAATTTAAGATTTATTTATGTACTATGTAAAATCATAAAGTTATAAAAAGGGATAAAAATGTGTAAGTTTTAGCTGGGAGATAATTGAGTAGATACAGTAATAAACTCAATTATCTCCCAAGCAGGAGGGGAGGGAAACTGTGGGCATTACTATTGTGTTATTGGTTGTTTATACCTTCCCCTGGGTGTGTTCTGTTTACCTGACTGTAATAAAAACCAGGCTGGGTGTGCCAGCAAGAGAGTTCTACTTGACCCTTCAAAACGTAGCCTCGTCTCGTTCTTGGAGGGGATTGCTATATCATACTGGGGATTGCTATGCTTTGCATACTCCCTTGAGCTGTAACTACTGAACCCTTGTTCCTGATGTACTCTCCTTGGAGGAGAGGTCTTCCCCACACGATCCTGGATGCTGGAGATTAATACAGGGTGGAAGGAAGACGGCGCGGCTCCAGTTAAGCTACGCCGGTTGTGGAGTCTGTGGTGGTTGTGGTGTCCGGTGCGGTGCTTGTAGTCCTCGACGCAAACTAGGACGCGTCCATCAACGGAGGTACCCGGTTGGGGTGCCAGGAGATCCGTTACACCCTCCTCCCCTGTGTGCCTCTCCCCCCCTTCCACTGTGTGTCTCTTCCTCCCTTCTCTGGCTCCCTTCTCTTCCCCCTCTCCCTCGTGTTTCTCCCCCCCCCCCATTTACCTCCCGTGTGCCTTTTCCCTTTCCCCTGTGTCTTTTCCCTCTTCCTCTCCCTCCCCTGTGTCTCTTCCCCCTTCTCTCACTCCCCTGTGTCTCTCTCCACCTCCTCCTCTGTGTGTCTCTCCCCTCTTCCCCTGTCTGTCTCTCCCCTCCTCCCCTGTGTGCCTCTTCCTCCCTTCTCTTGCTCCCTTCTCTTGCTCCGGTGCAGTAGGCATGCGCAGCTTATGCCGCGCAGCGCGCATGCATGCAACCAACGCAGTGCGCATGGGGCTTTCTACGATTGGTCATAGTTGTCAAACTGCGATTTGTTGCAAGCGTGACGACGAATCGCAGTTTGACAACTATTATATATATATATATATATATATATATATATAATGTTTTCTTGCCGCAGCAGTTATGGCGCTTCCCACTCATCATAGTATTCATGACATTCGCATTTCCTATTGGCTCTTATAGCCCTGTCTCATCTGTAATGCTTGGTTTGGTTACTCCCTACACAGAAATCTGTTGCGACTAAGAGCCCTATGCTAATGTGGTGCTCTAAGTTAGTGGAGTGCCGTAAAAAGTCTGCGGCAGCCTTTCTACAACAGTATGTAGATCTTTTGCTCCCCTACATTATGGAACTCAGTTCACATTCGGAAATCCTTGCCTTCTCAGTAAGAGTTTTCAGTGTTTTAAGTTTTAAATCCTTGCTGGAAGAATCCCCCAGGCATCCCCTACCCCTCGCTCACTGCCCTATTACCTCAACTACATAGACCCCATGGAAAATAAAGTTAACGCCTGCAAGTCTATGCACTACTCTACACTACACTATTATACTTCTCCAATAAATGAATAAATCGAAATGAACCCCCCTTCTACCTCATTAACCAATATAACCCTATCTATACCTCATTAACCCTCTCCATACCTATTTAATCACATATATACCTTATTAACCCTATCTATACCTATTTAACCCTATTTAACTACCTTTTAACTATTTAACAACCACTAATTAAATAAATGAGCTACAGTCCTAATTAAATACCTACTCCCCCTTATTAAATACCTACCCCTAATTAAATAACTAACTCTCCGAATTAAATACCTACTCCCCATAATTAAGTAACTAACCACCCTAATTAACTAACCCCCGATTCATATAAAACTAACCCCCTACTTGCCAAAAATAAAAAACCTACATTACAAAAATAAAATAACACAAAAAATAAAAACAGCTTGCAATGAAAATAAAAAAGAGAGTACACAAAAATAAAAAAATCACACTATTAAAATTTAAAAAATACAACCTGTAAAAAAATAAAGGGTTAATAACGACACTAACCTGGCCAGCGATGGTCACCAATGCCCTGGTCCACACTCTTCAGCCTGGATTAGTCGGGCTATCCATGTTGATTGTAGATGGTCCAGTCCTCTTGTTTCTTGATTGAAGCCCATGTCCTCATCTTCTGGGCCAGGAAAGGGCCCTCCCCCCAAAAAAAACCCTGATTCATATACATAAAACTAAAAAATGGAGGTTCCGCGCCTGCTCATGCATAACAAATACATTGTAGCATTCTGATTGGCTGAAGTAGCTGTCAATCAGATTTCAGCCAATCAGAATGAGTTACAGGGTGTATCCCATTCTGATTGGCTGAAATAAATGTCAATCATATTTCAGCCAATCAGAATGTGTTACAGGGTGTATCCCATTCTGATGGGCTGTAATCTGATTGACAGCTATTTCAGCCAATTAGAATGTTACTCTGTTTTTGTAAAGTTATAGGTTTCAGGGTACTGTCCTACAACAAATGTCAGCATCAGGTAGTGTTAGTAGAGAGACGGGAATTGTAGAGAAAAGAGAAGGAATAAGTGTAAGAAGCGATAAATATGGGGGATAAGAGAAAGTGGAAAGAGAAAAAATGGACTGTAAATAGTAAATGGAGAGAAGTACTTATATTTGTGAAACATCAGGGTTGTAGAAAACTGAAAAAGGAAGTTCGAGGGACACAGGAAGACAGACGGGGAGATAGGTGGGGAAAGGATGCAGAGATGGCTAGAGAGTGGCTGAAATGTAAAAATTAAGATATGCAAGGGAAAAGGGATAATGAAAGAATGGGAAAAGAGATGGGTAACTGTGGAGAGGCAATTGAACAGTAAGAGTAAGGGTAAGAGTAAGGGTGAGAAGAAAATAAATAACAATTTTTTTTTGCTGCCCTAGGCCTTGTTGGTAATTTTTTATATATGGCGTTGGATACAAAAGATCAAGATTCTGCTTGTAAAGACAGAGAAGAGGGTTGAGGTAATAAGGTTAGAAAAATAAGGTGAATGTAACTCTGTGTCATTTAAACAAACACCTCCAACCATATTGGCCAACTTGTTAGCGACTAAGAGACACAAATAGCTGGGAATAGTTCATAGGGTGAGTATTAGAGATTATGGCAGGGTTTTCAAGTGGACATTGGAGCATATTGTATGAATTATACACTGGCTGTTCAGTCTAAATCTTAAGCATCAAGGTGGTATTGGTTGATAATGTGCAGATAAAGATGTCAGATCTCAGCCCTGCATTGCCTGTCTAACAAATGTGCCATAGGAGAGGCAATGTCAGTATTTGGGGTTCAGCCAGACAACTATCTTTTAATATAAGTACATACTCACAGCTCAGCTTTTAATCTCCCATCAACTCGTCTGTTGATGGACTACTAATGACCAGCTGTTTACCTTATTGACTAGTGAACATAATTGACTGAATACAACATACAGTAGATGGAAATGACAAATACAAAGCAAATTGTAAAAGACATTAACTAAAATGTAGAATTATTTGTGTATTGATAAGAACACAGTTTCTATAAGCAAAGAGCCACTAGCCATGGTCTGGCTAACAATGTGTGATATAATGAAGAGGTATTGTAATTTCAATTTGTTTAATTGTCCAAATATGTCCTAGTACAGGTTTACCTCTACTCACAGGTCTTTGTTTATGCAGGTCTTCAAGTGGACACCATAGGGAGAGTGGCTGAGGATTGAGGCAGAGGTTGCAATGCTCACTGCACTGGGTATGTGATTACTTATAAACTAGAATAAACAGAGATCTGTCAGGCACCATCCAGGAGGTAGCTGGACAGGCAAGATCTAATTCAATTCCTAAACATTTTTTTTATACAATTTCATTTCAATTTTCGCATATCTCCTCATTAAAGGTGAATGTGGCATTGGCTGTTATATATCCCTTCATGGGACATGTGATGCCCTGTAACAGGGTGTGTAGTCCATTATAACTAAAAAAACAAATACCTTGAAGTTCACTGTTAGCTCACTGTTAGCACTTACCATGTAAACAAGAGTATAATATAAGACAAAATATTTAGCGTTAGATAGTTTGCTTAAAGGAGAGCTGAGAAATAGGGTGCATGCTTAATAAAGGCTTTTAAAGTTAGAACAACAAATTAACATTTAATTCTGAAGGATATGGATTATGAGTCATTGTAGCTGCTGTAGATGATTGGTAAGTCTGATTGCATTTCATGTCAGTGTCCTCTTCCTTTAAATCTACCTCTCCTTTACAGACCTATAACCTTTTCTGTCTAACACCTAAAAATATATAACTAAAACAGATGACTAATTCTGTTAAAAACTGAAATACCCCTCAGAATCAATAAGCAATGATATCAGATTCTGAAGTACAGTCTGGGGGGTAGTGAGTAATGAGAGATAGTTTGAACAAAGAGAACTGAGAATTAGGCTGCAGGTTTAGTAGGCTTTTGGAGTTAGAACATCAAAAATGTAAATGACTTCTGAAGGATGTGGATTATGAGTTATACTGTCTCTGCTTCTACCTCTCCTCTCTAGACAGACATGTAACCCTGTAACATTTTTAGTTAATGAATGTTATCAACTGTCTATCATCTAAAAATCTATGCCCTATCTTTTCATATAAATGAACAAAGCATGGCATGTGTGGATAGTGAAGTATTAAAGGAACACTTTAGTACCCTAACAACATGACCTTGACAGTTGTATTAGGCATTGACCATTAATAAAGTTTATATTAAATTATGTAAAAAATAAATATGCAACTTTAAACTTACTTTCAAAGTTCACACTCAGCTATTGCTGGTATTCACCCACTAAAAAGTTAGTGCGGGATGTAGCTTGGTTAAGAGATAGTTGCTAATTTTTTAAACACAAAGCTACACTAACATTAACTAGGAGTCAGGTGAGGGGAGAAACCCCCACTGAAATATCTGAGGGGCTATCACCCCCACCCATATAATCCATGATATAAAGGGAGTAAATACAGTGCAGGGGAGATCACACAGCTTGCCTTAAAAGTGGCCACCAAAGAAGAAAAAATTGACGACCTAGAGAATAGATCTCGTAGACATAATATTCAAGTATGTGGATTCCTAAAGCTGTTCAAGATCTCTCGCAATAACTCACCGAGGTGATTAATAAAATCCTTCTTGAAATACCAGATAACTCCTGTGAAATCGAACAAGCTCACAGGACATTAGGAACATCCAGAAATCAGCAGCTCCCCAAGGACATCATAGTACGAATCTTGAGACAGAGAACTAGAGATCTGATCCTCAACAAAAACAGGAAGATGTCCTCAATAGTGGGACCAGATAATTATCCTCTCCAGATCTTCATGGACTTATCTCCATTAACCCTAGAAAAATGCAGAGCTATGAAGCCAGCCCTCGCCATACTAATCAAACATAAGAGATGGGGCTTTCCTTTCTCTCTTACTTTTCATCATAAGGGAACTTCTCATACGTTACACTCCCTGGAAGAGAGCACCAACCTTTTTCACCGCCTTAAATTAACCCCTCCAGATGAGACGGGTAAGGCTCAAGAACAAATACCCACTCCAAGACCGACCAAAACGTGGGCGGTGGTGCAGGACACAAACTATCTGAGGATCTCTCCAGGCCAAAAGAATCCAAATGTATGCTCTGTAAAGAAAGTTACTAGCAGGATTCAATTTTAATAAGGGAAAAAGGATAAATACAATGATTGAAAAAACACTGTTGTGTAAATGAAAAATCAATTTAAAGTACCATCTTTTTAAGTTAATGGAATGCAATATGAGTGTCCTAGATTCTTAGCATGTATATGGTTTAGTGCACAACGTCAAGGAAATTATAAAAGAATGTCTATATCCTAGCAATTGCTGGGATGAAAAATAAGAGACATATAAAGTGATCAGATCAGTAATCTATATCTATATAGGTGCATAAAGCTATAATAATGGCTGGTCATATACAGGGATGTATTCTTATAATCCTCATATGGAAGTATGACTGCTAATCACAGGATTACTTAGGAATGGTACATAAGTTAAAAAATATAAGGTGCACACTGTGTGTGAAAAATAAAAACAATAGGAGAGGGAGGTGGTATGCAGGAGTCTTAAATATATATATGTTAGGCAAATAAGATCACTCCAATGGCATAAGGCTGTTATATATAAGGCAAAGTATTTGTAAGGGCAAGACGAATAAATGCACATATATCACTTGATATATTATTAAACATGGCACATAAGGTTTTACTGAACAGTGAAGTGCATAGTAGTACATAAGAACAATGTTATGCCTAATACTTGCGATTAGTTGAATTTAGCCTGCATGGAGAAATCAAGTCCCATATGGGGTAGACCCTGCACGCCTGGTCCCGGCTGTCCGTTTTGCTCCAATTACGAGCTTACTCAGGCAAGAACCTATATAGCCTACAGCTGAAGGATGACCTGTTTAATTAACTATATGGACTCTCTACTGATGGTATACTAGCCCTACTCTTGACAAAGGAAGATTACCTTAGACAAAGACTGCTTAAAATGTCTGGATTTGGAAGCTAGAAGTCTCAAGTGTCTATTGAGTGTCTACATTGAATATTGCTAATTCACTAGTAGTGTTATTTGATTGCCTCAGTTAGATTTAGCATTTATGGAGTTACCTGTTAAGTGCTTGCTGGAGCCCTTTAGTAGCTAATTGTGGTTTGAGTTTAACTCACAAAGTCAAATTTACTATGTTTACTTATGTGCATAATGTCACAGTTTTATTGTTAATTTGTTAATCCCCTTTTTTTCTTTTACTTTCCCTAAAGGCATTACTTCGCTATATGATCATCCCTTTCCAGCAGTCCGGTGGTCGTTTACGGGTTCATGACGGATTTCGGTCTTCAGCCTGTCCCATCTAATACACAGGTATGGAAACATTTACAGATTACACCATTTCCCATAATATCTAATGGCTAAAACTGATTACACTTTTATAACCCATAATATCAGGGGCTTTAACTCCTTTCAAGAGGCGGAAAGCCTTTATTTCCTACAAGAAACATAAACCGTCTGTACTTTTTCTCCAGGAGACTGACTTTGCCCTGAACAAAACCCTGTCTTTTATGCATAAAGATTACCCAACCTTTTATACTACTACCCAAAAATCTAAGAAGGCAGGAGCAACGATCCTGATCAATAAAGACTTCCCATTTGTTGTAACCCATCAAAAAACAGACAAAGGAAATTATATAATACTTACAGGAATGCTCCTAAATACAAAACGTACTTTAGTATCCATTTATGCTCCAGCCAGGACCACTCACAAGGCTTTTTTTCAACTATTAGAATCTCTAGAATCCCAAGATTTAGGCAAAATAATCATAGGAGGCGATTTTAATCTTGCTTTAAACCCAGATCTTGACAGGTCCAAAGGTCAATCTATCAATCGTTATCCAGGAAAAATGAAACAGATTGAGGTTCTTATGAATAAAATGGGCTTGGTTGATGCCTGGAGGGGGTTACACTCTAAGGAGAGAGAGTATACTTTTTACTCGCCTACTCATAAATCTTATTTAAGCATAGACAATATTATTATAGATGCCTCTTTGTTAGACTGGTGTAAGGACTCGAAAATAATCCCTTGTCCATGGTCAGATCACAGTCTAGTGTCTCTAATCCTGAATTTAAATCCTTCCCTTGACACTCTGTATGAATGGAGAATTAATGATATGCTGCTTACCAGCCCTACTTTGCAAGAACAAATCTCTAAAGAACTAGATTTTAACTTTAAGACAAACACGAATCCAGATACGAGCATCGGTTGGTTATGGGTTGCACACAAGGCTAAATTAGAGGCCCCTGAATCCAAATAGCATGCCCCTACAAAACAAATTAGAAAAGGAACTCTCAAAGGAACTTTACAACCTAGAGAAGCACAACCAGTTATTTCAAACAGACTCAATTTGTCAACGAATTGATAATATTAGGTTAGAATTAGATAATCTCCTGTCAGATCAGACGGAGAGAGCCCTAAGGAAAACTCAACATAAATACTTTTCTCAGGGAAATAAATCCGGGTCCCTCCTGGCAAACAGGTTAATCTCTAAATAACAACAATCCAAGATCACGCAAGTCAAATCAGCTTCTGGTTTACCTTCAATGAATCAAGAGCTTATTCAAGAGAGTTTCCTTACATTTTATCAGGACATCTATTCTTCCCATAATCAAGTGGAAGATTGCTCATTTTCTAATTTCCTATATCGACTACACCTTCCTGTGTTAGATATTTCTGAATTAGAGAACTTGAATGCTGACATTTTATATGAAGAAATCAGAGATGCTATTAAATCATTGAAACTAGGTAAATCCCCAGGCCCAGATGGTTTCTCCAACCTTTATTTTACAAAAGTTGCAGATTTACTAATCCCACAATTAATTGCTTTGTTTAATGCAATCCTCAAAGGGGAACACATGCCTCCTGAGCTAAATCAGGCAAAATTGTTTTTCCCTAAAGCAGGGAGGGACCCCTTGGAGGTTAAAAATTACCACCCGGTCTCCCTATTTAATGTATTACCAATCTCCCAGAACCTATTTAAAGCTACCAGGCCCCGGTAAGAAATTCCTGGATATGCAAAGAAGCACAAGGCAGAGATGCCCTTTATCTCCTCTGCTCTTTGCTCTGGCAATTGAGCCATTAGCTCAAATTATCAGGTCTACCCCAGACATCTCTGGTTTGAAAATAGATAATTATAATTACAAATGCTGTATCTTTGCAGATGACCTCCTTTGCCCTCTAACAAAACCTACTATTTCCATTCCAGCCCTCATGAATGTGCTAGAGAGTTTTAGACAAATATCCGGTCTTAAGGTCAATCTAGACAAAACTGAGGCAAAATGAACAAAATTATTTGCAAAAATCTTTCAAATTTTTCTGGCCCAAGACACATATAAAATATCTTGGTATTAACATTACCCCAAATATATCAGATTTATACAAATCTAATTACCTTCCTTTATTTAAAGATTTAAAGAATTAGCTACAGACCTTGAAAAATGGTCCAAATTCCCAATCTCATCAACTGGTTGAATCAACATTATATAAAAATGAATATTCTCCCCAGAATTTTATACTACTTTAGATCTCTACCTATAAAAGTGGCCATGAAAGATTTAGATAACTTTAAAAAACACATTTTCAGATTCATCCGGCACTATAAACCCCCTAGAATCGCAAAGTCTATAATGTATAGACATAATGATAAGGGTGGACTCTCCTGCCCGCAACTGAAGCTTTATTATAGAGCTGCTCAAATGTATTTTGTTCCGCTAGCCCATTCTACAACTCATGAACCCATTTGGGTACTTATAGAGAATCAACAACTGTACCCTCTTTCGTGAGACAAGAAAACCTGGCTCCCTAAAGCCCAACAAGTATATCTTAAATACCCTAACCCAATGATCATGCTCTCTCTTACAAACTGGAGATGGGCTAAATCTAAATACTAACTAATTCTGGATCTCTCCCCTCTTTCATCTATCTTTGCTTCCCCAGCTTTTTTTTTGAGATTTTTCAGTGGAGTCAATTACATGGTGGACCTTGAAAGGCCTAGACAGAATAGACACATGGCTTATTGACGACCAAAATCTCACTTTTGAACAACTTAGAGACAAATTCGATCTACCACTAGAACACTTTAATTTTTGTAGGATCACTAAAAAGAGGGCTTTTGTTCCTTCTAGAATTACCTGGTTAATGAAAGTATGTAAAAATGCCCCATTGACCCGAGGAGTCCTGGGTTTACTATATGAAACTTTCAATACCCCTCAAAAAAATCATAAGCCAAAATCCATGCTTAAATGGGAAGAAGATTTAGCTCAGAATTGGGATACCGACAAATGGGAATGAGTTTGCAGATTAGCTATAGGCTCATTAAATTATAGCCTTCTGGACACCTCGTTAAAAGTCCTCTACAGAACATACATTACCCCAGATAGACTCCACAAAATGAAGCCCCAAGAATTAGCTAACTGCTTTGGATGCTGCCCAGAATTGGGCACCTTTTTACACACCTGGTGGACATGCCCTAAAGTCCAAGCTATTTGGACAAAAATAACCCAACTAACGTCAAATATTTTTCAAACACAAATTACACCTTCTATAGAATTATGCCTTTTAGGACTTCATCTCCCTAACCTGCCAAATTCTCAAAACAAGCTACTTCAGTTTATTATGTTAGAAACCAAAAGCCATATCGCAAAAAAAAAGAAAAAATACAATGTCAGCAGACACACAGAAGAGACACAGAAGGGACAGGGGAGAGATGCTGGAAAGAGACACAAGGCATTCCCAGGCACAAAATTTGCAGGTTAATGAACCCTGCAATGAGCGGCCCGTACAGTAGGTGGGAGGAAAGGTTCGCAATGAGCGCCGAAGGCGTTAATCGCAGGACTCACGATGAGTGCCAAAGATGCTCAGAGAAGCAAAAGCCTCACATTGTGTGGCAAGCAGCATTGCCTGGCTTACAATTTTATTGTCGTCATTTTTTGACGGGCAATTCGCTAGTATATATATATATATATATATATATACTAGCGACTTGCCCATCAAAAATGACAGGGCAATAAAAAAGTGTTGAAATGCTGTTTGTCACACAATGTGAGTGTACTGTGTGCCTCAACTATATAGACCCCTATAACACACTAATGAACGCATGTAATAACACTATAAGTGCCATGAGGGTCATCCAGGACCCTCATGACACAAAAGCGGAAAGCGGGGGATGTATTTAGGATATATAGGATTGATTGTATGTTAGATAGATAGGGGGTACTGTATTTTATTTGTATTGTATTGTATTGTATGTATTCCCTTTTCAGGTGTGTAATTTTTAGGAGTTAGTTTTTTTTTTTGTGACTTTTTTTATTTTCTGTAATTAGAGTGGTGGGGGGGGTTTATAGGTAGGTAGTGTAGGTAGGTAGTGTAGGTGTTAACAGGTTAGTGTAGAGGGGTGTTAGTTTAGATTTAATGGTTTATTGGGGGGTATAGTGCAGTGTAGTGTTTGTAGTTAGTGTCATGATGGTCCTTGAGGACCGTTATGGCACTTATGTGGTTAATGTTAGGGTTGTTACAGCCCCATAAGGGTCATAATATACCCTTATGGGACTGATGGGGTTAAATAGAGGCTTATGAGGGTCTGTATTGACCCCCATGAGTGACAGGGTTATTTATTGGCTTATAGGGGTCTGTATTGACAGTGTCAGATAATACTGAAGTTTCAGTCAGATATCTGTGAGAGAGCACGTTGTACATGGACTGGGTTCTAGACATTTAGTCCATTCATGAGCTAGCGGTGAGGTGACCTCGGGCTCCTCTAGGACTTGCACAGAGATACTGAGCCCGCCTGGAGGCCGGTTCTCGGGTCTTTCCTGTTATAGGCCGCGCCGCACATGGTTGCGCTCTCTCCTGCTTGTTTGAGTTGCGGCATGACTATAACAGAAAAGAACCAACTAACTTTACAAACACACTCCTGACTATGATTAACAACATCTGCTGACACCCTAGCGGTGAAGGCTCCAGAAGACAAAGATTTATAGTGTTTCCCTGAACTTCAGGAAGGCAGCAGGAGATATTAACACCTAACTGACATTTTTAGTTGATTCCAGCGGTCCTTTCTCTGCACAGATACATTTGTGAAGGCTTCTGCCCTCTGCACAGAGTTGTTGCTCTTGGTCTGTCTGGAGGGATGTCAGAGAATCATGTATAACAGAAATTTCATTTATAAATATCTCTGTGAAAAAAAGTATTTCAACATGATTTTTAGAGATCTTTCTTTGATGTGGTCTAATCTATGCTGAATTAAGATCGAAACAGTGACTTTCTGTGGGTAGGTCTCCATCATATGATATGCTTTAAAACTGTGTAATACAGCTGGTGTATGCTGAAAGGAGCCATGTATAAAGTGTTATTGGTATTACACTGTGGACTCATTTGCATGACCCTGCCCAGTTTCTCAAAATGCAGTGCAATAACTTTATTTCTTTGAATTCTGAGCAGGAAATACATTTTTAACTTAATTTTTGATATCCAAGAGTGAACACAAATGTATTTTTATTTTATGACAGTAAATAAATAGTACATTTGTTTTCACATTTGAATATCTAAAACAAGTTAACAAAACGTGTTTCCTTCTCAGAATTCCGAGAAATACAGTTAGTACAATTCACATGTGCAGAGACATGCAAATGGGCCCACAAAGGCTTCACTCTTTAAGCCAAATGGCATTTCAAACATGGCTCCTTTTAAGTATATGCCTGCTGTATTACACAGCTTTAAGCAAAGCCCAGAATGAATTAAAAACAAGCCAGGAAACCTACCCACAGACAGCACTGTTTCAAGGTTACTGCCTCTAATTTTTGCTAGATAGATAGATAGATAGATAGATAGATAGATAGATAGATAGATAGATAGATAGGGTGGGGCATGCCAGGTGAGAATCTGTTCTGCAGTGTAAAAAAGGAAAAGTCTAGGAGTTCTAGTTTTGCAGTATATGTTTATATAGATTCTAAGCTCAAAACAGGGCCCTTTAACTTCTGAATTTGTTAAACTTGTACTTCCCTTGTTCTTATCCCCTGTGGAATATGTTGCAGCAATACAAAAAAAAGATAATAATAATATTATTCAATTGGCCAAATTGCAATTGAATGAGGCCCTATGTAACTTTCTGCAGTGTACATGTATATCTGGAAGCTAGGCATGTCTGTTCTGCACAGAACCTGTATACAGAACAATGTATACAAAGGAAGAGCATATATGTCGAGAATCATGAGTGTGATGATACAAGGTGGGGACACGATTTCAGAAATCTCAACCAACTTAAATAAGATAGGAAAAACTTTGATGCTACAAGAATCTTGCCATAGGAACCCTATCTAACATTATTTTTTGGTCCAGACAGACAAAAAATAAGTCCTAAAAAAACTTTATTATGGACAAAGAAGTTCAACTCAAACTATTTTAATACACAAGTGGGAACTGGCTTTTTTGTTTTAAAAAAATATATATATCAATGTACGCTTTTAGTAGGAGGTTATCACTATGCTACTGTTTAATCAAAAAGTTAAAACAATAGAACAGGCAGCTACTCCCTGTCTTATACAGACAGCAGTTCACTGTGTTGTCCCTGAAACTAGGTGAGCAAAGTAAACATAAGTTATTGACTATTAAAAGACTAATAAGATATACTATATAATATACTGTATTCACTATACAGCAAAAAACATAGGAAATGTAAGAAATACCTGTAACTAACACCAGGGATGTTTTTGGCCAAAGAGCAAACCATTCAAACTGGGGGATGAGGGTATCAAATTAATCAAATTGAGTGACTGATCTATTTCCATATAGTACGTATTAGTAATTATTGCTTTCCATTCTCCAGGGGTCTACATGCATTGTTTTCACAGATAAATCATGTCCCGGGCCAAAGTTGACCCCAAGTCTAATTAGACACCAAGTCTAAATAACATTCAATTGCAAATTTACTTGTAATTACTTTAACCTTTGTTGTGTCTCTTTAAAAAACGTTAAATGGTATTAAAAATAAAAATATTCCAACTATCTATGTGTGCTAGCTATTTGTCAAGCAAACAAACAGGGCTAAAGTTTATCCCTGTTGATAAATAGACTTGGCAGATAACACAGGAAGTTTTATTCTCTTTTATATTTTTATAATATTCTGCATTATTACCTATCACCATAGTTATTTTGATATATTATATATACAGTATAATCATTAATTTTGAAAACACATCTGGCAGTATTTCAGGTTGGGATGTTTGTGTTCTCTTGTTTTTCCCAATAAAGGAACACCCAGATACTTAAGGGTTAATGATTAACTGTCCCAGTTATAGCCGCTCCTTGAGAGAAATACATTTGACCTTCATAACAGTCCTCCCTAACTCCCTCCTCCTCCCCACAACCCTTCTCTCCTCCTACTGCACGGAAATAAAACTTTAGTTATCAGGTAAAAGTGAGACAAGTCCAGACACCAGTGAGCGGAGAGTCTCTGTTCACAGCTCCAGACAGGTAAGAGGGTGGGTATAAAAGGTGTTGTGGTAGGGAGCGCACAATTCATAGTGTAATCCATTCACTGCCAGAGCAGCCAGTGGTTCTGGTCTTTGGTTGTAAAGAGGTTTATACTACTTTGTTTATCTGAAATGCAGGTCACGTGTAAAATTGCAATTTTGTAATATTATCATTATAGTAATTATACATTTATAAATTTGCTTCCTTATATGTCGCTTCTGCATACCTCTGTTGTGGGTATCCCTTCTGGGTCGCTACCTTGTAGTGGTGAAGGGGCTTGTGTACTTTAATGAAGCTGTGAGCATGAAGGGTAACCCAAAATGGGCAGGTCATAGCAGACAGGTCAGACAAAATCATGGTCCAATTAAGATTGATAAAAGTCCAAACTTTCTTGATATTTTCTTGGCAGAGACATAACAATAGATGTGCCTGTCTTCCTGTGGTCCATTTGGTTATGGAGAGTCGGTAACCTTTAATAGTTGATCTCCATAGTAAGGGAATGTACTGTGAAGTGTAAGCTTTACAATGAGTAGAACTGCTAACAATTGACTGTTGCTGAACTGCAAAATAGGTTTTCTATGATATTACTGAGGACAATGTGTGAGACTACCTTTCTGCAAATGACACTGACTTAAATAATGGCGGCCTTCGAAGAAATTAGTGTTTTACACTGTGTGGACATATTAACAAATGTCTAAGACAGCCTTCCAAAAAGTGAGACTATGTTCAAATCTTTGGGACTTCTTTTCTATGAATAAGAGTGCCTTACATTGAGTATGACTCCATTACAATGTGCAAGCTTATCTTAGAATGTGTGGGCCTCCTTTTTTAATGTGTAGGACTGGCTTCCAATGTGTTGGGGTACTTTCCATAGAGCAAGACTACCTGCCAATAAATGGGACTTCCAGTGAGTAAGGCTGCTGTGTAATTAATGTGGCTGTTGTGGAATTAATGAGTATGGTTGCATTCAAGTGAGTAGCTTCCAATGAGTAAAGTTTTCTTTAAATTAGTGGCTGTACTCCATTGAGTGGGAATACATTTAAATGAGAAAGACTGCCCTCCAGTGAGTTTGAGTATGCTGCAGTCAGTAAGACAGCATTTCAATGAGAAAATACCTTCCAAACAGCAACAATGCATTCCAATGAGTAATGCTGACTACCAGCAAGTGAGGTTGCCATTTAATGAAGAGAAGAGTCTTTCAATGAGTAAGGCTGCCTTTCATCGAGTGGGAATACTTTTCAATGAGTAGGACTGCTTTCTAATAAGTAGGAATTACCAATGAGTAGTTCCCATGAGTAAAACTGCCTTCTAACTAGTAAGTTATGTCCTTTCCATAAGTGAGAGTATCTTCCACTGAGAATGACGGTTCTCCAATGAGTTTGAGCATACTGCAGTGAGTAACATGACCATCCAAGCGGATGTACGTTCAGATGAGACTGCCTTTTAAGAAGCTAAACTCCAATCTATTAAATGTGGAACTGCCATCACACACTAATTAAATGTATATGTAAGTTTCCTTGGTTTCAAATGTTTCCTAATAAACAGCTACTGATTAGTAGAACAATATGTATTATATTGAAAAGTTGAATGTATTTATATATTTATATGCTAGATACTGATATCTGGCTGTGCACACCCCTACAGTGTGTGATCTCTAAAGGAAATGATGGGTGCTGGGATCACAGCTGAAATTGCCCATGAGGAGACAGGCAGAGAGAAAAAACAGACAGCTACTGTCAGATTGTGATACAAATGTTTCAGTCTTTACTTCCTCCTGATTGGCCAAACAATTTGTCAAATTGTAGACCAGTTTAGCCAGGGTTTGGACGGTGTTAACCCTAAGTTTCAACTGACAGGAATTAAAAGATATTTTGCTAACTTCAAAGTAAGTATTTAAATGCTTATTTTTTTATGCAAAACATGTTTTCATACACTATGAATTCTCCTCTATTCGATGCACTCATAATCCAGCTCACTTACATAGCTGTACCAATATCAAATTTCAATAATATTAGACATATTCCTAGTAATCTTCTCTCTCCACTCTGGGTTACCCACACATCTAATCACCCTGTGTGCTCTCTACCTCCCGTTTGTCTTTGGGCCTGAACTGCTGCCCGCATCTGTAACCTGATTTTTGCTACCTTATACAGGTGATAAAGTACACAGGGGAGAAACAAAATCCTCTCTAGAATCAGCTGATGCCAGGAGATGTTTCCTTCATTGAGGGAACAGTGACTAATTAGTGAGAAGCGATATAAATATAAATAAATATATATAAATATAAATATATATATATATATATTTATATATATATATATATATATATATATATATATATATATATATATATAAATATACTGTATATATAAAGAGAAATAAGAAAAGAAGCAACTGATTGTATAGAATGGCGACTAATATAAACTAGTGCCTAGTTTATATTAGTCGCCATTCTATACTATCAGTTGCTTCTTTCCTTCATTCTCTTTTTTTATATATGGTAATTATTGCAATTGCATGTTAAATTGGCTACAGTTATTTACTGTATAAGATCATTTCTGTGTCTTTAATAGTTCAGTCACTGCAGTAGAGCACACATAATTATATTTTCTAATATTTTTATATATATATATAAATATATATATATATACATACATACAGGGCCTAGTCACATTATTATGACCATATTATGATCATGGCTTGGTGGGTATATAAGGTGACATATAGGCATTCTGCAAACATATCAACCATCACTGTCATGGGTAAAACGTGTGCTTTATCTGAGTTTGAAAAGGGGATGATCATTGGCTTCTCGGCCACGGTTAGCAGTATTTTTGAAAAAGAGCTGTTTGTGAACTGAATGCATGCTGCTGTGGTTAAAGTGCACCCTGACTAGGCAAACGGCACAATTGCAAATAAACAGCATTAAAACTGAGGAGAACCACTCAGAAGTGAGTATCTGGTGCTAAGGTATGTGAGGGTCAACCAACACTCTACAGTTGAGCAACTCACCGTCCAAACGAACCAGGGGGCTACCAGACTTGTGTCTAAAATGACTGTACAACAAACCATGTTGCTTATGGGACTCAGAGGAAAATGGCTGGTCACTGCACCCATGCTGACGAGTGTTCATTGTCAAAAACATCTTCAATTTGCACGACAGTACCAAAATTGGACCTCTTCTGATTGGCAACGGGTTGCCTTCTCTGATAAGTCACATTTTCTGCTCCATCAACTGGAAGGACGTTGGCATTGCTGAACCATTGTTGGAAGAAAACAAGCTGGTTGCAACAGCATTGTGGTCTGGGGTATGTTCTCTTGGCATTGTCTATTCATACCTCTGGAAGGCACTCTCAAACAATTGGGTTATCCATCCATCCTTGCAAATCAAGTGCATAAGCCGAAGGGATCTTCCAGAAGGGCAATGCAACATGTCATATGGCCAGAATTGTCTGGAAGTGGTTGGAGGAGCACAAGGAAGGATTCCAAGTACTTCCCTGGCCTCCAAATTACCCCAGGCTTGAACCCCATGGAGCACCTGTGGGACCACCTTAATCTCCATGTTCGTCGTATGGCTCCTCCACCACTCACTCGTCAGCAGCTGTCGGAACCTCATTAGATTCCCTTTTAGTTTTCTTTCTTTTGGGGATATGGTTTCTGTTTGCTGGACAATGTTACAAACTTCTGTCCAAAGTTCTTCAGGCATTCTATTAACCATGTCTAGTTCCTTAAATCTATTCTTTACATCCACTCCATTTTCTTTTCCTCAGTTTAGTTCTGAACTTTGCAAAGAATAAGAATAATCTGAAATGTAGTCAGCTCCAGGTCCTGTTTTGCTGACTGTATAGAGTTCCTCCATCTTTGCCTATGAAGTATATAGTCAATCTGATTTCTATATTGTCCATCTGGTGACGTCCATGTGTAGAGTTTTCTCTGAGGCTATTGGAAGAGGGTGTTTACTATGACAAGAGAATTATCTTGACAGAATTCTACTAATCTCTGATCTGCTTCAATTTGTACACAAAAGGTAAATTTGTCTGTCATTACAGATATCTTTTGGTTCTCTGCTTTAGCATTCCAATCTCCTATGATGAGAGTAATATCCTTTCTTGGTGTTACATCTAGGGGCTATTGAATATCCTGATATCATTGGACAACTTCAGCCTCTTCAGTCTCTGTGGTTCGAACATAGACTTGAATCGCCATGATTTTATATGGCCTATCTTGATTTTGAATTGAAATAATTGTAATTTTCTTGGGTTGTAACCAACCTTTGATTGGTTTATTCCATTTCTTCTGCAGCATTCTTGACCTTAGTAGAAGATTTGGTGGAAGCCTGATATGAATTGTCCTATTCCAGTGAATTTAAGTTCTCTAAATCCCAGGATATCAATGTTTAATCTTGTTACCTCATTTTTTACCACGTCCATATTCCCTTGGTTCATAGTTCTAATATTCCTTGTTCCTATGCTGGATTGTTCTTTGCAGCAGCGGACTTTACCTTCCCCTCCAGACAGGGCATTCTCTCACCTTTGGCCCAACCATTTCATCACATTTGTTACTGCCCATACTTGCCCTCTGCTCTTCCTCAGTAATGTGGAATACATCTTTTGCCCTGAGGGGCTCATCCGCCAAATCGTTATGTCTCTGGTTATGCTTATCCCAAAGTTTTTTTTTTGGCAAAGATCCTGGAGTGGGTTGCTAGTTCCTTGTCCAGTGGACCACTATTTGTCCGGTATACCTCACAGCTTCATTGAAGTACAGAAGCCCCTTCACTATGACACAATCCAGAAGGGGTTATGCATTTAAGATGTACATTATGAAGATTATTTTTTTGTAATTGATGATTCTGGTGTGACTAGATCGGAGAATGTAGATGCTACATTTGAAGTTTTACCTACCAGACTCTTGATCTTTAAAGCATGTTCTGAAAATGTGTTGACAATCTTGGAGTTCATGTAAACTTTATATAGGGTGTTAATTCTGCTTTCATACAAAACTTTCTTTCCTTTTGTTACAGCTCAGAGAGATACAGACGGGAAAAGCTGTACGCTGCCATTGTACTCACGTCATGACTTCAACAATTAATCTGGGGCCCTCGGCCAATCCCAAGTGAGTGAAAGAACCCTCCACATTCAATAGGAAGGTGTAAAGGTCACCAGGTTGCATTTTTTGTTAAAAAGCAAAAGGATTTGATCTTTGTACCTCATGATCAAAAATTATGTATTTCAATATTATCTTGAAAATTGAAGCAGATAAAAATAAATACATTTAAAGGAAGTATAACTGTGAAAAGGTAGAATAGACTTCCAATGTGGGTTGCAGGGAGTAGAAGTCATGCAGTATATAAGGTTTCTAATCTAAAGAGCTTACAATCATTAGTAGACAAGTAATGTAAAATGTGGTGACCCCTTATAAGGGAAATTGTACTTATTGTTTATACAAAAGATATGTTGCGGCAAAAAAAGCAAAATAGAAATGTTCCATAAATCTTAAATATATATTTAAACCTATGTCAAAGTACACTCCTTCATATAAATGCAAATGTGATACTGATTAGTGATGATATAGCTACGACAGGGTATCAGGATGGACAAGATGTGGTAAAGTGCTGGCAGTGGGTGTAGTTGACAGCAATAAAGATAACAAGTGTTTTTATTTTTGATTCTCAAAGTGCAAAACCCACTGATTTTGACTTCCTGAAGGTGATTGGAAAAGGGAGCTTTGGAAAGGTGAGTCCCAGCCAAGCCAAACCCTCTCATCTCTTTATCACAAACAACCAAGTGATAGAAAGAAGGAGGAGAGGAGGCATTGACAGAAAAAGAGAAATGGAGACCGTTAATAAAGCGTGGAGAGTAATATTTATAAGGAAGAAGGCTGATAGGTTTAGAAAGAGAATATCAAAAGAAAGAGGGAGAAGACGGCACAGAATAGAGAGTAAGAGAAGTGGCAGTGAAGTAGAAATGGATGAGAGGGCTTTGATAAAGAGAGGAAAGTATGGGATAGTGATGGAGATTTGGTTTAAAGGAGTTGGCAACAGATAGAGAAATAAGTGGGTAATACTACAGTATTACCCACTTCCAATTGAGGTGACTGGAACAGAGAGGGGTGGAGGGGACAGAGAGAGGTGAAAGGGACAGAGAGAGGTGGAGGGAACATGGGGCAGAGAGAGAGAGATGAAGGTGGCAGAGAGATGTGAAGGGGATAGAGGGGGCAGAGTGAGGTAAAGGGAATCGAGGGGAGAGAGAAGAGGCCACATAAGTGGAGGAACGTAGAGGGGAGGAGGAGACGAGGCTAGAGAAATGTGAAGGGGACAGGAACAGAGATAGGTGGAACAGACAATTACAGTTGATGGATAAATTGCAGATGTTTTTTTAAGTAATTATAGTGTAATGTCTTCAGTATTTATGTAATAAGACTAAACTATGCTTTCAATGCATGCTCCATTTAAAAGAAACACTGTACTATAAAAATAATGGTGTAGATCAGACATCATATCTACAGCAGTAAGATACCAGAGCACAGAGCAGGAAGCCTTCTACAGCTGCCCAACCCCTAATTATGCCAAAGGACAGCACAGCTAAGCACCAGAGCAGTAACCTATAAAAGTAAGAGCTTTAAAGTATAACTATCAGCATTACAAAGTTTAAATAATATGAATGAAACATACTTACGTATGTACTATCATTTAACACCCATTATCTTTATAGTACAGTGGCTATTTAATATTATATACTCAACTCTGTAACAGTTTAGTTTATGCCTTCTCCCAGTTCTGTTTTATGCTTACCTTCTATCCTCTCCAAGTATCCCTGCATTGCATTAAAGGAATATGCAAGTGAGCTGGATTATGAATGCATCTGATAGAGGAGAATTTTCACTGTATGAAAAATAGAATTTGCATGAAATAAGACCAAAATGAATAATTAATCAGTTACCCTAAAGTTTGCTGAATTTCTTGCATTTGCAAACTGTTTTCTATCAATGTTAACACCCCCTGAAAGTCCCAGTGAAAATTAGCATACATAATACGTTGTATCTTTTTGGATTGAGCTGGCAGCTTTCTTTAGATTTCTGTAATACCCAGAACAAGGTCTGTGTCTATTCATTCACTGATTGTTTTATCTACATCCGATGTGAAAGTTCCCCCAGCCCCGGTGATTTACCCCTGTAACCCCCCCCCCCCCCAGTCCCAGTGATTTACCCTATCACCCCCACCAGCCCCAGTGAATTGCCCTTGTGATCTCTCCCAGCCCCAGTGAATTGCACCATCACCTCCCAAAGGCCCAGTGAATTGCCCCCGAGATCTCTACCAGCCCCAGTGAATTGCATGGACTTACTCACACAGACACATGCACTCACACAGAGACACATTCACAGAAAACATTGCAGGTCATTGCAGGACCATAAATCAAGCATAAATGCTCATTCGCATAAAAGACAAATTAGAATAGAAAGAAGAAGCTGAAATGTTTGGTTGCAGTACAATTAATTATAATTTTTCAGAATTTATCAAGGAGAGTGTGTGTGTCTAAAGAACATGTAACGGATCATGCATTTTTACTTGCATGTCGATTTATGGTCCTTTAAGGACCCAGTGTAGCAGCCTCATCTAGCTGGCTGCATAAAGCATTGCTGATTGGCTGCAAAGCTGGGCTTGCTGACATAGACAGGGTTCGCTTTTATAAAAATTAACCCTCTCACGAGCCTAGCTCAATCCTGGGGGTGTAAACATCACCTGCAACAGTTTTTTTTTTTTTTTATGCAAAACTAAAAAAACATAGTGCATGCAAATAAATTTAATCATACACTACTAATTCCCATCTATCAGATGTGTTCATAAAGCAGCTCACTTGCATATAACTTTAATCCCATCTCCAATAAACAAATTAAACTCAGCACATTGTCCAGATGCCCACAAACATCAATCCAGCAAATACTTTGGAATATAATCCAGTTGCATCTCACAGCAATATTAAATGAATGCAGAATTCCTATTATTTTCGATAATGCATTTAAAACAGACAAACAAGTTACAGACAATTGGAAAATACTAAAGGAAGTAAAGCATATAAAAGGAACTAACTCAGATTTTATAATCACTTTTCATGATTTCACCCATATTTTATATTGTCTCTGTTCAGGATGGAGAAAGAGTAAGCTCTTTCCCTGTGTAGGAGAAACACACATTTTCTTAAATCCAGATCACTCTTTTTCGTTTAAAAATGCATTCACTAAATTCAGCTCTTCTAAATGCATAAGAACTAATTTGGGGAGTTATGTGTCCCATTAAATCTATTAATTGACCTAAAGACATCAATATATCTAAAACCACAGCATGCAGAGTGTCTACAGAAGATGGTAACTTTGGGGAATTGTACTTAAGGAGTTAATGGAGTGTGGGGTCTTGATCTCTACTGTGTGAACTCCAGCCAGTGCCGCCAAGGACTCAGAATTTGTCACTAATCTGATAATCCTGAAGGCTAGGCATGGACATTCCTGGGGGGGGGGGGGGGGGGGTTGTACAGTGTTCTTAATTATTACTGAAACTTGGCATTTTGTGACCAGTCCACCACTTCCTATGTACCTCATTTAGTTTTTTCTCTCTTCATCATTTTGGTTTCATTTTAATGTAACTTTTCAGATTTTCTTTGGGGGGAGGGGCAACATTTAAAATCTATTTTAAATGCATGATAGAGATTGTGGGCATTCTTTATTTTTTTTTGTGTGTAAATTTAAGGCCAGGGAAAGTTGGATTATATCCTTTGTTACTTGTTGGAACTTTGTAAATAGATTAAATATAACGACCATCTTGTACTCCTGAAAATCTCACACCTGTTAGTGACATTTTTTATCTTCCACCATACTGTTTGCAGCCCATAACTTTCTCACCTGCCACCTGTACCTCTCTCACCTCTCTTCAAACCACTCAGATGCAAGTTATACCTTTCAACCTTCCATAAGTTTCTCACCTGCCCTTTGTACCACACTCATCCCTCCTCAAACTTCTACTTCATTATATTTTGTATTTCACCCTCCTGTCTTTCACTACCTACTAGCTTTGTCACCTGCTCCTATACTCTATTTACCCCTCCCTAAAACATATCACATCTTTCATCTCCACTCCTCCATAGCTTTCTCACCTTGTTCACACCTCCTGAAACATCTAATTTCTCCCTCGACACAGCTTTCTTTATAATGCTTTATTGGCATTTTCAGAATAGTGTAATGCTTTATTGGCATTCTCAGAATAATGTATAATATAAGCCGTTGTGGGCATATTTGCATGTCCTTGCCCAGGTTGACAGAATGCAATGTAATAACTGTAAAAAAAAATAAGGGGAACACAAAAATAACACATCCTAGATCTGAATGAATTAAATATTCTTATGAAATACTTTGTTCTTTACATAGTTGAATGTGCTGACAACAAAATCACACAAAAATAAAAAAATGGAAATCACATTTTTCAACCCATGGAGGTCTGGATTTGGAGTCACCCCCATTATGAAAGTGGAAAAACACACTACAGGCTGATCCAACTTTGATGTAATGTCCTTAAAACAAGTCAACATGAGGCTCAGTAGTGTGTGTGGCCTCCACGTGCCTGTATGACCTCCCTACAACGCCTGGGCATGCTCCTGATGTGGTGGCGGATGGTCTCCTGAGGGATCTCCTCCAAGACCTGGACTAAAGCATCTGCCAACTCCTGGACAGTCTGTGGTGCAACGTGACGTTGGTGGATGGAGCGAGACCTGATGTCCCAGATGTGCTCAATTGGATTCAAGTCTGGGGAACGGGCGGGCCAGTCCATTGCATCAATGCCTTTGTCTTGCAGGAACTGCTGATACACTCCAGCCACATGAGGTCTAGCATTGTCTTGCATTAGGAGGAACCCAGGGCCAACCACACTAGCATATGGTCTCACAAGGGGTCTGAGGATCTCATCTCGGTACTTATTGGCAGTCAGGCTACCTCTGGCGAGCACATGGAGGGCTGTGTGGCCCCCCAAAGAAATGCCACCCCACACCATTACTGATCCACTGCCAAACCGGTCATGCTGGATGATGTTGCAGGCAGCAGAACGCTCTCCACAGCGTCTCCAGACCCTGTATATTCTGTTACATGTGCTCAGTGTGAACCTGCTTTCATCTGTGAAGAGCACAGGGCGCCAGTGGCAAATTTGCCAATCTTGGTGTTCTCTGGCAAATGCCAAACATACTGCACGGTGTTGGGCTGTAAGCACAACCCCCACCGGTGGATGTCGGGCCCTCATACCACCCTCATGGAGTCTGTTTCTGACCGTTTGAGCAGACACATGCACATTTGTGATTTGCTGGAGGTCATTTTGCAGGGCTCTGGCAGTGCTCTTCCTGTTCCTCCTTGCACAAAGGCGGAGGTAGCGGTCCTGATGCTGGGTTGTTGCCCTCATACGGCCTCCTCCACATCTCCTGATGTACTGGCCTGTCTCCTGGTAGCGCCTCCATGCTCTGGACACTACGCTGACAGACACAGCAAACCTTCTTGCCACAGCTCGCATTGATGTGCTATCCTGGATGAGCTGCACTACCTGAGCCACTTGTGTGGGTTGTAGACTCTGTCTCATGCTACCACTAGAGTGAAAGCACCACCAGCATTAAAAAGTGACCAAAACATCAGCCAGAAAGCATAGGAACTGAGAAGTGGTCTGTGATCACCACCTGCAGAATCACTCCTTTATTGGGGGTGTCTTGCTAATTGCCCATATTTTCCACCTGTTGTCTATCCCATTTGCACAACAGCATGTGAAATTGATTGCCACTCAGTGTTGCTTCCTAAGTGGACAGTTTGATTTTACAGAAGTGTGATTGACTTGGAGTTACATTGTGTTGTTTAAGTGTTCCCTTTATTTTTTTTGAGCAGTGTGTATATATATATATATATATATATATATATATATATATATATATATATATATATATATACTATTTCCACTTGTATCTCCCATCCACTATCAAATCTCTTAATTCATCCCCCCACCTCCTTGCAGCTCACTACTACAGTCTTTGTACCTTTCAAACATTTTCTCATATCTCTAAAAAAATGGCAGGAGGGGATCTGCCCAGGAGTCTGCTCTTTTAGGAGACTTTATCTTCAATCTCACTTGCATTGGTAGCTGCAGGCAAACCTAGCCAAATGTCTCTTATCCCATATGGATCGAGAGAAGCAGCAGAGGGACAGGTGGATTTAACTATATTTTGGACATAAATAAAAGGGGTAATTACTTTTATTTTTGCAATGGCCTGTGTGACCCCTCTTCCCTTATTGCTACTACAGCTCATATTCTACAGTGTCAACCACTTTCATGGTAGTTTTTCTTTACAAAAGGATTTGCCTCTCATATTGGTTTATTTTTCATAGGTTGTTCTGGCTAAACGTAAGAGTGATGGTAACTTCTACGCAGTGAAGGTTTTGCAGAAAAAGACCATCCTGAAGAAAAAAGAGGTGAGAAGGCTAGACCTATCTACAGTGCCTATTCTGACCTATATTTGGGACTCCAATGTGAAAACTATCTACTGCAGGTGTCCATACCAAAATATGGAGAGACTACTAAAAAAGCATTGCAGCAACCGGGCAATTAAGAGGTTAAAAGGGGTAACACTTTCCTGTAGATGTTCACTGTGAAAAAAACATGCCAGAGAGGTATCAGAGGGTACTTGATACTCTTCTAAAATTTGCAGACATATTGGAATCAGTTTTCAGTATGACATGTGGCTGTCCGAGAAGTTTTCTAGCAACAGAGTGAAAGAAATGGTAGTCATGGCTAGGAGTTGTTGAGATAAAGGAACTCCATGGTGGGAATTTACAGATTGTAGGTGGTAACACTTGATCCAGCTTCTCAGCTGATTGATGAATTAAAGACCCTTCTCCATGTTATACATCAATCATTGTGGTTCGTCGCGGGTCATCAAAAGTTACCATGAATGGGATGTGTAATGGGAGGGTTAGGGGCGTGAAACATGCATCGACCATGAAAATCAAAGTTCTCCAAATTTACTATATCCTCTTCTTGCTTCTTACTACCTGTGATGCTGAACTTCAGCATTGCATGTTTCAACCCTACTGTCACGATCTGCTACTTTAATTGGACTTGGTAAGAACCTGGTCCAAACTTATCCAGCAGAATTGTGTGGTCCTTGTACACCTCTATGCCCAGGAGCTTGCTTACACAGACCAGTATCTCAGGAACACCATATAATCCCCTAGAATTAGGATTAATTCACAGACTGAGATTTACACCTTATTTATGTAAATACAGGCACAACTGCCATATTATTTTTATTGTCACATTTTATACAATTTTTCTGGTACACAGGCTGGCCAATTCCAGTAAGCCACATCCCTAAATAATAGGCTGCACCTGCTTACTGGGAAACCCTGTACCTCTGATGAGCTCAGGCATTTAATCTCATCCCAGTGATTATATTTAGGTGGGGGCTGGGCTGAGTGAGTTATCACCAGATAACAACACTGTAACATAATAGGCTGCCTCTGCTTACTGGGAAACCCTGTACCTCTGATGAGCTAAGGTGTTTTATCTCAACCTGGTGATTATATCACGATAACCTTTTGCTGTAATCTTGAGACTACAGTCTTGGGCGTTTGGCCTATGCAATAGCCTACAGAATATCTAATATGTTTTTTTTACAACAATTCCTATAACATGAAACATACATACAGTATAAGTGTAATCATATTTTAACCATAAGCACTAAGAAATACATAACCATAATAATAAAAACAAGGTGGAATTCTCTACCAAAGGAGGTGGTGACAGCGAATTCGATAGATAACTTCAAAAAGGAGTTAGATATATGTTTTAATAAAGAGGACATTCAAGGTTATCCTAGATAACTAGCGAAGGAATATTGATCCAGGGAGAAATTTGATCACCAGTTTCTGGGGTCAGGAAGGAATTTAGCATTTTTTCCCCTTATGAGACAATTGGCAGAGTTTCAATGTTTTTTTTTTTGTTTGCCTTCCTCTGGATCAATTAACAATTAATAACAAATAGTCCACATATTAAAAAGATCAAGAGAGATCTAAAAAGGTTGAATTTGATGGACTAACTCTTTATTCATCCTGAAATACTATACTATTAATAATTAATTAACAACTAATTAATCACATATATAGTTGTGAGCAAGCGGGCCGTTGCTAACTGTGCAGGCTCGCGTAGCGAGCCTGCGACCCTCGCGAAGTGAGGGCCACAGTTGCTGGCATGGAGGACCCCGCAAAATGTAACTGCGGAATGGAGGACCTCGCAAAATTTAACTGCAACTGCGGACCTCGCAAAATTTACGGACTTACGACACAAAAATACGAGACGCGTTACGAGCCATTACGACCTTGCAAAAATACGACCTTACCGCCCAAAACCCGCGCACATGAAAACATGAAAAACACAATAAATACACATAACAAATACATAAATAGCTTACCTACAGCAAGGGGGGGCACCCAGGACCTCGAGAAATTAAAGTTACACCTCAATTTAACTCGAAATAAAAGAGTTTAGACACCCGAATATCCCCTAAGTGAGAGAAAAAATGGCCGCCGAAAAAAAAGAAAACGAGTCTACAAGAATCTAAAGACACAAAACACCACCAAACACCTACGGATTTTCCGAAAAAGACGTACAAGATCCAAAAACAAGGACGCAACCGGAAAAACATTAGAAACACAATAAATACACACAACAAACACATAAAAATCTTACCCGCAGCAAGGACCTCTGCAAGTGAAGTTACACCTCGATTTAAGTGCAAATTTAGACACCCGAAATTAACCTAAGCGAGAGAAAAAATGGCCATCGAACAAAATGAAAACAAGGCTAAAGGACCCTAAACACGAAAAACACCACCAAACACCTACGGATTTTCCAAAAAAGTCAGACGACAACCGCATACCGCACATTAGGCACGATTTTAGAACACTAACTTATACAATGCGGAAGTACACAGCTACCCTAACGAATTTGCCTCGCGCACGCACACTATTACACTACACACTGCACACATTCATGACACTTACACAGCAGCTCCACAGCACTGATGCTGCAGCAACATGAAAACGGATTGGCAGCTCTTCAACACAATGCTGCATATATTACTTCACAATAGGTAAAGTATATTACTTTCTTATTTAATTCATTGCCATACCCAGAAAAACACCAACGCTGCTCATAGCACACAAACAACCAAGAGCCTCGCAATGAGCGCCAAAGGCACTCAGCGCGAGGCTCGCAATCAGCGCCCAAGGATCTTAAAACACCAACAAAATTAATTTTGCACACAAACAACATTACCCACCTTACAATCGTATTGCCGTCATTTTTTGACGGGCAAGTCGCTAGTTAATTAATAACTAATCCGCATATTGCAGATCAGAGGAGATCTTAAAAGGTTGATCTTGATGGACTGAAAGTCTTTTTTCAACCTCAATTAATATGTAACTATGTAACTCTGACACCCAGGCCATAGGGTAAAACAGTCCAGTCAGGCCCTGGGCATGACACCTACGTTACCAGTATATTTTATATTTAAATAAAATAATATGACCAATATTCAGCCATTAATATACAACATTCATTGTTAGATGTTATGCATGGCATTGTATGTTATATATTAATAGGTAAATATTAGTTTTATTTTTTTTTTTAAATATAAATATAAAAAGTTACTGCTATACAGGCTTTGAAACCTGCAATGCTCTTCAATTATTGGCTCTTTAATAGCCAATCACAGAAGGTTGACATCACTAGCCTTATTCTGATTTGCTGTCATTTCAACCAGTCAGAATAATGGGAAATAGAGCCCTCTGACTGGCTAAGAGCTGAAATATGATGGACATATATTTGAGCAAATCAGAAGCAATAAAATAGTATACAAGGCAACGGCGCAGTCAGAAAGCCTTTAATGGCCATTAGCCGTTTATTTTTTTATAGAATGGTAGGTGTTTTTAGATGGAGCCGAGGGGCTTCAAGCTAGAAAAGGACGCTATAAACATGGATGTTCCCATTTATTGAGGGACGAGCACTGACAACAAGGGCATCGTCAAATGTGTGCCCCCACCCCACCAATGTGTTGAGAGGGGTAAAAAGCTGTTGTAAAGTGTATTTTATTTATATGTCTCACAACTAACCATGCACGTGCATAGAATAATTTTGCCATGTTTGTTGTTGTTATACATAATTATTCATCATTATTGCCAGCCATTGCCGGTTTTCCAACAAATTTGCACTACAGGTTTTCCAACCAATATGCACATGCACTGACAGATTTGTCTTGCTTTTTCGATCAGGTAAAAAAAAGTGGATGACCATACAATATTATTATTTTGGTAAATCATCTGTTCCACAGTCTGGTAACAAAACTAATTTGTAGAATTTCTGTGGTTTTATTTTAATAAATGACTTACCTATACATCCTTGTAAAGCGATTTATAATTTTTTAGATATTTATGTATATTGTTATATATACGGTAGTATGAAATTATTCAAATGAAACAATTATTAATCGGTTCTGTCTCTATGCTCTTAAGAATCTCACATTACCGAAAACTTGTATAACTGTGTGTAAGTGGTTCAGTTTTGTCATGTGACCAGATTGGGGATGTGTATAACTTTTACAGTTTTAGTCAACCAAAGGCTCCTACACATATTTAATACCTTAAATTACCTTGATTGTGGCATATCATTTTTGTGAGTGTATATGAATATTAAAGTAGTTGTTGCAGTCATTGTAGGGAGCTTGAATATGATGTTTGGTTGTTAACCCTTTCACCCTCACACCTTAAGCTTTGCACATTATTATACTGCACTGTGCAGTATTATAAATACATGTTGTGTATTGGAATGCTTTCTGCAATGTTCTGCTAGTTCCAGTTGGGTCTCCCATGGTAAATACCTTTTATATCTAATTATTGTTCTGTCCCCTAGCAAACTCATATCATGGCTGAGAGGAACGTTTTGCTGAAGAACCTGAAGCATCCCTTCCTAGTGGGCCTGCACTACTCCTTTCAGACTGCAGAGAAGCTGTACTTTGTGCTAGACTATGTGAATGGAGGGGAGGTGAGGATACAAATTGTTCCACTACAACAGTAGTGCTGGAGTTACATTACTCCCCTATCCATTAGCCCCCACTGCAACACCAGAAATCCTGCTGTCGCTGCACTTCTGGCCTGTATTATAATCGGCTCTAACAACACTCTTTATAAAGAATATTTGCTGACCATAACCATACAGCTACACCACACTATACTCTCTGTCCTGTAGCACCCTTTACTACACAATCATAAACCTGTATCCGCTAATAACTCTCCTATATCAGGACACACTTTGGAATACTTATCTTATTTCATTTAACACTCTAAAAAAATGACCACAGATAGTGCTGTCACTATGTTTGTGCTTTTGTAATTTCTGCTACACCACACATAACACTACACCAGACAGAAAAAAAAACTGTCACTACACCACTATCCTATAGTACTCCCTACCAACCCATGATACAACACTGATGCTGGACAGTACAAATGCATGAAACACTGAAACAATCATTGTTCTAAAGATCACACTACTACATCGCCATACACAGTGTTGATAATATATTTAACCTACACACCTTTTTTTTTTTTTTACTACACACTTCTTGCCTGCATTGCACCACCATATACATACATCTCTACTATACCACTACTCCACCATATACACACACATCTTACTGCTACAGCACTGAGCCAAGCCATGGATAGTTCTCCTACATGCCTGCACTACCTCACCTACCTCTCTTCTATAAAATGTGCCACTTTGTACACATTACACAACCCCTTCTGATACAGCACTACAATCCCTTTCAAAGTGAACCAACCTCTCATGCAACACTACACCACTTTAAACATAAGACATACCTCATTCCTGCAGAACTATACACACCAACCTTTCATAGTAGTGTTCACCATACACTTGTATAAACATCTCTCTTACAAACCTACTCCAGCTTACCTTCTAAATACCCCTTTTTCTTAATAATGCAACATCTTGCACATTACACCTCTCATCTACAGCCCTGCACTATCCTATATACTACATATAACGTTCACCCGCAGCACTGTACCATGTTATATTTTACACATGCACATTTCCTACAGTATAACATCATACTACATACACGCTTCTAATACAGTACCACTCTACTACAGTACTGCACAATATTATGTATTATGCATCACACACGCTATTTTCCTTTGGCACTACATCACCTTGCAGACTGAACATACCTCTAGTCTCCAGTATCTTACATATTAATGTACACGTCTATCTGGCAGCATTATACCCAACGCTTTCCAGCAGTACTGCACACATTTCATTTACACATTAAACAGATCTCTCTCCAACCATATTTCACCAACTTAAATGCTGCATACACCCTTAGCCTACAGTAATGCACCATCTTACACAATACACAGAAATCTCCCCTACATCAAAAAATACATCTGTCCTACACCTGATATTCTATCTTCTAGCAAGTATGTGCACCTGCATACATGGAATTGACATGTCTACACCACTACCCATCATCCCCACCCATGCAGCCCTTTCTCTTCTATCTGCTCGCCACCATTCTCTCCTTATTACTTGTTTCTCTACAGCTTTTCTTCCACTTACAAAGAGAGCGTTCCTTCCTGGAGCCCCGTGCCCGATTCTACTCTGCAGAAGTAGCCAGTGCCATAGGTTATCTGCACTCTCAAAATATTATTTACAGGTGAGCAAATGTAGCAGCTATATGTCACAATCTCTCCAACTCCATTGTTACTCATTTGCTGCAAGTGGGACCTCCTCTCTGGCCCATCTCATATCGAGTGAGTCAATTAGAGAAAGTGGGAAAAATAATGGGATAACATACAATTATCTCATTGTGATGTCATACTTTTAACAGACAACGTATCACAGTGTAGTTTTCTGATTGGCAATTGACACTCTTCATAATCCTCTCTCTTGTTTTCTACAGGGATTTAAAACCCGAAAACATTCTTTTGGACAGCCAGGTATGGAGCAATAATGTATGAAGAAATAAAAAATAAAACATTAATAATTCTACCCATACAGAAGGGAACAGATTAGGTAAAGATAGTTAATTTCTGGGTCAGACAAATTATTTAACCATTTAAATTCCAGAGATTTAGGGGCTCTTTATACCCAAGGCACTGCATACATTTTCAAAACTTTGCTGTAATATATAATATGATTCAAATTAGTGTTTTTTTTGTTGTTGTTTGTTTGATGTTGGTAAGTGCTGATATGAGCAGTACTTATATACATATTTATACACTGTTTATGTTTTTATATCACTGAGGAAGCCTTTGGGCGAAACACGTTTGACATTATTCTATGTTTTTAGATTATTGATTTTATTCATTTTCATTGTGCCTATCCCTATTGGCCATATATGGCATGTATTGAGGATTATATGGTGCAATAAATATATGATAAACACAGTATTGTTTGTACTAGTGTGTTTCAATTGTCCCCTATAGTAGACATAAGGAGTTGGAATCATATTTTGTTCTGTAGACACTATATAATAGTGTACCAAATAGCATTGGTGATCCAACTGTACCTGCTACAAAACTATCTGGATTGTATCCTGAGCCTGGGATTGAGATCTGAGGTTTGGACATCAGGTACTTCCAGAGCTACCCTTTTTAATCCATACAGATACCTCATAATTTTGGGGTTATCACATGTGAGTGAAACACTATATGATTGATGTTTTGAAGTGATTATTATACACTCGTGTTGCACTAGGAGGTGATGCGCTGTCTTTCTCCTACCCTTCTTATCATCTCTATTGTTTCAACCAAAGTTCACCTTTCTAGTGGTACATTTGTTATTTTTATTCTATTTGATGTTTAAAATCTCAATTGTAATATAAGCAATACAATTTAAAATTGTATGTTTTTTTTTCTTTTTTCTCTGCATTTACACACAAAAAAAAATCCCATCTTTCAAAATTAAACAATTAACAAAATAACTGAATCTCCTGAGCAAGCCATTCTAAAATATGTATAACTTTATATTTATTTATGAGAAACAAAGGATAGAATCTAGGAAGAGTACCAACGGAAGTTTTATTTGTGGAATCAAAATACAGACAGTATTATTAATCAGGTTAAATTATCATGTAGAAATATACACTATTTTATGTGTTCATATAATTAAAGGTCCACCATATTGTTTACAAAATGAAACTACTCCAGGATATAAAAATGCAACAATATAGAAAAAAATATTTATAGTTAATTCCACACCTTACACTGTACTGATGTGCTTGATCTCTATTTGTAGGGACATGTGGTTCTGACAGATTTTGGCCTTTGTAAAGAGGGGATGGAACCTGAGGAGACAACTTGTACCTTCTGTGGGACCCCTGAGGTACACATAACATTACAGTCCATCTACAGTGGACATACAATTATTATACTTCCCTTATTACCGCCATGTTTTGTTTTTATGATTACCTGCCTATTTACAGTATCTGGCCCCAGAGGTCCTGAGGAAGCAACCATATGATCGCACTGTTGACTGGTGGTGTCTGGGAGCTGTCCTGTATGAGATGCTATATGGACTGGTAAGTGTGCCCTTAAAGGCAGGCAGAGGGTTAATATTAGAAGATTGATATGTCTGCTACCCAAGTGGGTATATTCACTCAACACTTACAGCCTTATTGAATTGCAATTCAGCAAATTCTAAAGGGCTCTTTATAAGCACATAGCATATTTTTTTTTACAGACGTTTTTAGTTCGTGAAGACCTTGCTTTTGGATAGAAGTTCACTGACTAAAAACTTCTGGAAAAAAATATGCTGTGTGCTTATATAGAGCCCTTTAGAATTTGCCGAATTGCATTTTAATAAGGCTGATAGATTGTAAGTTTGAGAGTTTTCAATCTTGTGTCAGTGCCTTGGAAATAAGCTCTATGTACATTTGATTTTATGCTCAAAAACAGGGCCCTCCATTCTTTATAAGGTGCTAAGCTTGTTTATTGCCATGTACTCAACCCCTGTACGGCGCTATGGAATATGATGGCGTGATATAAAGATAATAATAACACTACAAGCCCCTTAAAAAATTATATTATAAAACTGAAAGGGGCTTTTAGCATTTGCCTTCATTTAAAAAATTTCTAACAACATTTCTCCATAGACCAATGGTTCTCCAGCTGTCCTTAGGTACCACCACCAGTGCTTTTCTATGCCTTAGTACAGGTGTGCTTATATGAGTACTGGGAAAAACTTCATATGTTAGTGAAGTGTGTAACAAATTAACAACAATAGCAGCTATATAAACTGTGGTAATAAAGCCAGTGCAGATCTTTTCGTATCCACTGGGTCTGAAACTGTAAAGTTCAAATGTAAGTTTTAAATGCTACATAGACTTTTTTCATATCCTAATTCCATTGTGTCAGCATTACAGTAATCGGACCTTTCCTGTTTTATGCAAGCACACGGCACTGGAAGCCTCTTGTTGCCGGGGGCGCTCGCGTCCCAATGTACTCCCTTAGCCCCTAACCCCCTACACGCCTTGCCGGGCCTAACGCTAACCCCCTACAGCAGTTAGCGGGCCTAATCCTAAACCTAACCCCCTACAGCACTTCCAGACCCTAACCCTACACCCCTTGGCGGCCCTAACCTCCTAACACTCTTAGCCTAACCCTAGCCCTCTAAAACTAAGTCCCTAAGCCCCTTACCCTAACCCCCTAACCCCTTCTCGATCCTAACCCTGTAAATCTAACCCTAAAACCCCTAACCAACTTTTATTCAGTATAGGGAACAACGATGAATAAAAACTATTAAAATTGACACTTTAAAAACAAATACAGTGATTTGCTCCTTTGGCAACAAAATTCTTGGCATTTAATGCCTTTACCACATATATTATGGGCTGGTCTGCCTCTTGTTAATTTCAAATTTACTTAATATGAGTACACATATTGTGGCATATACAGGATAAACTGCAGTACTGGAGACAAAAATCAATACATAATCCCACTTACTGATTCCATATACTAGGAATTAGGTTTGTCTTTACTTGTCTTTATGTACCACTATAGATTACGGAGACAAAAGGTAGCTATCATTGCTCTTAACTCAAGACAGAAAAACAGAATCTAATATATCTCTGGATCTTGTCACTTAGATAATGGAGAGTTTAAGAGGTAGTCATGAGAGAGTATGGCACAATCGTTTTCTGGTGGCCAGTCTATGGCCACTTTAAAGATATACCTTAAAACCTAGTGCCTATTTGGTCTATCTCTGTTTACCAAAAGTTATATAGCTTTGGTCCTCTTAAAAACAAAAAACCTTCTCCTTTCCGATTACAGTCTAATAGAATATCTTTAGAACCACTCAGAGTTCATTAGGGTCTGTCCAAAATGGCCTATTTCAGGCTCTCTGCAATGCTCGGGACATTACTTTACCTTTCTTTTTTTTTTTTTTTTAAATAGTGTTTTATTAGAAGGCAATGGACAATAAAACATTTAACACAACTGTAATTAGTCAGTTAAGATATACTAACATGTACAATACAATATTTTCCCATCATAGACTGACTAGGCCTTCCATTTTTCCTTTTTTAGTTATTAAGGTTACATGAGTCACAGTTAACATTTCAATGGAAATAACATAACAGAATGAAAAGAGAGAAAAAATAAATAAAAAGAAAATAAAAATAAATAATAAAAATAAAAAATCAGAAAAGAAAAAGAGAACAACAACACAAGATAAAACGTCCAATGAGCACAAATAAAAAAGAGAATGCAATAATTATCAGATTAATTAGCTAGACCATTACACTGCTATCTTCACATAAAGTACAGAGCTTAATCTAGTATATCTACCCCTAAGAGCACTCAACACATACCTCGTTAAAGACATCCCAGTACAGCCGACACCCACCTCCACCGCTCCGTCAGTAGATTTCCGGACCCCCCCCTCGCCTCCAGCTCCTCCACCAGGTCTCCTTTGCCAAAGTGTAGAGATTGTATGATATGATATGTTGTCATACTAAGGGAATACTGAATGAAGAAGCCAACCAGGGATCCCAAATTGTTTGGAATTGGGTAATGTCGTCTAGTATGACATAAGTTAACCGCTCATTTATAAGTAAATGATTGATCTTACCAATCACCTCCGTAAAGTTAAGAGTCTCTTTCTTCCAACTCCTGGCTATGTGTGTCTTAGTAGCTAACGCCATTAATTGGTATAGTTTATTCTGCGTTTTAGATAAATCCGTAACACGAATCCCTAGCAGACAAGACTCCATTGAGGGCGTAACTGCCTTGTGGAAAAGTGCGGAGGCTAATTGGGCTAATTGCCCCCAAATTTTCTGAACGGATGGACATGACCACCATGTGTGTATATGATCCCCTATACTTTGGCACCCCCTAAAGCATTTATTGCTTTCTGACGGTTTGAATTTCTGTAACTTTACCTTTCTCATCTCTACTTCCTGATTCCCGATCAAGTGACTCTAGCGTGCGTCCTACGTAATGACGCACGTTCTAACCAACGCCTGACGTCTTTGTCAACGGACCAAAGCTATATAACTTTTGGTAAACAGAGATAGACCAAATATGCACTAGGTTTTATATCTTTAAAGTGGCCATAGACTGGCCACCAGAAAACGATTGTGCCATACTCTCTCATGACTACCTCTTAAACTCTCCATTATCTAAGTGACAAGATCCAGGGATATATTAGATTCTGTTTTTCTGTCCTAAATTAAGAGCAATGATAGCTACCTTTTGTCTCAGTAATCTATAGTGGTACATAAAGACAAGTAAAGACCCACCTAATTCCTAGTATATGGAATCAGTAAGTGGGATTATGTATTGATTTTTGTCTCCAGTACTGCAGTTTATCCTGTATATGCCACAATATGTGTACTCATATTAAGTAAATTTGAAATTAACAAGAGGCAGACCAATCCATAATATATGTGGTAAAGGCATTAAATGCCAAGAGCCTCATTCTATTATTGGCCGTAAATTGGCCGCAAAGCTGCGTTTCCTTGCGGGGCTCCCGTTACCTTGCAATTCAATTATACGGCGCCGCAAGGCTATACCCTTACGGCCGGCCGTATATCTTGCAAGCGGCCGTAAGCTCAGAAATCTTAAAATGCAAAAATAAATTCAAGACGGCACTGTAAAGCTCTGTAAATGCTAGGGATCATAATGGGGGACACGAGGATTGATAGCAACCCCCTCTCAAGCTTGCACATCAGCCCAAATCAGAGATTACATTAACTGTTTATTTTCCGGCCGCAGCGTGGGCGGGTCTGAGGTGCTCCAAGCCCTCTGGACTTTTTACATGGATATGTGACATAAATTAAAAAAATATTTATTTACGGATTTGAGTGTAGGGGAATGTTGTGCTATTAATGCTAACACCTACAATCACTTTATATTCTCAAAGTGCAGGATGGCTTTATTATGGCTTTAAAATGTGCTTAATTGTGTGTCTGCGGGACCTTTTTGCCGCAAGTAAGCTGCGGCTCGGTTTTAGCCTTGCAGAGAGGGTTCCCGGAGCAATTGAATAGCAACCGGGGCTTTCTTGCGGCCGAATCTCTTGCGGCCGTTTAAGATCAAAGGCTTTCCTCCGGCGCGTACGGCCGCAAGGGATAGCAAGGCGCCGGCCGCAAGCCTGCCGGAATCCCCGGCCGGAAGGGAATAGAATAGGCAAATAGCTTGCGGCCGGTCCTTGCGGCCACGCATCTCCTACGGCCGTTAATAGAAAGAGGCCCCAAGAATTTTTGTTGCCAAAGGAGCAAATCACTGTATTTGTTTTTAAAGTGTAAATGTTAATAGTTTTTATTCATCGTTGTTCCCTATATTGAATAAAAGTTGTCAGAATATAAATCATTCCCTATTGTCTGTATAATGATTGATGGAGTGGTAAACACTCATGGGAAACTAACTTCCTAGATTGTACTATATTATATTCCAGGCATGCTTGAATTCATTAAAGGGCCACTTTTGTCTAAAACTGTCTGTCATGCATTTAAAAGGAGCATGCTTTAAACATTAAGGGCCTCATTAAATTATCCCTCGTAGTTGTCTCGGTCCTCAGAAAAGGCAGTTTTTTTGCTGTTTGCGAGCACCGAATCCCTCGCAGCCTGCTTTGCGAGATTACTCAGAAAAAATGGCCCAGAATAGGCTCAGAGAGAGCTACGGAGTCACACGCAGCCTTAAATCTATGAGGTGAATCTCGCACTTCGGAAGAATCCCTACGGGCACAAAAAGTGCTAGCAAGGGATCCTAAAGCATCTACATGCTGCCTCGGAGCAGCCCGAGACAGCCGTGTGATGCTCCCCCCTGCTCCCTATACACATCCCCATGCTGCAGGGGTCCCTATAGGGACCCCCGCAGCCCACCCACATTAACCCCTTGCAGCGGGGGTCCCCTATCTGCATAGATCAGGCCCCGGCTGCATTGAAAAAAGTTAAATTCCCCGCCGCGGCTCCTTAAAGGGCCTGCGGCATACTATCAACAATCCCGGCCGCGGCACCTAAAATTAACCCCCCTCTATGCTGGGGGTCCCTATCGGGACCCCCAAAGTGTCCCCACATTAACTCCTTTCTGCAGGGGTCCCCGATCGGCACAGATCGTGACCCAGCTGCATTTACATGTTTAAATTTCACGCCTCGCGGGTCCTTAAAGGTCCGTAAAGGTCCTGAAAGGACTTGCGCTAAAAAATATTAACCCCGGCCAACTAAAATTAACCCCATAACTCATGAGGGTCAATACAGACCCCCATAATCACTTAATTAACCCTGTCACTCATGAGGGTCAATACAGACCCCCATAAGCCAATAATTAACCCTATAACTCATGGGGGTCAATACAGACCCCCATAAGGCCTTAATTAACCCTGTCACTCATGGGGGTCAATACAGACCCCCATAAGCCAATAATTAACCCTATAACTCATGAGGGTCAATACAGACCCCCATAAGGCCAATAATTAACCCTGCCACTTATGGGGGTCAATACAGACCCCCATAAGGCCTTAATTAATCCTGTCACTCATGGGGGTCAAAACAGACCCCCATAAGGCCAATAATTACCCTATAACTCATGGGGGTCAATACAGACCCCCATAAGCACTTAACCCTATAACTCATGGGGGTCAATACAGACCCCCATAAGCCTCTATTTAACCCCATTAGTCCCATAAGGGTATAACATGACCCTTATGGGGCTGTTAAAACCCTAACATTAACGACATAAGTGCCATGACGGTCCTCAAGGACCATCATGACACTAACTGCAAACACTACACTATGACCCCCAATAAACCATTAAATCTAAACTAACCCCCCTCTACACTAATCTATTAACACTTACACTACCTACCTACACTACCTACCCCCTAATAACCCCCCCCCCCACCACTCTAATGACAGAAAATAAAAAAACCTAAGTCACCAAACATAAAAAAAAACCTACCTTACAGAAAATAAAAAAATACATTACAACCCCCTCCCCCCCCCCACTACATAAAAAAAAAATGATACAGCTGAAATGGAAAGACAGACATACACAATACAATACATACATACAATACAAATTCAATACAATAACCCCTATCTATCTAACATACAATCTATTTAATATACAATAAATTCTAACTATATAAAATACGTCCCCCTATCTATCTAATATATAATACATCCTAACTACATCCAGAAACCCTAATTCTAAGCTAAAATAAAATAATTAAGACCACTTACCTTTGTAGATGTCCCTTCAAATCACCAACCTAGGGGTAAAACAACAACAAAAAAATTAGTGCAACACATTAACATAAAATAAATACACATTATACACATTCTTAATATTCTACTCATCTTTCCAGCATGCCCCGTCCTTCTTTTCTTCTCCGGCGCGGCCCCTGTTAAAAAAAACACAATACATTAGTACAACATACAGACACAAAATAAAATAAACATGTTAATGTTTTTTTATTTTTTGTCATCATGAGTTGTAGGTTAATTATTGGCGTTATGGGAGTCTGTATTGACCCATGAGTCACAGGGTTCATTAAGGCCTTATGGGGGTCTGTATTGACCCCCATGAGTTATGGGGTTAATTAAGTGCTTATGGGGGTCTGTATTGACCCCCAAGAGTTATAGGGTTAATTATTGGCTTATGGTGGTTTGTATTGACCCCCATGAGTGACAGGGTTAATTAAGGCCTTATGGGGGTCTGTATTGACCCCCATGAGTTATAGGGTTAATTATTGGCCTTATGGGGGTCTGTATTGACCCCCATGGGTGACAGGGTTAATTATTGGCTTATGGGGGTTTGTATTTACCCCCCATGAGTGACAGGGTTAATTATTGGCTTATGGGGGTCTGTATTGACCCCCATGAGTGACAGGGTTAATTATTGGTTTATGGGGTTCTGTATTGACCCCCATGAGTGACAGGGTTAATTATTGGCCTTATGGGGGTCTGTTTTGACCCCCATAAGTGACAGGATTAATTAAGGCCTTATGGGGGTCTGTATTGACCCCCATAAGTGGCAGGGTTAATTATTGGCCTTATGGGGGTCTGTATTGACTCTCATGAGGGACATGGTTAATTAAGTGATTATGGGGGTCTGTATTGAGCCCCATGAGTTATGGGGTTCATTTTAGTTGTCCGGGGTTAATATTTTCAGGACCTTTATGGTCTTTTAAAGACCTGCGAGGCGGAAAATTTAAAAATGTTAATGCAGCTGGGTCATGATCGGTGCCGATCGGGGACCCCTGATGCAAGGGGTTAATGTGGGGGGGCTGCGGGGGTCCCTATGGACCCCTGCAGCAAAGGGTTAATGTGGGTACCCCCAGCATAGAGGGGGGTTAATTTTAGGTGCCCTGCCAGGATTGTTAATAGTGTGCCACGGCCCTTTAAGGAGCCGCGGCGGGGAATTTTAAAGTTTTAATGTGGGGACACTTCGGGGGTCCCAATGGGGACCCCCGCATACAGGGGGGTAGTTGGAGTACCCCCCACGGCAGGGCTTATGTGGGGGACTGCCACAGAGGTCCCATTTAGGACCCCTGCACTAATTGATGAGGTGTGGGAGCCTGCGAGATCATCTTGCAGGCTGTCACTCCTCATGTATATTATGGCAGTGTTCATACGGACGGCCCTGCTGCGTACCTCACATGTTGCTCGCAGCAGGGCTAATTTAATAGCGTCGTAACTTTGAGAAATGTTGCAGTACGTAGGGTTTAAGTAGAAGCCTCTTATTTACGAGACTGGAATTTAATAAGGCTGTAATTATTTCCCACCATGCAAATAAATTATATTAATTAATGAAAATAATCATCAGCCTTTATCTTACCAGTGAGTTAAAAGAAAACATTAACAAGTACACATAGAGACCTTGTTAATGGCTGTGTCTTATCTGATTTACATTACAAACAATGTGTATAAAAATGCAATATGTTGCTACTCAGACATCCATAAGTCTTACTGAACCTCTGTAATATATCAGGACAGAGAATGAGAAAACAATTCCACACTCTCCATATTTACAGCCTTATTAAATTGCGATTCGGTCAATTTAAAAGGGCTCTATATAAGCACACAGCATATTTTATTTACAGAAGTTTTTAGTTAGTGAAGACCTTGCTTTTGGATAGAAGTTCACTAACTAAAAACTTCTGTAAAAAAAATATGCTGTGTGCTTAAATAAAGCCCTTTTAAATTTTTCTACACCATTAATAACTTACTTGTCACACAAAAAAATCTTTTGTAGGATCTACAATGGAAAAATATATATATTTTGTATGAGTCTGACTAGAGTATACTTAAGCAGGAAAAATGTCATAAAGCTAGTTTTTTTAGAAAAACAAAATATGATGCCTCTGCTGCGCCCTGGAGGAATCCATGATACATGGCTGGAAAGCTAGGTGTGTGAGAGGGACATTTACATTTCTTGAGGGCTTTAATTGCATCTATTTATGCTTTTGAACCAGTGATGTGGAAATAGTATGGTGATAATTTTCCCCTTTTGGATTGTTATCTTGTTGTGATGATGGGGTTTGGGTACTTCAATGAAGCTGTGAGCTAAACCATGCAGGCTCACCCAATATGGTTCATAGCAGAGAGGTTAGACAAATCACAGTCCACTGGAGAAGGAACTGGCAACCAGCTCCAGTATATTTGCCAAGATAACCTTACGGATAAGCACAACCCAAGACATAACGGATGTGCTTTGCTTGCTGCGGTCCATAGGGTCACAGGGAGTCCAACACGACTGAACGACTAAACAACAACAATTTAATTTGATGCAATTATCTTCTCTGCTCCCTCCTTCTCCCCACCCTCCAGTGAACCAAAACAAACACATACCCATGATCTAGCACTGAAGAAGTTATGTAACACACACAATGGATTCCTGTACTCCTAAACAAAGTCTTTAAAACAAAACAGATATTACAAATATAAGTTTTATATTAATGGCTTACACAGCTGCTAATATTGTTAGTTTAGTACATAAAATACAAAATACCAAAATAGAGGTGCTCAATCAGAGAATGAACTAACCTTAATAGGTTAGTTCTATGGACATGATAACCCACTGTGAGAGCAACCTCTTTTAGCTCACTTGTGCCCTTCACTTGTGCCCTGTAGTATATCAGTCTAGGCTCACTCACTAGAGTCATCCAGTCCCAAAATACCAGCCAATTCTATCCTGTGGGCTAAAAGAGGTTGCTCTCAGAGTGGGTTTTTGTGTCCATGTGGGTTTTTGTGTCCATGTGTGTGTTCTCTAATTGAGCACCTCTATTTTGGAATTTAGTTTAGTACATACTTGACAAAAAAATTTTTTTTTTTCTTGAACTGCAAAAAAAAGGTAATATTTTAAATACATGCGAGACATTTTTGGACTGTGTTTATCCTTATCACTTCCACTGGAAGATAATGCACATCTCATTTCCTGTCATCTATTCCATCACTCTCTTATCTGACTTATTTTACTTCTCTCCAGCCCCCTTTTTACAGCCGTGATGTGCCTCAGATGTATGATAATATCCTGAACCAACCACTGCAGCTCCCGGGAGGAAAAACCATTGCTGCCTGTGACATCCTCCGTGGCCTTCTACACAAGGAACAGCACAGCCGCCTGGGCGCCAAGGCTGACTTTGTACAGTACCTCTGCTTTATACTTTACAGCATCCAAGGCCTTAAAGAGACACAGAGGAGGTTCTTAATATAGATACCTTTAAAACAATAGGTAATAACAAGGTGTCATTAAAAAAATAAAATTTTCCTACAGGTAGCTTGCAATATTTACCTGTCAACCAGCCCTTAAGATCCACCCACAATCTAATATATCTTGCTAATAGCAGATCATTGCCAATAGTTGATGATTACATTTGGTTCTTTGAAACTGTTGTCTTAACTGTATAAGTTGTATGGTCATGTTCACACCCCAGTGAGTACTTTGTCTAATCAGTCTAGTCTTTATCATATAGTCTTACACTGATGACAACAGATTCGTAGCCTCAGTGGATAATCAGCACTAATTGTCAATTATCTGCCATCCACAAGAGATATCGGACTGTCCTCAGTGGGTGGATCAGAAAGGACCAGGTTCTTAAAATGACAGATTCAGTGTAAGTTTACTGCAGGAAAATGTTTCTTTGTACAACATTTCATTGACAAAAATACTTGTTATCACATATAGTTTTAAAATATATTCTATTTTTAACATCCTCTCTGTCATGTTCATCTAATTCACTCACTGTCACACAAAACACTTATAATGGTCATTAAGATACTAGTCTAAATATCTCCAGTTCAGCCATTCAAATACAGGATTTCTCTATAGCCTGACAAATTCAAATATTCTCCAATAATTACATTTAAGTTGTTCTGATCTCATAGATACTGCTCCATACCATCATGTAGTACAGATAAAATCAAGAGTACAAGCTGTGAAAAAACATATTTTTCGGATATTCTTTTCACTGTTTTAGAATTATTTTGAAGGGCAACTGTGGTTATATTTTTAAAATGTACTATTTTTAAAGAAGTTCACTTGAAAATTTGCAAAATGTTTTTAGAATGTAAAAGAATACAGCCTCTACTGTATTATCTTTTATAAACAATTATACTGCTATGGAATTTACCATTTTTTCATCACCATTTTTTCATTTTACTCCCTGAGGTGAGGGGAGACTTTGAATGTAGAAGGGAATTTGCATCTGCACAAATGGACCTCATTACCTTGGTGGTGTTTTCATTTTAGCTGCCCCTACTGATATATTTTTCATATAGAGAAAATTTTAGAAGTTCTTAAATCCTAATGAGACCATACATTACAAGGCTTTGCCGAGTGCTTATACCCTTTCTTCTGAGTAGCTCCATTCCAGTCACAATACTTTAATACGGGGGAGGAGAAATCTGGAAATGATCTATGTTATGATTAAAAAATAGTAATTAATTGTTTAAATGCACAATATAAGTTTAATAAATGTTTTCTTTCTTTTATCAAGCCCTACCTAACTATTCTTTAGCCCTTTATAAAACCACTTATGTAGTCCCTTAAATGTAAGCTTCTCATTCTTTGGGGCAGAGTGTTTAGTCTTTTGGAAGGTCCTTCTGATTATTTATTCTTTCAGAACCTGCAGAATTATATATTTAGTTATCAGTGTCCGGAACGTTTGCGATGTTGGTCACGCTTTGCGTCCCTTGCGAAGCGAGGGAGCAACCGCGACCCTCGCAAAGTGACCTTCACACATGCAAGCCTATGGAAGCGAGGCGAAGCAGACCCGCAGCACTTATGCTGCAATGAGCGCCAAAGGCGCTCATTGCAGCCAGTGGCGCTGTTAACGAGCCCTGCAATGAGCAACCCGTACAGTAGGTTAGAGGAAAGGCTTTCAATGAGCGGCGAAAGCGCTTATTGCGAGCCAGGCGATGAACGCCAATGGCGAACATCACGGGGCTCACGATGAGCACCGCGAGAGGCTTGCAATGACCGCAGGCGAGAGGAAAGGCTCGCAATGAGTGCCGCAGGCGCTCAGCGTGGGGCTCGCCATAAGCTCCGAAGCTGATCAGTGCTAAGCAGGAAAGTTGAAGTACACGGGGGAGTGGCTCACAATAAGCGCCAAAGGTGCTCAGAGGAGCAAAAGCCTTTACACTGTGTGGCAAACAGCATTGCCAACCTTACAATTTTAATCCCGTCATTTTTGACAGGCAAGTATAGCTACTTGCCTGTCAAAAATGACGGGATTATAAGTGTATTATATCACTTAAAAACAGGGTAGATAAAAATCGAACTCTCAATATGAACATAATAACACTAGTATAGCTACTATAATATTAGTATAATCACAGTAAGACTAGTACCTCTGATATCAGTATTATTCCTTAAACTTGAGTTTCACAACACCAAGTAAATGTTGCCCTTAAATAACCATTATAGTTACCCCAATATTTGTAAATGAAATTTGAAGCAGAGTTTACTTTAAAGCAGGGGTGGGGAACATTTTTTCTGCCACAGGCCATTTGGATATTTCTAAAATCATTTGCGGGCCATACAAAATTATCAACTTAAAAATTAGCCTGCTATATTTGGTCAAACATTTAATTAACTCACCTCTAATATGATGGCTGGAACTGCTTCTCTCTGTCCTGTCTCTCTCTCAGTCCTGTCTCCTGTCTCTCTCTGTCCTGTCTCTCTCTCTCTCGTATGTTTCTCTCTTCTCTCTCTGTTCCCTCCTGTGTGCCTCTCTCTGTTATAATTGCAACCTGGCTGCTTCTGAGCATATGCATGGAAAATGAGTATGTGTCAGATTCCAAAAGGTCCATCGAAATTTTCCTCCACTGATTTAAAAAAAAAAAAAAAAAAAAACACCCTTAAACTAAAATGCTCGCTGAGATTTGTTTTACTGCTGTTATTGTTTGCAGTAATCCTTTCAATTAAATCGGAAATGCTTTTAAAATGTTAAAATTGTCCCTCTCCTGCCTGTCTGTGTCTATCTTTCCAGCATGTCTCTCTGTTAACATCTGTGTGCCTCTCTCTCTCTCTCTCTCTCTCTCCTGGCTGCCTCTCTCTGTGTCTCTTCTCTTTCTCTCTCCTCTCTTTCTCCTGCCTCTCTGTCCTGTCTCTCTCCTGCCTCTCTCTCTTTCTCCCGTCTCTCTCTCTCTCTTTTCTGTCTCTCTCTCTCTTTCCTGTCTGTCTCTCTCCTTCCTGACTCTCTCTTGCCTCTCTCCTGATGCTGTCATCACATACAGTGGGGGGAGGGGGGGGGGGGGGGGGGGAGTATTTGATCCCCTGGTGATTTTGAACTTTTGTCCACTGACAAAGAAGTGATCAGTCTATAATTTTATTGGTAGGTGTATTATAACAGTAAGAGACAGAACAAACAAAAAAAACCAGAGAAAAACGCATGTCAAAAAAGTTATAAATTGATTTGCAGGTTAGTGAGGGAAATAAGTATTTGATCCCCTATCAGTCAGCAAGATTTCTGGCTCCCAGGTGTCCTTTATACAGGTAACGAGCTGAGATTAGGAGCACTCTCTTAAAGGGAGTGCTCCTAATCTCAGCTCGTTACCTGTATAAAAGACACCTGTCCACAAAAGCAATCAATCAATCAGATTCCAAACTCTCCACCATGACCAAGACCAAAGAGCTGTCCAAGGATGTCAGAGATAAGATTGTAGACCTACACAAGGCTGGAACGGGCTTTAAGACCGTCAGCAACCAGCTTGGTGAGAAGGTGACAACAGTTGGAGCGATTATTCGCAAATGGAAGAAACACAAAATAACTGCCAGCCTCCCTCTGTCTGATGCCCTATGCAAGATCTCACCTCGTGGAGTTTCAATGATCATAATAACGGTGAGGAATCAGCCCAGAACTACACGGGAGGATCTTGTTAATGATCTCAAGGCAGCTGGCACCATAGTCACCAAGAAAACAATTGGTAACACACTACGCCGTGCAGGACTTAAATCCTGTAGCGCCCGCAATGTCCCTCTGCTCAAGAAAGCACATGTACAGGAGTCTGAAGTTTGCCAGTGAACATCTGAATGATTCAGAGGAGAACTGGGTGAAAGTGTTGTTGTCAGATGAGACTAAAATTCAGCTCTTTGGCATCAACTCCCCGAGTTTAGAGGAGGAGGAATGCTGCCTAAAACCCCCAAAACTCCATCCCTACCGTCAAACATGGAGGTGGAAACATTCTGCTTTGGGTGTGTGTGTTTTTCTGCTAGGGGGACAGGACAACTGCACCGCATCAAAGGGACAATGGACGGGCCATGTACTTTCAAATTTCGGGTGAGAAGCTCCTTCCCTCAGCCAGGGCATTGAGAATTGGTGGTGGATGGGTATTCCAGAATGCCAATGACCCAAAACACACAGCCAAGGCAACAAAGGAGTGGCTCAAGAAGAAACACATTAAGGTCCAGGAGTGGCCTAGCCAGTCTCCAGACCTTAATTCCATAGAAAATCTGTAGAGGGAGCTGAAGGTTTGAGTTGCCAAACATCAGCTTTGAAACCTTAATGACTTGGAGCCTCATTCAATTCCGAGTTGCCCAATTGAATAGGGCTCTATATAAGCACATACAAAAAAATTTGACAGAACTTTTTAGTTACTGAACTTCTATCCAAAAGCAAGGTTTTCACTAACTAAAAACTTCTGTCAAAAAAATATGTTATGTGCTTATATAGACCCCTATTCAATTGCCAAAATTCAAATTGAATGAGGACCTTGGAGAGGACCTACAAAGAGGAGTGGGACAAAATCCCTCCTGAGATGTGTGCAAACCTGGTGGCCAACTACAAGGAACGTCTGACCTCTGTGATTGCCATCAAGGGTTTTGCCACCAAGTACTAAGTCGAAGGGGTCAAATACTTATTTCCCTCATTGACCTGCAAATCAATTTATAACTTTTTTGACATGCATTTTTCTTGTTTTTGTTGTTGTTATTCTGTCTCTCACTGTTAAAATACACCTAGCATTAAAATTATAAACTGATCTTTTTTTGTCAGTGGACAAATGTTTGAAATCAGCAGGAGATCAAATACGTTACTCCCCCCCACCCACCCCCACTGTATGCTCTCCTCCGCACATGCACTTCGCTTACAACAAGGGTGGGGAATGTCCAACCCGCAGGCGTCAGACATAGTAATGCAAGCAATGTGCATGTGAATAAACAAAAATCAATGCTTACAATGTCTTACACCTGTTTCGGTGGGAGAGCCAGAGGAAATGATTTTGGGACTTCTCCACCCCTGCTTTAAAGGAACTAAATTTGAATTAGAAATATTTAGAAAAATTACTTAAAGCCTCTGCTGGAACCTGGAGGCATCAATGATACTTTAGGGAATACTTTGCCTATATGAGAGGGGTGTTTACATATCTGCAGGAACAGGCTTGTAGTTATAATTGCAAGCTGGCTGCTTCTGAGCATGTGCACGGAAAGTGAGTATGTGTCAGATTCCAAAAGTTCCATCAAAATTACCCTCCACTGATAAAAAAAAACACACCCTCAAGCTCAGAACTAAAATTTTCTCTGGTTTGTTTTACTGCTGTTGTTATTTGATTACATACATGTGACATGTTTCCTAAAGTACAGTGTTCCTTTAAATTAAATCAGAAATACTTTTAGAATTGCATCTAAAGACAGACACTGTATACAATAGGTTACCACGGTTTTTATAAATATTGCAATATATATTCTCATATAATGATCATAGTTTTCAATTAAACAAAATGTAGAGGCATGCAATATATTGAGGAATCTTACTACAAAGGCCTTAATTATTGGTTCATTGTCCCTGCAGATTGAAATCAAGAACCATGTTTTCTTCAGCCCCATAAATTGGGACGACTTGTATCACAAGAGGCTTGCTCCACCTTACAATCCTAATGTGGTAAGTGGGATTCCGGACTGCCCTAAATTAAAGTTGCCAACTCTGGGATAAGAGTCTGGCATTATTTTAGATAATTCGATTTCTGATAATTAGGTCCTGATATTAGTGCAACCACCAATGGGGTGAGATCCTGACAGCACAACCACCTTTGAGGAAGGGTGCAGTCAAATCTGGGGTGGGATCCTGACATTAGTGCGGACAACACTGGGGTGGGATCCTGACATTAGCGCAGCAACATCTGGGGTTCTGCCCTGACATTAGCTAAGCCACATCTGGGGTGGGATCCTGACATTAGTGTAGCCTCATCTGGTGTGGGATCCTGACATTAGTGCAGCCACTTTTGGGTTGGGCCCCTGACTTTAACACGGCCACATCTGGGGTGGGATCCTGACATTAGCGCAGCCCCCTCTGTAGTGGGATCCTAACATTAGCGTAGCCATATCTAGGGGCTCCTGAGATTAGTGCAGCCACTTCTGGAATGGGATGCTGACATTAGAAAAGCCACCTCTGGGGTGGTATCCTAGCACATCGATCTTTGAGATGGCATCCTGACATTAGCACAGCCACATCTGGGGTGGGATCGTGATGTTAGCATAGCCACCTCTGGGGGTATCCTCGCATTAGTGCAGCCACATCTGTGGTAGGACCCTGACATCAGCACAGTCACATCTGGGGTGGGACCCTGACATTAGCGCAACCACGTCTGGGCTGGGACCCTGACATTAGCGCAACCACGTGTGCAGTGGGATCCTGACATTAGTGCAACCACATCTGTGGTGAGATCCTAACATTAGCACAGCCACATCTGGGGTTAGTTCTCTGTCACTGCACTATTGTTTCTTCATTGTGTCACTGCCACCTCTTGTGATGAATCTGTTTTACTGACACTATGTACTGTATGGCCCTGTCCACTATCAGTGTTCGCATCTCTTTCCTCTTTGCAATGTCCTCTTCCTCTCCTTCTTTAGATCTTCTCCTCTATTTTACTGCCACATTTCTTCTACATCTGAGCAGGTGACCCTGCTATGTATCAAGGTTTTCCCAGAAAAGCTTAAACGACCATTGCCACATCTGTGGTGAGACACTTCTGGGGGGATCCTGATGTTAGTGCAGACACTTCTGGGGTCAGATGCTGACATTAACCCATTTAGGTCTGGAGTGGGGTCATGACCGTAACACAGCTAGCTATGGGTGGGATTATGACATTAGCAGTCACGTCTGGGGTGGGATTCTGAAATTACCACAGCCACCTCTGGGGTGGGATGCAGATATTTGTATAGCCACCTCTGATTATAAGACCCTAATATAGTATCACAGTCACTAACTGTTCCCTCCTTGCCTCTTTCAGGCTGGCCCTGGTGACCTTCGCCATTTTGATCCAGAGTTCACTCAAGAAGATGTTCCAAACTCACTAGGCCGTACTCCAGACATGAACATGAGCAGCTCTTGTAACAGTGCCTTCCTTGGCTTTTCCTATGCACAAAGTGATGAAGACATCCTGAGCTGAGGATCTTGAGACAATATATAGTATATTTTGAGATGACCGTCAATTCTTCTTCCAAGAGCTGAAAAGGCATTATAGGCCTCCTTAAATCCTTAGGTAGACTTCCCAATGTCAATACCCTAGATATAGCATGTGGAGTGAGAACAGATAGTGGATGCTGGCAATCTGAATGTAGTAATATGTAAATGTTGGTAAGTGTTTTATCTGTGTTTAAGACACTGTAGTGAAATGGGCTGATCTGACAATAGCGCACTGCAAGTTCTCTGTCACTGCACTATTGTTTCTTCTTTGTGTCACTGCCACCTCTTGTGATTGATCTGTATTACTAATAAAGATAACAATGTGTACTGTTTGGCCCTGTACACTCTGTGTTCACCATCTATTTTCTCTTTGAAATTATCATAGGTTGCTTCTCCGTTTATTTCTATCCCCTCTCTCCCACTCCTTTTTTGGATTTTGGATCCTCTCCTCTATTTTCCTGTTACTGTCATATTTCTTCTACATCTTAGCAGGTGACCCTGCTATCTGTCAACGTTGTCAGAGACCATCTTAAAGGACCACTATGGTTAAAGAAAAAATACAATTGTTTATCCAGTATGTACTAAACTAACAATATCAGCAGCTGTGTAAGCTATTAGCATAAAACATTTTTTGGGAAAATCTTTTAGACTTTGTTTAGTAGTACAGAAATCAATTTTGAGTTAGTTACATGACAGCATGAGAACTGGATCATTAGGGTGTGGGTTTGCAGCTGTCGGTAGAGAGAAGGGTTAGGTAGGATGGACCAGGAAGAACCAAAGCCTTTGTTTGATGACTGAAAAAGACTGAAATTGACACCACCCTGTTCCCCTCACAGGTACAAAAGAAGTTGCATTAATAGATGCAACCACAGCTCTACAGAAATGTAAACACCCCTTGCACAACTTCCATTAAGTATCATATATTTCTCTAAGGTCTTGCAAAGGCAGCAATATATATTTTTTCATTATTATCTAGCTTTATGTCTTTTTTTTTCCTGCTTAATGATGCTCTTAATCAGACTCAAAGTTTTCAATTTATTTCTCTGTACAGAAACCCTTTATGTTATCACTCTAGTGCCCTAATAGCATGATCTAGATATTGTAATTAGGCACTGATAATAAATAAAACTCATAATAATCAAGTAGTTAAAAAATAATTTTGTGCTTTGGGGCCCTCTATTCACTAGCTCTGCTACTGCTCTTTAGAATGGTGTCAAATTAGCAGCTCAAGATGGAAGCAGCTATGAAACAGGCTAAATTTAAGATTTTCTCGAACAATGCTCTTATACTAATAGCTAATGTTATTTTGTTACATACTTCACAAATGTGAGTTGTTGTTTTTTAACCAAACTATACAGTGTTTTAAGTCTAGTGGCTAGTCCAAAAATAGCACATGCAAGGCCCATTGCACTTTCTCTATTTACACTCCCTTTGTATCTCTGTCACTCACCAACATATTTTTCTAATTTTATTATTTTATATATACATGCATCCAGTCTCACTCATTTTATACCAGACTTATTGATTTTTAGCAGTTGTAATTATTCTAATAATATAAGTATTTTTGTACAAAAATGCTATTTTTTGCCTTGGACCTGAATCCTGATATGTCCATGGGCATGGCTGTGCTTCCAATTCTGTATTCTAAAAATGTGAAATGAATTATAAGCTGCATATAATATATAATGAGAAATGTCTAATAAAGATTATTATTATATATGAACATGTTCATGTTATTAATGTTAGGCTTCAACAGTGAGGTGGAGAGAGAGAGGGAGTACATGGCCAATTGTTTGTTTAATAATATTAGAAATAAATCAGTATTTTAAAGAAAAACAAATAAATGGGAGAGATTAAAGTAATGTGCTTAGGAGGCTGTCCTGGTATGAGTCTTTACCTTCCTCTTTCCCTGCAGTGGTCACTAGACACAGACTGGTTTAGTAGAAAGAGACAGAACATGACCTAAGCAAGGCCCAGTTGGTATGTGCACATAACATAAGAATTTATACCCAGTCACCCATTAAATATAAAGATTAGACACAGACTGCTTCTTGGAGATAACAGGCCACAGTGTTTATTGGTAAACACAACATGACGTAATTACCATAACAATAAATAAATCAACATAACCACAAGGGGAGGAGCATCTGTACCACCGTAGGGTAGGATCTCACCCATTTTACCACTGTCCCGCCGACTCCCCTCACCACCCACCGCTGTGACAACAACATAAACAAACTTTGATAACATATAATATATACTTCAATAATACATCCACAATGAGTGCTTAAGACAATAAACAAAATAATGCACAACTTGCCATTATTCATCCTTTGTTTTTGTTTTTTTGTTTTTTTTAAGTACAACATATACATCACTTTAAACAACAATACTTAAGGGATGGGTGGGTGGACATATACTCACAAGGCTAGCTGGGGGCATAATGCTGGATATGGTGCTGAAAGCCTATAAATGGCTCCATCTCCCCCAGATAGCCACCTCCTGCCCATACCCAGTCCTGCCGGGTCAAGTGGTACCTCCCTCCAACCCCAGGAAGCCTGGGGTGGCATACAGGCCCTTCATGGCCTAAGCAAGGCCCAGTTGGTATGTGCACATAATAATTTATACCCAATTACCCAATAACCATAACAATAAATAAATCAACCTAACCAAGAGGGGAGGAGCCTGGCCAGAGACATCCGTACCACTGTAGAGTAGGATCTCACCTATTTTACCACTCCCACTCCCATTTTACCACTCCCCCACAAAAAACACCATGGCCAGCAGCATACCATCCTAAAACAGCACTCCGAGCTCCATATCTGCTCATGATCCATCTGAAACGGGGCCATGCCCAGCTCTGGGCTATGATCAACAAAGGAGACAACGCGCCTACATGGTCTGATTTACTAATAGCCCATGATATCACACTACCTTCCAATTCACCAAACCACATTCTCCAAAAGCTTGTAGGGCTATTACGGTGGCTGCTTCTGCACCAAGCAAGTGGGCACCATGTTCCAATGCGGAATATGTCCAAATGCTGCTTGCAATCTCCAATCCTACTTCAAGCAAGGAAAGGTGCAAACCAACTACGCGATTTGGACAAAGAGACCAGTAATCCATGAAGGGGGAGCAATCAGTGTGCCTGTTACACTGTAACTACCTCCCTTCCCCACCTGCTTCATCTTGGACCATCGCAGCCAAATAGTCACATGATCATCACCAGACCAGTCACCTGAGGTCGACATACCTTGTCTGTTTTTTAACCAACCTCAGGCTACCATCCGACCAGCGGGAAAGAGATGGCAGCACAGAACCGCAAACCGCATCAGACTTGTCACAAACCTCTTTCCTTAACCGTATTATCTAGCCACATGGTCAAATGATCACCCTTTGGATCCCAAGACCGGGCATATGGTCACACGACCACCCTTTTGCCCTCATAAAACAGCCATAGGGTCACATGATCACCCTTTGGATCCCAAGACCAGGCGCGTAAGGCCGCCACACCTTGCCTGTATACCAACCAACCTCACGCTACCAGCAAAACCAGCGGGAAGGAGAGATGGCTGCACAGACTGCAAGGCTTCGCACTTATCACATACTGTAACTCCGTCCAGAACAGTGATATCTCTGGCCCTTGGGACAAGGCTACCAGACGCCTGCCATCCCTTTGCCATACCCCCTGTTCACCATTACCACTTGCTATTTCCATTCATTCCCTCGTCAGTACCCGGCCTGTTTCCAAGAGGCCACGCTGCTACCTGATGACCCACCTCCTCTGAGCCTTGGGTTACCGAGAACCCCCAACCTTGCCAATGCACTACTCGCGTACCTACATGAGTACATCACACAAACTATCCATCCTCACACTCCGGAAACCTGGTAACGGCATTTCTTTAATCTATATTCTCCATTATCAGTACTGATCACCAGGTTTCCGACAAGTAATCCCGAACAGGATGCTACATACTGAGATTAAATAGCCTGCTCTACCGCCGTATTCTCAAAACACCCGATTTACCGTCTCTAGATCCTGCGCCTTGTAGCACTAGACATTATCACCATAACTTATGACACACCCCTGAATTTTTAGATTTTGAAGAGGCTACACAGAGTATGTCTATTCAAACAGCATTATAAGTAGGAGCCAACATGGATTTATGAGGGATAGGTCCTGTCAAACAAATCTAATTAGTTTCTATGAGAAGGTTAGTAGGGGCCTGGATCAAGGCAACTCAGTGGATGTAGTCTTTTTAGATTTTGCAAAGGCTTTTGATACAGTGCCACATGGGAGACTATTGAGCAAACTAAGGGATACAGGAATTGCAGTAAATATATGCACATGGATTGAGAGCTGGCTAAAAGACAGGAAGCAAAGGGTTGTTGTAAATGGAACATACTCGGATTGGACTAATGTGGTAAGTGGGGTTCCTCAGGGCTCAGTATTAGGTCCTCTCCTTTTTAACATATTTATTAATGATTTAGAAGTAGGACTGGAAAGTATTGTCTCCATTTTTGCTGATAACAAAGTTGTGCAAGGTAATTAAATCAAAAAATGATGTACTTTCTTTCCCTCCAAAGGGATTTGCATAAATTAGAGAAATGGGCAATAAAGCATATATTAAGAAGGGTATAGAAGCAAGGGAAGCAAATATAATGCAACCACTATACAAATCCCTAGTACGCCCTCATTTGGAATATGGAGTACAATTTTGGGCGCCACTTCATAAAAAGGCATTTTAGAACTGAAAAAAGTACAGAGGGCAACAAAACTAATAAGGGGAATAGAGGGGCTAAGTTATGAAGAAAGACTAACCAAATTAAACTTATTTTCTCTAGAAAAATTGTGTCTAAGATTACCCTATATAAATACATCCAGGGTCATGACCCATGCATGATCCATTCAGGCTAGTTGATGGAATAAATGACACGACAACTTGAGTTGGGAGAAACAACGGGCCACAGCTTTATTTTAACACAATGTAAACAAACAACCGTAACTTATTCAGATGACTAATTTAGTCCTTTCCTTCCGGGGGAGGAGCCCGGCCACGAACAGTGACCTCACGCTTTGAGCCCTGCCCAAAGCCCCAATGCTTATCTTTAAGCACGCCCTGTGAGGTGGGGCCATTGCCCCCTTAGGCCAGTGGGCCGGGCAACTCACCTCCCGCCGCACAGACATAAATTAACAAAACACAACATACAATAGCCACTTCTCCGAATTCTTTAACCAAAAATATATATATTAATTTCAATATTTCTTATTTATATTATATATACTTATTATTTTTTTTTTTTTTTTTAAAGAATAAACCATAACATCTGTTAACAACAAAATACAGGGTGGGTGGGTGGGATTCCAGTCGGGAGACCGCGCTGCTCTGCTCAATGGCGCGAAACGGGCTTCCGACACGCCCCCCGACGCTCCTGATTGTCTGATAGCCTCACAGGCTCCGCTGGGTCACGTGACGCTACAGGCTGACCCAGGGAGCCTGTGCAGCCTCCGCGTCGTTCATGACCCATGCATGATCCATTCAGGCTAGTTGATGGAATAAATGACACGACAACTTGAGTTGGGAGAAACAACAGGCCACAGCTTTATTTTAACACAATGTAAACAAACAACCGTAACTTATTCAGATGACTAATTTAGTCCTTTCCTTCCGGGGGAGGAGCCCGGCCACGAACAGTGACCTCACGCTTTGAGCCCTGCCCAAAGCCCCAATGCTTATCTTTAAGCACGCCCTGTGAGGTGGGGCCATCGCCCCCTTAGGCCAGTGGGCCGGGCAACTCACCTCCCGCCACGGAGCATGCGAGGGACGCCTCCCGAGGCTGCGATCCCCCCCTGCTGGACATTAAAGCCAAAGCCCGCAAAGCACTCTCCCTAAACTCCAACATCATCAACTCGTACCCTATTTCCGTAAGATGAACCTTATCCTTTGCGAAAAAATCATCTGCGCCGACCGGTTCGAAATCTCTATACCGGATGGCCGAGAAACCTTGTTTTCTCACAAAGCTCGCAATCTGCTGGTTTATCTTCTGTCTAGCCTTATCTAAACATACTGGGTCGCGCGCGTTACGCCATGATCTTCTCTTGATCATCTCAGACCAGATAAGGAACGTGCCAGGGAACTTCTTCACCCATTTCTCGATGTCTCGTCTCATCACCTTTAGCATTCGTCTCATGGGAACTGTCTCTAAATCGTTCCCGCCGGCATGAAGAATGATAAGACTGGGCTGCCCGTAACGCTGCGCGTACGTTTCCAAGAGGCCGTCGAGCTGCGCCCATCGCAGACCCCGAATACCACACCACCTTACGCGTAAGTCCGTAACAGGAAAGCCCAGTTGTGCCTTTTCTTCGGTAACTGCGGCTAACCTATGGGCCCAGTACACGTAGGAATGGCCCACAATCCATAGTTGCTTCTGTTCCCCTGAAAGTAGAAAGCAACACCATTAAACCACTGCATTAGGCCGAACATAGGAACGAAAACGGTCTGAGTCCCACCTCCCGATGCGCTTTACTGCCGCGTCGGGCAACCCCAACCTAGCCGCTTCAGTGGCAGCTCCAATCCGAAAGGAGTGTGTCCCAAAGTCGGACTGCTTGAAACCGAGCCGATGCAGTGCGCTTTTTAAAACTCTTTTAAACTGATACACAGACAGTGCCGTTCCATCGGCGTGGACCAGCAGCGAACACCGTCCCACCGGTCGCTGCTTAAGGTACTCCACTACACATGCATATGGGCAACACTCTGTGCCAACCTGATGCAGAACCACTTCTCTTCCTTTACCCACCTGGTCAGTCTTTGACCTCCGCAACCACAATACCACCGTACCTTCCCTGAGGCAGGTATCCACCAATTGCAGACCCCCCGAACCGTGCCTACTGTTCGCGACTAACTCCCCTATCCTAAACGCTCCGAAGAACGCCAGGGAAAAAGCCGTTCGGAAAAGTAGAGATTCAAAGGGATCCCTGCAAACCACCACCAATTCCTGAGCCAATCTCAGCAACAGCGCAAATGTTATTGGCCGCCTACTATCTGGCCTTTGCGCACCGCTGAACATTCCGCGCACCACTTTGCGCACTAGAAACTCCTTAGTAAGGTCCCTCTGCCCAGCAAGCTTAAACATAAAAGCAAGCGCTGTGACCTGTCTCCCTACTACGGGTTTTGATTCGCCTTGCTCGGCGCACCGCAGCAGGTACCAAAGCAAGATCCCTACGCTCTTGTCCTCCGTCGTGGCACCACCTGCCAGTGCCACTAGGCTATCCCATTTAGCCCACACGCGTCTATAAGCGTTCCACGTCGCTGGGACAACAGACTGTCTCACGAGTCTCGTTACCTGACAGCTCCAATCTCCCATAGCTCCTCGGGGATGAGCTCCCCCAGAGCGTTCGCACGAGGAGCCAGCGCCCTGAAACGATCCTCCTGAAACCGAGAGAGGGCGTAAGCAATTCCGTTATTCACCTTTGTCACGTGTCTTGCTTGAAACCATATGTTCAAGCGAAGGCAACATAGCACAAGATGCCTAAGCAATCTAATCACTGGTACGGATGCCGCCGTGATGTTGTTCACGGCTTCAACCAACCCCTTATTACCCGAATGGAAAATGACTCGCCTGTCCCTGAAACAAGGACCCCATAAGTGCACTGCTACCACCATAGGAAACAGCTCCAGGAATGTAGGGTTCAGCAGTAAACCCGCCTCTTCCCATTCCTCCGGCCATGCCGCAGCGAACCATCTCCCTTGGAGATACGCCCCACAACCGATCGGTCCAGAACCATCGGTGTGCAGGTCTAGCTCTGCGCTGGTGGTGCCCTCCTTTTGAAGGACCACCCGCCCGTTAAAGTCTGCAAGGAACATTGCCCATACCTCTGCATCGTCGCGCATGGCCTTAGAGACTGTTAGGAAATGATGCGGCTTCGCAATCCCTACCGTAGCCAGAGACATCCGTCTACAGAATATCCGCCCCATGGGGATAATTCTGCACGCGAAATTCAACTTCCCCAATATTGATTGCAGCCGCCGCAGGGTCACCCTCTGTGCGCCCCGCAGCGCCGTAATCTCGGCTTGCATGTCCTCCACCTTCTCTAAGGGAAGACTGCACTCCATTTTGCAGGAGTCAATCCGAATCCCCAGAAAAGTCAATTGTTCCGTAGGGCCCTCCGTCTTGTCATGGGCCAATGGTACCCCGAATTCTGTACAGATTTCGGTGAACACCTCCAGCATAAAACGGCAAGCGTCGTTTCTCGCTGGGCCAACAAAAAGGAAGTCATCCAGGTAATGGGTAACACTCTTGTACCCCGCCTCGATGCTCACAACCCACTGTAAAAATTTGCTGAAAGCCTCGAAGTAAGCACAGGATATCGAGCATCCCATGGGTAAACATAAGTCAACGAAGTAACTTCCGTCTACGAAGCACCCCAGCAACCGATGGCTTGTCGGGTGCACGGGGAGCAATCTGAATGCTGCCTCGATGTCCACTTTTGCCATAAGGGCCCCCTGGCCCTTCCTCCTCACCAAATCGACCGCCCGGTCAAATGACTCGTAAGACACAGTAGCCTGGTCTCTTGATATGCCATCGTTTACCGAACGGCCTCTGGGGTATGAGAGATGCTGGATCAGTCTAAATTTACCCTTCTCCTTCTTGGGGACCACCCCAAGAGGAGACACAACTAAACCCTGGATGGGCGGGGCCGCAAATGGCCCGGCCATCCTCCCCAATTTTACTTCATTAAGCACCTTAGCTTTGGCTACCCCTGGGAAATCCCTAGCCGACTTCAGGTTTGGGACAAGAAAACCTTGAATGTCGACCCCACATGGAATCCGGAATCCTTCTCGGTACCCGTCCTCCAATAGGCGCGCCGCTTCGGCGGTGCCTGCCAATTTACCGTAGCGCTTTAGCCACGGCAGCATGGCGGGGAGGCGTATGGGCGTCTTGCCCCTTTGCAGGAGGCTCGCCCCTGCCTCCCTCTTTGGGTCTACTGCATCTAGACAGGGGGTGTTCACCTCCGCAGTTTGAGCATGCATGCTTAAACCTGCAGTTAGGCGCCCATCTGCAGACCCCCTCGTTGTACGAAAAACAGGTCTTAAGACCTGCTCCTGAGGCGTGGGTGGGGCCCTTACCTCCACCGGCCCCGCTCCGAAAGGGCGTCGTGACTCTCATGGGTGTCATGATGTTTAGCCAATACGCCACCGCTTTGTCGCTCCACGCCATACTTGGCCTTGAGGCCAAGTATTGCCGGAATTCCTCATCGTACCGCCACCAGGCTGTACCCCCATAAACCTTGTGAGCATTCCGAATTTCGTCTATGTAGACGAACAATCCCGAACTCTGTTCAGGGTGCCGCTCACACAGTACGCAAGCCCAAATAGAAAATGCTTGCAGCCAGGTATCAAACGTCCTGGGTGGCCTAGCAAAGGATTTTCCCTCCCTGGGGCCCCTCTCGGCCAGGTCTGTTTGCCTAGACATAGGGAGAAGGGAAAACAACTCTATAAACTCCCTCCTCCAGATCTTTTCCTTTACTTCCTGTGGAAGGTGTGCACCCAAATTATCCAACGAGCAGAGGACTATGGGCCTCATGGCTGCGTCGGTAACCCCCACAGTGTTATTCCCACTTGCTGCTATTGCGCTGCCTACCGGCTCGGGCGCGCGCAAGCTAGCTAGCGCCTCGCTCGCGCTCGCTGGCGCCACTACCGCTGCTGGCTGGGACCATGCACCCTTTGCTAGCCCCCCTATCCACGCTCCCATTTCGCGCTCGCTAACTGCAATGTTATGCGCAGCTAATAGAGTCCTTAATGACCCAATAAAACCACCCTTGTCTGCTGCGCAGCTCAATTCTGAGCGCTCACCTGCTTCTGGAAGCTTAGGAGTAGATACGGCCAACGGAGTATCCCCGCGTCTCTCCTGACGCTCCGGGGACTCTGACCGTCTGGCCCTCCGCGGGCTTCTCCTCTCAGATCCAGTGCAAGCACAGCTGCACCGACAAGATCTTCTGCTTCTAGACCGGGATCTCCTTCTGGATCTGTGGGTACAAGAAGAACAGTCACTAGCTCTCCGCGACCTGCATGCCCGCGCCCATACCGCCCTTTCCTCGTCTGAGGAAGGGTCCTGGTCAGCTAAGCTTGCGCGGCTGGAGTAGGCTAGCACTGCCTCCGCCGCCCCCTGTAGGGGGCCCCCTGAGACTTCCTCGGGCGTTGGAATATCCAGCTGTTGGTCAGTCTTAGACCCTTTGCGCTGTGGCCTAACCGTATCGCCCTCAGTCTCTACTCTGCTACGCCTTAGCGGTGTGTGCGTGAATAGTAGCGGACTGTACCTGCTCGTAGCCTTCTTAGCTCGAGTGGGGCGTCCTAGCCTCGCCACTGCCGCTGTCACAGGCATGTCATCAATCATGACCATGCTGTCTTGGCTGTTCATCTCTCTGATGACCCCGTCTCTTCTCTCTCTCGTCGTCGCCATGCTCCTCTCGCTGCCAGTTGGGCGTCCCTGTAAAGTACCAGAAGCACTGTTAATTAGGGAAACCCCAGGGACCGTCTGCTTGGCACCGTGAGGGCCTGTAGGAGCCTTTTTAGGACTCCCGGCTTTTCTCTTACCCCCTGCACCCCCCTTGCGGGGTGTTAGAGGGGTGTTACGCGACCTTTGTCGCGGCCTAGGACCTTTAGGCAAGTTGGCAGGTGGTGGCCGGATTGCTAGGCCCTCACCCCCACCGCCCGTGATCCTGGCGCTCGCCTGCCTGGGGGGTATGGGGTCCCGGCCGCCCTGACCTGTAACCCCCCCATCTCTGGTGTCTCTGCTACCTGATGGACGTGGGTCTGGCAGCCCTACAGTGGTGGGATGGGAAAAAATTTCCCTGGAGGCATCAGGATTGGCTAGGACACCAGCCACCGCAGGCTGTTCCTGTACAATGTGCTGAGCTCCAAGCGCAGAAGGCATGGGAGGTCCCAGCCTGTCCTGCACCCACCTGACCCCTTGGCTTAAGGCACGGGTCCTAACCTCAGCCAGTAAGGCCTCTAAGCCTTCTGGATCCATAGAAATAGCTAACAGGGGAACAAACAGGGGGCACAACAAGCAGAAAACAGGCACACACAGACACAGGAACACACACAGGCACAGCACACCACAGGGAGACAGGGACACACACACACACAAAAAACGGAGGAGGAAAAGAACACAAAAACAGACAAGGATAGCCTCAACAGTGATATCCCCTTATATGCTGGTAAGCTGGGGTGAAATCTCAGTAATTAAACCTTCCTACTGTATTTTTTTAGCTGCAGGACCTCAGACCTCCGTCCATCCAGTCGGGAGACCGCGCTGCTCTGCTCAATGGCGCGAAACGGGCTTCCGACACGCCCCCCGACGCTCCTGATTGGCTGATAGCCTCACAGGCTCCGCTGGGTCACGTGACGCTACAGGCTGACCCAGGGAGCCTGTGCAGCCTCCGCGTCGTTCAGTATAAAGATTTGTCACCATAAAGAAAGAAAAGGGTTCTTCACAGTAAGGGTAGTTAATCTTTATAATTCTAACAAGCAGATTCAATAGAAAACTTTAAAAAGGGATTGGATATATTTTTAATTAAAAACTGCATTCAGGGCTATCCTGGTTAATTAGCGATGGAGTATTGATCCAGGGAGGAATCTGATCGCCAGTATCTGGGTCAGGAAGGAATTAATTGTTTTTTCCTTTTGAGACAATTGGCAAAGTTTCACTGGGGTTTTTCTTGTTGTCATCCTCTGGATCAATTAACAACTAATCTGCATATTGCAGATCAGAGGAGATTTTAAAAGGTTGAACTTGTTGGGCTAAAAGTCTTTTTTCAACCTATGTAACTATGTAACCTCCACTCTACCATTGCTCAAAACAGGAAATGTGTGGGATCACTGCTGGCTATATTATAGATATGTAACTCATTTTTTCCCCTACCCTCTACATGACCCTAGGTGGGTAAGTCTCAGGGACACATCTGCATGGTCTCTCAATGTCAGTATAAAGACACAATGAATCTCTCCTTTTGTTATTTTATTCCTTTTTTTAACACTTTCAATCCATTTCTTGTTTCTAATATTAAGTATTTAAAATGTTGAAAATGGTAGAAACCTATATATATGTTACTCAGTAAAATAATATTTTTTTATTGGTTATAGTTGAAAGAATGTAAGTAAAATGATAAAAATAATAAAATGTGAATTAAAGATAATAGTGAACAAGGAATGTACAATCATTTTATATATTTTAACATTTGCTAATATCCAGACAAAATATACATCTGGTTGAGTGGGTCGAAGACCACATGTGGCCCTCACATATTTCCCATCCGGCCCTCAACTTGTTCTCTTGGATGGGAGAGCATGCCTTTCAAAAAATAACAAACAGTACCAATGTACTCCTAAAAAATTCTCATTATCGATTCCTCTATTACCAATTAATTATTTTCCTACAGTGATTTTTACCATTTGCTTATAAGTGGCTTTTAATGACTCAGGGGCTGTATAAGAGTCCCTTTGAGTGAAACAGGTTGCTGGTCACTGATATAGGATCTGAGTTGACATAAGAGATGATTTGTGGTAAAATTACATCAGAGTTGGATGTAACTGCTCAGTTGTTTTTAGCCAAATATTCACCATCACCAGAAAGTAGTGTTTCCTAGGATTTTGATTCTAGGTATCAGCTGTCCAGACAATTTTGAACAAAGCTATGGAACATGTGGATCTCCAACCAAATGACTTATATAATGCAGTTGAACCAGTAATGCCACTGAAGAGAAAACTCCTACAAGCTGTTGTTCGAAATGCTTTTGTTAGAAATGCTGGGAGATTATTTTCACCTGATTTACTGTTTTTGCCCGAATATAAGCTGCACCTGTGAAATTCAAGGGGAAAAAAGGAAAAAAAAGATAATACACGAATATAAGCTGCAACCTTAAAATTGGAGAGAAAAAGATAAAAGTCTTCAGGGAATAAAATAGTGAATTTATTTTACCATATACGGTATCTAGTATTTGGAAAACATTATACCTCCTTAGGCAGGTTATCAATACCATATTAATATCAAGAGTAAGGTAAGGTAACATCAAACGTAAGGTAACAAGGAAACTTTTTTCTCAGGTCAGGTGACGCATTTCACTGTAATTGTCATTTTTTGAACCCCCTGATGATGGACTTTGATGATAATCTTGACCATTAAGTGATAATCCATTGGCACAGATGTGTAAATGACTGCTTCTTAATCTTGCCAGATGGTGTGAGAGCATAATCCCCTTCCCGAAGCCAATCAGAATACTGTTTTCAGAAGTTGTCTTTGAAAGGCTTGTTCACAATGACATGAAGCACTTGTAACTTTAAAGTCATGCCACCGGGTATAATGACAAGGTCTGTCTCCTGTTCAGCAACTTTATTCTTCACTTCAGGAGTGAGATGACCCTTAAAAGCATTTAAAACTAGCATGGCTCTCTTACTGAGCAGTGCTCCAGGTCTTCAATTCCAAACTACAGACTACATCGTCATCCAGCCTTTTTTCTGGCAACGAATCACTAAGCCCTCAGGAATGTTTTCTTTGGGCAAAGTTTTTCGCTTCAGAATAACATACGGGGGATATAATTATCCTTGTTCTGATTACCATTAAGCTATGCTGTAGTTAGGATAAGTAAGGGTAAAAGCCAGTTTAGCCATTTAATTGAGTCAGGTATAAGAAATTGGAAATGCTCCAGCATTATAGGCCCCGGAAGAAGCGCCTAGCAAAACGCAGGCGTCGGCCGATAAGCAGTCCCGCAGAGATGACGTTTGCAGTCGGCATGGAGCAATGAGCGCCCTCCGATAAAGTTATGTATTAACATGCATTTTACCTTATGTGCATTATAATAGAAGAGCCAGTGATATCCCAACACTATTTGCAAGCACAGAAGGTGCTCTGATTATGAGTGTATATGACTAGGATAGTTATTATATGTAAGCACAGAGGACGCTCTGATTAAAATATGTGATTGATTTATATTGAAATTCATTGAGTATAATCAGGAGAACTACAGATATTATAAATATTGGATATTGTCTTCTATACATATCTGTAGGTGTCTATTAGTGTTATATAGATACCATATTTACTGGGTCATTTATATTTAGCTATCTATGGAAACATTTTATTGTGGCTTATTTTCATTCATAAAACTGAGTGTTTTAGTGCCGTTATTTGTATTACAATTATGCTTACAAGCAGGAGGATCCTATTTGCACTTTACACTTTGAGAGGTAGGGTTAATTTTAGTTTAATTTTGGTTAAGGGGGTAAATGGTGGATCCCCTTTTCTACCACTAGAACAGGGGGATCTTTAGGTCACGTAGATACATTGAGTTAACAGCTAACATCACTGTTACTCTAAGTTTTTCATTGCAGGTTGTTCTCAATGTGACACTTTTCACTCCTTTCTGGTCTACTGTCGTGTTGCATGGCATGTCGAAAAAAAAAAAACGGGTGTCTCCTCAGCATTGACAATCTGCCGCAATTGGATGACATACTGCTGGAAATTAGTCAGTTTTTCCTCAAAACCTGCTGCCAGTTTCTCTGCTAATGAAGTTTTTCGTTTAAGAGCGAGACCATTTGTCCTCATAAATCGACGGCACCAACCAATACTCGCAAGGAATTCCCTCTTCTGTTGTGAAGTTCACTTTTCCTATTATGAGTTAAACCATGTTGCAGCCATGTTGGTTGCTGGGGCGAGGGGCATTTTCTCTGATGTTGTGAGGGTTGTGCTTTTACTGTAATCCCATACATGTCCTCAAGATGTCACTGCAGGATGTTCAGGGAATTACATGCTCTCCGCTATGACCTGTCCATCTTGGGTGACCCTACATGGTATATCTCATAGCTTCAATGAAGTATACAAGCCTCTTCACCACGACAAAGTAGTGGTCCAGAAGGTGATTGCACACAATACCATTATTATTACTGCTCACAATAAGATTATTACTTTTTCCACTGATTGACAGCTGTCTAGTAAATTATTCACTATTTAAGATTATTTAAGTGTCTTTAAGGTTTGATCAGTTGCACCTTAAAGAAGGGTTTTATTTGAATGCACAGGCCAGAAATACCTAAACTATGGTATGTGGAGCACCAGTGGTCCATGAGCTTCATTCAGATAGTCCACAGCCACCCTGGGATAACAAACAAATATGAAATTAAACTAAAATCTGAGCTGCATATATCCACTATTATAATTAGTAGCTTGTGAATAATGCCTTCATGGTGCGTTCTGTGAAGGTGTTACTCACAAGATACTAACGCTAAATTCCGGCGATCGAGCGATGTGTCTGCGCATGGGTGTTGGTGAGCACAGGGAATGAGGAAAAAGAGAGAGGAAGGAGGAAGAGAGGAGAAAGAGAGAGGGGGGGGAGAGAGGGGAGAAGGGGAAGGAGCAAGAGAGGAGGGGAGAGAGAGGGAGAGAGAAAGGGGAAGGGAGGAAGAGAGAGACAGGAAGAGGAGAGAGAGAGAGCAGGATGGTCCCTTAAGACCCCTGTCAACTTTTAATCTTCTACACCACTTAGAAAACTTAATCAGTTCTGTAAATCAGTGCAGTGTTTTCTTTCCTGTGGGCTCTAATCAGTGTGCAGGTGAGAATGGGTGTAGTTTGGCCTGTGTAAAGGTATATATGTGTACATTTGTGTGAGGTTCTGTTTGAATCAGTTCTGTAAATCGGTGCAGTGTTTTCTCTCCTGTGGGCTGTAATCAGGGTGCAGGTAAGAGTGGGTGTGGCTTGGCCTGTGTAAAGGTTTATCTGTGTGCATTTGTGTGAGGTTCTGTTTGAATCAGTTCTGTAAATCGGTGCAGTGTTTTCTCTCCTGTGGGCTGTAATCAGGGTTCAGGTGAGAGTGGGTGTGGCTTGGCCTGTGTAAAGGTATATCTGTGTGCCTTTGTGTGAGGTTCTGTTTGAATCAGTTCTGTAAATCAGGGCAGTGTTTTCTTTCCTGTGGGTTGTAATCAGGGTCCAGGTGAGAGTGGGTGTGGTTTGGCCTGTGTAAATGTATATCTGTGTGCATTTGTGTGAGGTTCTGTTTGAATCAGCTCTGTAAATCACTGCAGTGTTTTATTTCCTGTGCTCTGTATAATAAGGGTCCAGGTGAGAGCGCGTGTGGTTTGGCCTGTGTAAAGGTTTATCTGTGTGCATTTTGTTGTGTTCTGTTTGAATCAGTTCTGTGGGGCAGGGCAGTGTTTTCTGTCCTGTGCTCATTTATCATTGTACAGGTGAGTAGGCAGGATCTATTTTAACAAGGGAAGAGCGAGCTTGGGAGCTTGCAATCATTTCCAGTGTAAGTGTAGTTAGTGTATAGGAGATTGAATAAAAGGAGGGTATTCAATGAAAAGGGGTATAATAAGAAAAAACAGAAAACAAACATATATTTTTTTCTGTTTTGTTTGGGTTAAGGTGTAGAAAAGCAATCTTTATACAAATACATTGATTTGTTTTCTCACTGTATTTTTTTAACTGATAATCATGAGTCAGTCCAGTGGCAAACTCACTCAGTGTACATCCTGCCACATGCATGCACTGCTGGAACAGATGATTCATAGTCCATACCTCTGTGACAGGTGTGAGCATGTTGCCTCTCTGGAAGCTCAAATTGGAGATCTGGAGAGGAGAATTGCATCACTTCATGATATTGTCACAATGGAAAGGGAGTTGGTGCTCACGGAGCACAGTATAGCTGGGCCTAGCATGGAGGGAGGTGCTGGGGCTAGTGAGGATGTCCAGGGAGGTAGCTGGGTTACAGGGGAATCAGGGGGAACAGGAGGAGGCGGGCCAGGTCTGAGTTGGCAAACACCAACAGATTTGCCAGATTGAGTGAAACTGTTGGGGATGTCCATTCAGGAATGGCAATGCCAGATAGAGCTGTTCCCTCGAACAGCCGGAAGAACAGTTCTACGGGAGGAGTGGGAGGGCAGCATAGGCAGAGCAACAGACAGGTTTTGGTGGTAGGGGACTCTATTATTAGGAAGGTAGACAAGGTGATTTGTCACCCAGATCCCAGCAATCGAACAGTTTGCTGTCTCCCGGTTGCTCGGGTTCAGCATAATGTGGATCGAGTGGATAAATTATTGGGAGGGGCTGGTAATGAACCGGCGGTCGTGGTACACATTGGTACCAATGACAAAGTTAGTGGAAGATGGAGTGTCCTAAAGAATGATTTTAGAGAACTAGGAAATAAGCTTAAAGCAAGGACCTCCAAGGTAGTATTTTCTGAGATACTACCAGTGCCACATGCTAGCCCAGGGAGGCAGAAGGAGCTTAGGGAGGTTCATGCGTGGCTAAAAAAGTGGTGCAGTGCAGAGGGTTTGGGGTTTTTAGAGCACTGGGCTAACTTCTCACTTGGGTACAATCTCTATAGCAGGGATGGATTGTGCCTTAATGATGAGGGACCTTTTGTGCTATGGGATAGGATGGTAGAACACCTGGGGGAGTTTTTAAACTTGCAGGTGGGGGGGGGGGAGGGACTATATAGAAGTATTGGGGTAAAAAGGGTAGAGAGGGAAAGGGATTAATTAGTCACCCATGGGGGAGAAGAAGGGGGAGGGTTACAATAGACTTTTGGGAGGAATTAATAGGGGCCTCAAATACAGTGGCAAGCACTTCACAATGGCAGAGCCATAGCAACATAAAGTGTATGCTTGCTAATGCAAGAAGTTTGCCTGGGAAAATGGGCGAGCTAGAATTATTAGCAGTACAAGAAAAATGGGGCTTAATAGGCATTACTGAAACATGGTGGGATGAATCTCATGACTGGACTGTTCATCTGGATGGTCATAACCTATTTAGGAAAGATAGGGGAAATGGTAAAAGAGGAGGAGGGATCTGTCTGTATGTTAAGCCTGAATTTAAGCCTATCGTCAGAGAAGATATTTATGGAACTAACGGCAACATTGAATATTTGTGGGTTGAGCTAAATAGTGGAGGAGCTAATTCTAAACGCATTTTGGTGGGAGTATGCTATAAACCTCCAAATATATTTGAAAGTGAGGAAATACAATTATTGTTACAGATTGGAAATGTAGCTAAGCACGGGCAAGTTCTAATAATGGGAGACTTTAATTACCCTGAAATAAACTGGATAAATGAGACCAGCAGCTCAGCTAAGGGGAGCAGGTTCTTGAGTACACTCAGGGATCATTATCTGGCCCAGGTAATACAAGAACCTACTAGAAATGGGGCCATCTTGGATTTTGTCATCACAAGTAATATTGATATAATATCAAATGTTAAAATAGGGGAACCCTTGGGGAACAGTGATCACAACACAGTCTCATTTGAGATTGAATACAAAAAACAGAGTTGTAAGGGGCCAACAAAAACTCAAAATTTTAAAAGAGCGAACTTTAATGGGCTACGGGCAGCAATACTACATATAGACTGGGAGAAAGTACTTACAGGGAAAAATACTGAAAATAAATGGACAACATTCAAATCCTTACTAAATAAACATACTCATCGGCATGTACCATGTGAAATAAAATGAATAGGAGTAAATCACATCCCATGTGGCTTAACAATGACTTAAAGATCATGATGAGGAAAAAGAAACATGCATTTAAATTAACAAGAAGGAGGGAACAGAGGCAGCTTTATGTGACTATAAGGAAACCAACAAGGCTTGCAAAAGGGCTATTAGACTGGCTAAAATAGAAAATGAGAAGTCAGTTGCAAAGGAAAGTAAGACTAACCCTAACATATTTTTAAAATATATTAATAAGAAGAAGGCAAGGAGGGAAGCTATAGGAACATTACAATGTGACACAGGCCATCTGATAATTAGTAACCAGGAAAAGGCCGATGAGCTAAATAGGTTCTTTTCGATGGTATACACAAGGGAGTGGTGTCCCAGTGGTTGGGACACCGCAACATAATGAGGCTACACTACCATCACTAAATAATTGGTTAACGCAGGAAGAATTCCAAAAGAGATTGGAGAAAATAAATGTTAATAAAGCCCCAGGTCCTGATGGAATACATCCAAGGGTACTAAGGGAGCTGGGTTCTGTAATAGCCAAACCATTATATTTAATCTTTCAAGAGTCACTCACTACAGGGTCTCTATCAGATGACTGGGGAAAAGCAGAGCTGATACATATATTTAAGAAGGGAGCAAGAGCAAATCTGGGGAATTATAGACCAGTGAGCCTCACATCTGTAGTTGGGAAGCTTTTAGAAGGGTTAATAAGGGACAGAATACAAGAATATGTCTATTTCAACAAGATCATAGGTAGCAGTCATGGATTTATGAAGGATAAGTCATGTCAGACCAATCTAATTAGTTTCTATGAGGAGGTTAGTAGGAACTTGGATCAGGGCAACTCAGTGGATGTAGTATTTTTGGATTTTGCAAAGGCTTTTGATACAGTGCCACATGGGAGACTTTTGAGCAAACTAAGGGATACAGGAATTGCAGTAAATATCTGCTCATGGATCGAGAGCTGGCTAAAAGACAGGAAGCAAAGGTTTCTTGTAAATGGAACATACTCCGATTGGACTAATGTGGTAAGTGGGGTTCCTCAAGGTTCAGTATTAGGTCCTCTCCTTTTTAACATATTTATTAATGACGTAGAAGTAGGACTCGAAAGTAGTGTCTCCATTTTTGCTGATGACACAAAGTTGTGCAAGGTAAATAAATCAGATAATGATGTACTTTCCCTACAAAGCGATTTGCATAAATTAGAAAAATGGGCGGCTAAATGGCAGATGAGATCTAATACAAATAAATGTAAGGTTATGCATTTGGGAAGGAAAAATAGCCATGCAATTTATAACCTTAATGGAGCAAATCTAGGGGTATCAGATATTGAAAGGGATTTGGGAGTACTAGTGGACAACCACCTAGGTAGCAGTGCTCAATGCCAAGCAGCAGCTGCAAAGGCAAATCAAATATTAGCATGTATTAAGAAGGGTATAGAAGCCAGGGAAGAAGATATAATTCTACCAGTATACAAATACCTAGTATGCCCTCATTTGGAATATGGAGTACAATTTTGGGTACCACTTCATAAAAAGGACATTTTAGAGCTGGAAAAAGTACAGAGAAGGGCAACAAAACTAATAAGGGGAATGGAGGGGCTAAGTTATGAAGAAAGACTAACCAAATTAAACCTATTTTCGCTAGAAAAAAGTCATCTACGAGGGGATATGATTACCTTTTTTAAATACATCCAGGGTCAATATAAGGCTTTGTCAAGTGTACTTTTTGTAGCAAGAGATTTTCTACTGACAAGAGGACACCCTTTGAGGTTAGAGGAAAAAAGATTTCACCTTAAACAAAGAAGGTTCTTCACAGTTAGGGTGGTTAAACTGTGGAATTCTCTACCAAAGGAGGTGGTGACAGCGAATTCGATAGATAACTTCAAAAAGGGGTTAGATGTATTTTTGAATAAAGGGGGCATTCAAGGTTATCCTAAATAACTAGCGAAGGAATATTGATCGAGGGAGAAATTTGATCGCTAGTTTCTGGGGTCAGGAAGGAATTTTGCTTTTTTTCCACTTATGAGAGAATTGGCAAAGTTTCAATGGGGTTTTTTTTTTTTTCTGTTTGCCTTCCTCTGGAGCAATTAACAATTAAAAACAAATAGTCCACAAATTAAAAAGATCAAGAGAGATCTAAAAAGGTGGAACTTGATGGACTAACTCTTTATTCATCCTCAAATACTATACTATTAATAATTAATTAACAACTAATTCATGAATAACTAATCTGCATATTGCAGATCAGAGGAGATCTTAAAAGGTTGAATTTGTACTGATTCTTTTTTCAACCTTAATTATTATGTAACTATGTAACCACAGTTGTTGTAGTCATTTTCAATATGTAAGGCTACATTGTCAGTTTAGTACCTTTGTTGCTAGGCAAATAAGCTTCTATGGCAACAGTCTATACCAGTGCTGCTGCCCGCCATCTTGATGACGGCAGCTATGAACGTTATTAACACATAATTTAAAAACGAAACAATAAGATTATACATCATATATAGTAGACAATTAATTTATAAATCACATTAGATGTATTCATTTTTTGACTCTACAAAGATGGCCGCCCCTGTCTGACACTAGTTGTAGTTGAGGGTGGGCTTTCACCTGCCAGTGCCCCCAGAGAAGCCAGGCCCACTAAATACTGGTGTCCCGGTCTTGCTTTTTTGCTTCTCTACGCCCCCTTCGATTGGTCTCGCAGACTATCAGTTTGGGCTAGCGAGGCGTCGTCACATGACGGCGGTTGGTTGCTAGGCAGGAGCGGCCCCTGGTTACAGGAGCCCACAATGCAGCGCGGCGGCACCGGGAGGAAGATGGGGGTCAACAAACAGGTAACGGGGATATGAATGATTAGAACTATATCACCATAGTAACCAGTCCCAAATACCCACATTAGAAATATGGCATGACATCCCAATGTAGATTAAATCATGCAAAGTGATGAAGTTATAATGATGATACATTTGTGGATGATTACTGTGTGTATACTGAAACCAGGGAGTCTCAGTGGTTTAACTTTCACGTTACAGATACGTCTAATACCATGGTTTGTTTATAACTTAAGGAAAATGGGACATAAGAAAGGAAAAAAAAAAATCTTTCCATGTCCTTTTACTGCTTCAGCTTATGTATTATAGTATTTTATGAATATCACCCACAATCTAGTCAACATGTCTCCCAACTGTTGCTCAGGACCTGGAAGCCTCCTGTTGCCAGGTGCGCTCGCGTCCCAATGTACTCCGTAAGCCCTGAACACCCCCTGTCGTGCCTAACCCCCTACAACACTTGCCCGGGCCTAACCCTAGCCCCTTGCCCGGGCCTAACCCTAGCCCCTTGCCCGGGCCTAACCCTAACCACCTACACCCCTTGCCGGGGCCTAACCCTAGCCCCTTGCCCAGGCCTAACCCTAAACTCCTACACCCCTTGCCCGGGCCTAACCCTAACCCCCTACACCCCTTGCCGGGCCTAACCCTAACCCCCTACACCCCTTGCCGGGCCTAACCCTAACCCCCTACACCCCTTGCCGGGCCTAACCCTAATCCCCCTACACCCCTTGCCGGGCCTAACCCTAATCCCCCTACACCCCTTGCCTGGCCTAACCCTAAACCCCCTACACCCCTTACCGGCCCTAACCCTACACCCCTTGCCGGCCCTAACCCTAATCCCCCTACACCACTTGCCGGCCCAAACCCCGTACACTCCTTTCCCACCCTAAACCTAACCCCCTACACCCCTTCCCGACCCTAACCCTGTAAACCCCTAACCACTTACCGGCCACAAGGAGACCGCTTCATCGGCGCAGGGTAGTGCAGCGTGCGTGCACATAACAGACGCACGTGTGCTATCATAAAACAGGAAAGCACTGCTGCTCATTTGAAGGGACAATCCCTCTTCAGATGAAATCCCCCTGGCCCTCTCATCTATCTTTTGAGGGGAAGTGCCATATTTTAGGGCAAATCCAAATTTTCCAGCCTTGTTCATGTCCAACTTTCTCTGGTTCCTCTTGTTGTTTTCTCTCATAGTCAAATAGAAGCCTGGAGTGTCAGTTCTACATAATATATATAATTGTATAGAGTATATTCCCTATAGTGTCAGCTTACACATTGTACATAATTATTTACTTACATTTTTTTTTTGTTATTTCACTTTTTATAGAGCTTTTATGATATCTGTTCTATTATTTAGCCGTTGCGTACTACTAGGTGATGCAGCTGCTTTTTCAGTGAATTTCTTAGGATTAGGTTTGTGCGGCCCGCCAACAGGAAATATCCAAGCATTTTCAACTATTAGGAATTTGATGACCACATAGTCCACAGGTTTATGATAATACAGATGTAATCATACAGATGTAATAGGTTTAGGAGGACTGGTCCTGACACCAATCTAGGATATAAGGTGCTTTTATCCAGGGTGCTTTATAGCCTATGACTGCTGCTCACAGGTTAATTACATTAATACAACCTAATAGTGCATATTTGGTCATCAAAGCAGTGAGCGTGCCTGAATCCAGCACCACCTAGTGGTGTTGCAGTGTATTGCAATGTACAGATGCAAAATAAAAAAATAACCGGACCCTAACTGTAGGCTAATTCTAACCCCTAATCCTATTCCTAACCCTAACAGGATCTATCCCATTTCAAATTCTCCACCAGTGACAGTTGCAGTTGCGGCAAGTGGCCGCTAGATGGCACTGTCGATATTTTGCAGCTCTGCCAATATTTGAGACAAGTTGTAACCTTAGAAGGTTACCATAGCCCTCACCCTATCCCTAACAGTCTACCTAACCCTAACTTTATGGTATCGGCACTGAAAATCATCAGGGCCATCTAGCGATTGGTGGCGACCACTGCTGCTGCCACTGCTGGCAAATTCAAAAAGGGAAAGGACCCCTTAACCCCTAGGCCTAACCTTAACCCCTAGGCCTAACCTTAACCCCTAGGCCTAACCTTAACCCCTAGGCCTAACCTTAACCCCTAGGCCTAACCTTAACCCCTAGGCCTAACCCTAACCTCTGCAGCTCACAAAGAAACAAACTCTGACACAGTTCTGGCTGTACTGTGTCTCATGCTAACCAATCAGTGACCATCTCTCAGCAATATTCAGCAATGTACTGTTGAGACATGGTCCCTGATAGGCTAGGACACTACATTGCACATCCAGCCCTACAGAGTCTGCATGTACTGTATGATTTTAGTCAGTAAGCAGTTCTTAATAAAATACATAAAAGTAAACAAATACATAAGTATATTATTTCTAGTTAAAACCAGAAATAGTTTTCCCCCTATCCTTGAAGTGTGATCCATAGATCAAGAGAGTGGCCCACGAAGCAGCAAAGTAAAATGTAAAAAAATAGGTTGTGCAACAGGAACACCATATTTTGTATTATAAAAGTAAAATAGCATATGCAACTGCAGTTGTTAAAGAACCACTGTAATCCTATGTTTTAAATGTGAAAAACTAACTATACTTACATATATACAGTATCTCACAAAAGTGAGTACACCCCTCCTATTTTTGTAAATATTTTATTATATCTTTTCATGTGACGACACTGAAGAAATTACACTCTGCTATAATGTAAAGTAGTAAGTGTACAGCCTGTATAACAGTGTAAATTTGCTGTCCCCTCAAAATAACTTGCCATTAATGTCTAATCTGTTGGCAACAAAAGTGAGTACACCTCTAAGTGGAAATGTCCAAATTGGGCCCAAAGTGTCAATATTTTGTGTGGCCACCATTATTTTCCAGTACTTCCTTAACCCTCATGGTCATGGAGATCACCAGAGCTTCACAGGTTGCCACTGGAGTCCTCTTCCACTCGTACATGATGACATCACGGAGCTGGTGGATGTTAGAAACTTTGCACTCCCCCACCTTCCATTTGAAGATGCCCCACAGGTGCTCAATAGGGTTTAGGTCTGGAGACATGCTTGGCCAGTCCATCACCTTTACCTTCAGCTTCCCTGTGTCTTTCTCCTCTGTGTGTCTGATGGATCTTTGCGTGTTACACGCTGACTGTCGTTGGTATCCAGCGTGCCTGGCGTTGTTGGTGTGTGTTACTGTCTTTGCCGTTGTGTATTTTCTAAGTCCCGCATGCCTGGCTTTGTTTAGCCTCGTTTTCATCTATTCGCTTGCAACCTCACTCCTAGGCTTCCTGGCTCTCCCCCTGTGCTATGTGTGTTATTATTCTTGTTACCTTATTTTGTTTGTTTTGGGGGGTTTTACAGTTACGCGCTTGGCTCACAGTTGCGACCTTCGCAGTTGCGTGCCTCAACTGCTCGCCTCTCTCTGCAAGGCTTGAAGTGCAAGGAGCGCCTTTGGTGCTCATTGCAGCCCAAGTCCTGTGTGCCTTAACTGCTCGCTTTGCAGTGCAATGAGCACCTTTTGGCACGTGTGGTGCGTTGGCGGAAAGCCTCACGAGGGACCTAAACGCTCCCAACATTGACAACTATATATGTGATAATGTTAAAGTGGAACCTACAATTCTGTTTTCTGCTGTTCAGTTTCCTGAGACTGGAGAAGACTTCGAATGTAGAGGAAATTTCTGTTTTACGATGGAAATGTGGCAACTGAAATTGCCCTTGTTTTTGCCGGCTACTGGAAAGGTCACTAGTTGATAGGGACATGTCCCCCTTAAAAACTATTAGTCATAATCAGCTGAGAAAAACAGAACAGAGACACAGGGTAAATAGTAATAGCATATAAACATTACAAATGTAAAAATTGTGTTTCTTATTTTTTACTTTCCAAAAACATTGTGACATTTAGGTATTAAAAAAATAATACTTGCACAGTAGGTAGAAATATGCTTAGGTGTTTGAACAAGATTCTCAAAAATATTCTGTTGGTCCATCAAGACTCTCAATAGTTACATTTAAAAATACATAGTTAGGCAACCACCCTTGCAATTACTGTTTTTACCATTTGAATGTATCATATAGGCTTATGAAATACCACACAGTCTAAGAAACTGCCATGGTATCAGTTTGATGTAAAATGTAAATGGCGTCACTCAGTCGTGTCCGACTCTCCGTGACCTCATGGACAACACACTATGCTGATCTAATTGCAGAAGCAAATAATATGACACAGTAGATGTTCCAGATAGGAATTCATTTTAAACTATGAGTGATAATGCTTTAGAAATTGACTGTTATTAAAAATGCATTTTTCAACAGTAATGAATTTTAAAGTTTGTTAATTTTAGCCTTTCTGATCCATCCACAAAAAGAGGTTGACAGATTCTGGTAATAATTACTTTTAGTTTTTGATAAGATCTTTCACTATTTTCTTGCAGACGCTGGTGCATGATTTATATCTTTTTTTTTTCATTTTAGTGTGCAGCTGACTTGGCAACAAACAATGCATCTTGGTGCTTGTCTGTAATTAAATGCAATGAACTTTAGTTATCAAAGAAAGCAATATTGTTTTGTGGGTGGATCAGAAACGGCAACCATCAGTGTTATTTTACTGTCGGAAAATGCATTTTAAGAGCTCTTAAAGGAATTGGGGTGCCAGATCATCTCATCCGCAAATGGCAATCGCAGTTCCTGGCATATAAATGGGAAGTGGAGGCAGTGACAGATTTTATTTTCCAGGGTTCCAAGATTTTATCAGATAGTGACTGCAGCCATGAAATAAAAAAAAATGTTTGCTTCTGGGAGGAAAGCTATGTAAACTCTGGTCAAGCTATTAAAAAAGAAAATATATTATACTATCAACAAAGGTCTGTGTAGTTAAAACTATGGTATTTCCAGTAGTAACATATGGATCTGAGAGCTGGACCATAAAGAAGGCTGAGCGCCATAGAATTGTCCTTTGGGCTGCAAGAAGATACAATCAATTAATACTTAAAGAAATCAAGTCCAACTGTTCACTGGAAGGTATGATGAGGCCAAAGCCCAAATATTTTGTCTATATCATGAGAAGACTGATGCTTGGAAAGATTGAAGGCACACGAAGAAGGGGGCAGCAGAGGTGAAGATGGATAGATTAGATAATTTAAGCAATGAACATGACCTTGATGTAGTTCAGAGGGGCAGTAGATGACAGAGGTGCCTGGAGTGCTGTGGTCCATAGGGTCATTGTGAGAAGTACGTAACTGAATGACTAAACAATAACAAAAATATCTATTTAATCCATTCAATTTCTACATAAGGGACCTTGAATGAAAACCTTGTTAGGCAAAGTACTTATACATATCTTGATACATTTAACAAGTATTTTTCCACTAAAAATACTTTCACTGAGTTTTATAGGACTTTATTTTTTTGTGGGCAGCAAGTTGATAAATATTTATTATATTTTATTTTTAGAGCAGCAGCAAATACCATAGAGGTAGGGTACATTATAAAATGGATAGATGTTTACATACAATATAATTTAGATAATACATTTGTACATACACAATGTGGCATGATGCTGCTTTCAGAAGAGATTACAATTTTAGAACTAAATTAATAAGTCTATATTAATGTGATTTAATTCAAACGGAATAAAAACATAATTTAGCCCTGTGGTGGCCTGGGTCTGAAGTTTACATAGTTACATAGTAATTAAGGTTGAAAAAAGACTTTCAGTCCATCAAGTTCAACCTTTGCAGATCTCCTCTGATCTGCAATATGCAGATTAAATATGAATTAATTAGTTATTAATTTTTAATCAATTATTTAATTTTTATTTAATTTTTATTTTTTTATTATTAATTAATCCAGAGGAAGGCAAACAGAAAAAAAACAAAACAAGTAAGACTTAGCCAATCGTCTCAAAGGAAAAAAAAACTAAATGAATTCCTTCCTGACCCCAGATACTGGCGGTATGGATTTCTTCCTGGATCAATACTGTCTCTCTAATTATCCATGATAACACTGAATTCCCTTTTTAATTAGAAATAAATCCAGTCCCCTTTTAAAGTTATCTCTCGAAACCACTGTCACCACCTCCTATGGTAGAGAATTCCACAGATTAACCACCCTTACTGTGAAGAACCCTTTTCTTTCTTATGGTGGAATCTTTTTACTTCTAACCTCAAAGGGTGTCCTCTTGTCAGTTGAAAACCTCTTGGCACAAAAAGCTACCTTGACAAATCTTTATACTGACCCTGGATGTATTTATATAAGGTGATCACATATCCTCTTAGAAGCCTTTTTTCTAGAGAAAATAAGTGGTGCCCAAAATTCTACTCCATATTCCAAATGAGGGCGTACTAGAGATTTGTATAGTGGCAGAATTATATTTGCTTCCCTTGCTTCTATACCCTTCTTAATACATGCTAATATTTTATTTGCCTTTGCAGCTGCTGCTTGGCTTTGAGCACTGTTACCTAGGTGGTTGTCCACAAGCACTCCCAAATCCCTTTCAATATCTGATACACCTAGATTTGCTTGATTTAAGCTTATAAATTGCATGGCTATTTTCCCTTCCCAGATGCATAACTTTACATTTATTCATATTAAATCTCATCTGCCATTTAGATGTCCATTTCTCAATTTTATGTAAATCCCTTTGGAGGGAAAGCACATCATTATCTGATTTAATTATCTTGCACAACTTTTTGTGTCAACAGCGAAAATGGAGACACCACACTCCAATCCTACCTCTAAGTCATTAATAAATATGTTAAAAAGGAGAGGACCTGATACTGAACCCTGAGGAACCCCACTTACCACATTACTTCAATCGGAATATGTTCCATTTACAACAACTCTTTGCTTTCTGACTTTTAGCCAGCTCTCAATCCATGAGCAGATATTTACTGCAATTCCTGTATCGCTTAGTTTGCACAATAGTCTCCCATGTGGCACTGTATCAAAAGCCTTTGCGAAATCCAAAGAGACTACATCTATTGAGTTGCCTTGATCCAGGTTCCTACTGACCTCCTCATATAAACTAATTAGATTTGTTTGACATGACCTATCCCTCATAAATCCATATTGACTCCTACTTATAATCCTGTTCAAATAGACATATTCTTGTATATTATCCCTTATTAACCCTTCTAAAAGCTTCCCCGCTACAGAAGTGAGGCGCACTGGTCTATAATTCCCCAGATTTGCTCTTGCTCCTTTTTTTAAATATAGGTATCACATCAGCTTTTCTCCAGTCATCTGGTAGAGACCCTGTGTTGAGTGAATCTTGAAAAATTGAATATAATGGTTTGGCTATTACAGAACCCAGTTCCCTCAGTACCTGTGGATATATTCCATCAGGACCCGGGGCTTTATTAACATTTATTTTTTCCAACCTCTTTTGGATTACTACCTGTGTAAACCAATTATTTGGCAAAGGTAGTGTAGCCCCATTTTGTTGCAGTGTCCCAACCACTGGTACCTCCCTTGTGTATACTGAAGAAAAGAACCCTATTTAGCTCATCTGCCCTTTCCTGGTCACTAATTTTCAGATGGCCTGTGTCGCATTGTAATGTTCCTATAGCTTCCTTCCTCGCCTTCTTCCCATTAATATACTTAAAAAATATTTTAGGGTTAGTCTTACTCTCTTTTGCAATTCATTTTTGATTTTCTATTTTAGCCAGTCTAATAGCCCTTTTGCAAGCCTTGTTGATTTCCTTGTACTCCCGTAAAGCAGTCTCTATCCCCTCTTGTTTGTATAATTTAAATGCCTGTTGATTACTCTGTATCTTGATCTTTAAATCATTGTTATGCCACATTGGATGGGATTTACTCCTTTTGCTTTTATTCCCACATAATATGTGTATGTATATTTAGTAAGGATTTAAATGTTGTCCATTTATGTTCAGTGTTTTTACCTATCAGTTATCTGTCCCAGTCTATACTTTGTATTGCTGCCCTTAGACCGTTAAAATCTGCCCTTTTAAAATTAAGAGTTTTTGTTGGCCCCTTAAAATTTTGTTTTTTTAATTCAATCTCAAATGAGACTGTGTTGTGATCACTGTTTCCCAAAGGTTGCCCTATTCCAACATTTGATACTATATGAATATTATTTGTGATGACTAAATCTAAGATAGCTTCATTTCTAGTTGGCTCTTGTATAACCTGGGCCAGATAATGATCCCTGAGTGTACTCAAGAACCTGCTCCCCTTAGCTAAACTGCTGGTCTCGTTTATCCAGTTTATTTCAGGGTAATTAAAATCTCCCATTATTAGAACTTGCCCATTCTTAGCTGCATTTCAAATTTGTAACAATAATTGTATTTCTTCGCTTTCAGCTATATTTGGGGGTTTATAGCATACTCCTACTAATGTTCTTTTGGAATTTGCTGCTATTTAACTCTACCCACAAACATTCAACTTTATCACTTGGTCCACCATAAATATCTTCTCTGACCTATAGGCTTAAATTCAGGCTTAACATACAGACAAAGCCCTCCTCCTCTTTTACTATTGCCTCTATCATTCCTTAATAAGTATAACAATCCAGATTAACAGTCCAGTCATGAGATTCAATCCACCAAGTTTCGGTAATGCCTATTAAATCCCATTTTTCATTAATTGCTAATAATTCTAACTCCCATTTTTCCTGGCAAGCTTCTGGCATTAGCAAGCATACACCTTATGTTAGGAGTCTGTAGTTTTGAAGTGCCTGCCACCGTACTTGAGTTACTTAGTAATACCTCCCTATTGACTATACTACCCCTCCCCCATCTCCTCCCCTATGAGTTGTTAATTCATCCCTTATACCCTCTACACTTTCTACCCCATTACTTATATCTAGTCCCCCCCCCCCACCTACTAGTTTAAAAACTCCTCCAGCCTTTCTACCAACCTATCCCCTAGCACAAAAGCTCCCTCATCATTAAGGTGCAATACATCCCTGCTGTAGAGATTGTACCAAAGTGAGAAGTCAGCCCAGTGCTCTAAAAACCCAAACCCCTCCTTAGTGCACCACATCTTTTGCCAAACATTAACCTCCCTAAGCTCCTTCTGCCTCCCTGGGCTACCACGTGGCACTGGCAGTATCTCAGAAAATACTACCTTGGAGATCCTTGCCTTTAGCTTATTACCTAGTTCTCTAAAATCATTCTTTAGGACACTCAATCTTCCACTAACTGGTACCAAGACCGCCGGTTCATTTCCAGCCCCTCCCAATAATTTGTCTACCCGATCCACAACATGACGAACCTGAGCACCCGGGAGACAGCAAACTGTTCGATTGCTAGGATCTGGGTGACAAATCACCCTGTCTACCTTCCTAATAATAGAGTCCCCTACCACCAAAACATGTCTGTTGCTCTGCCTATTTTGCACTCCCTCTCCTCCAGTAGAACTGTTCTCCCGGCTGTTAGAGGAAACAGCTCTATCTGGCATTGCTATTCCTGAATGGATTCCCCAACAATTTCACTCAATCTTGCAAATGTGTTGGTGTTTGCCAACTCAGAACTGGCCTGCCTCCTCCTGTTCCCCCTGCTTCCCCTTGTAACTGTAACCCAGCTGCCTCCCTGGACATCTTTACTAGCCCCAGCTCCACCCTCCATGCTAGGCCCAGCTAAACTGTGCTCCCAGAGCACAAACCCCTTTCCAGTGGAGCAATATCACCAAGTGCTGCAATTCTCCTCTCCAGATCTCCAATTTGAGCTTCCAGAGAGACAACATGCTCACACCTCTCACAGAGGTATGGACTCTGGATCATCTGTTCCAGTATTGCATACATATGACAGGATGTACAGTGAGTGAGGTTGCCACTGGACTGACTCATAATTATTATTATTATTGTCTACAAAATTTCAGTGGGAAAAATAAAGAATATAAAATAATATATTTGCATAAAGTTTTCCTCCTTTGCACTATAAATCTGCCCTCCCTTTTCTTTGAAGTCCCTCCTTTTATTTAAACTCCTACGCTTTTACTAGTATTGCACTTGATACTAAAAATGTTCACAAGCTCACAAGTTCGCCCCTCTCCTCTATTAACTTCTGCCTTCTCACCTGGATACATTTAGTGCACTCTGCAATTTATTAGCCTTTACTTGTAAGGTAAATCCACTTTTAAACAGGCCCCAAACCAGCTCACAAACCTTTTTCCCTAGTTTAACAGTCAAGCCACACCCCTCTCACCTGGGCACAATTAGTGCACTATGCAATTTATCAGCCTTTACCTATAAAGGAAAATCCACTTGCAAAAAGAGTGTCCTTGTAAACTAAAGAATCCATCAGGCCTGTTGCAAGCACTGGAAGTTTTATCTTTTATGTTCCCTTTGTGCAAATTGAAGCATTCTCCTCCCACCTAAGGATGTAGATCTATAGAAAGTAAAAAAGGAGTTTAAATAAAAGGAGGGAGTTCAAAGAAAATGGGGTTAAAAAGGAATGAATGTATATCACATATATAGTTGTCATAACTGCGGGTTGTCAAACGTTGTTGCTAACGCAAAGCGAGGGCCTCAGTTGCTGGCATGGAGCGCCGACTTTAACGGCCGACCCGCGCGAACCTCAAAACATTCAAAACACAATAAATACACACAACAAACACATAAAAAGCTTACCCACAGCAAGAGGGAGCACCCAGGACCTCTGCAAGTGAAGTTAGACCTCCATTTAAGTCCAAATTCGGAGTTTAAACACCCGAAAATCACCTAAGCGATAGATAAGATGGCCGCGGAAAAAACTTGAAAATAGGCTACAGGACCCTAAAGACGCAAAACACCACCAAACACATACGGATTTTCCAAAAAAGCCGGACGAGATCGAAGAACAAGGACGCAAAATCAGCCACAGCCGTGTACCACACATTAGGCGCCATTTTACAACAGTAACTTACAAAATGCGGAAGTACACAGCTACCCTAACTGATTTGGCTTGCGCACGCATACTATTTACAGTACACATTGCTCACACTTACACAGCAGCTCCACAGCACTCAAAACACACATTGTATGCTGCAGCAACATGAAAACAGATTGTCAGCTCTTCAGCATAATGCTTCCTGCATTTATTACTTAAAGATAGGTATATTCCTTTATTAATGTATTATTTAGTTCATTACCATACACCAAACAGCATTAGCTCATTTACAATTTGATTCCTGTAATTTTTTGACGGGCAATATTCTAGTATATATATATATATATATATATATATATATATATATATATATATATATATATATATATATTAGGTTAAGTTCTAGGATAACAATATATTGCTTTTTTTTTTTTTTTCTCACTGTATTTTTATAACTGGCAATAATGAGTCAGTCCAGTTTCATCCTCACTAAGTGTACATCCTGCCACATGAATGTATGGTTGGAGCAGCTGATCTAGTGTCCATAGCTCTGTTGCAGGTGTGAGCATGTTGTCTCTCTGGAAGCTCAAGTTGGAGAACTGGAGAGGATAATATTAAATATCGAAATAGAGGAACGACCCTTGGAAAATAGTTATCACAACACAGTCTCATTTGAGTATGAATTAAAAAAAACAAAGTTGTAAGGGACCACTTAATTTTAAAAGGGCAAATTGTAATGGGCTAATCGCAGCAATACAAAGTATAGACTGGGACAAAGAGCCGACAGGTAAAAATACTGAAAATAAATGGACAACATTCAAATCATTACTAAATATACATGCACATCGGCATATACCGTGTGAAAAGAAAAGGAATAAGAGTAAATCACATCCCATGTGGCTTAACAATGATTTAAAGATCATGATAAGGGGGGAAAAGCAGGCATTCAATTCATACTAGATAGAGGGAACAGAGGCAGCTTTATGTAAGTACAAGGAAATTAACAAGGCTTGCAAAAGAGCCATTAGACTGGCTAAAATAGAAAACTAAAGGTTAGTTGCAAATGAGAGTAAGAAGAAGGCCAAGAAGGAAGCTATAGGAACATTACAATGTGGCACAGGCCATCTGAAAATTAGTGACCAGGAAAAGGCAGATGAGCTAAATTGGTTATTTTCGTTGGTAAACACAAGGGAGGTACCAGTGGTTGTGACACTTCAACATAATGGGGCTACACTACCTTCACTAAACAATTGGTTAACCCAGGAAGAAATCCAAAAGCGATTGGAGAAAATAAATGTTAATAAAGCCTAGGGTCCTGATGGAATACATCCAAGGGTACTGAGAGAACTGGATTCTGTAATAGCCAAACTATTATATATAATTTTTCAACACTCTCTCACCACAGGGTCGCTGCCAGATGACTGGAAAAAAGCAGATGTGATACCTATATTTAAGGAGGGAGCAATTGCAAATTCAGGGATTTATAGGTCATTGACCCTCACTTCTGTAGTTGGGAAGCTTTTAGAAGGGTTAATAAGGGATAATATACAAGAATATGTCTATTTAAACCGGATTATAAGTAGGAGCCAACATGGATTTATGAGTGATAGGTCATGTCAAACAAATCTTCCGTATAAGCCGAGTTTTTCAGCCCTTTTTTTAAGGCTAAAAAGGGCCCCCTCGGCTTATACACGAGTTACTCTCCCCCCGTGTCTCTCTACCCCCCCATGTCTCTTTCCCTCCCTCATCCTCAACCCCCCCCCCCCTCCTCAACCTAAACCCTCTCCCCTGACTTACCTGCTTCTGCTCCGGCCTCCGCTCCTTAACCCGGCGCGCATGTGACGTCAAATGAGCGCCGCATCATTAGCATATACCGGTGCCGGCACCCGGTATATGCTAATGATGTGACGTCACATGCGCGCCAGGTCAAGGAGCGGAGGCCAGAGCAGAAGCAGGTAAGTGAGGGGAGAGGGGGAGGTATTTATGAGAGGGGGGTTTAGGTTGAGGAGGGGGGTTGAGGGGGTTGAGGTTGAGGATGGGGGGTTGAGGATGAGGTTGAGGAGGGGGGGTTGAGGGGGGGGGGTTGAGGAGGGGCTGGAGGGTGAGGATGAGGGGGTTGAGGAGGGCCTGGAGGGTGAGGATGAGGGGGTTGAGGAGTGGGTTGAGGATGAGGAGGGCGGTTGAGGATGAGGAGGGTGATAAGGGAGGGGGGAAGAGACACAGGGAAGGGAGAGATTGGAAGAGACACCGGGAAGGGAGAGATTGGAAGAGACACAGGGAAGGGAGAGGGGAGAAGAGACACGGGAGAGAGAGGGGGACACAGGGGGCAGCACATTTCCCACCCTCGACTTATACTCGAGTCACTCATTTTACCCAGTATTTTGTGGTAAAATAGGTGCCTCGGCTTGTACTCGGGTCGGCTTATACTCGAGTATATACGGTAATTCGTTTCTATGAGGAAGTAAGTAGGAACTTGGATCAGGGCAACTCAGTGGATGTAATCTTTTTGGATTTTAATACAGTGCCACATGGAAGACTATTGTGTAAACTAAGGGATACATGAATTGCACTAAATATCTGCTCATGGATTGAGAGCTGGCTAAAAGACAGGAAGCAAAGGGTTGTGGTAAATGGAACATACTCTGATTGGACTAATGTTGTAAGTGGGGTTCCTCGGGGTTCAGTATTAGGTCCTCTCCTTTTTAAAATATTAATGACTTAGAAGTAGGACTGGAAATATAGTCTCAATTTTTGCTGATGACGCTAAGTTGTGCAAGGTAATTAAATCGGATAATGATATACTTTCCCTACAAAGGGATTTGCATAAATTAGAGGAATGAGCAACTAAATGACAGATGAGTTTTTTTTTTTTAATACAATTAAATGTAATGTTAAGGATTTGGGAAGGAAATATAGCCTTAATGTAGCAAATCTAGGGGTATCAAGATATTGAAAGTAATTTTGGAGTACTTCTATACAACCACCTAGGTAACAGTGCTCAATGCCAAGCAGCATCTGGAAAGGCAAGTAAAATATTAGCATGTATTAAGAAGGGTACAGAAGCAAAGGAACAAATATAATTCTGCCACTATCCAAATCCATAGTTCATCCTCATTTGGAATATTGATTACAATTTTGGGCAAAACTTCATAAAAGGGACATTTTAGAGCTGGAAAAAGTACAGAGAAGAACAACAAAACTAAGGGGAATGGAGTTATGAAGAAAGACTAACCAAATTAAACTTATTTTCTCTAGAAAAAATGTGCTTAAGAGGGGATATGATTACCTTATATAAATAAATCCAGGGTCAATATAGGGATTTGTCAAGTGTACTTTTTGTACCAAGAGGTTTTCAACTGCCAAGAGGACCTCCCTTGAGGTTAGAAGAGAAGAGCTTCCACCTCAAAGAAAGAAAAGGGTTCTTCACAGTAAGGGTGGTTAATCTGTGGAATTCTCTACCAAAGGAGGTGCTGATAGCTGATTCAATCGATAACTTTAAAATGGGATTGGATATATTTTTAAATAAAAAGGGCATTCAGGGATATCCTGGATAATTAGAGAGGGAGTACTTATCCAGAGAGGAGTTTGATCACCAGTATCAGGGGTCAGGAAGGAATTTATGTGTTTTTTTTTTTGTTTTTGTTTTTGCCTTCCACTGGGTCAATTATTAATTAATAATGAGCAATTATTAATTATTATTGGGTTATAAATAATCCACATATAATGATCAGAAGAGATCTAAAATGGTTGAACTTGATAGACTGTATGTCTATTCAGCCTCAATTACTATGTATCTATGATTGCATATAAAAGGTAATGTAAAAATAAAATACTGTTTTTTTTTCCCCTCATAGTCTAAAAAACATTTTGTATGTTTTTTTATTAAAGTTCTTAAAAAGGGTATGTTTTTTGTCTCAATAGATTTTATTAAAGACAATCATAAATGTTATAACAACAGTTTGTGTCATATCAAAACATAGAAAAATATACTGTTGCAGGAAAAATGTTCAAATAAAATTCCATTTTGTTTTATTAAAAGTGAATTAAAGTTAACTATTAAGCCCGGAACTTGGATTTTTATCTTATTTTTTTTTAAACTGAATTCCAATTTCATATTTTTTTAAATTAACTATTCAGTAGCCTTTTAGCATTCTATCCCCCTCTCTTACAGCGAGATTTATCTAGTGAGAGGTGGATATCACCCAAAAGTCCAGAAACATTTGACCACCATTTAATCACTATTCCTGTTGTTATACAGCTTTCCCTTTATATAAACCATGTGCCTTTCTCTCTTTTCACACTAAGGTTGTGTCAGATCCTGAGCTTCGCAACACCATTGTATTTAATGCCTCTAAAAGGGAGATCTTTACAACCAGCAGTGGCTATAAGTCTCTGCAGAAAAAATTTAGAAGCAACTGGAAGTTACAGAGGTGAGTGTTGGGGGCAGCTGAATGTGTTCCATGTAAAAGAAAGTTAGTAGGCAGCATACAAGGACTGCACTTATGGAGAAATTCCATTTATATTCTGCATTTTGTTCACCTTTTGTGTTTGCTTAAATAAACACATGTTGCAATCAATTGTGTACTGATTGTTAGCTTATTACTTCAATATCTTCAACTGTTTCATCCTTAGAAACCAATTTAGGCTGCAAGGGTTGAGTGGAGCTCAGACTCTGAAATAGCTGCTGTGTAACACACATGCCTGTTCCCTGCAGGCCAAAATGACCCCAGTGTCCAAAACCTCTCAATTCTTTCAAAGACCTCAATTTTCCCTACATATTGCATAGTTACATGGTAATTAAGGTTGAAAAAAGACTTTCAGTCCATCAAGTTCAACCTTTTAAGATCTCCTCTGATCTGCAAAATGCGGATTAGTTATTAATTAATTAGTTGTTAATTAATTAAATATTAATCAATTATGATATTATTATTATTATTATATATATTTATATATTTTTATATATATATATATATATATATATATATATATATATATTTACTTTTTATTTTATTTTTTATTTTTTTTATTATTAATTAATTCAGAGGAAGGCAAACAGAAAAAAACAAAACAAAGTGAAACTTAGCCAATCATCTCAAAGGGGAAAAAAAAAAAATTCCTTCCTGACCCCAGATACTGGCGATCGGATTTCTCTCTGGATCAATACTCTCTCTCTAATTATCCATGATAACCCTGAATTCCCTTTTTAATTAGAAATAAATCCAGTCCCCTTTTAAAGTTATATATCGAATCCGCTGTCACCACCTCCTCCACCCGGGGCTTTATTTACATTTATTTTTTCCAACCTCTTTTGGATTACTTCCTGTCTTAACCAATCATTTAGCGAAGGTAGTGTAGCCCCATTATGTTGCAGTGTCCCAACCACTGGTACCTCCCTTGGAAAAAACGAAGAAAAGAACCTATTTAGCTCATCTGCCTTTTCCTGGTCACTAATTTTCAGATGGCCTGTGTCACATTGTAATGTTCCTATAACTTCCTTCCTCGCCTTTTTCCCATTAATATACTTAAAAAAATATTTTAGGGTTAGTCTTACTCTCTTTTGCAATTCATTTTTCATTTTCTATTTTAGCCAGTCTAATCGCCCTTTTGCAAGCCTTGTTGATTTCCTTGTACTCCCGTGAAGCTGCCTCTGTCCCCTCTTGTTTGTATAATTTAAATGCCTTTTTTTTATTCCGTATCTTGATCTTTAAATCATTGTTAAGCCACATTGGATGGGATTTACTCCTTTTACTTATATATCTTGGTAATCTTGTTGGTGTCATTGTCTTGTGGTCACTTAACATAGAGCTCAATATTCGACAGAAAATGTTTGTAATATACTGTAATATAGTCTTTAACACATTTTATTGCTTTCATACATGTCATCCATGATTCTATATAACAAAACATTTGAAAACTTTTTTTCTCTCCTTAGCCTGAAAGATGAAATCACTATGGAGAAGCTAATGGGGGTAAAGCTATGGATCACAGCTGGCCCTCGTGAGAAGTTCACAGCTGCTGAGGTAACAGATAATTTAAAATCTGTTTCAGAATCTTTTTAAACTATCAGACAAATATTTACCTTCCCAACTCCCCAAGTTACAGTGGTGCAAGTAGAATCCACAAAACCACTGTCAGCAGCACTTACTGTCTCATCACCTAAAGCCATAAACACATTGAATTAATGTTTACAGGACCACATAAAAAATAGAGTGGAGATCTGTATAAAGCCTTAAATACAATATCTCAATTGAAAATATAGTAATTTTATTATCAAGAGCTCCTACTCAGTCCTCATCTCTTGATATCCATCTCAGCAACAAACATTAATGGACTACTGAATTGTCATATTTACAGTGTATTCTTATGAAGGAATTCACTTGATAATGTGCAAAATGTTTTGCAAAGTTTCAAACGAATACAACTTTAAATTTATTAAATTTATGTATTATTATTATTATTATATTTTATTTGTTACGGGCCAGGGATTAATTAGAAATCATCACTGTACAGGGTTTAATTATAAGGCAAACACACTATATTAACACATTGCAAAAGAATGCAGGGCCCTGTCTTTGAGCTTAAAATCAAATGTACATATTGCTTGTTTCCAAAGCACCTTACAAGATTGAAAACTATATTAATTTTTGCTTTCATGGAGGCAGACATTTCTTTGTTCCTTGAAGGAACACGAGGAACCTTGTTTTCAGTTCTATTTAACCTGCTGGTTCTATGAATATCAAAAGCCGCTTGACATTAAGAGTGAGTAGAGGAGCAAATCCTGGTAGAATAACCCTTCCACACCTCCTGCAAGCAAACTAGCAATCCAAGATACAAGTACCAATGACAAAAGCAAAGTCTTCTAAGTTTTAAAAGTTTCTCTAAAAATATTCATAGCCCAAGCAGTTGCTAATGTGAAGTTTTGCCCATTTTAAGTTTTTGATCAATGTACCCATTTAAACAATACATACATTTGTTGGGCTAATAACATTAAAATCACAACAAAAATAATATACAGTAACCTCTCTCCTATGAACTGGATATTCTGTTTCTGGGGGATGCACACACCGTTTGAAATGGCTCACATTCATTAATACATTTTCTATTATTGCTTCAATAGTTAATTCGCGAGTGTAAGCTTTTCAAGTGAAGTCAGCACAATTTGGACCACATCACAGTAAAGATCTCCTAAAAGCATGTTGAATTACATTTAGAATTTTTGAAATGCGTACATTTTTCATAGAGAAATCAAATCAAATCTGTGTTTATATGTGTAGTAGACTGCCCACATGATGTTACAATACTGCAGGCAATCAGGTTGCCGCGGTGTGTGTCCCATTCAAGTAAATGGAAAGACTGTTTACATTTCCAGTTTGAAGGGAACATACCTTGTACTTTTTGTACATTTTTATGACGGAGAGTTCAGGTTTCTGCTCTCTTGCCTCTCTGAAATTTAAAGCAATGCAGAGCAGTGCTCAACTCTGATGCTGTATGTGTGCTGTCCGTACTGTAATGGAATGCTGTACTCACCTAAACAAGCCAGCTATGGGTTAACTGGTCAGTGCAGTGTAAACCAAGTCCAAAGGATGCTGTGCCTATCAATCTCAAGCTTCAACATAGACTCGCAGTATGCACATGCACTCAGCAATCTGGTATTACTGCAACAAGGAGTGGGCAGAACAGACAATTAAAATGTTAGATTGTTTTAGTTATCATTAGTGTAAATAAAAAAAATACATAATTTTAACATTCAATCTTGTGCCCTTTTACACGGTGAAGAACACTTACAATGACGTAAATGGCCCATTAAATCTTCTTTTTTTTTGAAGTTCAACAATAATTAAAATTAAAAATAAGTGTGCACGTAAAATCTAAACTTTCCAGTATATTTTTTTAGATATTTTGTTACTTATACTATAGAATAATACTGCATAGTTTTTAATAACATGTCAAATATGTATCTAAGTGGAAATGTAATTACCTTACTGCAGCCAAGGAAGTGTGAGGGACTCAAATACTTATCTGTAATTCAGCAGCTTGTAAGTACCAATTAATTAATTGATCAACAAGAAAGCTTCCAAAACTCACTGTAAGAAGGGACTAATTGGCAGCTTGTCTGTAAAAAACAAACAAAAAATAAACTGCTAAACCTAATGATTTAGCTATTTACCTTGACACCTGATCTTCAGTTGAAATTGGGTGACTGACATTATGACTAGCGGAGAGTCAAAATGTGTCTTATAGTTTTAATACACTTAAAGGTACCCAACAAATGTCCCAGCTTTTGCAGAAATCAAAAGTACACACGTAAGTAAATATAACTGCCTTTTTTTTAATTAGAAATTTGAGTGGATGTGCCTCATAACTGAGCTTGCAAATTGGGGATTTTAAACACAGATGAAAAGATCTTTAATCTTTTACTGCCTTTATCTAGGGTGATTAATTAATTATTGCAGTGAGGGATGATAAGCAGGAAGCCTGATGGTGTAAATAAGTATAATGACACAGGAGTTAAAAATTAAACTTTCTGTGACATTTATTCTCTTCCTGCATATCCTGCCACTATAGCGATAGTTAGTTAGTTAGTTAGTTATTAATTAATCACTCCAGATAAACGCAGTAACTGAATAAGGAGCATGCACTCAGGGGATTTATGCTTACCTAATTACAAACTTTGAAAGCACCTTTTATAATAATACAGAAACCGATTGTGACAGCGTTAAGAACCAAATAGTTCAATCTAGACTGTCCATTATATTTACCCAACTATTTTTTGTTTAGTTAAGCTTTAGGATAGCCTTTTGGATATCCCAGGTATGCTTAAATTACTTAACTGCATTTGTCTCTACTACTGACACTGGAAGGCTTTTCGACTTATCTACTACTCTTCCTGTAAAGTAGTCATTTTTCATTACACTCCTAAATCTTCCAATTACAAATCATGATCTCTGGGTCTTGAATTCTTCTGGAATGCACCTGCCTCTTGAACTTTTTTAAATCAACACTCTCCTTCTGTCTTCTAAGCTGTACATAGTAAGGTCATGAAGTCTTTCCTTATAAGTTTTGTCTTTTATACCAGGCACCATTTTAGTAGCCCTTCTTTGAATTGTATCTCTTCTAATTGCAGTTATGTATATTTATATGTGTACTTCTCATGTCTGCAATAACTTCTAATGGGTACTATCCAACATAATCAATAATGCTTTTTCTTTTCTAACTTTGCAGTTTGAAACACTGAAGCGGTTCTTAGAGGGTGGAGGGCACATCCTGGTGATGCTTGGTGAGGGTGGAGAGGCCAAACATGACACAAACATCAATTTCCTGCTGGAAGAGTATGGCATCATGGTGAACAATGGTAAGGGCAGCAGTAGGCATGGAAGGGTTCAATGATCCAATTATCTGACAATCTGCAGCAACCTTTCTATGCCTGGCTGGTTATCTTACAATAATCGTGTAGGCCAAATTTCACATCCAGAACATTTTAAACTTGAGATACTACAAGTGTTAATACATTTTCATTTAGATTTGCACTGATTTAAATAGAGTACATTTTACCTGGCTGTAAGTTCTTTGATCATTTATGAAGAAATATGACTAATAGCAATAATATGTTTAAAGCGTTAGACTTTCCTTACCACTCTTTATTTCTGAGGACTGGCAGATAAGGTCTCAGGGACCTGCTATTTAGAACCTCTGCTGTTGTCTATAATTGGATAACCAAGTTTGCAATCTACATAATGCAGTTTTCTTACTGAAATCTCACTTGTATGACTGCATTGCCCTGCCTCTTATTAGTACAATATTTCTCACTGAATAAGTATATCAGCAACAGTGACATAAATGTTGTTCAGCCTAAACAATTTTATAACAGCTTCAGCAATAGCTGAAATACCCTGTGCTTGTCCAGCCCCTTAACTAGTTATTTCCCTCTTACTATTACTAAATATGCTAAATATTTTATATTCTTATCTTGCATACCTGCTAATGTTGTTATTATGTTACACACTTCACAAATATGTGAAGTGTTTACTAATTCACAGTGATCTTTTAACCAAGGTATTATGGTCTAAACATTACTGTAGGGGGGTAGGAAGTGAGAAAAGAAAGCAACTTTTTATCCCTTTTCAGAGCTGGCCCTATTATTAAAAATGCAATGTACCAAAAACAAATTTCTCTTCTCCTTCACTCCCTCCTCCTACCACCACTAATACAATAAATACAAGTAATAAATATTGGTGGAATAGGAGTCATAAGTAGTGTTGGAATGTTTTTCCTCAAATTGTAAGTTATACAATTATTTGGTAATTTAAAATATTTATCAGATAAATGTTTTTGTCATCATATATCAGCAAAAAAAATGTTAAATATAAAATTTTGTGTCAGAGGGGATTCAAAGTATTAGCTTTGACGTACATATATCTCAATATTTTTTTTCAACCTCAAATGCTTCGTAACTATATAATGACTATTACTTGGTCCATACTTTATAGTACATGGGAGGTTTATGATTAGACCAGGGTGCGCACAGAATTCTGTATTCTACAAAGCAACGTGTCCCATGTCAGTCAAGTTCGGAAACCATCCGACCAACTGCTTTACGATTGGCTAAGTTTCACTTGTTGTTTTTTTTTTCTGTTTGCCTTCCTCTGGATTAATTAATAATTAAAATAAATAAATAGTTGATTAATAATTAACAACTAACTGGATATTGGATAATTAGAGAGGCCGTATCGATCCAGGGAGAAGTCCGGTCGCCGGTGTCTGGGATCAGGAGGGAATTGATTTTTTTTTTTTTTATATAACTAATTAATTAATAGTTAATCCGCATATTGCAGATCAGAGGAGATCTTAAAAGGTTGAACTTGATGGACTGAAAGTCTTTTTTCATCTTTAATTACTATGTAACTAATAAGTCTTTTCTTTCTCTGCACCCCAAGATTCTGTGGTGAGAAACGTCTACTACAAATACTTCCACCCCAAAGAAGCGCTTATCTCCAATGGGGTGTTAAACAGGTGAGTTCCATGGAACAATTCAGGTTAACAATTTTCATGGTGTGTATGCACTTTTAATGCAAAATCACACACTACTTACAGTGAAACAGAGTAGGTTCAAAACATGGTATAATTTAAAACTATAGGTGATAAACAAGTATGTTAACATCTGAATATTATACAAAAATATTTTTTCCTAAAGTAAACTAAAATTGAAGTTTGCCATTGTGAGATGCCAGTGAGCCTTTCTGATCCACCCAGAAGACAAAATTCATATATTGTTAAGGATGGATGATTGCCATTAGTTGCTGACAAGTCACCTGCAGTCTCAGTCTCTTTTTGTGCAGGCTAATATAGCCCTTCCCCCAAGTCTAATGATAACAGTCCATGTTCAGATGTGTAGATATTTTACACTACAGATCTTGCAAAGTAGATCAAGCGGAGAATTGCAGAAAAAAAAATATGGTGAAGTATATCCAAACTAGCTTAAACTTAACTATGTGTGTGTGTGTATTTATATATACACACAGTACAGAAAATGAATAATACATGTATGATTCCATTTGAATGTCTAAAAAATAAGTTAATAAACTTATTTCATACTCTAGTTGTTACACTGCACTTTTGGAGACGGAAGCATATATATAAACATATATACACAGTGGACAAACGTTCAAAATCAGCAGGGGATCAAATACTTTTTCCCCCCACTGTATGTGTGTGTGTGTCTACACACACACACACACAAAGAAATGATCGGTCTAAAATTTCAATTGTAGGTGTATTTTAACAGTGAGAGACAGAATAACAAAAAAAAACAAAACAAGAAAAACGCATGTCAAAAAAGTTATACATTAATTTGCATGTCAATGAGTGAAATAAGTATTTGATCCCCTATCAATCAGCAAGATTTCTGTCTCCCAGGTGTATTTTATACAGGTAACGAGCCGAGATTAATCTCAGTTCATTACCTGTATAAAAGACACCTGTCCACAAAATCAATCAATCAGATTCCAAACTGGCCATGGCCAAGACCAAAGAGCTGTCCAAGGATGTCAGGGACAAGATTATAGACCTACACAAGGCTGGAATGGGCTACAAAACAATCGCCAAGCAGCTTGGTGAGAAGGTGACAACAGTTTGTGCGATTTATTTGCAAATGGAAGAAACACAGAATAACTGCCAGTCTCCCTCGGTCTGATGCTCCATACAAGATCTCACCTTTTGGAGTTTCAATGATCATGAGAATGGTGAGGAATCAGCCCAGAACTGCACGGGAGGATCTTGTTAATGATTTCAAGGCAGCTGGGACCATAGTCACCAAGAAAACAATTGGTAACACATTACGCTGTGAAGGACTGAAATCAAGCTCTTAAAACGCAACTCGCCGTGTTTGGAGGAGGAGGAATGCTGCCTATAACCCCAAGAACACCATACCCATCGTCAAACATGGAGGTGGAAACATTATGCTCTGGAGGCGTTTCTCTGCTACGGGGACAGGACAACTGCATCGCATCAAAGGGACGATGAACGGGGCAATGTACCGTCAAATCTCATTGCGTGCCCCACAATGAACGCTTAGCTAAAACGGATTTAAAAGTTTAAAAAGCTGATGCAGTGAGATGAATATAATATATGGATAGGAGGAGATTACTGTTGGTTTCACACTGTTTTTAGACTATGTATTTTGTTTGCAGGGAGATCAGCAGAGCAGCGGGGAAGGAAGTATCCATTGTCATAGACGATGACAGCGGAGGAAACAACGCGCAGTAAGTGCTTGATAATGGGTAAAGGGGACATTTTGGGAAGTTATTGTGAACTGTGGGTCAGGTGATATGTATTTCTCTGAAAAACTTTCAAAATTCCAGACCGTTATCTGTAGGAATTCCAATATGGTAAAACTGGGCATTTCTAAATTCATGAAATTTATAAATCAATATTATTTTCTCAAAAAAATAATAAAGATAATGTATGAAAATGTATTGGTCCACTTACATTCTCAAGCATCCCTGTTAGAATTTTTAAAACATTATTTGCGCTGCGCTTGCCCATATTATTCTTAAATTTTTAGCAATATCTCTTTCTGAACTTTTCTCCCCCCTCCATCTTTCTCTTGTCCTTCTCTTTTCCAATCTGACAGAGCCCTGACATTTGTTTACCCATTTGGTGCCACACTGAATGTGATGAAGCCGGCCATGGCAGTTCTATCCACTGGATCAGTCTGCTTCCCTCTCAACAGGCCCATCATGGGTTTTTACAATTCTAAGGTAACTTTGGGAAATTGGCAATGTTTTTCAAGTGAGATCAAATGACATTAATAATGTTTTTTTAAAAGAGCACTGTAGTTCAGGAAAAAATATACATATTTGTGAAGTATGTAACGAACAATGGGCCCTTTGCTAATCGTGTGGTGTAAACTGCCCTATAGCCGTAAATCGGCTTTGGGAGCTTTTTTACCATACGTTACACTTCAGCCCACATCTGTAAATCCTTCCTTGTCTGCACAAGAAACGTCTGTAAGAGCCAATAGTGGCGTAACTGAGGCAATTTTTTTTTTCTTGATCATTTAATGAGGGTAACGTTTTTTAGTGGGAGCACAGAAATATGTCTCATTTACAACTGTTTAATCTGTTCTTTATCTGTCAGGCACAGGGAGGCAAACTGGCCGTGCTGGGATCTTGCCACATGTTCAGCGATCAGTATCTGGATAAGGAGGAGAATGCCAAGATCCTGGTGAGATGTTGTATTTACTGGCAGGAAAGGGAATGTTGCCAGACAAAAGAAAACATTGTTCATCTCTTGACAAAAATATATAGAACTGATATCTTCCAGTGCATGATGGCACTAAGAGAAGACAGGGTGCATCCCGTGTCAAGGTGACCCAGACAATGACGAGATAGCAAAGACGTTTATAAAAATATGGTTTATGTGAGAATGTAAGGGGGGAATTCTGTACTTCACAACACAACCCCATGAAGCACAAGGTCGGAATGCTAAAGTGACACAGTGGAAGTTGCAAGTTTGGTATCATTTAAACTTTAGGTAATAACAAGTAGGAAATCCTTGGTTATGATGAATGCAGTTACCCACAAATTAAATTTCATATAGTTACATAGTAATAGGGGTTGAAAAAATATTTTTAGTCCATCAAGTTCAACCTTTTTAGATCTCCTCTGATCTGCAGTATTCAGACTAATTGTTAATTGATCCAGAGGAAGGCAAACAGAAAAAAAAAAAAAAGTGAAACTTTGCCAATTGTCTCAAAAGGGAAATAATAAAAAATGCCTTCCTGATCCCAGATACTGGCAATTGGACTACTCCCTGTATCAATACTCCAATTAACCAGGATAACCCTGAATGCCATTTTTATTTGGGAATATAACAAATCTCATTTTAAAGTTATCTATCGAATTCCCTGTCACCACTTCATTTGGTAGAGAATTCCACAGTTTAACTAGCCACCCTTACTATGAAGAACCCTTTTCTTTCTTTAAGGTGAAATCTTTTTGCTTCTAACCTCAAGGGATGTTCTCCTGTCAGTTGAAAACCTTGTGACAGAAAAAGTTCATTTGATAAAACCTTATATTGACCCTGGATATATTTATATAAGTTAATCGTATCCCCTCTTAGATGCCTTTTTTTCTAGAGAAAATAAGTTTAGTTTTGTTAGTCTTTTTTCATAACTTAGCTCCTTTACTCCCTTTATTAGTTTTGTTGCCCTTCTCTGTAATATTTTTATGAAGTGGTGCCCAAAATTTTACTCCATATTCCAAATGAGGGCATACTAGGGATTTGTATAGTGGCAGAATTATATGTGCCTACCTTGTTTCTATACCCTTCTTAATACATGCTAATATTTTATTTGCCTTTGCAGCTGCTGCATGGCATTGGCTATGTTACTTAGGTGGTTTTCCAAAAGCACTCCCAAATCCCTTTCATTATCCTAAATGATATCTCATTTTGAGATGTGAATTTACACCAGGGGCCTTGACTTTATTGTTTTTAGTAGTATAGAACGGATTAGAATGAGGATGTGCAGACCCTCAATAATAACCCTAATCTACCTAGTTACTCACTGGGGACTGCACACGCTCAGGCTTGCCAATTTAATAATGCAGTAGATTGAAAGCAATACTGTCAAACCTCTGGTACACTTGCAATTATTGTCAGTAATCAGCCATAAGAAAGAGATAACGGTCTATGTTTAGTGGTGGCTTTGAAAGACTAATTGAGAGTTACAATTTTTAAAGTCCATTTAAGTTTTTATTGTAAAAATATTTATTTTCTTAATAACAGGCAAATTATAAAGTGCTCGTTATTGGTTTAAAAATATACCATATTGTGTAATTCTGTGTTGTATCTTTAAGAGTGTTGCTTTTGAGGACAATTCTCAGATTTTTGCATAGGCCAGGCATTCATTCTCCAGTTACCTGTTCATGTGTTTGTGTTGTCTTTATGTAACAGGATGTGCTGATGCAGTGGCTCACTACCAAGGACATACAACTCAATCAGATTGATGCAGAGGATCCTGAGGTAAGCAGGGGAGTGGGTGTCTCTGCTGTGATAATGGAGCTTGGGACACAACTGCACACTCTATAGCACTAGATCACTCACATCCACAACCTACGGTCCAACACACAACCACTTCCACTTGCTTGAGCCTATTGCCTTACACACTGCCATCTTGCATCTATCACCCTCCTGTATCACACCAAAACCCTTTCTACTGTGTTTGCAAGTTTTCAATATTGGAAGGTGCTTTTGTGAAAAGCATTATGTATGTTTGATTTTAAGCTCAAAGACAATGTGTTAATACTGTTTCTTGCTTTGTATATAACACCTACATAGTGCTACAGAACACGTTACAAATAACGAATAACAACTGGGGCATCTTGTGCATGTGATAGTGCCCAGAGCTAGGGAGGAAGAAAGTGCCTTGTGTAGTGTTGTGGAATATGTCTGATCTCCATGAATAACTAATGATAAAAATGGTATTTAAAGGTATATGAAAGTGAGCTGGGTTATTAATGTATCTGATAGAGGAGAATTTACTGTGTCTCAAAAAAAGTGTTTGCATGAAAAAATTCCAAAGTAAACCGTTAAACAGTAAGCCTGAAGTTTGCCCGTCGATTTACAGACATGCTCAGTTAGCATCTGATGTCTGCCCTACTGTGGGAAGTCACATGATCTCAGACACTTTCCTTTCATTTAGTGTCATTTACCGTAATGGTCCGGATATAAGCCGCACCTTTTTTCCGATTTTTGAGCTTGCAAGTTAAGGGAGTGGCTAATATTTGCGACTGTCAAGAAATCATTGCCGATTTGCGAACTTTGCTTGTAACGCGTGCGACTTCTATTCGCGAATGCAAAACTACTGACGTTTTGCGCGATTAAGGGTGCAGTTTTTTGTGCTTAAGATTGCGGTATTGAATAGCGATTTACGATTTTAGTGATTCTAACATCTTGTAAAGCCTGTAACCTACAAAAAAAGCCTGTTTCTTGCAATGGCTGATCACTTTGAGAGTCTTTTTCTCTCCAATTTTACGGGTGCGGCTTATATTTGAGTACTACCTTTTTTCTATTTTTTCCCCTTGAACTTTACAGGTGCGGCTTATATGCAGGTGTAGCTTATATTCGGACCAATACGGTACTTCCTTGCTCTGTGAGTTGTGTAATTTGTGATAGCATTTATATAGTTCTGTCTGTGAGTATTGTGTAATGCAGTGTTATTTCTTGTGTTCTGTCTGAGTCTATTGTATAATTTATATTTTTAGAGTCTGTGAGCATCTCAACTTATTAAAAGGTTTGTGATATACTTTGACTGTTACATCAAATCAAAATATATTTATTTGTGTTCAACTTTTCTTGCGTTATCATTGTTGTTTTGTCTAAGCATAAGCTTATTTAGAGATTTATGTGTGTTTATTCAGGTCAGTCCTAACTACACTGCTTATCATTCTCTGTGTGCGGGGGTACACATGAGAGATTGGTGTACCCGTCATGGCAGCTTACAGCAGCCACCGAAGCAACTGCAGAAGCTGTTGTGGGTGTAAACCTCACCCCCAGCACATTTTTTATTTTAATGCAAAAACGGTTTGCATGTATTCATGCAAACATTTTTGCTAGGTGAGTTATGACGCACTCTATAATATGCATTCAAAACCCATCTCACTTTAATATACCTTTCATCTCTTATTTTGCAGATTTCAGATTACACCATGCTCCCAGACACTAACAAATTGTCCCAACGCCTACGAGTCTGTCTTCAAGAGGGTGACGAGAATCCACGAGACTTTACTACTTTGTTTGATATGAGCATCTACCAGCTGGACACATCATCTCTTTCTAAAGTCATTAAGTGAGTGATCAAACATAGACTGTGTGTTATTATCTATGCACCACCTTTTCATACACTATATGTACTTAAAGGACCATTGTTGTGGCCAAACAATAAGGAGTAAGTTGTTTTTTTATTAACTGACAAGCCGTAAATCAGTATTTGCAGAAAGTAAATTCAATGTAGCTTTTAAAACGTTAATTTGTACTTGGCATTGTACTTTCCAGTAGATATATATCTCTCCAAAGCCTATTAGGAGTCCAGGTGGTGAAATGCTCTTTTTCTGACTGGTGTAGTTTGTCAGCCGCACCTACAGCTCAAATATTTTGAGGAGAGTAGATGAAGAATTGTACCAGGAAAGATTCTCTCATTCCTCCTGGTCACCTAGCTACATATATTTCTTCAAATTTTTTTATTTTTATTGCTAATTTTTAATAAATAAACAAGTAAAATCCTATTGTACACAATGTGGTGATTTAATTAGTAAGTTAACATATTATACATAGTCTTAACCTCTATAAACAAAGTAATATAGATATAATGGGATTTAGGTAGAAAATTAGTTTTAGTTTTATCAATTTTAATATTGTTGGATCTCATCTGATGTTGCAGATTGTGAATTGATCCAGAGGGAAACAAAAAAGAGTTAATAATTGCCAATTGTCTTATTTGGATGAACATTTCCTTACTAAACACAAAAATATGAAATCCTACATATTCTAGTTTTCTGACTTCTATGGACTTTTTAATCAAAAATGTATGCAACTCTATTTTAAAGTTATTTTTGAAATCTGCTATCCCAGCCATCTTGGGTTGGCGAGCGGCACAATCTTGCTGACCTTACTGTGAACAATTGTTTTCATTCTTTAAGATGAAACGTTTTTTGGGGGTTTTTTTAGGTCGATCTCCCTTGCTGGGTGTATTTCTTTCCATGGCTTCACTTATACACACAATCTCACTATTTTTTTCTTCTTCCTCTTTACTTCTATTTCTCCCTCTCTCTACATTTCTTTATCCATTCCTCTAATAAAATCCTGTTCAGGAAGTTACTCTTCTCCTGCACACTTGTGAGTTTTTGTAAAAGTTGAATTTACACAGAAAATTGTTTCTCTATTCTCTATGAGGCTTGAGTTTCTCCAACCTTTTACAAACTATAGTAGTACATTGTCATGCAGCTACTACTGCTCCAGAGCTGTTTAAGTAATAAAAGTTCACTCTAAAGTGACACAAAGGAGGTTTTAACTATGATATCATTTGAAACAGTAGGTAATAACAAAAACTTTATCAGAATGTTGTTTTTGTTTTATTTTTTTTAATGCATTTTCCTGCAGTAAATAATCGATAAAGCTTGCCGTTTTTTGAGCTGTCAGTAGGGTGTCTGCACTGAAGGCAATGGTCACGATGCCTCAGGGGTTTATATTTGCATTTGTATGCATACAAACTGTGCAGAAACTCGTGTATATTCCATGTGTGAGACAGCTTATCAAAATCCAAAGATCTCAGCTACTGAAATCACAAACTTTTTTTCTACATGTTTATGTTAAGTTCTTTTCTTTTATTGCTCTGTTCCTATATAGAAAGGACAGTAATAAAGTCAATATGTAGGATTTTACTTTTGACTGTATAAAAGCAAATGAGAATGAACCAGAAGCCTTTCTTGCATATAATTTGTAGAACATTTCATTGGGGGTTTAGACTGAAAATGTCTTACCCCTTTGTCCACATTAATATAACTATGTTCCAATGAAGTTTCAGAAGATCTGTGTCGCTTCCAAAAGAAATCTCTGGTTAAGGTCTGCTATAAATAGATTGGTATACCATGGCGCTACATGGATATTGCAATGGGCATACACAATTTGTAAGAATATGTCACGGTGCTTTATGAATTTTCATGGTGTGTCTGATAATTTCTCTTGGCTTTGTGTTAATGTTTTAAGTTAAAATTGAGAATTCTATTAATTGTCGGTTTTTAGGACTTACAAGGCAAGGAGACACTTCTTGAAAGCTTGTTAATAATATTAACAAATATCTAATATCTGCTTGTAAGGATATTTTTAATGAAAAACTACTTAAACATAAAAGAAAAGATATATATATATATATATATATATATATATATATATATATATATATATATATATATATATATGTGTGTGTGTAAGAGGACATAGATATATCTTCGTTTTGTGCTTTATACTAATGCTGCTTATATTTTTATTTCACAGATCATATGAGCAACTGAATGTGAAGCACGAGACTCTGCAGCTCATTCAGCCACAGTTCGAGACACCCCTTCCTGCACTGCATCCAGCGGTAAGTGATCTGCTTGGAAACCCAAACACCAAAGCCACTGATTGCCAGAATCACATGGCCTGGATTTTGTTAGGCAGTCAGCACTCCAGAAAGAGTCCTGATATATAGGTGGCTGATCTGATTCTCGCACCATCTATTTGGAAAGAGAAAAGGCTAAATTACCATAAAAACATAGATTTTAAAAAGACCCATCTAGTCTGGCAGTTCTATCTACTTAAAATGTTTCACTTTATTAATCCTCCGAATGGCCGTATTCTTATCTCAGGCATGAGCCTATTCACCAAAAGGAGTTCAACATACACTGGAAAAGGCTCACCTCAGTAGTGACTATAGCTCATACACTGAAGCTATAAGACAATTCACACCTGCCCGAGGACTCTATCCAATAGCTGCTTGTTCTCTCCATCAGGTTTTTCCTCCCTCCTTCCGGGAACTGCCTCCTCCAGCCCTGGATCTGTTTGATCTGGATGAAAACTTCTCATCGGAGAGAGCTCGACTGGCCCAGATCACCAACCGATGTAAGTACTTTTACATTTAGAGAGAGTTAACAGCAGCACAATTATTTACAATCCTTCCAAAGATATTCTTCTTAGATGTATGCGCAAAGCTTTCTAAAACTCACTGGTCACTTCAGCCTTTGTACATGGCTATTCAAACCTTACCGATAGGATCTTAAAGGAATTTCGACATTAGGCTTACTGTTTTCCTCCCTGTTTACATATCGCATATATAGTTGTGAGCAATACTGTTGGTCCTCACGGTTGCGGCCTCCTTTCACTGGTGGAGATGAGAGCCATAGGGGCGCAATTGTTGGCAAGGAGCGCCAAAGGTGCTCTTTGGGCTGGTGAAGATGAGCGCCGTAGGCGCTCATCCCTACGACCCCGTACGGCTTAGGCAGGGAGCGTTCATCCGCTACTAATTCGGCCCTCATTTCGGGAGGGCCACAGTTGTTGGCAAGTAGCTCTTTTGTCTCTGGCAGCCTATAGGGTCTCAGACTTAATTCGGACAAAACTGAAGCCTTGGTGGTTAACCTCCCCTTAGCAGCCAAAATGTACCTACAGGAAAAATATACGTTTATATGGTCCAAGTCACACATTAGGTACTTGGGGATCAATCTCACCCAAAACCTGAGGGATCTGTACAAAGCCAATTACACTAGTTTAATATCACAATTTAAATCAGATCTCCAAACAAGGTCCAAATTTATTTTTGGTCTGGTAGGATTAACACCATCAAAATGAACCTTCTCCCCAGAATACTCTAAATATTTCGTACCTTGCCAATCTCTATATACAAGATCTGTTGAACCTACAAACATTTATATTTTAATTTATCTGGGCCCACAACCACATAGAATAGCGAGACAGATCATGATGAGATACAAAAAGCGAGGGGTCTTGCCATAATTTTCTTATTTACTACAAAGCCGCCCAGCTGTCCTTTATCCCAATAGCACACTCGTCTTCTTATCAGCCAGCCTGGGTCTTTATAGAGAATCATGCCATGCGCCCTTATTCTTGGGATCAAATAATATGTTTAAAGAATCCTATTTCATTTAGACCTTTAAATCCTATTATTACACATAAGCTTTTCTGTTGCAAATGGGCACATTCTTGTTATAACTTAGACTTATCTACTTCTCCCTTAACCTCCCTGACCCCACACCCAAACTTTCCTGTGGCAATTTAAAATCTCTCTTAGAACTGGTGGACTACAAAGAACTTAAACAGAATAGGCAACTGGTTTAAGAATGGTAATATTATCGCTTACAATTACTTACGTGATACCCACAACATCCCAATAGAAGAACATTATCATTTTTGTAGGTTAAGACATCTGGCATATTCAATAACAAAATTATTTGGGGAATGCAGGGACCCTTGGCTTTCAAAAATATGTGGTAAGGCACCCCTAACTAAAGGTATCCTGGGACTGCTGTATAACTTTTTTAATGAACCTGTTGGGAACCAAAAAGATAAGTATGTTAGGGACTGGGAAACTGACTTGGCCTGTAAATGGGATACTTCTAAATTTAAATTGTCCTGGGATACTTTTTCCAAAGGGTCTCTTAACTAAATCTTTCTGGAGACGTCTCTCAAAATACGACACCAGGCTTACACTACCCCTAACCGCCTTTCCAAGTGGAAAGTCACGGAAAGCCCCAATTGCTTTAGAAGCTATGGCATGAGAGGTACATTTAACCATGTGTGGTGGACTTGCTCAAGGATACAGAGTATCTGGCAGAAGGGCTTCCATCTAGTTTCAGATCTTTTTAAGGTTAGCATAGAGCCAAGTCTAGTGACGGGTTTATTGGTCATCTCTATAGGAATATTATCTTCCAGGCAGAACAAGTTAACACAATTCATAATGCTAGCGATTAAAACAAAAAAACAGATTGCTAAGAAATGGAAGGCCATGACTTTAGATTTTCACTTAGTATTTTAGGCTTTAAACCGCATCCTGGCATTTGAGCGAATCACACACACTCAAAGATTCGATGGAGACATTTACACAAATCTGCAGTCCCTGGATAGTATACCAAGAGAGTCATCAGTGAGAGTACATGGGAGAGAATATCTCTGTATTCATGTCTTTCTCGATTCTTTATCTTATGTTGCACTATCATATCACGTCTATTCATCTAGGTAATGTCAGGAATATGCATAGAGACATAGTCGCGTCTCAACCTCTCTCCCACGTGGGACCTCTGACGTCAACACTCTGCGAATGTGGTCAGAGGTCCCACGTGGGAGAGAGGTTGAGACGCGACTATGTCTCTATGCATATTCCTGACATTACCTAGATGAATGGACGTGATATGATGGTGCAACATAAGATAAAGAATTGAGAAAGGACATGAATACATAGGTATTTGGGGAATTAGTGCTATAAATAGAGAGGCTAGATTTTTTTCTATATTTATTTTTCAGAGATAGGAGAAGATTATCTCGTAGAGGATAAGTGGTGGGTCCTAGTTCTACCACCACCAAATAGTTAAACAGGGCCACAGAGCTAATATAACCATATTCCCACTACCTAGGCTAATACTGTATTTATTTGTCTAATACCTTTCTTATAAGTACTAAGAATATTTTTGTTTGGCCAGGAACAGGCCAATATTACTACTTTACTTTGTACTTGTGGAGTATTAGTAACTGTGATAGATTATTATTATATGTTTGCACCAGATAACATTGCAATTAAATTACCGTATTTATCGGCGTATAACACGCACTTTTCTCCCTGAAAATAGGGGGAAAATGATAGGTGCGTGTTATACGCCGATATTCCCTCCCTCCTCATTCTAAACCCCCCTCCTCATTCTAAACCCCCCTCCTCATTCTAAACCCCCCTCCTCATTCTAAACCCCCCTCCTCATTCTAAACCCCCCTCCTCATTCTAAACCCCCCTCCGCATTCTAACCCCCCTCCTCAACCTAAACCCCACTAAATACCTCCCCCTCACTTACCTGCTTCTGATCCGGCCTCTGCTCCGCCACCCGGAGCGCATGTGACGTCACATGCGCGCCACGTCATTAGCATATACCGGGTGCCGCACCCGGTGTAGGCTAATGACGTGGCGCACATGTGACGTCACATGCGCGCCGGGTCAAGGAGCGGAGGCCGGATCAGAAGCAGGTAAGTGAGGGGGAGGTATTTAGTGGGGTTTAGGTTGAGGAGGGGGGTTGAGTGGGGGGGGGGGGGTTAGAATAGAAGTGTGTTTCTTTTCTCTCCCTTTTTCTATGATATATAATCACACTCAGTTGCTCATTACTAAGCCCACTGCCTATACTCTCTTGGATCCAAAATGAACAAATTTGCATTATGTTACATGAGCTAAACTCCCAAGGATTCAGTGTCGCAAAAATTGTTTCTATTGTATAAATGTAATCTATATTGTAATATGAATGTATGTAGCTCAGAGAGAGAAAAATGGAAAGCACTGTAGTTTACAACAACACTATCGCGAGTAAGTAACAGATGGACAAAAACATGGTCAGAGGCTTTCAGTCTGAGTATGAGAAACACCTAAGCAGGTAGTTTCTGTAGGTCTGATAACCTATATTTCTGCCACTCATGTTTTTGTACATAACAGACAGAAACAAGTCAGAAAATAAAATGGTAGCGAGCAGTAAATAATTGGAGCTGAAAGTTAAAAAATTTAAAGTCGTGTTTATGCTGCATTTTGTCCATTATCACATTTTAGTTACCCGTATATACTCGAGTATAAGCCCAGGCACCTAATTTTACCACAAAAAACGGTGAAAAATTATCGACTTGAGTATAAGCCGAGGGTGCAAAAGAGGGTCCTTCCTCCCTGATCACCCCCTCCCCCCCCATTATCATCATCCTCCTCCCCCCCCTTATTATCCTCTTCCCCCCCCCCTTGTCATCCTTCTCCCCCCCCCCTATCATCATCTTCTTTCCCCCATGACCTCCTCCTTACTGCATCCTCTCCAATCCCTATGCCCCTCTCTCCTTACTTGCCACTATGCTCCGATGAGCTGATGCTGATCCTGACGCCGCAGCACGTCTTCCATACCGGCATATGCTAATGACGTGACGAGCAAGTGATTTCACGTCATTAGCATATGCCGGTACGGAAGACGTTCTGCAGCGTCAGGATCGGCATCAGCTCATCGGAGCATAGTAGCAAGTGAGAGAGAGGGATAGGGATTGAAGAGGGTGCAGTATAGAGGTTATGGGGGAAAGAAAATGATAAGGAGGAGGAGAGGAGGATGATGATAAGGAGGGGGAAGGAGGAGAAGTTGTGGGAGGATAATGAGGAGGGGGGGGGGGAGGAGGATTTTTTTTTCACTCCAGTATAAGCCGAGGGGGGCTTTTTCAGCATAAAAAAAAGTGCTGAAAAAGTCGCTTATACTAGAGTATATATACAGTATTTAAAATACCATGCAGATACATTTTCAACACAATGTCCCTTTAATAAGATTCCTAAAATGTGAAAAGCACACTGCTCACTTCAGTATAAGATGAATTTGCATATATTTGTTGTGTACTATCCTTAGATGAAAGTCATGATTCAAACATTGCATTATAACTTTTCAGTTGTAACAAGCTTTCCAGTTCTTGCAATTGTGATGATTTGAGCTTCATTTACTTTTTGTCGTTGTATACAGTTCATTCCAATGCTTCCAATGTATTAATTATCATAGCCTTTCCTTCGTCATTCCCAGGTACTGAAGATGATCTGGAATTCTATGTGCGCAAGTGTGGGGATATCTTGGGGGTGACTGCTGGCATCCCAAAAGAAGAGCAGGATGCCAAGCACATCTTGGAGCACATCTTCTTCCAGGTGGTGGAGTTTAAGAAACTTAATCAGGTATGAAATGGCAGAAGATAGCACCAGATCTGTGGTGGTGAAATGGGAAGAGCATGTAAAGAATGCTAGATCCTCTTAGGATAAATGTATGCTATTGGCAGTGGCATGAGTTGGGGATCAGTCCATCATAGTAAGTGCATTTATTCTAGGCTCCCTGGAATTGTTTGGTGTAAAGTAATGGACATTTTTATTTTATATGTATGTATATATGTATGTATATATATATATATATATATATATATATATATATATATATATATATAATTTGTTCAACCTCCTTTTTTCAATGCCAATATCATGACAGACTTTAAGTATGTTCAGTTTGAGTACAAAAGTCTGCAACGGACACTGCAGAGGTTACAAATATGTAGTAGTTTAAAACTGTGGATAATAACAAGTACTTTAACAGTCGAACATAACAAAACAGCTTGCATTTTCTTATTCCATTAGAGGTGATAAGCAATATTTCACAATAATCCTCTACAAAAGAGAAATAACACCATGCTTGGTCGGTGGATCAAAAATATATATTTTTTTATTTTTTAATAGCATCCAGCAAATTAAAGCACTAATTATCTCTAAATGTATTTATACCATATGTGGAACCTCTGTTGTATCCCTTTACTAAGCACTCTGAAGTCAATACTTCTGTATCATGCATATAAGAATGCAAGTTTTAAGTGGTCCAAAAGTTTATATTTCCCTGTAAAGCTGTTATTGGGTTCGGTCAATAGAGTAACAGTTTTTTTTTTTCCATGGTGCAGTGTACTGACACATCCTAATTAGAGTTAATGAAGAGGTGCACCAAAGTTGCTTAGAAACAACTGTTTTAATTGCATGATATCAATTATTTTGATTTACTCACTTGTGCTAAATAAGATATGTTGAAAATCTGGTATGACTTGGCCCTCAAGAAGTGGCTTAACATGGTAACATGGCTTCTGACTAATCAGATGTGTATTTTGACCATGCGTCCTCCATGTATTTTTATTCTGTCAGTGTTCTAAGGTAGTACACATTGGAAGTTTAACAGGCTAAAACAGTGTCAGATGATTATTTAGGTTTAACCAGTAAGGCAATTAGCATTCAATAGATAGTGGAGCATCTATTTACATACTTGCTTTCACTTCTAAAACCTAAATCCTGACCAAAAGGACAGGTTTGGGAATCTCTGGAGTAGAAGATGGAAATACATACACAATTCAATAAAAAAACAGTCTGATTTAATTTTTAACATTTTAAATAATTTTGGTCATTATTTAGACCAGCACATGTTTAGCTTGTGTATTTGGTATAAATATGGCAGTTCAGTGTCAATTATTCTGCTATTTTCTTCTCTCTTAGGAACACGATGTGGACACCAGTGAGAATGAATTCCAGAGCAGCTAAACCTCATGTATACAACATATCATCAAATGAATGTCCAGCCATACCAGACAAGAATATAATCAAATATTTATTGATATTTTTATATTTTATTTTTTTCTGACTTTCTCTCCCTCCTCATTCATTGGTAGTGTGGAGATCTTGTAAATATGTTTTTGTATGGGGAGAGGCAGCTACAAACAACACTAAATAAAATGATATTATTATATATTTGATAATGCCTCCTTCCTGAGTAAATCATTCTGGTTAAGTATTTTGTCTTGAAGATCCATATTCATAAATAAGGGATATAAAACACCAGGGCATAGACTGAAATATTAAAGGCTTGACATTTTGAACCAGCACTGGAGAGAATAGACCACACACACAGGCGCACACACGCACGCACACAGGGCAGGCTACTTATGATCAGATCAGTAGACAGAAGTCAGGGCAGAATGCATATGAGTGGAAATGATAGACAAAGTTCAAATTCCAAATGTGAGGTCATGGCAAGCTGTTTATAATCAAACAATCAAATATCTTACAAATAAAGTGCTTGAAAATAGTTTTGATATCTATACTTTTCAATAAAGTGATATGTAGGTAATTTCACCTTTGTGAAAGAAATGATTAATGTGTCACAGCCAATCTTAGTATATGAGCATTTTTTTTAACTCAAGCTTAAAGGTATAGCTAAGTTTCCCTTTTTTTACTTTTTCTAACCTAACTCATACTGCTTCTATCCAAAACATATGTTACATTTATTCATTCTATACATACCCAGATTTATTTTATTTAAAAAAATGGTCCCCCCCCACCCAGATCTTCTTACATAGACACCTGGTACTTGCCAATAATAGAAACACTGCATACGTTTTTTTTGTAACCCTATGCTAACCTCCGAGTCAACAGAAGCACATTGCAGAAATCCACATAGCAATATCTGAGCTCCTCCTTGGTTCCTTGTGCAAGGAAAAACAAGGCTACACATTCCATAATGCTTTGCTGTACAAACTGACTTCCCAGTTATTGAAAGAATGTTGTAGCTGCCTGGGATTGTCCAAAACAAATGAAGAAGTTTATGCTCGTTTAGGTAAGGTTTTCAAGGGGCATACATTTTCAAAATCAAGTGGCAGAAACCTAAAGGAATTTGCAAACATCAGAGAGAGTTTTAGTTTTTTTTCCATGCAAAAATAAAAATGTTTGCATACAATACTGATTTCCTTCAATCAGCTGCATTCAAAATCCATTAAACTTAAATATGCCTTTACAATGATTATCACAATTCTAGCACTGAACTAGTACTATAGAAAATAAATCCACTTCCCATTTTGTTTGTTCAATTTGTTTATGTACACCAGTGCCTTATCATTGCATTGAAATAGTGAAAAACAAGTGCATGGAGGACAAACAAATACTAATTACTTAAATAAGTACTTATACAGTGGAACCTCTGTATTCATTTGTCAAATGCAATACTAGTCACATTTTAAAGGCAAAAAAAAAAGCTCCTATATTCATTAAAAAATCCATTATTTGTCACAAAATACAAAGCAGACTAGCAGACAAGATTGCTAAATCAAGTGCTAGTAAAAGGGACAAAAAATACATTGATCACCAGAATTGGAATTACTTGATGTTTAATGGAAGGTGACTCCCTTTGTAAAGAATAATTCCTTTGCTCCTCTTCAACGTCTGCCTTCATCGCAGGTAATCTTCTGGTAACATTTTTATTAATTTATGTAATGTGTTTATGTTATGTTATTTTTATCTGCTCTGTGAATAAGTTCAGGAAGCTAAAAGGTGTTTTTTGTCCTGTGGTGATCTATTTTAACAGGGGAAGTAGCGAACTTGGGAACTTATAAACAGTTCTAGTGTAAGTGCAGTTATTGTGTAAGTGTGGGAGTTTAATAGATAGAGCTGTTCCCTCTAACAGCCGGGAGAACAGTTCTACTGGAGGAGTGGGAGGGCAGAATAGGCAGACAGGTTTTAGTGGTAGGGGACTCTATTATTAGGAAGGTAGGCAGGGTGATTTGTCACCCAGATCCGAGCAATGGAACAGTTTGCTGTCTCCCGGGTGGTCGGGTTCAGCATGTTGTGGATTGGGTGGATAAATTATTGGGAGGGGCTGGAAATGAACCAGCGGTCTTGGTACATATTGGTACCAATGACAAAGTAAGTGGAAGATGGAGTGTCTTTTAAAGAATGAGTTTAAGGAACTAGGAATCAGACTTAAGGCAAGGATCTCCAAGGTACTACCAGTGCCACGTGAGGGGAGACAGAAGGAGCTTAGGGGGAGGTTAATGCACTGGGCTGACTTCTCACTTGGGGACAATCTCAATAGCAGTGATGGATTGCACCTTAATGAAGAGGGAGCGTGTGTGCTAGGGGAAAGGATGGTAGAACGGCTGGGGGAGTTTTTAAACTACAAGGTGTGGGGGAGGGACTAGATAGAAGTATTGAGGTAGAAAGAGTAGAGGGGGGAAGGGATGAATTATCTACCCAAGGCAGAAGGTAACAATAGACAGTAGGGAGGTATTACTATGTGACTCAAATACAGTGACAAACACTTCACAACGGCAGAGCCATAGCAACCTAAAGTGTTTGCTTGCTAATGCGAGAAGTTTGCCTGGGAAATTGGGCGAGCTAGAATTCTTAGCGGTACAAGAAAATGGGACTTAATAGGCATAACTGAAACTTGATGGGATTAATCTCATGGCTGGACAGTAAATACGGATGGTTATAACTTATTTAGGAAAGATAGGGGTAATGATAGAAGAGGGGGGGATTTGTCTGTATGTTAAGCCTGGTTTTAAACCTGTATTTAGAGAAGATATTCATATTGGAACTAGCGACAACATTGAATCTTTGTGGGTTTTGTTAAATAGTGGAGGAGCTCATTCTAAATGCATTTTTTTGGGAGTATGCTATAAACCCCCAAATATAGTTGAGGGTGATGAAATGCAATTATTGCTGCAGATACATAGTAGAGCTAAGTATGGGCAAGTTCTAATAATGGGAGATTTTGACTACTCTGAAATAAACTGGATAAATGAGACCAGCAGTTCAGCTAAAGGTAGCCGTTTTTCAGTGCACTCAGGGATAATTATTTGACCCAGGTTATACAAGAACCTACTAGAAATGAGGCTATCTTGGACTTAGCAATCACAAGTAATATTTTTAAAATATTAAATGTTAAAATAGGGGAGCCTTGTATCAGTGATCACAACACAGTCTCATTTGAGATTAAATACAAAAGGGCTAACTTTAATGGGCTAAGGGTAGCAATACAACATATAGACCTGGGAAATTACAGGGAAAAATACTGAAAATAAATGGACAACATTCACATCCTTACTAAATATGCACACACACATCGGCATGTACCACGTGGAAATAAAATGAAAAGGGGTAAATCACATCCCATGTGGTTTAACAATGACTTCAAGATCATGATATAGAAAAAAAAACATGCATTGAAATTATACAAGAAGGAGGGGACAGAGACTGCTTTACGTGAGTACAAGGAAATCAACAAGGCTTGCAAAAGAGCTATTAGACTGGCTAAAATAGAAAATGAGAAGTTATTTGCAAAGGAGAGTAAGACTGATATATTTTTTAAATATATTAATGGGAAGAAAGCCAGGAAGGAAGCTATAGGAACATTACAATGTGACACAGGCCTTCTGATAATTAGCGACCAGGAAAAGGCAGATGAGCTAAATAGGTTATTTTCTTCGGTATACACAATGGAGGTACCAGTGGTTGGGAGACTGCAACAAAACGGGTCTACACTACCTTCATCAAATAATTGGTTAACACTTATTTATATATGATGACAACTCCTCAGAGATTAGAGACAGAATTGGAATATATGAAATCAATAACCATCACTAATAAATATAAGATATAATTAAAAACATAATCACAACGTTATAAAAACAAATTAAAATACAAAATCCCACAGCAAGGACTTCTTAATAATGACAATAAATACACTGAAATAATACAGTGATAATCCAAATATATGGATCACTATCACAGAAAATATACCAGGTGATAAATAAATAATATAAATCAATAAATATAATATAGAAATGAGATAATAAGTGCACACTAAATCTAATATATTGGTGGTAGCGGAGCCCACCACATACTCCTAATCCTAAAATTTCCCTATAAATAAACTGTCCCTGAGTCTGGTGGTGAAACTGGGGATCCACCAATTACCCCGTATCCTCATAAGCCGGAACCTTACCTACTCTAAAATAAATGAACGTGAGTAAAAAGAAACAATACTGTAATCAGGCGGATAGCAAATTGCTAAATACTATAACAATCTCAGACTGTAACAATGGTACAGTACCACCTGAATCATTGAATGACGGTGCAATAACATTGTAAGGCAGGTAATGCTGTTTGCCACAGACAGTAAGTGTTTTGGTCGTCTGAGATGCTTCGGCGCTCATTGCGAGCCTCTCAGTTGGTGTATTTTTTGTTAACAGAGAAACTTTTGCGCTCATTTTAAGGTCCGCGCTGATCTCCTTTTTGTGCTTATTGCAAGCCTCTCCCTTGGTGTAGTTTGTGTCCTATAAGCACCGTTGGCGCTCCTTGTGAGGCGCGCGGTAAAGGGCTTTGTCGTTTATTGCGATACTGTGGTGTTTCTTTTTTTTCCCTTCTGTATATGTAGTTTTTCATGATAATTAATTAATGAAATCATGAATTAATATATCGTATATACTCGAGTATAAGCCGACCCGAGTATAAGCCGAGGCACCTATTTTACCACAAAATACTGGGTAAAATGAGTAAGCCGAGGGTGGGAAATGTGCTGCCTCCTGTGTCCCTCTTGTGCCCTCTGTGTCCCCCCTCTCTCTCCCGTGTTTCTTCTCCCCTGTCCCTTCCCTGTGTCTCTTCCCCCCTCCCTTATCACCCTCCTCATTCTCAACCTCCCTCCTCAACCCCACTCCTCATCCTCAACCTCCCTCCTCAACCCCCTCCACAACCTCAACCCCCCTCCATAACCTCAACCTCCCTCCTCAACCTCCCTCCTCATCCTCAACCTCCCTCCTCATCCTCAACCTCCCTCCTCATCCTCCCCCCTCAACACCCCATCCTCATTCTCAACCCCCCCATCCTCAACCCCCTCCTCATCCCCCCTCAACCTCAAACCCCTCCTCATCAACCCCCTCCTCAACCCCCCATCCTCATCCGGCCCCCTGGTATTTGCTAATGACCTGACGACACATGCACGCCGCGTCATTAGCATATACCGGGTGCCGGCACCCGGTATATGCTAATGACCTGACGTCACATGCACGCCGCGTCATTAGCATATACCGGGTGCCGGCATCCGGTATATGCTAATGACGTGGCGCGCATGTGACGTCACATGCGCGCCGGGTCAAGAAGGAAGGAGCAGAGGCTGGAGAAGAAGCAGGTAAGTGAGGGGGAGGTATTTAGAGCGGGAAAAGGGAGGAGGGGGGTTGCGGATGAGGAGGGGGGAGGGAAAGAGACACGGGGGGTTAAAGAGACACGGGGGTTAGAGAGACACGGGGGGGGTTAGAGAGACACAGGGGGGGTTAGAGAGACACGGGGGGGTTAGAGAGACAAGAGGGGGTTAGAGAGACACGAGGGGGGGGGGAGTGACTCGAGTATAAGCTGAGGGGGCCCTTTTTAGCCTTAAAAAAAGGGCTAAAAAACTTGGCTTATACTAGAGTATATACGGTACTTTACCTATTTGTAATTAATATATGCAACAAGCAATGTTCTGAAGAGCTAACAATCTGTTTTGATGTTCCTGCAGCATACAATGTAGATTTGCACTGTTGTTGAGCTGAGGTGTAAGTGTCAGCAATGTGTGCAGTGTAAATAGGCTGCGTGCGCGAGGGGAAACCTTTTGTGGAGCTGTATAGTTCTGCATTCTGTAAGTCAGTGTTGTAAAATGGAGGCAATTGTGTATGTGGTACGGGGGTGTGGATGATTTAGCGTCCTTGCTAATAATGTATGTTGTACCTTGTACAGGTTTGTGTAAAAGTCGTATGTGCTTGGCAGTGTTTTGCGGGTTTAGGGGTCGTGTAGCCTCGTTTTCTTTTTTTTCAGCGGCCATTTTTTTCTCTTACTTAGGGTATTTTCGAGAGTCTAAACTCTGTAAATTGGACTTAAATTTGTCTGCAAACTGACTCCCAGACGTCCTGGCTGTCCCACCTTGCTGTGTGTAATGTTTTTTCTTTTTTTTGTGTGTATTTTGTGTTTTTTTTATGTTTTTCAGTGTGCGCGGGTCGGCCGTTAAGGTCGTATTTTTGGGAGTTCGTAAACTCAGACTAACACAATGGTACAGTACCACCTGAATTATTACATCAGTGCTCAGTGATAGAAATAAGGGGCAATATAAATATAAGGTGCTACAAGGGTTCAGTATTAGGTCCCCTCCTTTTTAACATATTTAAGAATGACTTAGAGGTAGGGTTGGAGTGTGGTGTCTCCATTTTCGCTGATGACACGAAGTTGTGCAAGGTAATTAAATCAGATAGTGATGTGCTTTCCCTCCAAAGGGATTTACATAAAATTGAGAAATGGGCACCTAAATGGCAGATGAGATTTAATACAAATAAATGTAAAGTTATGCATCTGGGAAGGAAAAATAGCCATGCAATTTATAATCTTAACTAGCGAATTGCCCGTCAAAAAATGACGGCAATGAAATTGTAAGGTAGCTAATGCTGTTTGGTGTGTAATAATGAAATATATAATACATTAATAAATGAATATACTTTACCTATTTTAAAGCATTGGGATGAAGAGCTGGCAATCTGTGTTGATGTTGCTGCAGCATTAGTGGTGTGGATCTGCTGTGTAAGCGTGCTGAATGTGTGCACTGTGTGGTATGAATATCCGTAGGTGGTTTGTGGCGTTTTGCGAGTTTCTTGTGGTGTTTTGCGAGTTTGTTGTGGTGTTTTGCGAGTTTAGAGTGCTGTAGCCTCGTTTTCGTTTTGTTCGGCGGCCATTTTTTCTGTTGCTTAGATTTTTTTTTAGTCTCAAAACTCTTTTATTTCGAGTAAAATCGAGGTCTAAGTTGCATTTTTGAGGTCCTGGGTGCTCCCTCTTGGTGTAGGTACGGTTTTTATGTATGTGCTGTGTGTATGTATTGTGTTTTAAATGTTTGTATGTCGGCGTGTTGCGTCCGATGTTTGCGAGGTCGTAATGTGTGGTAACGTGTTTCGTAGGTTGTTTGCGTTCCTCGTAAAATTTAGCTAGTGTCGTAATTTGTGTGTCGTGTTTTTTGAGTAGCGACGTGAAGTTTGCGAGGGTTAGATTTTTTTTTAGTCTCAAAACTCTTTTATTTCGAGTAAAATCGAGGTCTAAGTTGCATTTTTGAGGTCCTGGGTGCTCCCTCTTGGTGTAGGTACGGTTTTTATGTATGTGCTGTGTGTATGTATTGTGTTTTAAATGTTTGTATGTCGGCGTGTTGCGTCCGATGTTTGCGAGGTCGTAATGTGTGGTAACGTGTTTCGTAGGTTGTTTGCGTTCCTCGTAAAATTTAGCTAGTGTCGTAATTTGTGTGTCGTGTTTTTTGAGTAGCGACGTGAAGTTTGCGAGGGTTTGAGGCCCTTGCCCAGTGACCTCGCCAGCAACTGAGTCCCTCGCTTCGCGAGGGGCCTCAGTTGCTGGCATGGAGCGCCTTCGGCGCTCCATGCCAGCAACTGAGGCCCGTGCCCAGTGACCTCGCCAGCAACTGAGGCCCTCGCTTCGCGAGGGGCCTCAGTTGCTGGCATGGAGCGCCTTCGGCGCTCCATGCCAGCAACTGAGGCCCTTGCCCAGTGACCTCGCCAGCAACTGAGGCCCTCGCTTCGCGAGGGGCCTCAGTTTCTGGCATGGAGCGCCTTCGGCGCTCCATGCCAGCAACTGAGGCCCTTGCCCAGTGACCTCGCTACGCGAGGCCCGCGGCTCGCTGCGCGAGCCCGCAAGCGTAAGCAACGACCCGTACGCTCACAACTATATATGTGATGGAGCAAATCTAGGTGTATCAGATATTGAAAGGGATTTGGGAGTGCTTTTGGACAACCACCTAGGTAACAGTGCTCAAAGCCAAGCAGCAGCTGCAAAGGCAAATAAAATATTAGCATGTATTAAGAAGGGTATAGAAGCAAGGGAAGCAAATATAATTCTACCACTATACAAATCCCTAGTACGCCCTCATTTGGAATATGGAGTACAGTTTTGGGCACCACTTCATAAGGAGGACATTTTAGAGCTGGAAAAAGTACAGACAAGGGCAACAAAACTAATAAGGGGAATGGAGGAGCTAAGTTATGAAGAAACACTAACCAAATTGAGCTTATTTTCTCTAGAAAAAAAGGCATCTAAGAGGAGATATGATTACTGTAACGGAGTTGGAACACGCAGTCCAATATCTCCGCTGGTATACGATAAAATACCCAAGAGGCACTACAGTCTCACCATTCCCAACCTCCCATATTGGACGACACTCAATAGGGAGTTCAAGACTACTAACTTTATTTTGTTATGTGCAGAAATATATATACACATCTCTTTGGCCACAGGTAATACACATCCCCCATAGTTGACCACACAATACACATAGTATGTAAAAATTCAGCTCTTACTAGGGGTACTTTGGGGTAATATATAGCATATTTAATACTCCCTTCCTTGGTTCACCAAAGCCATCCTTTATGCTGAAGTGGGAGTTGGACTTGCAACAGAACTGGGATGAGACTTCCTGGTCTAAGGCTTTCTCTAGCCTTTCAAAAGGCTCCCTTAACTATAGCCTGCTGGAAACCTCGCTAAAAATTCTACATCGGGCATATATGACCCCTGCTAGACTAAACAGAATATTACCTACAAACTCGGATAAGTGTTTTAGGGGATGCCAGGAACGAGGGGATTTCATTCACACATGGTGGAAATGTCCCTTAGTCTCTGAAATCTGGGCTAAAGCGACTAATCTAATCTCAGGACTATTTAGAACCTCACTTAAACCATCCATAGCGACATGCCTCCTAGGCATGAGATATACTGAATTAGGAGGGGAGGGCAACAAATTGACACAACTGATTTATTTAGCAGTAAAAAACATCATAGCTAGAAGGTGGAAGGACAACTCCATTAACTTCCAGGAAATTAAAAACAAAATAAACTTCCTATTTATAAATGAGAGAATGACTCATACATTATTGGACACACATCAAATATTTTTGGAAGTATGGGGACCTTGGATCTCTTCCCCTGACTGCATTTCATAGGTAGTGGGGGACTAAGTTGGAATAATAGTTAACTGGGCTCTCTGCATCTATAAGAGGAGTGGAGCGAGGGGCGGACTGGAACAGGCGGAGCGGGAGAGGATACTGGAGGCTTCATTAGACGAAAGGTAACGATAGTAATACAAAGATTTGATTGTACGGGAATTGGAAAAACCATCTTAGAGTCAAGCCTGTCCCTTTGAATTAGAAGAGCTGATTGGGAGCAATTGTCTATTTTGTGCTCTCTCCCTTATACTCCTTCACTTCTTTATTTTTTTTATTTCTTCTTCTTTTCTTTCTTCCTTCTTCTTTTTCTATTTCTCCTTTTTTCTTTTCATATTTCTTCGTACAATATTCTGGTTGAAATATATTTTTTTTTAATTATACCAATATGTGCACTGAAAATGTTAAAAATTATATTAAGGAGCAACTTAGCAAAGATGAGCAGATGTTTAGGAAAGTAATTTTTCATTCTTGAAATGTGAAGTTATGTTTTGTATACTATGCTTATTTTTGTATAAGTAATTATTAAATATCCTTAATAAAAACTTTATGGAAAAAAAAAAATGCCCTAGATGATGACATGCTCAAAGAGCGTTATTTCTATCTGGATGGACCTGGCGGATCAGGAAAAACGTATCTATATAATTTATTGATGAGTTTTGTTCGAGCACAAGGTCAAATAGCACTGCCATTTGCAACCACTGTAATTGCCGCACTTTTGTTAGAAGGTGGAAGAACTGTGCATAGTGGCTTTAAACTGCCAGTTCCTATTTTGGAAACATCAGTGTCGGATATTCAACTGACATCATTACAAGCAAAAAAAAAATTACAAAGTAAATTAATTATAATAGATGAAGCTACAATGATGTAATGCCATGTTCTACAATGTATTGACCATTTGCTACGTGAAGTCATGGATAATAATTTGCCATTTGGTGGTAAGGTAATGTTGTTAGGTGGAGATTTTAGACAAACATTACTTGTCGTTGTACATGGAAATCGAACCGACATTGTCGAAACATGTATAAAGTCAAGTACATTATGGAAACTATTTACCCATCTTCAATTACAACAAAATATGAGATCAGAAGGAGAAAATTAATTCAATGATTGGCTCATTAAAATTGGAGAAAGAAAAACAGAGCGAATACAAAATTTAGCAGATGACATTGCGCACATCCCAGCTCATATGATTTGCAAACAGGATCTCATATCAGCTATATTCCAAACTACAATAAATAACGAGGACTATGCAGAGCTTGCCAAAAAAAGTAATACTAACATGCAAAAATAAGGATGCATTACTCCTCAATAATTAAATATTTAAAAAAATAAATGCACCACAAAAAAATGATCACAGTGCTGATTCTGTACTTGGTGACGACAAAGAAAGTCAGACAAACTTTTCAACTGAATTCATTGACTCTGGAATGCCACCACATATTTTGCAGCTAAAGAAAGGTGCAATTGTCATGTTACTGCGAAATATGAACCCAAAAAAAGGCCCATGTAATGGGACCAGATTAATTGTTCAAGAATTAAAGGACCATTTCATAAATGCTGAAATTCTAACTGGTACCCATAAAGGAGAGAGAGTTTTCATACCAAGGATAGATTTGGCACCAAGTGAAAGTGGCCTACCTTTTGTACTTCAAAGGAGACAATTTCCCATCATCATGGCATTTGCCATGACCATTAGAAATCACAAGGACAAACTTTCAAATCTGTTGGGTATCTTTTTAGACGAACCAGTATTTGCACATGGCCAGCTGTATGTTGCAGTCTCAAGATGCAAGAATCCAGAGACTATTAAAGTTTACATTGAAAACAACGAAAGTCAAGGTGATTTATTAGATGATGGCCGCATTTTTACAAAAAACATGGTCTACTATGAGGTACTATTACTTTAATTCTCCTCTGGATTCAATATATGTTTACTTTACCAGTTGTTAATCTACAAGTTGCATGTTACAAAACATTATGTCATGTTTACAATTCTCTTTAATATAATGTTGGCCTATTCTTACATTAAAATGTTACTACTAAAAAAAAAGATCAGTTAACAGATGGTCACCTACAAGTTGCATGTTAAAAAAAATAAACATGTTTTATATAATAATTGTACTTATTTATACATAAGGAAAATGTTACAAGTCTCAACTGCACATATTACATGCAAAACAGAATTCAAAACATAAACATGTCAAACAAATCTAATTAGTTTCTATGAGGAGGTTAGTAGGAACCTGGATCAAGGCAACTCAGTGGATGAAGTCTTTTTGGATTTTGCAAAGGCTTTTGATACAGTGCCACATGGGAGACTATTGTGCAAACTAAGAAATACAGGAATTGCAGTAAATATTGAGAGCTGGCTAAAAGACAGGAAGCAAAGGGTTGTTGTAAATGGAACATACTCCGATTGGACTAATGTGGTAAGTGGGGTTCCTCAGGGTTCAGTTCAGTATTAGGTGCTCTCCCTTTTAACATATGTATTAATGACTTAGAGGTGGGATTGGAGTGTGGTGTCTCCATTTTCACCGATGACACAAAGTTGTGAGAGGTAATTAAATCAGATAATGATGTGCTTTCCCTCCAAAGGGATTTACATCAAATTGAGGAATGAGCATCTAAATGGCAGATGATTTAATACGAATAAATGTAAAGTTTTGCATCTGGTAAAGAAAAGTAGCCATGCAATTTATAATCTATTTTTTTTTTTTGCTTCAGTTTCTACAAATAACAAACATATATTACAAAATTGTACAAAACACAAATATACAAATACAAGATATATTACAGTCATAGAAAAACTAAAAAAGGGTTATGTCTAATGATTTTAATGAATGGAAATATTTATCCTAAATCAGCCAACTATTAAACCTAGATAAAACAATGCCCATGTCATATAGATTCCTTTCTAATTCTCTGTTCTTTTTGAGAATTGGTAATACTTCATTCAGTGATGGAATAAGTTCTGATTTCCAGCGTTTGGCAATAAGCCATTTGACTACTGAGACTACCTATATAATTAAAACTTGTTTTTCCATCTTAAGCCTATTGTCCATGATGTAAAGAATAACCATTTCACATGACTGCTTAATGATTTTACTGCAAATTTTAGAAATATATTCAAAAGTCAAACTCCAAAGTTTCTTAATGGGGTCACGGTCCCACCAAATATGTTTGTGCATCCCCTGCTGATTACAAAGCCTCCAAAGCAGCCCCCTTTTAGGATTATTGTTAATAATTGCTATCTTTACTGGGACAAAGTACCACCTCTGAATCACTTTAAAATTGACTTCTCTATATGCTTGATATTTAATAATTTTCTGTGAGAACGCAAACGCTCTAGACCAATTTTCCAGGTCAATTACATTATTAATTTTTTTTTCCAATTTAAGCATACCTGGAGATTTTTCAGTCTTATCCTGTTTTCTTAATATTTCATAGCATTTGGAAATTATATGTTTCCTGTCATTATAAAGTACTAACTTTTTGAAATTGGTTAAAGATCTGTTTGAGGTAATTAAATATTTGGATTTTAAAATAGCTTTTTTAACTCTCTCATATTCCAACCATTTAGACGATGGAAAACTAAATTCAGCACATAACTTGGAAAAAGACTTAATTTCACCTTTATCGAACAGATCTCCCAATGTCTGTACATTCCAATTACCCCAATTACGAAGACCAGCCAAGTTAAGAACATTACTTAGACCTAACAATGAGATTTCCGAAGACAGAATTGTCGAAAGGTTTAGTTTTTTGTTCCATTTAAACCAAAATTTAAACCCTGTTTTAATTATTATTGACGTAATATTATTATTGGGAAATGTATCATACCAAAGCCAATCCCTTAATGATAAGCCCTTTGTTAAACATTGTTCTATAGTTATCCACTTATTTTGTTTTGTTTTAGCAGACCAGGGTATAAAATGAGATAGCATTGCAGCCATATAATATTCTTCAACACAAGGGGACGCAATGCCTCCTTTTATAAAGCTCTTCCTAACAATCCTTGAATTAATTCTAGATTTTTTCCCATTATATATAAATGAATCAATCAAGGTTTGGTATTTTTTAATTATAGTTTCAGGAACAGATAAAGGCAAACATCTAAATAAATAATGTATTTGCGGTAATATAGACATCTTCACGGCTGCAATTTATTAGTTGGTTTTTAATTTTGTCATAATTTCGAAAAATTAATTTTAATTACATTTTCCAATTTTTCAGGAAATTCTATTCCCAAGTACTTGATTTTATTTAACTCCCAATCAATTTCCCAAATGTTTTTCAGAGAAGTTATTTCATATTCGTCTATATTTATCGTCTTTGACCAATTTATTTTGTAGTAGGAAATTAAACCAAATTTATTTATTAAATCCTGAATCTGTAGTAAAGACTTTCTAGGTTCGGCTACATATAATATCTCATCATCAGCATAAAGCATGATTTTATGCTCAGAATCACTAATTCTAATTCCATGAATTTTCTTATTCATTCTAATGGCTTCTGCCAAAGGTTCCATCATCAAGACAAAATTAAAGGATACAATGGACAACCCTGATGGGTCCCATTGGTAATGGAAAAAGTGTTTGTTTTTAGGCCATTTCCTACAACACAGGCAGTGGGGTTTGAATATAAAGCCCCTATAGATTTCACTCCAAATTCCTCAAAACCGAATTTTAGTAATACTTGATTCATAAAATCCCAGTTTAGCCTGTCCTTTGCCTTTTCTGCATCTAATGTGATAACTAAAGAAGGTTTATGGTTATCCTTACAAAAAGAAATTACGTCAATTAATCTCCTTGTATTATCAGCTCCCTGCCTATCTTGTAAAAAATCAGATTGATCCACATTTATTAATTTACCAAGGCACAAGCTCAATCTTTTAGCTAAAATTTAAGATATCGGTCTATAATTCTTACACCACCTTCTATCTTTATTTTGCTTTGGAATATTAATTATAACTGCCTCTAACATTTCTTTAGGCGCACTCCCCTTTCTTTCAATTTCATTGAACATTTCAACTAGATGTTTCATAAGTACTGTCTTAAAGGTTTTGTAACAATATTTTACAAAGCCATCTGGACCAGGGGCTGAATTTAACTTTAAGTTATCAATTACTTCTTCAATTTCTAATGTTTTTATTTCACTGTTTAGATAATCTAAGTCCTCCTTAGTGATTTTGGTAAGCAAAAGTCTATCCAAAAATGTAGTAATATCTTCGATTTTTGGTTTTATAACTGCATCGTTATTTTCTAAAATGTAAAGATTTTCATAAAAGTCAAAAAAGGCCTTTTCAATAGGATTTGTTAATGTTAATGTAATGCAATTTATAATCTTAATGGAGTAAATCTAGGTGTATCAGATATTGAAAGGGATTTGGGAGTGCTTGTGGAAAACCACCTAGGTAACAGTGCTCAAAGCCAAGCAGCAGCTGCAAAGGCAAATAAGTATTAAGAAGGGTATAGAAGCAAGGGAAGCAAATATAATTCTGCCACTATACAAATCTCTAGTACGCCCCCATTTGGAATATGGAGTCCAATTTTGGGCACCACTTCATAAAAAGGACATTTTCGAGCTGGAAAAAGTACAGAGGAGGGAAACAAAACTAGTAAGGGGAATGGAGGGGCTAAGTTATGAAGAAAGACTAACCATATTAAGCTTATTTTCTCTAGAAAAAAAGGCATCTAAGAGGAGATATGATTACCTTATATAAATACATCCAGGGTCAGTATAAAGATTTGTCAAGGGAGCTTTTTGTGCAAAGAAGTTTTCAACTGAAAGAAAGAAAAGGGTTCTTCACAGTAAGGGTGGTTAATCTGTGGAATTCTCTACCAGAGGAGGTGGTGACAGCGGATTCGATAGATAACTTTAGAAGGGGACTGGATTTATTTCTAATTTAAAAAGGGAATTCAGTGTTATCATGGATAATTAGAGAGAGTATTGATTCAGGGAGAAATCTGATCGCCAGTATCTGGGGATAGGAAGGAATTAATTATTTTTTTCCTTTGAGACGATTGGCTAAGTCTAACTTGTTTTTTTTTCTGTTTGCCTTCCTGTGGATTAATTAATAATTAAAAATAAATTAAATAAATAAATAATTAAATAATTGATTAATAATTAATTAACAACAAATTAATTAATATTTAATCAGCATATTGCAGATCAGAGGAGATCTTAAAAGGTTGAACTTGATGGACTGAAAATCTGTTTTCAACCTTTATTACTATGTAACTATGTATGTAATAGTACATTATACAAAACAATTGCTTAAACTAGTGATTCTAAACAATAAATAGAGCACTAAGCAGGACACAATTCAATGCATCTTCAGTAAACCACAATAGCGTCCTTGAACGCTGATTACGTCAATGCTGTGGGACACTGACAGGCTGTTGAACGCGTTTCGCATGAAGCTTCTTCCTGGGCCTGCGTGTAGTTGATTCTGACGCGCTTTTAAAGGAAAGAGTGCGTGGGAGGGCAATTAACCCTTAATATCCCGATGAAAGGTAACAGGATCCAATTAGGATTAGGTTGACGGGTGTTTTTATATTGATAGTCATCACTAATACCATAGCGCTATAATCCTAAAAATAAAATAAAACAACTGGTCAATAAAAAGAGACATAGGTAATGACAATGTATAAGAGGCATGTTATAAAGAGATAACAAGGATTTATGCTGAGTACTAATATTATACCCACAAGGATATACTAACCATCCAATACTAAGTATATCATATATCTGAACACGAACTATGAAATACTGATTATATTTGTCCATTGAAATGGAAATGTAATGCATTTGTCAGTGAATATATTAACTAGTCTAATGGTCATCGTAAGGACTTGATTAATTACAGTAAGTACAAATCAATATGCAGAGCAATAAGCAGTGGAAACGCAATGACTGATATATGTTATCAAGATGGACTGAAGGTTCTAACACTTGTCAGTTATTAATCATATCTATGGATATACTTGACAATAGAAAAGGTGCTATACTTAAATGAGAAAAGTAAAGCCAAATAAACTATATAGCAGTTTTTTTTAAAGGCTAACTTTAATCTGTTATCAAGATGGACAAGTGGTTGTCATATATCAGTGGTGATCGGATTCCTCCCTGGATCAGTACTCCCTGTCTAATTAACCAGGATAACCCTGAATGACCTTCTTATTTAAAAATATATCTAAACCTTTTTTAAAGTTATCTATCAAATTCGCTGCCACCACTTCCCGTGGTAGAGAATTCCACAGATTAACTACCCTTACTGTAAAGAACCCTTTTCTTTAAGGTGAAATCTTTTTACTTCTAACCTCAAAGGATATCTGTCACGACCTGCTTCTTCAAAGGGGCTTGACAAGAACCTAGTTCAGGCCTACGCCAGCAGGACTGTATAGTTCTTACTAAATCTGGTACAGAAGATGGCCTCAGGATATCAGGAACACCATATAATCTCTTAGAATTAGGATTAATGCACAGAATGACACTTACACCTTGTCTATGTAAGTAGATACCACTGACCTTTATTCATTGTCACATTTTATACAATTTTCTGGCACACAGGCTGGCCAATCGGTAAGCCCCATGCCTAAATAATAGGCTGCCCCCCTGCTTATTGGGTAAAACCTGTACCTCTGAAGATATCAGTTCTCATCCTGTTGATTATATTAACTTTAAACAATTGTTCTGACATCATCGCGCCCCTCACATCTCTCTATACAGCAGGTCAGGTCTCCTCAGGCCAATCTAACTCCATTTTACCCAACTGTTCTGCTCTGCATATATCAGACAGTATATAACTAATGCAGTGATGCTGTGCATGCCGTCAGCAGCACATTGACAGGCACAAAGTTTAAGTGCAATGTTATAATTAGATGGCAGGAGGTTACAGGGCACTGTTATATAATGTATACAGGTCAGTGAGTGCTTAGAGCTGAGTGGGGGCTGTATACAGTAACAGAATACACACTAACATACAGTAGCAATAATAGGGTGTCTTCATATCTGTGCCACATCTTTTAAAGAAAGATGCTGTGAGGTGCAGTCACTGTGAGTTTAATGCTCAGCACCGACTCAGAGGCACAGATACAATGTCCTATGCCTAGTCCCAGCAGCAGTGCACAGTGTACAGGTGCGCTCCCACATTCATATTCAAAGTTTTCCGGGGACTGTAAGTCCCATGATGCATTGCACGAGGTCTCACATTCCTGAGCTCCTCTCCAAAGTTCTCCCGTTTTACCTCTTACGTCCGGTGGGTTCTCTCATTCCGGGGGGTTGTTAGAATAATAGGGGAGGGGACAAGCACCCCCAGCCTGCTGTGAACAGAGACGCAGACTGTGTGAGAGTGCTGGGCACAGAGAGAGAGAGGGTGCTGGGGACTGGGCAAAGAGAGAGGACTGCACAGTGACTGGCTGAGAGAGTGCTGGAGGCAGGGAAAGTGCAGAGAGTTTTGGGGACAACATACAGAGAACTGGAAACTGTATGACTAGAATAGAGAGAGTGCTTGGAAGTTACATAGTACATAGTTACATAGTTACATAGAATTTAAGGTTGAAAAAAGACTTTCAGTCCATCAAGTTCAACCTTTCAAGATCTCCTCTGATCTGCAATATGCAGATTAATTATTATTCAATTATTTATTTATTTATTTATTTATTTATTTATTTATTTAATTATTAATCCAGAGGAAGGCAAACAGAAAAAAAATAAAAAACAAGCGAGACTTAGCCAATCGTCTCAAAAGGAAAAACAAATGTAAAAAAAAATGAATTCCTTTCTGACCCCAGATACTGGCGGTCGGATTTCTCCCTGGATCAATACTGTCTCTCTTATTATCCATGATAACGCTGAATTCCCTTTTTAATTAGAAATAAATCCAGTCCCTTTTATAGTTATCTATCGAATCCGCTGTCACCACCTCCTCTGGTAGAGAATTCCACAGATTAACCACCCTTACTGTGAAGAACCCTTTTCTTTCTTTAAGGTGGAATCTTTTTACTTCTAACCTCAAGGGATGTCCTCTTGTCAGTTGAAAACCTCTTGGCACAAAAAGCTCCCTTGACATATCTTTATACTGACCCTGGATGTAAGGTAATCATATCTCCTCTTAGACGCTTTTTTTGAGAGAAAATAAGCTCAATTTGCTTAGTCTTATTAGTTTTGTTGCCCTTGTCTGTACTTTTTCCAGCTCTAAAATGTCCTCTTTATGAAGTGGTGCCCAAAACTGTACTCCATATTCCAAATGAAGGCGTACTAGGTATTTGTATAGTGGTAGAATTATATTTGCTTCCCTTGCTTCTATACCCTTCTTAATACATGCTAATATTTTATTTGCCTTTGCAGCTGCTGCTTGGCTTTGAGCACTGTTACCTATGTGGCTGTCCACAAGCACTCCCAAATCCCTTTCAATATCTGATAGCCCGAGATTTACTCCATTAAGGTTATAAATTGCATGGCTATTTTTCCTTCCTAAATGCATAACTTTACATTTATTTGTATTAAATTTCATCTGCCATTTAGTTGACTATTTCTCTAAATTATGCAAATCTATTTAGATGGAAAGTACATTCTTTTCTGATTTAATTACCTTGCACAACCGAGGATAATACTTTCCAGTCCAACTTCTGACTCAATAAATATGTTAAAAAGTAGAGGACCTAATACTGAACCCTGAGGAACCCCACTTACCACATTAGTCCAATTGGCGTATGTTCCATTTACAGCAACCTTTTGCTTCCTGTCTTTTAGCCAGTTCTCAATCAATGAACAGATATTTACTGCAATTCCTGTATCCCTTGGTTTGCACAATAGTCTTCCATGTAGCACTGTATCAAAAGCCTTTGCAAAATCCAAAAAGATTACATCCACTGAGCTGCCTTGATCCAAGTTCCTATTAACCTCCTCATAGAAACTAATTAAGTTTGTTTGACATGACCTATCCCTCATAAATACTACTTATAATCCTGTTCAAAAATATATATTTATGTATACTATCCCTTATTAACCCTTCTGAAAGCTTCCCCACTACAAAAGTGAGGCTTACTAGTCTATAATTACCCAGATTTGTTCTTGATCCCTTCTTAAATATACAGTGCCTTGCAAAAGTATTCACCCCCCTTGACTTTTTACCTATTTTGTTACATTACAGCCTTAAGTTCAATGTTTTGTTAATCTGAATTTTATGTGATGGATCAGAACACAATAGTCTAAGTTGGTGAAGTGAAATGAGAAAAATATACCGGTATACTCGAGTATAAGCCGAGTTTTTTAGCCCTTTTTTTAAGGCTGAAAAGGGCCCCCCTCGGCTTATACTCGAGTCACCACCCGTGTCTTTCTTCCCCCCCCAGTGTCTCTCTTCCCCCCCCAGTGTCTCTCTTTCCCCCCCCAGTGTCTCTCTTTCCCCCCCCCACAGTGTCTCTTTCCCCCCCCCAGTGTCTCTCTTTCCCCCCCAGTGTCTCTCTTTCCCCCCCAGTGTTTCTCTTACCCCCCACAGTGTCTCTCTTTCCCCCCCCAGTGTCACTCTTCCCCCCCAGTGTCACTCTTCCCCCCACAGTGTCTCTCTTTCCCCCCCCAGTGTCACTCTTCCCCCCCAGTGTCACTCTTCCCCCCCAGTGTCACTCTTCCCCCCCCAGTGTCTCTCTTTACCCCTGTGTCTCTCTTTACCCCCCGTGTCTTCCCTCCCCCTCCCTTATCCTCAACCCCCCATCCTCATCCTCAACCCCCCCATCCTCATCCTCAACCCCCCCATCCTCATCCTAAATCCCCCATCCTCATCCTAAACCCCCCATCCTCATCCTAAACCCCCCATCCCCATCCTAAACCCCCCATCCTAAACCCCCCATCCTAAACCCCCCATCCTAAACCCCCCATCCTAAACCCCCCATCCTAAACCCCCCTCCTCACTTTAGCCCTTTAATTACCTCCCCCTCTCCCTGCACTTACCTTACATCTGCAGCAGCCGCTCCTCCACGCACCTTCCGGCTGCGTCTTGACCCGGCCATTGACGTGACACGCATGTGAGGGGGGGGGGGGGTTGAGGATGGGGGGTTGAGGATGAGGATGGAGGGTTAAGGAGGGAGGTTGAGGAGAGAGGTTGAGGAGGGAGGTTAACGAGGGAGGTTGAGGAGGGAGTTTGGGGATGAGGAGGGGGGTTGAGGAGAGAGGATGAGGAGGGGGGTTGAGGAGAGAGGATGAGGAGGGGGGTTGAGGAGAGAGGATGAGGAGGGGGGTTGAGGAGAGAGGATGAGGAGGGGGGTTGAGGAGGGGGTTTGAGGAGGGGGGTTGAGGAGGGGGGCTGAGGATGATAAGGAGGTGGGTTGAGGATGAGGAGGTGGGTTGAGGATGAGGAGGTGGGTTGAGGAGGGGGGTAGAGGAGGGTGATAAGGGAGGGGGAGGTAAAGAGACACAGGGGAGGGAGAGGGGGAGAAAGAGACCCAGGGGAGGGAAAGGGGGGGAAGAGACACAGGGGAGGGAGAGGGGGGGAAGACACAAATTGGGGAGAGAGAGGGGGGACACAAGAAAGGGGACCCAGAGGGCAAAAGAGGGACACAGAGGGCAGCACATTTCCTACTAAGGAACTCTCCAAACAAGTAAGGGACAATGTTATTGAGAAGTACAAGTCAGGGTTGGGTTACAAAAAAATATCCAAATATTTGATGATTCCCAGGAGCACCATCAAATCTATCATAACCAAAGGGAAAGAACATGGCACAACAACAAACCGGCAAAGAGACGGCCGCCCACCAAAACTCATGTACCGGGCAAGGAGGGCATTAATCAGAGAGGCAGCGCAGAGACCGAAGGTAAACATGGAGGAGCTGCAGAGTTTCAACGCAGAGACTGGAGTATCTGTACATAGGACGACAATAAGCTGTACACTCCATAGAGTTGGGCTTTATGGCCAGAAGAAAGCCATTAATTTCAGTAAAAAACAAAATGGCACATTTTGAGTTTGCGAAAAGGCATGTGGGAAACTCAAAAAATTTATGGAGGAAGGTGCTCTGGTCTGAGGAGACTAAAATTGAACTTTTCAGCCATTAAAGAAAAACGCTATGTCTAGCGCAAACCCAACACATCATCCAAAGAACACCATGGTGAAACATGGTGGTGGCAGCATCATGCTGTGGGGATGTTTATCAGCAGGCGGGACTGGGAAACTGGTCAGAGTTGAGGAAAAGATGGATGGTGCTAAATACAGGGATATTCTTGAGCAAAACCTGTACCACTCTATGCGTGATTTGAGGATAGGACAATGACCCCAAACACACTGCTAAAGCAAGACTTGTGTGGTTTAAGAGGAAACATGTAAATGTGTATGAATGGCGTTGTCAAAGCCCAGACCTCAATCCAATAGAAATCTGTGGTCAGACTTAACGATTGCTGTTCTCAAGCGCAAACCATCCAACTTGAAGGAGCTGGAGCAGCTTTGCAAGGAGGAATGAGCAAAAATCCCAGTGTTAAGATGTGGTAAGCTCATAGAGACTTATCCAAAGCGACTTGGAGCTGTGATTGCCGCAAAAAGGTGGCTCTACAAAGTATTGACTTTAGGGGGGTAAATAGTTATGCACATTCACTTTTTCTGTTATTTTGTCCTATTTGCTGTTTGCTTCAAAATAAAAAAATAAAAAACATCTTCAAAGTTGTGGGCAAGTTCTGTAAATTAAATGATGCAAATCCTCAAACAATCCATGTTAATTCCAGGTTGTGAGGCAACAAAACACAAACAATGCCAAGGGGGAGTGAATACTTTTGCAAGGCACTGTAGGTATCACAATGGCTTTTCTCCAGTCAGCCGGTAGCGACCCTGTGTTGAGTGAATTTTGTAAAATTAGATATAATGTTTTGACTATTACAGAACCCAGTTCCCTCGGTACACTTGGATGTAATCCATAAGAACCTAGGGCTTTATTAACATTTAATTTTTCCAACATCTTTTGGATGTCTTTGGCGAAGGAATGGTAGCTCCATTAGGTTGCGGTGGCCCAACCACTGATACCTCCCTTGTATATACCTTGAATATCCCTTGTGTATAGCTCATCTGCCGGTCCTTCACTTCTTCCACAATGCACAGGATTAGCAGCAGCAGTGCCGCCGCCAACCACTAGATGGCGCTGCCAATTTCCCAGAATAGCTCTGCCCAATGTATATAAGGCAAGCCGACAGAAGAGGCCTTGAGCTATGAGAGGTGCGCCCAAGAGCCTGTGCCGAACATAGCGATGGCCTCGCCGTCGATTCAGTGCCGTCGAGTTGCTCCACGTCAGAGGGGGAATAATTATAGCCCTTCCCTGAAACCTGATGGCGCAATCTAGCGGATACTTGCTAGCACTGCAGCGGTCAGTGCTGAAGATAGCTGTGTGCTTAAACAGGATAGATCCCATCTGCTTTTTCCTGGTCACTAGATAGATAGATAATGGACTTTGAATGCTGCTGTTTTAGGAAGAAATTATTTTTTCAAGAGCATCTCACCCAGCCATAATATAGAATATAGGATAAAACTAAGCATTGTTCAGTTAAGTTATTTCGATATAAAGCTATATGGAATTTAAATAATTGTGCCGAAGTAGCACGTGGTAGTCAATGGGAAGATTTACAAAACAACATCTTACATTATATACAAATAAAAAGAACCAGGACCAACTTTTCCTTATTCGTCAATGCTCCTCCATATCTTGTATCCATTAATGATGCTGTTCCTTAGAGGATATCTAGATTTTTGTAACACGATTGGCTGAGTTTCACTTGAGTTTGTTTTCATGTTTGCCTTCCTCTGGATCAATTAACAACTAATCTGCATATTGCAGATCAGAGGACATCTTAAAAGGTTAAACTTGATGGACTAAAAGTATTTTTTTCAGTCTCAATTACTATGTAACACCATCTGTATTAAGGGCAGAACAATAAAGATTTGTGAGACCACATGCTTGTTAGAATAAGTCGGAGAGGTGGTTCCAAAATGTTTTAATGCTAATAAAATAGACTTTACTAAATAAAATAAAGTCATGAACAACATAACAGTAATGCTATAGGCAAGCAAGTAACACATATCATTACTAGGAGGGGGCATTTTGTCAGAGGTCAGCTGGAGCATGCAGTGTAGAATAAGAGGGCTACGGCTGCAATCCAACCTGTCTAAAGCCAGAAGGCTCCAGATTGGGAGGAATTCTTGATTTAGGTTAAATATTCTGGTGAAATACTTTCTTTGCTGCTATTTACAAATATATTTCTAATGTTATGGCAAATTAAAAATAGATTTATCTTGAAAAGTGCTTACACAGGACCTTACATTTTTTACATACTTGTTCTTAATTTACATGTTTTTTTTTTCTGATTCCATGGAGGTGAGGGTATTAAAAGTTTGAGGTAGAGAATACAGTTTTTATCTCTTCAGATTTCCAAAAATGTAAATATACATCGTCATGGAGAAATCCACAAATAGTTGCTAGGTGTGTACATTTTCTCCATACATATGACATTTAAAGGACTATGAAAAAGGTACATTTTGGAAGAAGACAATTGTGGGAGTTCTAGACTAAAGCTAAATTTATTAAATATTAATTTTGTTAACAAAGTTTCATTAATCTTATAAATGCCTATGACTGGAAGGATGTATTAGAGATAATTGGTTCAAGAAAAAGAAAAAGTAGAGACACCCTTTTGACTCCAGAAAAAAACTCCACTATTTAGTAAATAAAGTGAACAGGTGTGATAATTTTAAAACTTGCAATTTAGAAAAAAGGTTAAACATATTTAAAACATGTGACACAGTAAGCTTCTCCCTGAATACTATTTTATAATAGATCTGACTGTACTTTTTTATTTTTATGATCACCAATCTTATTGTAATTTACTATGTCCTTTGTATTGTCCAAAATCTTGATATGTACCTTATATAATTCAGATATGAGATCTCAATAAATATTTCATAGGAGGAGAACACAGCTGAGATTGTGACTATTAAAGTGCCAGTGCTTTTTAAAAAAAATGGTGATAAACGTGAGTGCAGAGCAATATAATGCTGCGAATAAATTACAAATTAAATTAAATTAAAGAGTAAGGGGTGGTCCCTAGCTTGCTATTATGGTGGAACTGGGGTTCTACCAATTACCCCCTACTAATGAGTGCTGCTAACTGTGCTATTATAGTGGATTAATACTGTCTATCTGGTAGCCGTGGGGGCCCACCATTTACCTCTTAAGGCTATTAATTTAAATCTAACTATTCTAACTACAGCTGAATACAACACCCCCAGAAAATAAAATAAAAAAGTCAAATCAATATACAAATCCACAGGACATATGTAAATTTTGTAAATGAAAAGTAACGATCACAATTTTCTCTAGTTGCTTAATACTGTATCACCTTGAGCAAAATGTAAGCACCATATATCATATTTTGAATAATAAAGTCTTAGTAAAAGGTGTATGGTATTCTTATCTTAGTCAGTTGTAAGCAGAGTCCGGATGGTAAAGGATTGAAATCGAGCCGGGCCCGGCTGTTTATCGTTCCTCTGCTGTAATGATGTTAATCAGGAAGTGCAGGCTGTGTCTACGGTGGCAGACACGCACGTTTCGCTGTTGCTTCGTCGAGGACCATGATTCAAACATGGTGGAGGTAAGTCTTTATATAGTAAGAGAAATCAGGTCATCATCTTTTAACGGTAATGGAGGGGGAAAGACAAAGTATCCTTTGAAACTAAAGTGCACACCCTCTGCCCTGATAACAATATAGAGCAGCAGAAAAGTGATAAAACTTAACGTTTAATGATGTATAAAATTGGTATTAAAATACTGATACACTGATGAGATACTGATAGTAGTGAAAATCTGGAATTGTATTATAGGTAGGACTTCCTAATAAGAAGTATTAAATTGTAAAGATATGATTATATATCTTCTATCCCCTTGCACACAATGATGATAAGTGACAACAAGTGCAGGAAAACTAATAATGGGAAATATGACAAATAAGCGTCATAGCTCAACGTCGCGGCGTAATACGTGCAACCCGACGCACGTTTCTGAACATTTCATCAGGGGTGCAATAATCTAAGTGCAAGCACTGTCCATATATAAAAGCACAGTCACTTTATTTTTGTATGTGGCATATACACCTATGCAAATACATAGGTCTACTACTATTAGGACCTTTGTCTCTGCCTATTTGCTATATCCCCCATCATCAGTTTTTCAGCACTAGACACCTTAATTAAACTAGAATAATCGTATAATTATACCTAGGTGCAATACTCTAAGTGCAATTATTTTTTACCTAATAGCACAGTCACTTCATGTTTATATGTGACATATACATCTTTGCAAATACATAGGCCTTACATCAGGACCTGTGTCTCTGCTTATTTGTCATATTTCCCATTATTAGTTTTCCTGCTCTTGTTGTCACTTATCATCATTGTGTGCAAGGGGATAGAAGATATATAATCATATCTTTACAATTTAATACTTCTTATTAGGAAGTCCTGCCTATAATACAATTCCAGATTTTCACTACTATCAGTATCTCATCAGTGTATCAGTATTTTAATACCAATTTTATATATCATTAAACGTTAAGTTTTATCACTTTTCTGCTGCTCTATATTGTTATCAGGGCAGAGGGTGTGCACTTTAGTTTCAAAGGATACTTTGTCTTTCCCCCTCCATTACCATTATTAGTATACATATCCATACGTAGCACCCCTAGTCTACACCTAGATTTTTCTATATATCTTGAGCCACCTTTTTCTCTTACCTTGTAACATCATCTTTTAACCCTTTATTTTATTCCTTCAGATGTTTCTCAAACTTAGATGGTCTCAAAATCTGCAATAAATCATCGCTACAGAGGAGAAAGAGCAGAATACATGGGTATAAATATAAATATATACTTTCATTTCAACAAGAGAACAAACTTTTTACTGATTAAATATTTAAATCTCTTATTACAATTATAATGGTTTCTCCGATTTACTTCATGATGATATATTTCTGCAGATCTATAATTATTTTGTTATATATAAGTCTAATAAAAGCTTGCAATTAAGAAAATATACTGTTATTTTTTTAAAAGACAATTTCAGCTTAGGTCTTAATGGATGATTTATACATATAATTACATGACATTCAGTCTATATGATGTTGAGAATACATATGTCTTATTTTAATGAGCAAGGTCAATTTATTTAACCACTTTCAGTTATAATTATTGATTCCCAATATTACTCTAATGTTAATAAAGCAATATTTGTTTATAAAGATTGAATCTTAACTTATTATTTCATTAATTCCTTGACAGAAAATCATTTATTTAGTCTTTTTAATGGTCTGTAATAGTTTTTTGGATAAAGTTAGATACACATTGCTTCTTTTTCCATCTGTTAATTTCCATCTGAATTTTCAATTTCAGTCAAGCAGCTTTTTTTTTTTTAATAAGGACGATATGTAATTATAACACTAGATCCTAAGATGGTAAACTGTTTGAAATTAATTATTGCCTAGATATCACAAAATAATAATAAATTGTTATTGTTATTATATATATATTTTTTTTTAACCTTAGGTGTATACCATAAAATTGGCGTTTTCATTTAGTCCATAAGGAGTAATTGTGTTAAGCAGGACAATCCAACGTGTTTCACCTTTTAATAGTTCACTTTCTATATCACCTCTTCTAATACCTAAAGTTATTATTTGCAGAATTGAACATTGTAGATCCAATTTAGATTGATGTTTTGAAAGAAAATGTCTGGCAACCGACTTTAAAGTCTTGTTATTGCTTACTGTGTCACATGTTTTAAATATGTTTTAACCTTTTTTCTAAACACATTAATAAAAATTGCAAGTTTTAAAATTATAACACCTGTTTATTTAAAGGACTATGGTCACATTCACATGACCCCGGCAAGATCCATTAGGCATTTAGATAAATAAACACACTGATCAAGTGTTTCTTGGGAAAATTACGGGCCACAGCTTTATTAAAGCAACCATAATCCAATAACCAATTAACATAATTAACATTGTTACATCACAGCTCAATTAAACATCCCGGAAGAGAAGCCCGGTCAGTAAACTCGCGCCCAGAGCCTCCCAGTGCTTTACTAAGCACGCCCATGAGGCAGGGCAACGCCCACTTAAGCCCATGGGCCGGGTGACTCATCTCCCGCCAACCAAAGTTATTCCTAACTTCAGTCCTAACCTAGAAATCCTAAATTCCTTACCATTCTAGTCTTTATTTTTTATTTTTTTATTTATTTATTTATTTTTTAAACTAACCACCAACTCAAAGGGGAGGGAGGGAGGGAATCAGCTCAATGGCCCGGCACGGAGTGAGGAGGAAGCCCGCGAAACGGGCGGAAGTCCCTCCTTCTCCTCCAGCCAATCAGAAGCGCCCAGGCTCCGACGGGTCACGCAGCGCTGCGTCAGACCCGGCGTGCCTGGGGCAGCCTTGGCTCCGGCCATGACCCCAGCAAGATCCATTAGGCGTTTAGATAAACACACTGAGCAAGTGTTTTATTAAAGCAACCATAATCCAATAACCAATTAACATAATTAATATTGTTACATCACAGCTCAATTAAACATCTTGGAGGAGGAGCCTGGTCCGGTCAGTAACCTCACGCCCTGGACCCGCACCCAGAGCCTCCCAGTGCTTTACTAAGCACGCCTATGAGGCAGGGCAACGCCCACTTAAGCCTGTGGGCCAGGTGACTGACCTCCTGCCACAGAGCAGGCGATGGATGCCTCCTGAGGCTGTAATCCCCCCTCTTGCTCTCTCAATAAAGCGAAGGCCTGCCTAGCCCCATCCTTAAGCTCCAGAGTAAACAGTTCTAATCCTGTTAGATTAACCTAGGGGCGAAATAATTCATCGGCGTCTGCGCCTTTGAATTCTTGATGCCTAATGGTAATGAAACCCAAGTTCCTTACAAAACTAGCCATCTGCTTGTTTATCTTTTGCCTTGCTCTATCCACCAAAAATGGATCCCTTGCATTCCGCCATGATCTCCTTTTGATAATTTCGGACCACACTGTGAACAAGCCTGGGAACTGCTCTAGCCAAAACTTCACATCCCTCTTCATCTTTTAACATTATCCTCATAGGTATCACTCCCAAATCATTGCCCCCAGCGTGTATAATTAAAATGTGTGGGCTACCATGATGCCATTCACCTGTGTCCATCTCAAGCTGCGGAACCCAAGCCATTGTACTTGCACGCTAGTCTCCAGGAAGCCCAGTTGGACATTTTCTCCAGTGACTGCTGCTAAATGGTAAGCCCAATACATGTAGGAATGGCCGACGATCCACAGCTGTTTAGTTTCTGCAACACACAAAACAAAATCCAATTAGATGACCCTTTCTGGCCGTATGTAGGACCTAAAACGTCACGACTCCCATCTCCCAATCTTTTTAACCATGCTCTCATACAGACCTAGCCTTGCCGCCTCCGTAACGGCCCTGATCCGAAACGAATGTGTGCCGAAGTCCGCTGGGTCAGGCCTAACTGCCGTAAGGACTTCTTCAACATCCTTTCGAATTGAAACCTTGACAAGGCCTTGCCGTTGGCATGCAATAGCAGTGGGCCTGGCCCTGGCAGCCTGTTTTTTTTCCAAGTTCAACCTCACACTGCAAACAACACTCCGCACCAGTTTTGTACATGACCACTTCCTTTCCTTTTCCGGCCTGATCTGTTTTTGACCTCCTTAGCCATACCAACAATCTGTCACCTTTCAGACAGATGTCCCCTGCCAGCAGCCCCCCCGAACCGTGCCTCTTTTCCGAGACAAGTTCCCCAATCCTGAAAGCCCAGAAGAACGCTAGGGAAAAGGCCGTCCAGAAAAGCAGGGATTCGAAAGAGTCCCTGCATAGCATACCCAATGCCTCCCCAAGGCGTAGCAGCAGAGAGAAATTGATCGGGCGCCTCCTGTCCACCCGGTGGTCCCCTTTGAAAATGCCTTTGACCAAAGACTTCCCTGCCAACCTGAACATTAATGTCAGGGCCGCCAACTGCCGTGCCATGGTCACCCTAGAATCACCTTTCTGCGCTCCGGAGCTAGAACCACAGCAGAATTTCTATGACCTTCTCTTCCGAACCGTCGCAACAGGCTTCTACAATCATGTCGCTCCACCTGTTCCATACCTTCCTGTAGGCCACCACGTCTTCGGTGCTACTGACTGACGTTACCAGCTACTTTACCACTCCAAGCTCCCAGAGTTCTGAAGGTATGTCCTCTCTGTGATCCTTCGCTGCCGGCGCCAGTGTTGGGAACCAGGTTCCCTGCAACCGGGAAAGGGCATCAACCACCCCAACATTAAGGCCGGGAACACTCTCAGCTCTCACCTAGATGTTCGGCCGTAAGCAACAAAGAACCAAATGCTGTATGAGCCGTATCAACGGCCCAGACGCCGCCGTCAAGCTATTGACAACTCGAAGCGTGTTCGGGTTGCCTGATTGAAAAAGGACATCACGGTTCCCAAAGCCCCTGCCCCACAGATGAACCGCCACGGTAATGGGAAACAGCTCCAGAACCGTAGCATCATCTGTAAGCCTTCCCCGCACCCATGACGCGGGCCATGGTGCTGCGCACCACGCGCCTCTAAAATAGGCTCCCACGCCAATCGCACTTGACCCTGCATAAAGGTCGAGCTGACCATTTGTCACCCTGCTCGGTTGAATCAGGGTGCTCCCGTTGAAGTTCCGTAGAAATGCCGTCCACACTCGTGCATCCTCCTTCATAGCCCCAGACACTTTTATAAAATGATGTGACTGTGACTGCCATAGCCAAGAACATTCTTCTGCTGAATATTCGGCCCATTGGAATGATCCTACACGCGAAATTCAGTTTTCCTAAAATGGATTGCAGCCGCCGCAGCGACGTTCTTCTTGCGCCTGCTAGGGCTGGCAGTTCTGCAGACAGATCCAACACTGCGCTCCATCTTGTCCGAATTGATCCTAATCCCCAGGAACGTCAATTCCGTGGTCGGGCCTTCCGTCTTTTTGTCTGACAGGGGGACCCCGAAATCTTGACATATCCTTGAAAAGGTCCTCAGTATGAAGTCTAATGTGGCGAGACCCACGGGACCCACCAAAGGAAATCGTCGAGGTAATGGTTAATCCCATGGCAACCTGACTCTGTGTGCGCTACCCATTGCAAAAACGTACTGAAGGCTTCGAAATAGGAACAGGAAATAGAACATCCCGTGGGTAGACAAAGGTCCACAAAATACTGCCCATTAACAAAACAGCCAAGGAACTGATGACTCTGAGGATGTACCGGTAGTAAACGAAACGTGGACCGATCGAAAGACACTGACGATTGCTGTTTGTCGATCCCGTCGTTGACTGAGCCACCCGGAGGATAGGATAAATGCTGGATGAGGCGGAATTTTCCTGTTTCCTTCTTCGGCACTATACCTAGAGGGGAAATGACAAAACCCTGGAAAGGAATGGAGGGAAAGGGCCCCGCCATCCTGCCCAGTTCTACCTCAGTCCTGATTTTATCGGATGCCACCCTGGGAAAATCCTTCACCGACTTCAAGTTCCGGAGACGCAACTCAGGCGGTGCGAGAGTGAACGGAATCTTGAATCCTTCTAGGAAACCCTCGCGTAGTAGGGCGGCCACGCCAGCTTTAGCCAACAACCTACCATAGCGTTCTAGCCTCAGCAGCATTGCGCCCAACCGTATGGGGATCCGTCCCTTTTTGAGCGGGCTCTTCAGCCCTGAACCCTTCCTTTTGTCTGCTGCATTTTGAGGCTGCGTTATCCCCTCTGCAACTCGCACAGACGTGCTTGAAACAACAGTTTTGTGCCCACCTGCAGCTGCCCTCGTTAAATGAGTGGCAGTACTGCCCGTCAACAAAAACGGCCAAGGAACCGATGACTCTGAGGATGCACCGGTAGTAAACGAAACGAAGATTCGATATCCACTTTGGCTATCTTGGCCCCAACACCTGCCCGCCTGACCAAGTCCGTGCCCCGATCGAAAGGGGCGTAAGACACTGACGAATACGGTTTGTTGATCCTGTCGTTGCCCGAGCCGCCCGGAGGATAGGATAAATGCTGGATGAGGCAAAATGTTCCTGTTTCCTTCTTCGGCACTATGCCTAGATGGGAAATGACCAAACCCTGGAAAGGAATGGAGGTAAAGGGCCCCACCATCCTGCCCAGTTCTACCTCAGTCTGGATTTTAAATCGGACGCCACCCCGGGAAACTCCTTCACCGACTTCAATTTCCGGAGATGCGGTGCGAGAGTGCACGGAATCTTGAACCCTTCCCAGAAACCCTTGCATAGTAGGGTGGCCGCCCCAGCTTTAGCCGGCCACCTATCGTAGCGTTCTAGCCACGGCAGCATTGCGCCCAAACGTATGGGGGTCCATCCCTTTTTAAACAGGCACTCCAGCCCTGAACCCTTCCTTTTGTCTGCTCCGCAACTTGCACAGACGTGCTTGAAATTGCAGTTTGGTGCCCACCTGCAGCTGCCCTCGTTGAATGAGTGGCAGACCCCTCGACCAGATGTACCCGCGGCGACGGGGCCTCTAGCCCCGCCTGAGTTCCCGCTCAAGGGCGGCACTGCCCGCATTGGTGTCATTATGTTCAGCCAATAGGCTTATCGCTCCACGCCATCTCCGGTCGGGAGGACTGCCGGAATTCCTCATCATAATCGCCACCAAGCCATTCCACCATACGTCCGGTATGCGTTCCTGATTTCCTCCATATGCACAAACAGCCCAGAGCATTGTTCTGGGTGTCTTTCCCCCATGACACAGGCCATGATGGCAAAGGCCTGTAACCAGTTGTCAAATGTCCTCGGTATGGGCCTGAAAGTGGGTCTCCGCTCATCTCCTGCCCTTTGGAACCTCTCCGGATTGTCGGCCAGCCGTGACATTGGCAACAAGGAAAATATCTCTATGTATTCCCGTAGCCAGATATTCTCTTTGACGTCCAGGGCCAAATGTGCCCCCAAATTGTCTTGCACGCAGACGAAGGATGGCCTCGCAGCCGAGTCCCGTACGCCTCCTCTGGTCCTCTCCTGTTCCGCTCCTCTGGCGTGTACTGCTACACTCACGGGGGGTGTTGCGGGGTTGGTGAGCCCCGCACAGGGCGACCTTGGGGAGGAGATGGTTCCGACCTCGCCTTCTCGGCTAAACCCCCCATCCATGCCTGATTTCCGCGTCGGAGCCGGCAACGTTGTGAGCTTCTAAAAGGGATCTCAGGGACGTTAGAAATTGAGATGCCCTGGGGCGCCTTCATGCACCGCTACCCCCACCTCCCCAGATTTTCCTAGCTCCTCACCTGACTCTCCTTGCCCCGGGGCAGCTGCCAGCCTGTGGGCCACCTGCCGATCTGGACGAGCGGGCATCCCTGCATGTCTCGACCGCCAAGGACTCCTTTCGCCGCCCCCCCCCCCCTTGTGCAAGCACAGCTGCAGCCGCAAGACCGTCTGCTTCGAGACCTGGATCTGGGAAAGCATGAGGAACAATAACTAGACCTCCTGCATCTATCCCTCGCTAGTGACTGCATGGTCTGTTTCCCCCCAGAGGCGTACTCAGACTCTGCGGCTATGCTAGGGAGTAAGAATTCCCTCCAGCTCGGTGGCCTATGGCGGTCGATGCTATCCATAACCCTGTCCTGCCCCTGAGTCACTATGGGCATCCCTGTATCTGTAATGTCAGGGATGGGTGAAGTGCGCTATGGCCTAGCTCTCGTCAGGGGATTTCTGTCTCTTGGCTGGTGTTGAGGTGAAAATCAAGGGACTGTACCTGTTCGTTGACTTCCGGACCCTGGTGGGGTGCGTCTGCCGTGCCACCTTGGCAGTCACTGGAACCTCGTCAATGACCACCAGACTGTCTGCGGCCATCTCGACGATCACCTGATCACTTCTTCCTCTGGTGGTACCTTTTTTCTTCTCGGCCTCTCCTTCGGCATTGCGTCGTCCCTGCAAAACACCTGCAGCGCTGGCAGTGGGTGCGGCAGTGGGGACCGCAGGAGCCGACCGGTGAGAACCTGTAGGAGCTTTTTTAGAGCTCCTTGTGCTTTTGCTGTTACCCCTGGAGCTTAAAGGCTGATTTGGGATGTTGCCAGAACCTGGGTTCTGCTGTGGGCCATGGGACAAGTCGCTGGGTGGTGGCCGGATGGCTAGGCCCCCGCCCGCGCTTCCCGCTGGCACCACGCTCAAATCAGAGCTCGCACCCTGCTTCGCCAGCCTCTCTTAGCTATGAGGCTTGTCCACCAGGCCTAGGCTACCGGACATCGCAGGCCGGGCCTGTGCCTCAGTGGCATCAACCTCCCCCCCCAGATGGCCTGAGTCCATTCTGTCCTGGACCCATCTAACCCCATGGCTTAATGCCCGAGTTCTGACCATGGTCAGTAAGGCTTCTACCTCCCCAGGGTCCATTTAAAGCTGCCCCCACACTTTAGACAAACGAGACAATCACACAGGGACCTACGATGCAGGAGATGGGAATGTAACTTATAGGGGGCTTGATTGCTACAGTTATAGCAGGGGGCACCCAGACCTGAACCAGGGACTGCAGATGAATGCTCTACCACTGAGCTGTACCACTACTTGGCACTTAAGGGTTATCTTGCTAACCTGCTTATATTGCAGAGGAGCGCAGCGTGCAGCTTCTGATCAGCTCAATGGCCGGCACGGAGTGAGGAGGAAGCCTGCGAAACGGGCGGAAGTCCCTCCCCCAGCCAATCAGAAGCGTCCAGGCTCCGCAGCACCAGACCCGGCGTGCCTGGGGCTGCCTCCGCGCCGGCCAGTTTGCTTTGTCTACACATTCTATAAATGGGTAATTTGAGTAGTATGTACAGAGCAGGGGAAAAAAGCATATATTCTTTTATAAGCAGTGTTTTATTGTATACTACCATTTACTTTCAGGATAGTGTGTTCTTGTAAACTCATAATATCTTCATTAAATGCCCCTGAATCAGCATGTAGCCCACAGGGTAAAATGTGATTCATGATTTGATAGTGTTCCATTCTTATTACAGCTAATTCCTTAGGATGTGTGTCCCTCTTCGCATTTTTAATATGACTTTCCAGTAAATTCTTTGAAATTGAAGCAGGAGCACAGTGGTCCCTTTGTCTGCCCAATACTACACTGGAACAGGTATGGCTAAATGTCTAGGATCCCACTTAGTATATGCCAAGCCCTGTAGGACCTTTGGCTACTTGTAAAGTTGTAAGACCTTTGAGCAACAGAAAAGTACACACACACACACACTTTAGGGGTACGGGAAATAAGAGTTATGTTTGTGAAGAGAACTGCATTTAATATATTGCAGATCCTTATTTTGTACTATTTATGGTGATATTTAAAGGTCTGATAAATAAGGATGATTTTGTTCTGCTCTTCTCCTGTCAGACAGGAAACTTGATCTATTGTATCCTTTCAAGCAATTTGATATTTTTTTTTTTTTTTTTTTTTTTAATAGTTAGATCACTGTGCTAATGCATTAGTCATTCTGGGCATTTCCTAGTTCAATATGGGATCTGATCAAGTATTTTTTCCTCCCACAAAGTGGCAGCATGATTAGAATTCAATTCTTAGTTTATGGTGGTGGAACCAGGGATGTTTACTTGTGCATAGATTCTACTTTGTCTTTGTTTATTTCAATGATATTGGCTGCCTCAAAGTAGAACATCCTTCATAGTAAGTTACTACATTTGGCTCTCATTGCCATTTCTGCATGGCCAGTAGCGATTCTGTTCTTAGCAGATAGACTTGTCAGTGTCCTTGCAGGTAAACTAGGTTGTGCAGACTGGCACTCCCAAGAACTACCAGTAAATTACAGTCTACCTTTTTGGGAGCCCAGGTCTACGAACAGATATAATGGGACCTTCTAAATCTACAATTACATGCAAGTGCCCAGTCATAAGACTCATTTTTTTTGCAAATGTTAACAGATTAATCCTGGCATTTCTTAAACAGGACCTGACAAGTGCACCTAGGTCCTACTACAAGGAACAATTTCTCTGTAGAGCCCAGCACAGCTGGTTCTGTACCTTGATACCCAAAACACAGGACTTGGCTTGTTTAGGCTATTGCTATAAAACTTTGCTAGTATTCCCAGACAGAATACTCTGCTTAATGTTTTTTTGATGACAAGTACAATGAAAGCAACTTACAAGTCTACTGTTTATATAAATTTTATTAATGCACAAAAAACAAAAACACACAATCACAGTACTAGAGTCTGTATACAGGAGAGCATGCAAACAAAATTAGAAGTGGGATCAATTCAGTGAAATGGGTCAGATTTCACCCTAATGCATCTCTAGGACTAGAGCAATGTGTACTGTACTAGTGCCATGGCCTAATTAAAAGTCTTTCAAGGCCATGTCACTGCTTGACATTCAAGAGTCTATATAGTGATATTGCATTTTGTAGACCTTTGTTAAGTGCCAACAGCATTCAGGAGCTGCACATTCTGGCAGCCTTCGCTGGACTTGGTGTTCCAGTTGTCACGTCAAACTGCCATTCTCTCCACCGGTCATCAGAAGACAGACCAGAGAGATGGAATGAGCGTGGTGGGGGCATAGTGGGGGGAGCCGGCATTTCTGAGGCACTAAGCTGACGTTGGTAACGGAAGGGCTGTAAGTAAGACAGCCCCACATCCTTGTTGAGAGCCCCTACCCACTGGGCACAATAAGAGGATGACTGAGCAGGTGTTGCAGTCTCACGATCAGAAACGCTTTGGAATCTCAGATCAGAAATGGAAACATCCAGAGAAGGCGTGTTCTCCTCTAGAGCAGAGTTAATCTCAGATATCTCCCACATTGGTCGAAGAGATTTATGCTGTCCAACCTTATTGACTACTACTTCTGGTTCTTGCAGCATGGATACTGAAACATCAATTGTTGTTTCTTTGGACTCATCCATCACTTCCTCCTTGTATGGAGTGGATACTTTGTCACCATAAAAGTCGCCAACAATTGAGTTGTTGAAGTCTTTCTGAGCTTCTGAAGCCAAGGAAGACAGTTCAAACACAGGAGCTTCAGGGGGTAAGGGTGACTTGAAGCTAGACAGGACTTCCTCACCTCCAATCCATGGCTTGCTCCCTCCAGTTCCCATTGGGGTCGACTCCGCCACCTTCAGTAGGAAAGGGGAACCACTTGATTTGGGACGGCTGCGGAGATCCCACTGCTCAATTTGCAATGGGGAGGAGCCACTATAAGATGTTGCCACAAATCCCTTCTCCATGATTTCAGTCAATGTGATATTAGAGCTAGCCATGATGAAGCTGAGCCCACTGCTTTCCCAAGTGCTGGACATCTTCAATGCCTGGATACTGACCAGTCCAGGAGCTATTAAAAAAAAAAATATATATATATATAGATATAAATGACAACTGTTTCAGTTCTTTTGAAGTGACATTCTTGTTTGACTAGTCACTCCACTACTAGTTAAAGATAATCTGTGCTATAAACACGCTCTGATTCTTCCCATGAAAACTTTGACAGAAATCACTGTGTGCAGACCCATGGAGTCAATTGTAATCAGCAATCAGGGCACTACAGTAGATACATCTTAGTCATATTTGGAATGTTTGCTGTTGTCCCTTTAAAGTGCAACTGAAATATGTTTATATTATGCAATTGAACTACAATGTTTTATTAAAAAACACAAAACATAATTGTATAATCTAGGACAGATAGATACAGTATATACATATATCTCATGTTAAGATTTTCCCATACTACAGCAATTAAGATGAATTATAACAATTTAGTAGAGAAAATGTTATTTTTTAGGAAGTTTGCCAGTCACACGCCACTTGTCTACATAGATAAAACCCATAAAATTATTCCGTTACCACCACAGATCCAGCATCACACCATTATACTAACAAAGCAAAAACTGCTGCTGAATTACTTCTATTTAAACAAAAAAAAAATCTGTTTAGAAATGCCAATAGCAGAACTAGACAGTTTAGCAGTCAGTCTAAAAATGGAAGCCTAAAATATGAAAAAAGTAGGCATGTATTATGAACAAGACAGATAGGAAGTGTACAAGTTTAATGTAGCCGTAAAGAGTCCAAATCTGGGACAAACTAGAGTATTAAGCTGGTTTGATGCAGATTAGCCTTTTATAGGGACATCAGTTAGGATTGATAGTTTCCTCACCTAGTGGAGGAAAATATAGCTAAAGAATGTAGACTTTTTCTTTAAGAGATTAAGCTCAAATGAAATGTTGTGGTGGGTGTGTGGCACCAAGTAGAGCACTATCACAGCCCACTGGGAGGATGTCAGAGTTTACCTCTCACTACACACAGCCAGAACGTACTCTCCCCAGTTCCAGGAGCACAGCAGTGTCTGGATATGGTAGTTGAACCTCTCCAACTAGACATTTATAAATAGCCAACTTTCCTAATGCCAGGAGCAGTTTGAAAAGGATCTGTCTAATTTCTCTGGGACACTAAGCACAGATAGAAAGAGGAGGAGGGGAGATAAATACACAGTCAGAATTACAAGAGTCCACTTAAGGGCAACAATAGGCGTTGTAATCTAGTACAACCAAAACAAGTCAGCATTTGCGGCTCTGCACAGTGCAGTATATTCATCTAAATGAAATACAGCAATTACATGGATATTGCTGCTGTAGTGCTGCATAACAAATCTTTGAGCTAATTATAAGCTACAAGCCCAGTTAAGTAGTAAGAGCAACTACACAGTTTACAATAAATCATAACAAATTGATTACTTTAGACAGAGTTTTTTTTGCAACATATGATATTTTAGCCATTAGCTACTACCTATCTTGAACAGAGACTCCCCAACCAAACTTAGAAGTTAGTAAAAGTTTTTTTTTTTTTTAAACACTAAATAAAATAATCCCCACATACAATTCATAAATTGTAATTCTATCACACATATGTTTATACACCACCATCACCACTGATTTCCAACATACCTCCACAGACTCTCTTCTGTTAAACTATACCTTCTCCCCCATTATGACCTCTTATATAGAATGTGTGAAAAACAGAGGTGTTGTTAATTAGCAAATTAGCCAAACAGCTCTTGAGCCATCTTAAATCCTTTAACCCATTATCAGTCTTTTTGGCACCATGTAGAGTAGTATGGTTAGGATTTGGTGCTTTCGCCCCTGTGACCTGGGTTCGATTCCAGTCAGGGAACCAAGACGTCACACCACCATGAAGCAATGCAGGGTTGAGACTGGTCAGTACTTGGATGGGAGACCACCTAGGAATACCAGGAGCTGTATACTGTGGCCCACTGGAGAAGGAACTGGCAACCCACTCCAGTATCTCTGCCATGAATACCAAGTGAAACAGCATGCCGTTTTATAGTCCATGAGGTCACGGACAGTCGGACATGACTGAATGACGCAAACACACAGAGTAGTGGTTGCCAAATTGGTCTTCATGGAACCCTGACAGGATTTACATGTATCACAGTATTACTCCTATATTCCCCTGACTATTTTGGGTTACCTTTTATTAGAAAACAATGGGCAATAAAATGAGATTACAAAATGTTTGTCTCTTGGTATTCATCGATCTATCCCATTCCAATTTCTCCACCAGTTACAGCAGCAGTTGCGTCAAGTGGCCGCTAGATGTCGCTGTCAATATTTTGCAGCACTGACAATATTTGAGACATGTTGTAACCTTAGAATGTTACCCTAACCCTTAAACTAACCCTAACCCTTACCCAGTCCTTTTCTATTTCATATCCACATCCAGTCTGAACAGTGCGGTTGAGCGTCGCGCCACAACACCACCTGGTGGTGCAAAAAATGTACTGCAGGCAGAGAACTATTTCCACCTCTGATCTAGCTCATAAGGTGCGCCGACAGAAGAGGCCTTGAGCTATGAGAGGCACTCCTGAGGCCCTGGGGGGCCAAGTGCCCGCGTCGAACATAGCAATGGCCTCGCTGTCGACTCAGCGCCGTTCGAGTTGCCCCACGTCTGAGTTGGAAATAGTTATTTGCCCGCAGTACATGTTTTGCACCACCAGATGGTGCTGTGGCGCAGCGCTCAACTTCACTGTTCTGACGGCTGTAATCTCCTATGACAATACAGCATCTTCCTATATGTGAGAAGTATAGCAGGGTCCGAACAAATAGCTTTTGAGTCTTGAGTATGTGTCTATTTCAAGTCTTTATTTAGTAAATATCAATATAAAAAAATCACTTTCTGGCAATAAAAAGTTTTAATAAAAAAGTTTTAAAGTATTTAATAATAAATAATGCCCCTGATTGTTAGGCTGAAGCTCATTCTATCTTTTTTTTGGGCTGTAGCAGGAAGTGCAGCTTTGCTAGTAAATCCATAAAAACAATAAATAGGCTGCTGCAGAGAAGTCAGGTGCAGACTGTGCCTCATATTGAAAAGGGTGGGAGGAATATTGCAATATCCCAAAACTACAACATGATGTATGGTAAAAGTATACATTAAATGGCCTCTGCACAATATAAGGAAATTACTGATTCAAAATAAATTCAAGCACAGACATTCATTTTTCTTAATAAATAGACATGATAATAGAGAAACTATGGATCTTTCTTTTTCACGCCCGCTACCAGATGCTTGCACAGAGCGCCACCACTTTACTGTATAAAGCTTATCATCTGCCACTGTCTTTACCCCTAAATCTAACCCGATCCCTAAGAAGTCTCTACGAGACAGCATAGCACCACTGGCAGTCACGCAACAGGAGAGGTCTGAAGCTGTTTTATAAACCAAACAATATAAATACAGCCTTGACATTTTTCACTTTTTATAAATTATTCTTTTTTGCAGGCTCCATTTTTTGTATGAAATAATAATGATGCCTGCTACATTTTCAGAATGATGTGCCATTGTAAACTAATTAGCTTTGCATTAGTCTCAATAAAAGCACTGGTAGTTCTACATGCCAAATTTCCATTGTGCAAATAGAAACTTGTGATCCCTTCAAAGTCTCATCCCAGACTTTTCCTGTTTTCTGGCCTCCAGCAGCTGGCACAAATAAGTTTCCAGCAATTTTCTAGGGTTAGATTTATGGGCGTAGGGTAAGGATAGTGGCAGATGAGAAGCTTTACACTAACAAGAAATTGATGAAAACCTAGGACGCGCCACCTAGCAGAAAACAGGAAAGATCCCTCTTCCAAACTAAGGGCCTCATTCAATTGAGATTTGGCCAATTGAATAGGGCTCTTTATAAGCACATAGCATATTTTTTTACAGAAGTTTTTAGTTAGTGAAGACCTCACTTTTGGATAGAAGTTCACTAACTAAAAACCTTTGCAAAAAAAAAAATGCTATGTGCTTATATAGAGCCCTATTCAATTGGCAAAATCCCAATTGAATGAGGCCCTAAATTGATAGGCAGAAATTTCAATGGTAGATTCCACAGCAGCATGATTGCATATAAAACATAATAAAATAAAAGCAGCAGGAATTCTAAAATTATTTTGCCTTGAAAACAATTATTTTACACATCTAACTAAAGTCTTAATTTTACAGAAATGTTATTTGTGTATTTAATTAATTACATTTTTATTTGTGTAATTATGTAACACAATATCTATACAGCCAGAGGCATCCAGAAACAGAAAGCAAATTATACTTTGGTCACATAGTGATGATTTCAATAAAGTTTATTATGGAAAAAAAAAAAATCCGCCAAAGCTTCGGTTTTTCTCGACAATTTCCGCTCAACCCTGTCAAATGATTGGAGTAGCGCCAGTTTTAGTTCCCGCCTCCAGCTTGCCATTGGATGGCGCGTCTTTTTTTCTCCTCCCCGGGCCTTGTGCATATTGGCTAATTGGCTTCCGCAACTTAGCTTCCTGAATCTCTTTTATTTGAGTCTGTGCGAAACCAGCCACGCCCCCGTATTTAGTCCCGCCCCTTTGCTCGCTCCACCCAGGTGGTAGGCGGGCGGTGGCTGCGCACGCAGCGGGCGGGAGATAGGAAATAACAATAACGCCTGAAACGGACGCCCGGAACGGAACTATGGCCCGGCGGGGGCGCAGGTGAGAACCGAGGATCGGGGGTTGCTGTGCAGGCTCATAACACCCCCATAATGTCCATGATACCCTTTCTGACACTCTCCAGGAGCGCTGGGGCCTACATGTTACCCACTGACACATCACAGGGTGTATTACCCTATTGATATTGTGCCCTTTCTCCTTGGTGTGCTTCATATATGGCCTCGGCGTGAAGCTATCATATCTGAAGCTGCCCTCGGTGTTATTATTTCTGCCCCTTGCTCTCTGTGACCTCCTATATATTCAGCCCTAACTAGTGACAGCACATATCCACGACCATCCTATTTCTCACTTTATTTAATGCTTTCCAACTCCATGCCATAACTCTCCCTCTATCACCCAGCTCTGTTACCCACCTACTCTCACTGACCCTTCAGACTAATGTCATTCCTCGCTATTTGTGTTGTGTAGTATAACCCTCCCCAGTGATAAACCCCCTCTCTCTCATTCCCATTCAGTGTCTTGCTCACCCATTTAATGCCCCCCCCCCCCCCCCCCATGATCACTTATTCGTGATCTATCCTGTTATATGTAGGCACGGGAAGGGTCCTGGTACTGGGTGCGCTCGCATCCTGTGGTACTAGTACACCACAACCCACTAACTCTAAGCCCCTAACCCTCACTTCCTAACCCAAAGCCCCTAACCCCATCACCCTTACCATAACCGCCTAAACCTCACTTCCTAACCCTAAGCCCCTACACCACTTACCGGGCCTAACCTGAAAACCACTTACCAGGCACTTGGACACAGCTAGATCGCGACGTTGGCAGCGTGCTTCCTGTACATATAACAGGATAGGTCCCTCATTCGTTTTATTTATTCACATTTATGAAGCCTTTTTCCCCAAAGTGCTTTGAACACTTAGATGATTTTTGATAACCTAGTTTCCAGCTTTCTGGTAGCAATGGTATAAGGATGAATTACAATACAGATTTAAAGACAGACACAAGATAACTCCCTTTCCTACACAGTGTAGGGTTTATGATGCTTTTAGGTTACATTTCTGTCATTGTTCTCCTTCTCTTACACTCTTTATCACTGCTCTTTCTGGTCCTTACTCTGCCATTTTTCTCATACCTTTATGCCCATTGCTCATTATCACTCGTCTTTGTTAGCGCTCTGATATCTCATTATTACCCCTGTTCTGGTCCGCGCTTTATTATTTCTCAACAGCTTTACTCAAGACCCACATGCCCTTTTGTGATCCCCACTCAATGTCATTGCTCTCCCTTTTTGCTCCTCCATCTACTCATCAGAGCTCTCTTTGAATCAGCCATTCCCCCTTTCACGGCCTTCGGTGTAATATTTATAGTTTGTTCTTTTTCAATAGCTTGACGTAATGATGGAAAAAAAATGGCTTTTAACGTCTTGCAATAAATATTGGCATTTCATTTTTAACTATTGAATTCAGTTTTGTTTTAATGATGTTTCATTTGTTTTTAAAAGGATTAGAAACTCAGGAGGATGGTAGGAACAATGGAAATAGATAAGATTCTGTATTTATTTCTTTTGTGTAAAGTCCTCTTCAAATAGACCCTTTACTTGAGTAGTCACAGGCAGAATAAGGCCCCACTGGATAACCACCATCTGAAGTTAGAAACCAGGTATTAGTCTAAATTAGAATCCTCCATGATGCGTTTTGTTCTTTAAATATAACATTTTCGTTCGCATACTTTCTAATGTTATTTTGTGACCAACTTCACAATCGTGATATTTTTATCAATCTACAGTGGTTCTTTATGTGCTATTGCTTTAAACCTGCCATGTTGCTCGTTGGCACAACTCTTTGGTCCGCAGTCTTCTTTTTGGCTCTGTCTGCTTATAATCAGCTCTCTATGTTCGCTTGTCTGTAATCGCTCTCCTGCTTTCACCCAGTTTTCCTTATCTCCATTTACGTACTCTGGATCCTCTGAGTGTCGCCTTCCCTCTCTTACTTTGATTTCAGTTTTCTGGTTATTTCTTTTTCAGCTTTGTCTCCCACTATTGTTTTCTGGGGTTGATTTCCCAGTGTTTTGTTTCAACCCTTTTTGCAGCATGGCAGGTCTGTGGGTGAGGTATCTCAGGCATTTATTATTATTGTTTGTTACTTGACAAAACATTCCATAGCACTAAACAGGGGGTAAATACTCTACAAAAACAATTTCATCACATTATAAGAGGATGGAGGGGACTGTCTTTGAGCTCAGATTTAGTGTGTTTAGTGCTTTTCCCTTGAGCACTGTACATTATTTAAAACTCATGAATTTACACTCTTACATGGCTTTGATACTGTACATGAGGGTGATTGAACATGTTAAAGCTGACGGCGCTGAGCTTCTTTAAACAGATGTGTTTTTAGTGAGGTGTGGAGGGAGGAGTGTAGTGTAGTGGGGAAAGACAAAGTGTTCCAGAGAAAAGTCCTGAAGTCTGCAGGGAAGAAGGAGGTCTTTAGCAAAACAAAGTGAGTGGTTGGGGGAGTATTTTGAGGCTTGAGGAGATATAAGGAGGTGCACTGTTTTTGAGTGCTTATTCATTATGGTCAGGATATTTACTTTTTATTCTGGAAGCTATAGGAAGTCTGTTGTGGGGTGTGACAGAGGTGCTGCAGACACTAAGCATTGAGTATGCTAGATGAGTCTAGTGGGGCTTTAATTATGGATTGGTGTGGAGACAGATAAGTGATGCGGAGGTCTTGTGTAAGATCGTGATGTATTCAGGCAATGTCTTTTAGGTGAAAAAGATAAGATTTTGTGTGTGAATTTATGAGGGGAGGGTCCGTTAGAACCCCAATACAGTTACTTGGGTTAGGAGTTGGAACCTGATACTGGTCGCTAACATCTTGGGCCGTGGTGTTGTATAAAAAATTTGTAGGGTGCTATCTCATCTTTTCCACATGCATTGTGCTTAAGAAGTCAGAGTAAGGGTTGACACATTTATCTGAAGTTGGGGAGCCAGCCATGGTTGTTAGGAGCCAGCTATCCCCCCCTCCCCAAGTCTGCCTTCACCCCCCATTCTGACTCAAATTTGTTCTCTTTCTATGATCAGTGAAGATTTGGAGGAACTGCAGTATCAAGATACAGACTCTGATGTCCAGGAACAAAGGGAAAATAGAGTCAAGGTGAAGTGGAGCACAGAGGAGGTGAGAGCATGGTGTTTGATTTGAAGTTGCATTTATTATCTATAGGTTTTACATTTTATAATATTTATTTGGAACTAAATTTAAAAAAAAATGCATCCCAGTTTGCTGCTAATCTTTTACATAAATTGACAATAGCAAATTAATAGAAATTAAAAGGTATTTGCATTATGTACACAAATCAATCTTACAAAGCTATACACCACTTTCCCTCAGTGTTGCTCTGTTTTTTATTCATAAATTTTGAGCAGGACTTCACATAACCATTGAGTTGCTCTACTCCTGTGTCCTAATTTTAATTTGGTTCTACTAAATATGTATGTGTACACACTATTTGTGAACCTGAATAAAGTGTTTGTGGCTCTTTTAATCAACATGTACCCCATTAATCCCTTTACCATTTTTTAGCTTCCACTTTTAAGTTGTAATAAAACACTGGTGTCAATCAAATTTGGAACTTTGTTGGACCCTGTGATTACTCAAGTGAGTTTGTGGTGGTTTTTGACTCTTAATTGTTTACTCAAATTAAAGTTTCCTTACATATAATCCTCTTTCATAATTGCATTAACTTAACGTTATCGTAAGTTCTGGCCCATATCCCATAGAATCAAAGGGCTACTGTAATCAAAAATGTTTTTGTCCTGTTTAAAAATGTTTTATACAATTTCTTTTTTTCTTTTTTTTTGTCATGCAATACATACTAATAACAAAATTAACATAAAGTGAGCCTGCAAAAGAAACTGTATGTTTGGGGTACCTTTCTTATAATGAATTAAGAGGAAGTATAAACAATGACTCCTGGCAAGTCTGTTAATCATGATTTACATTAAAATGAGAATGGAAGCACAAAGTTCCTGCAGACCAGACCGGTAAAAGTCTCACTGTCTGTTTCCTGCAACATATTAGGAGAGGGTTTTGCAAATCTTAAAGCATTATGCATAGTATACATTTTTGGTCTAGGAAGACTCTGTAGGAAGAAGAGTGATTCCTATTTTTAATGTTTGTTTTTTCCTTGTGATGTCAGAATTGAAAAAAAGATTATAACCTTCATAGCCTCACCTTTTTTTTTTTTTTCTTCAATGTAGGATGAGAGTCTGAAGGCCTTGGTGAAAAAATATGGGCAGGGCGAGTGGAAACTGATAGCCAGTAAATTAACAGTGAGTGACCAATATTTCTATCCAAGTTGTATTTCTTTTTTTTTTTTAACACTTTAATACCCTAACCGTATCACTTAAGTAAAACTTGTCATAGCAGAAGCCACATTTTTTCTGTATAGCTGTTAATATACTTTACCGTATGACACTTCAAGCCAATGTTTACCTTACATTAAATATGGCATCTTATTTCCCCTCCCACCTCAAAATGGAAGATATCAACATTTTCTTGTCAGAGCAGCAGCATCTTAATTTGTCTCATAGTGTTGTGAGCCACAGATGCTGGTTGTTTTTTTTCCCCCTTTTTCTTATTTCAACTACCAATACCATGGGCGTCTCAGAGAATTGAGATATCCATTAAAGACAGGATGCTTTTAATAGTCAGGGAAATCTTTGTAGAATAAGCTCTTTAAATATAGAGGTTGATGCATGAAAGGAAAAATGAGCTGGCAGACATGGCATGGCGATGGATTTATTAAGCTTCACATTTGGTGTCAAGAAAGTTAAGTAAGGAGTATATGAGGTACTTGGGAAACGCACAAGCTTTTGTTTTTAAAAACAAGCACCGCTCCAATTTTACTTCCATTAAACAGTCTGTGGGCCAAGCCTTGGGAATGAGGTTTCAATTTCAGTTTTTCTGTAAATAGGTTAAATAGCCATTGGGTAGATTGAATGCCAGTGTGCACTGTTATTTATTCAGAAATTGTGATGTAATCATGGGATGTCAATATGCTTTCTTCCTTTTTTCTCTCAGAATCGGACTGAGCAGCAGTGCCAGCACCGGTGGCTACGTGTGCTTCATCCTGACTTAGTCAAGGGGCCATGGACCAAGGAAGAGGATGAGAAGGTGGGAATGGCTATATAGATAATTTTTTTGGGGGATGTTTTAGAGACGCTATTTCATCTGCTTCTGTTCTGACCCTTACTGATTTTTTTTTTCATACCAGTACAGCTGCTCCTTCACATCTGTCTCTCTGCTTTTTGCGTTTTTGTTTTTTCACAGATGCTTTCAAAACTGTCCTTTTGTCATTTTCTTATGGCCTTAATGTTGTGTGTTTTTTTTTTTTTTTCTCCCCCCCCCCCCCCCCCCTATCTTCCTAACCACTCCTTCACAAATGTCTTAACTCACAATTATAGGTTATTGAACTTGTTAAAAAGTATGGCACTAAACATTGGACACTTATTGCCAAGCAACTGAAGGGCAGAATGGGCAAACAGTGTCGTGAACGTTGGCACAACCACCTTAACCCAGAGGTAAAGAAGTCGTCTTGGACAGAAGAGGAGGACCGAATTATCTACAAAGCTCACAAAGTCTTAGGAAACCGTTGGGCTGAGATTGCCAAGTTGCTGCCTGGGAGGTATGAAAGCGTATTTAGGCTCTGAAACGAGGTTTAGAGTGAACTATTCTGGGTAACTTTTTTTATAAACCGCTTGAAGGCATGATTAGGTAGAATGGATCTGAGAGGTAATAAAGGTTTAGTGACTTGCTCCCCTGTGCTGTGTGCTATAGAAAAACATGTAGGGGTTGTGAGCATTGCAAAGCACTCTTGTAATTACTTTGCCTCATGCTCAATAGTCCTGTGACATATTTGCTTCATTCACTGGAGGATCTGTTGTAGGATTAAATATACAATTTCTTTGCAAAGAGAGACAATGGGCGTAGAACAGTGTTAAACATGCAAACATTCCTTGCCCAGAAAAATACAAATCGGCAGAATGTATTGCTCCCCCTCTATTTTTGTGCTAGCTTTGTCCTGGCACTGAGAACGTAAAATGCTTGTATTACTGTTTTAAACATTCCATAGCAATAACTGACATACTGATATACTGCTTTCTGGTTGGTTTTATTTACTGAAATGTTTACCAGTATATGGTTTCATAGTTACATAGTTACATAGTTACATAGTAATTAAGGTTGAAAAAAGACTTTCAGTCCATCAAGTTCAACCTGTTAAGATCTCCTCTGATCTGCAATATGCGGATTAGTTATTAATTAAATTATTGATTAAATAATTATTAATAGTATAGTATTGGAGAATGAATAAAGAGTTAGTCCATCAAGTTCAACCTTTTTAGATCTCTATTGATCTTTTTAATTTGGACTATTTATTATTATTGTTAATTGTTAATTATTGTTAATTGATCCAGAGGAAGGCAAACATAAAAAAAACCCCATTGAAACTTTGCCAATTGTCTCATAAGGGGGAAAAAAAGCAAAATTCCTTCCTGACCCCAGAAACTGGCGATCAAATTTCTCCCTGGATCAATATTCCTTCGCTAGTTATCTAGGATAGCCTTGAATGCCCTCTTTATTCAGAAATATATCTAACCCCTTTTTGAAGTTGTCTATCGAATTCGCTGTCACCACCTCCTTTGGTAGAGAATTCCACAGTTTAACCACCCTAACTGTGAAGAACCCTTTTCTTTGTTTAAGGTGAAATCTTTTTTCCTCTAACCTCAACGGATGTCCTCTTGTCAGTTGAAAATCTCTTGCTACAAAAAGCTCACTTGACAAAGCCTTATATGGACCCTGGATGTATTTAAATAACGTAATCATATCTCCTCTTAGACGCCTTTTTTCTAGCGAAAATAAGTTTAATTTTGCTAGTCTTTCTTCATAACTTAGCCCCTCCATTCCCCTTATTAGTTTTGTAGCCCTTCTCTGTACTTTTTCCAGCTCTAAGATGTCTTTTTTGTGAGGTGGTGCCCAAAATTGTACTCCATATTCCAAATGAGGGCGTACTAGAGATTTGTATAGTGGCAGAATTATATCTTCTTCCCTGGCTTCTATACCCTTCCTAATACATGCTAATATTTTATTTGCCTTTGCAGCCGCTGCTTGGCTTTGAGCGCTGTTACCTAGGTGGTTGTCCACTAGTACTCCCAAATCCCTTTCAATATCTGATACCCCTAGATTTGCTCCATTAAGATTATAGATTGCTTGGCTATTTTTCCTTCCCAAATGCATAACCTTACATTTATTTGTATTAAATCTCATCTGCCATTTAGCCGCCCATTTCTCTAATTTATGCAAATCCTTTTGTAGGGAAAGTACATCCTTATCTGATTTTATTACCTTGCACAACTTAGTGTCATCAGCAAAAATGGAGACACTACATTCGAGTCCTACTTCAATGTCATTAATAAATATGTTAAAAAGGAGAGGACCCAATACTGAGCCCTGAGGAACCCCACTTATCACATTAGACCAATCGGAGTATGTTCCATTTACAACAACCCTTTGCTTCCTGTCTTTTAGCCAGCTCTCGATCCATGAGCAGATATTTACTGCAATTCCTGTATCCCTTAGTTTGCTCACTAGTCTTCCATGTGGCACTGTATCAAATGCCTTTGAAAAATCTAAAAAGACTACATCCACTGAGTTGCCCTGATCCAAGTTCCTACTAACCTCCTCATAAAAACTAATTAGATTGGTCTGACACGACCTTTCCTTCATAAATCCATGTTGACTGCTACCTATGATCCTGTTCAAATAGACATATTCTTGTATTCTGTCCCTTATTAACCCTTCTAAAAGCTTCCCAACTACAGAAGTGAGGCTCACTGGTCTATAATTCCCCGGATTTGCTCTAGATCCCTTCTTAAATATAGGTATCACCTCTGCTTTTCTCCAGTCATCTGGTAGAGACCCTGTAGTGAGCGAGTCTTTAAAGATTAGATATAATGGTTTGGCTATTACAGAACCCAGCTCCCTCAGTACCCTTGGATGTATTCCATCAGGACCTGGGGCTTTATTAACATTTATTTTCTCCAACCTCTTTTGTATTTCTTCCTGCGTTAACCAATTATTTAGTGAAGGTAGTGTAGCCCCATTATGTTGCAGTGTCCCAACCACTGGTACCTCCCTTGTGTAAACCGAAGAAAAGAACCTATTTATCTCATCTGCCTTTTAATTGTCACCAATTATTTGATGGCCTGTGTCACATTGTAATGGTCCTATCGATTCCTTCCTGGCCTTCTTCCCATTAATATATTTATAAAATATTTTAGGGTTAGTCTTACTTTCCATTGCAACTGACTTCTCATTTTCTATTTTAGCCAGTCTAATAGCCCTTTTGCAAGCCTTGTTGATTTCCTTATAGTCACATAAAGATGCCTCTGTTCCCTCCTTCTTGTATAATTTAAATGCATACTTCTTTTTCCTCATCATGATCTTTAAGTCATTGTTAAGCCACATGGGATGTGATTTACTCCTATTTATTTTATTTCCACATGGTACATGCTGATGAGTATGTTTATTTAGTAAGGATTTGAATGTTGTCCATTTATTTTCAGTATTCTTCCCTGTAAGTTCTTTGTCCCAGTCTATATGTTGTATTGCTGCCCGTAGCCCATTAAAGTTAGCCCTTTTAAAATTTAGAGTTTTTGTTGGCCCCTTACAACTCTGTTTTTTGTATTCAATCTCAAATGAGACTGTGTTGTGATCACTGTTCCCCAAGGGTTCCCCTATTTTTACATTTGATATTATATCAATATTACTTGTGATGACTAAATCCAAGATGGCCCCATTTCTAGTAGGTTCTTGTATTACCTGGGCTAGATAATGATCCCTGAGTGTACTCAAGAACCTGCTCCCCTTAGCTGAGCTGCTGGTCTCGTTTATCCAGTTTATATCAGGGTAATTAAAGTCTCCCATTATTAGAACTTGCCCATGCTTAGCTGCATTTCCAATCTGTAACAATAATTGTATTTCCTCACTTTCAGCTATATTTGGGGGTTTATAGCATACTCCCACCAATATGCATTTAGAATTAGCTCCTCCACTATTTAGCTCAACCCACAAGGATTCAATGATGCCGTTAGTGCCAGCATAAATATCTTCTCTAACTATAGGCTTAAATTCAGGCTTAACATAAAGACAGATCCCTCCTCCTCTTTTACCATTGCCCCTATCTTTCCTAAATAGGTTATAACCATCCAGATTAACAGTCCAGTCATGAGATTCATCCCACCATGTTTCCGTAATGCCTATTAAGCCCCATTTTTCTTGTACTGCTAATATTTCTAGCTCATCCATTTTCCCAGGCAAACTTCTTGCGTTTGCAATCATACACTTTATGTTGCTATGGCTCTGCTGATGTGAAGTGCCTGCCACTGTATTTGAGGCCCCTATTAATATCTCCCTACTTTCTATTGTAACCCTCCCCCCTTCTCCTCCCCCATGGGTAAATAATTCATCCCTTTCCCTCTCTACCCTATTTACCCCAATACTTCTATATAGTCCCTCCCCCCCACCTACAAGTTTAAAAACTCCCCCAGCCGTTCTACCATCCTATTCCCTAGCACAAAAGCGCCCTCATCATTAAGGTGCAATCCATCCCTGCTATAGAGATTGTACCCAAGTGAGAAGTCAGCCCAGTGCTCTAAAAACCCAAAACCCTCTGCACTGCACCACTTTTTTAGCCACGCATTAACCTCCCTAAGCTCCTTCTGCCTCCCTGGGCTAGCACGTGGCACTGGTAGTATCTCAGAAAATACTACCTTGGAGGTCCTTGCTTTAAGCTTATTCCCTAATTCTCTAAAATCATTCTTTAGGACGCTCCATCTTCCACTAACTTTGTCATTGGTACCAATGTGTACCAAGACCGCCGGTTCATTACCAGCCCCTCCCAATAATTTATCCACCCGATCCACAACATGCCGAACCCGAGCACCCGGGAGACAGCAAACTGTTCGATTGCTGGGATCTGGGTGACAAATTACCCTGTCTACCTTCCTAATAATAGAGTCCCCTACCACCAAAACCTGTCTGTTGCACTGCCTATTCTGCCCTCCCTCTTCTCCAGTAGAGCTGTTCGCCCGGCTGTTAGAGGGAACAGCTCTATCTGGCATTGCCATTCCTGAATGGACATCGCCAACAGTTTCACTCAATCTGGCAAATCTGTTGGTGTTTGACAACTCAGAACTGGCCTGCCTCCTCCTGTTCCCCCTGCTTCCCCTTGTAACTGTAACCCAGCTACCTCCCTGGCCATCCTCCCTAGCCCCAGCTCCTCCCTCCATACTAGGCCCAGCTAAACTGTGCTCCGTGAGCACCAATTCCCTTTCCAGTGGAGCAATATCACTAAGTGCTGCAATTCTCCTCTCCAGATCTTCAATTTGAGCTTCCAAAGAGGCAACATGCTCACACCTGTCACAGAGGTATGGACCCTGGATCATATGTTCCAGTAGTGCATACATTTGACAGGATGTACACTGAATAAGGTTGCCACTGGACTGACTCATAATTATTATTATTGTCTACGAAATTTCAGTGGGAAAAATAAAGAATATAATATAATATATTTATATAAAGTTTTCCTCCTTTGCACTATAAATCTGCCCTCCCTTTTCTTTGAAGGCCCTCCTTTTATTTAAACTCCTAGGCTTTTACTAGAATTGCACTTAATACTGAAAATGTTCGCAAGCTCACAAGTTCCCCTTCTCCGGTTTCTATTAACTTCTGCCTTCTCGCCTGGGCACAATTAGTGCACTCTGCAATTTATCAGCCTTTACTTGTAAGGTAAATCCACTTGTAAACAGGCCCCAAACCAGCTCACAAACCTTTTATACAAGTTTAACAGTCAAGCCACACCCCTCTCACCTGGGCACAATTAGTGCACTCTGCAGTTTATTAGCCTTTACTTTTTAAGGTAAATCCACTTGTAAACAGACCCCAAACCAGCTCACAAACCTTTTATACAAGTTTAACAGTCAAGCCACACCCCTCTCACCTGGGCACAATTAGTGCACTCTGCAGTTTATTAGCCTTTACTTTTTAAGGTAAATCCACTTGTAAACAGGCCCCAAACCAGCTCACAAACCTTTTATACAAGTTTAACAGTCAAGCCACACCCCTCTCACCTGGGCACAATTAGTGCACTCTGCAGTTTATTAGCCTTTACTTTTTAAGGTAAATCCACTTGTAAACAGACCCCAAACCAGCTCACAAACCTTTTATACAAGTTTAACAGTCAAGCCACACCCCTCTCACCTGGGCACAATTAGTGCACTCTGCAGTTTATTAGCCTTTACTTTTTAAGGTAAATCCACTTGTAAACAGACCCTTTAGAAGAGTGTCTCCCTGAAGCCATCTTGTGGTTCAAAATTATTTTGCAATTTATGGTCATAGGACAGACAACGCAGTGAAAAATCACTGGAACTCGACTATAAAACGTAAGGTGGAGACAGGAGGTTTTCCCAATGGAACAACAAACGACATCCCTGGAGAGGTGGACGAGAAGGAGGACTCGAGCTACCAGGCTCTAGAGGAGCAGCAGGTAAGATGCCATTCAATAAAACTATATATATATATATATATATATATATATATATATATAATAAAATTTTCCCTCTGGCTTTCGAGAGTAGTTCTTGTCAAAATACATCCAAATGCCCTGGCCAAATTGTGTTTTTAATAAATTGCCTATTTTAAAATACTCGGGAGGGGGACAAAAATAGAGTAGCTAAATAGTTTTGGTTATAGTGAATTAATTTGGTCATACATACTGCCAGCCAAATCATTTGTTTATTTAATTGCAGTGACGGAAGAGCTATATTATAAGGTTGTATTAGAGGAAACCAGACTTGAAAAAAATCACATTTTATTTATCAATGCACAAATCACATATTTGGAGAAAATAAATATCAACCGGAGAGAAAATACAACTTTTCTGTGTTGCAATATATTATATATGTGAGTTTGAGATTATTATTATTTTTTTCCTTTTCAATTTTTTATTGAACCTAGATAACACTCAGTAGCTTAAGTACGTTGACCACAGCTAGAATACATTTTGTGTGCATAACATCCATTAAAGATTCATTTTTAATGACTTTTTTCTGTTGTGTGTATTTTAAAAAGGTACTTAAAGTTAAAAGCTCTGTTATCTTTTTAATAAAGATGACTTCTATTGTTTTCTTCTGTAATAATCCTGCAATTTGGGCAATATGACTACAAATACCAGCTTGTTTTGTATGTTGTATTTAAGCATATAAAAGTATAGCCTTCGCAACATCTGCAAAATGTTATTACTAAGCATTAAAAAGTGAATTTTTTTTTTAAAATGCTCTCCTCTGTTAATAATATTTCTATTTGTGCATTTCATCTGTGTGTAGCATCTAGAACAGTCGGCAGGCTCTCTTGTCAAGTCTGAGTCGGTGAAGGAGCTTGCTCCCTCAACTTCTCCCAGAGTCTCCAAAGAGAAACTTGATGTAAAAGTAGAGCACCAGAGTGAAGGCGAGGAGGCCACAAGTGCAGCCTCAAGTCCAGGTTCTGCGCCTGTCTCCATAGACTCTTGTCCAGACAGATGGATGGTGGAATATGTCAATTTCCTTATTCCAGGCTCTACTCCTGGCATCAATGAGGCTCTGGATATGATGGAATCCGTAAGTGATAGTTGCTTTGTAAGGAGTTCAGATCTTCATGTTGGTCTTATACCAGAGTTATCTCATTTTTGTGAAGTATTTTTAATAAACTAATAATTGTTAGCTATCCAAACATTATATTAACCCATCAATTTTGTGTTGGTTAAAAGAACTGGATAATGAAAGCACCATTTCATGGATCTCTAAAGAGTTGGCGCCTGGAAGGGTTGAAAGCTAATTTGCTATTCAATTTGCGTTTTTTGTCAGAAAACAGCTATGAGAGAAAAAATGTTGGCTGTAAAGATGTAATTTTTTTTTTCAAGCCAGTAAATCAAACACATTTCTGGGTTGGGAAAATTGATTTATTTCCCAAGCCCGAAAAAAATGGTTTGACACGTAGAGCACAGAGGAGGAGGGAGAGAGTGGAAAGAGACAGAGGTGACAGGGGGTGGGGGGAAAGACATATACGGGAGGGAATTAAAGAGATAAAAACCAAAGGGCAAGGAGAGGGCTCAGAGACAGCAGGCGGGAGAGGGGGAAACAGACACAGGGTCGGAAAAATGGGGAGAGACTTGCAATGAGCGCTGAAGACGCTGATTGCGGACCTTGCGATGAGCGCCAAAGGCGCTCATCTCTGCTAGAGGTGAGCGCCAAATGTGCTCATCGCGAGGCCAGAAAGTTGCGGGATGGACGCATCGAAAGGACCGTAAAATAGAGGGCAGAGAGGTAAAGGAGCTCATTGTGAGATCTGCAAGTTGGAGGGTGGAGAGCCTGGCATTGTGTGGCAAACTGCATTGCCAGGCTTCAAACTTTATTGCCGTCATTTTTGACGTCATGTCACTAGTATCGTATAAGAGGCAACATTTGCGTGTGAAACTGTTATAGAATGTTTCTTTCAATTGCTTATTACAGTAAGTTTTTTAATCAAGAACTCGTACTACACAAATAAGAGAACGTGTATACAATATATTGTAATGTAAGGTGGGAAATGCCAGATTCATATTTGTTATTATCAAACCTGTATGGTAAATAAACATTCAAAGCCGTTTATTCAGCTCTAGGATAATTAAAGCAAATGTTCAAATACCATTTAAAATATAAATTGTGATAATTATTTGCCATGGTCCAGTGATTTAGTTTATTTAAAAAACAAAAAACATCTTTCTTTGACTTTGCACCAGTAATGTGTGACTTATTTACAAAAAAATATATATATATATAATTTATTTTTTGCCTCCTCAAGGACCCTGAAGGGTGGTGTGATCTGTCAAATTTTGACCTCGGTGAAGACTCTGCTGCCAGTGATGTCTGTAGCCCTATACGTACTGCTGCCCCCGAAAAACCACATACACCAAATGTCACAGAATACAGACTGGATGGACATACTCTTTCAGATTTAAGCAAAGGCAGCAAGGGAGAATTGATCCCAATATCACCTCGTCCCAGTGTTGGATTTGGGACACCTCCTTCCTTATTGAAACTACACAGGAAGAGGAAGATTACGCTGTCACCCGTCACAGAGACTGGGGTTGCTGGCAGCACCTCTGTTACAGAAGCAAACAGCATGACCCCTAAAAGCACTCCTGTTAAATCTCTGCCCTTCTCTCCATCTCAGGTATGTCTGGGCGACATTTGCCTTTAATTGATACTAGAATCCCAAATTTGTAGGGGAAATCTGGTCAGAAAGTTAAATAGACAAAGCAGATGTTACAAGCAGTGTATAATTGAGTATTTTAGATAACAAGTACTTTATTGATGGAGGGGAAAACAAATAAAAAAATCTTACTGTAAACTTTTTATTTAATTTTTTTAACCTCAATCAGCCTTCCTGATCCATCCACTGAAGTGAGGTAATTAACTGCTATTTTCCCACCGAATAACAAGGTTGAATGTGAGGTTCCCTTGGACCTGAGCATGCTAGGTCTTAATTTGCACATCCTTTTACAAGTGCTTTCACTTGTGCTCCAGTGGTTAGTATGTGAACTGGGTTCGATTCTGGTCAGGGAACCAAGAGGTCACACCAACCTAAAGCCATGTAGAGTTGGGCATGGTCAGTATATGGATGGGAGACCACCTAGGAATACCATTGGTTTTGCTGTGACCCACTGGATAAGGGACTGGAACCATCTCCAGTATCTCTGCCATGAAAGCCAAGTGAATCAGCATGGTGTGTTGCGATCCATGAGGTCACAGAGTCAGATATGATTGAATCACACACAGTTTATTTTTTTAATGCATTGATTAAAGTTTACAGTTTTTTGTCAGTCATCCTTTCTGGTCCACACACTGTTCTAGGATTACATTATATAAATGTAAGCTACAAAAAAAATAACCCCTTGTTTATGCCATATTGTAATCTACTGACATGACCTTTGCTTTGTTGTTGTGGGTATTCTTCATCTTAACCAAAGCCTACTAGTCAAGTTAAACTGTTGCCATTTTTGTATTCTATATGACTTTTTGAGTAAAGTCAATAATGGACAAAATGGGTGGTTTAGTCTTTTCTGACCTGATTCAAATTTCTCTGAAAGGATTATCCTTGTAAACTGATGTTCTTTCCATTAGTGCCATTGAAAGCACTGGCAAGCTTTAGCTGACACATTTCCATGGTGTAGATTGAAGCATCTCCTACATTGAATATATATTCCCACGTAAGGAAGCTGGAAAGTGGAAATCAAAATAGGTTTTCCAGCAACATTACATATTAAAGGTAATCATTTTAGATGCTGCATTATTTTACATTAAGACTATATTTTCAAGTGTAGATTTTAAAGAATGTTTGAAAGATAGGACTGCAATGTGCCTCTTAAAGATGTTTTGTTTTTGTGCCCCAAGGTGCTCACAACAAATTTCATTTGAGGTTTCTGTTTTGTAGTTGTTTCTAGATTTACATGTCCACATTTCACCACTGCTTCTCTAGTACTTACCGTTTTTCTGTTTTTCCAGTTCTTGAATTTCTGGTCTAAGCAAGACGCACTAGACCTGGAAAACCCATCTTTGACCTCCACCCCAGTGTGTAGCCAGAAAGTTGTGGTGACCACACCACTGCACCGGGACAAGACACCCCTGCTGCAGAAGAATTCTGTGTAAGTACCTCTATTTGCATTAATAACTGAGGTTTATAAATCTGATCTTTTTGGTAAAGACCTGAACCTGCAATGGGGTGTGTATTCCAGTGAATTTAATTAAGATAGTGGAGCTTAAAATGTCCTTATGAAAAACACCCAACCCATATATACTCCATGAGTTTCAATGAATCCTCTTGTTCGGTAAGCATCCTAAACACAGCTTGCACCCAGCCAGTAGTGTCAGTCACATTCAAACCTATTGCACAACATCTATTTGCATCCCTCCTCTCTCCCCTCTCTCCACTGCTGAAAGATATAGTATATCTTTCATAGTAGCAACATTTACCTTGTGCTACCTTTTTTAACTACAAGATCTAATAGTCACCACCTGGAGATATTTAGGTAGATCGAAATGTACCTTTTATTTAGCCCTGCTATACATGCACACAGACTTTAAATATATTTGCTTTTAATAAGGTACCTGAATATTGTAGATAATTACATTAAAGGTCCATTTACCTCAATGTAGGTGTTCTTCGTGGTGTGAGAGCACAATATATATATATATTTTTTTTGTATTGGCACTAATAATAACACCCAAACAATCTAGTATTAAGTCTGTTTACAAGTACACTGTGTCCTGTCTCCTGACTGTGCGATGAAGACATAGGTTTTTAGCCATTCTCCCTGAACTCAGGAATGCAGTAGTAGTTAACCTGACATGTGCAGAGAATGGAATACCTAAATAATTGAATCTGTGAGGAGTTTATATTAGGAGTATGCTATAAACCCCCAAATATAGCTGAAAATGAGGAAATACAATTATTTTTACTGATTGGAAATGCGGCTAAGCATGGGGAAGTTCTAATAATGGTAGATTTTAACTACCCTGAAATAAACTGGATGAATGAGACCAGCAGTACGGGCAAAGGGAGCAGGTTCTTGAGTACACTCAGGGATCATTATCTGGCACAGGTTATACAAGAGCCTACTAGAAATGAGACCATCTTAGTCTCTGCTAAGATAAGTTGGTATATGATTGCGGGCAAAATGTGTTTCCTGCATGAATATAATCGACGGCTTCATATCTTTGTAATGCATGAAGGCCTTCTTTCTCTTGAACTGGGAATTAAAGCCCTTAACGTTGTGAGTCACAAAAATAAAGTTTGCGTCAGCCGGTCTAGCCATTGCTAATGTATAGTGTAAGGCTGTAGTGTCCAGTCATCTTACTCGGGAGGGGGCCGAGGCCACCTTTGAGAGCCAAGCATGGCCCACATTGGAGCGGAGATGGAGAGAGTACACCAGGGGGAGAAGGGAAAAAGAGGGACACAAATTAAATAAGTAATAACACCTTTGTAAATCTTTACAATTAGTAAAACGAAACCTTTACAGTAACACAATGGATCCTCCAAACACATCTTCCTACACCAGTCATCTATCCTGGCGGCTAGGGGAAGGATGAGTGGACCTGCCACTCCTCAAAAAAACCCCAATAGGAAGGGGTTGACAAATTCCAGGGGATGGACAGAAAAAAAAAATCGGCCTGTGAGGGGGAGTATCTCCGGATCTAGGAATCCTAATGCAGTAAGAACAGTGCAACCAGCTCACCAATTAGAGAAGTAAAGCATTGGTGCTTTTTTTTTTTTTTTTTAATTGATAGAACTTTTTTTTTCCCAAGGGTTTAAAGGGGGTCTTCTCTAATGTATAAAACATGCTTAATTAACTGATTTGTGACTCATTCTGTTTTTATGGTGCTTGCCCAGTAGAAAAGGACTTTTCAACCATCCTTTAATTTGCTGAAAGTAACTTCTCAGCTTTTAGTTAACCTCTTAAAGGTTTGAGGATGATTGAGTAAAAGCAGCCATTAATCTGTTATCTTTTGTAACGCGACAACATATTCTGTAGAGAATGGATGGCCCTGTTTTTTTTTTTTAGCTCAAAATGAAACCTGCATAGTGCTTGTCTTCAAAGCGCCGACATAAGATTGAAAGCTCTCAAACTTACAATCTAAAGGGTTTGGGTGGGATACAAAAGGGTGATAGATTGAAGATGGCAGTGGGAAAGCAATTGGTTCAATCAAGTGGAGGTGTCTGTGTTGCACTATAGATCGTGGGTGATATTAAGGTGTGGAGTGTGCAGTTGTGCATATTAAGGCTGAAAATAAGCTCTTTTTTTATTTATTCATTTAAACAAATGCATGTTTAGTTATTTATTTAATTTGTACAGGGTTTGAGGCAGGAAGATGGTCTAGTGGAGTGAGGCAGCACAATTAAAGTCTTGAAGGCAGGACTGAGAGGAGGAAAGAAGAATGTCATTAGCAGAATGAGAGGGTCATTGGGAGAGTATTTTGAAACCAGAGCAGTGATATAAGGGTATACATGGTTGCGGAGGGCTTTTATATTCGGCTCATGACTTAAAAATTAATTAATTATTAAATTAATTCTGGAGGCTTTGGGAGCCAGTGGAGTGATTGACAGAGAGGAGCTGCAGACACTGAGCATTTAGTAGTGTAGATGAGTCTAGCGGAGGCGTTCATTATGGATTGGAGTGGAGACAGACGAGATTGGGGAGGCCAGCAAGGCGTGAAATGCAGTAGTCGAAATATGATGCGAGAATGTATTTGAATACTAGCTGTGTCTCGTGTAAGATAGGTAGTTATTTTGGAGATGTTTTTTAGGTGAAAATGACACAATTTTGTTGATTGAATGTGAGGAATTAGAGGGGGCAGAGTCTAGTAGAACCCCAAGACAACAGGCCTGGGAGTGATGATGGCATTGTCAACAGTGAGAGATATTTGAGTGGAAGTTGTAGTAGAGGGTGTAAAGATTAGGAGTTCAGTCTTAGACATGTTGAGTTTGAGTTGACTGGTAGATATCCAGGAGGATATGCTAGAGAGGCAGTTGGCAACTTGAGCTAGAAGAGAGGGGGTAGCTCTAGTGCCAAGATAGATTTTTGAGTGTCCTCTGCATAGATTGTATACGGAAATACAGAAGATTTTATTAGGGTACCAATGGATGGTTTATCGATGGAGAAGGAGGGGGCCTAGGACTGAACCTTGGTATACTGTGACAGACTGTGGAGTGATGCCGAAGGAGACACTAAATGTACAATCTTCTAGGTAGGATGTGAACCATGAGAGCTATGTCACGGATGCCAAGAGAGCAGAGCGTTTGGATTAGTAAAGGGTGGTCAACTGTATCGAAGGCAGCAGAGAGGTCCAGGAGAATTCAAGTAGAGTAGTGACCTTTTGATTCTCGGTTTGGACTCCATGTACTGCTTTTCATATTTAGGCATTTTAGAACATGGTAGAGGAAAACATACTTTTAGAAGCGTAGCCCTGTAATATGATTAGTATGAATGTGATGTCCGTGCTATCATTCAGTGGAGAGAAGTAATGGCCCTTGAACCTGGAAGTGTTTGACGGAGAGGCATATTAAACATGACTACTTGCTGAGCAGCATGGCTAACTAGATGTGTTTTTTTTTTTTTTTACATTATTGAAAAAATCAGATGTTTTCAAACTACTTCAAGAATCTAGTAAAGATTTTCTGTCTCCTCCGTGAAAGCTTCTTTTTCACTCAAATACCTTTCAGATATAATCTCACAGGTAGCCTGCAGGCTGCTGTAGGAATTTTGTTATGATGGAGGACTTTGTAGACTTGATGAACCTGTTCACCATTATAGCAAATCTCAGAAAGTTCTGAAACTCTGAAGTTTTTTTATATTTTTATGGTACCTTTTGTTTATAGGACTGTATAAACCAAGATAGAAAGTAAGATGGAGATAAAACATAACGTTTATTTAAAAGTTATTTAAAACAAACTTTTTTTCTAAAAAGAAAACAAGCCTCCTTATGCCAAGGAAAAATGTCCTATTTAAATTCTTTCTGTATATTGAGGAATGGTCATCAAAATGGCAGATGAGATTTACTATGAATAGATGTAAAGTTATGCACTTGGAAGGGAAAAATAGCCATGCATTTTATAATCTAAATGGATCAAATATAGGGGTATCAGATATTGAAAGGGATTTGGGAGTATGTGTGGACAACCACCTAGGTAACAGTGCTGAATTCCAAGCAGCAGCTGCAAAAGCAAGTAAAATATTAGCATGTATTAAGAAAGGTATAGAAGCAAGGGAAGCAAATTATAATTCTGCCACTAAACAAATCCCTAGTACGTGCTCATGTGGAGTATGGAGTACAATTTTGGGTACCACTTCATAAAAACGACATTTTAGAGCTGGAAAAGGTACAGAGGAGGGCAACAAAACTAATAAGGGGAATGGAGGGTCTATGTTATGAAGAAAGACCAACCAAATTAAACGTATTTTCTCTAGAAAAAAGGCGTCTAAGAGGAGATATGATTACCTTATATAAATACATCCAGGGTCAGTTTAAAGAATTGTCAAAACATACCTTGAGGTTAGAAGTAAAAAGATTCCACCATAAGAAAGACAAGGGTTCTTCACAGTAAGGGTGGTTAATCTGTGGAATTCTCTACCAAGGGAGGTGGTGACAGCGGATTCGATAGATAACTTAAAAAGGGGACTGTATTTATTTCTAATTAAAAAGAGAATTCAGGGTTATTCTGGATAATTAGAGAGTATTGATCCAGGGAGAAATCTGATAGTCAGCATCTGCGGTCAGGAAGGAATTTTTGTTTTTCCCTTTTGAGACGATTGGCTAAGTTTCACTTTTTTTTTCTTCTGTTTGCCGTAATCTAGATTAATTAATCATTAAAAATAAAATAATAAATAAATAATTAAATAGTTGATAGATAATTAACTAATTTTATATTGCAGATCAGAGGAGATCTTAAAAGGTTGATCTTGATGGACTGAGTCTTTTTTCAACCTAAATTACTATGTAACTATGTATCTAGGCGCTTAAACTATTAAATGCCAAGAATAAGTGACAATTGTTAAGTGAATTCCCTGGGATATCTTCTTACAAGTTTCACTTATCACAGCCTGTCTTTAAAACTGGTGGCAGATTGTTGTGGCTATCTAGCAGCTTACGCTATGCTCCACGCTTGAATATTCTCGTAGAATCTGACACCGGCCTCTTCTGCACACTTCATAGATATACAACCAAGAAAAGATGTTGCTCTCCTCATAGGAGATTAGAATTTACAACCCAAATTTGAGGGGCTACATGCACCTCAAATTTTCTCCCTTTAGGCTGTGCCATTTTTTTCAAGATCTCCTCACTCTGCAAAAACACCTCTTGGGAGAACTCAGAATCTTCCAGGTTGCATACTCGGTCCAAAAGTTATTCCTCATTTAAAAAAAATAACAGTTTTATCCTGTTGAATAGGAATAAATCCTTACTGCAGACATTCCTTTTGTTAGAATGTCTAACTCGGGCTGAGGCTGTATTCTTTCTTCAGATACATTTTTAAACCAAACTAAAAATACCACATGGCTTTACCCCCCCCACTCTAACTAGTTACCAACCTCCCACATGTCCTCCCCCCTGAGATATCTGATGTTTCACAACCCCCTGAGGTGTCCACTATGACAGAACCAACATTCCAATGGGCCATAAACTACCCTTTGTCCCATAAGTGACTGAAGTAATTTTTTACAATACTAGCAACTTGCCCGTCTGCCATACAATGTAAGGCTTTTGCTCCTCTGAGGACCTTTGGCGCTCATTGCGAGCCACTCCCCTTGTGTACTTCGTTTCCTGCTTTGCTAATCGTAAAGACTGATAAGTACAGTGTAAAATCAAAAACCTTTTTTAGTACAGTGAATTAATAAATTGATATACTTTATATACATAGTGTTACATAGTATTTAAGGTTGAAAAAAGACTTTCAGTCCAAGTTCAACCTTTTAAGATCTCCTCTGATCTGCAATATGCGGATTAACAATTAATTAGTTGTGTATATATTATAAAAAACAAACAAAAAAACACACTAATCAATTCCCTCTTGATCCCAGACACCGGTGACCGGACTTCTCCCTGGATCAATACTGCCTCTCTAATTATCCATGATAACCCTAAATTCCCTTTTTAATTAGAAATAAATCCAGTCCCCTTTTATAGTCATCTATCGAATCCGCTGTCATCACCTCCTCTGGTAGAGAATTCCACAGATTAACCACCCTTACTGTGAAGAACCCTTTTCTTTCTTATGGTGGAATCTTTTTACTTCTAACCTCAAGGGATGTCCTCTTGTCAGTTGAAAACCTCTTGGCACAAAAAGCTCCCTTGACAAATTTTTATACTGACCCTGTATGTATTTATATAAGGTAATCAAATTAAACTTATTTTCTCTAGAAAAAAGGCGTCTAAGAGGAGATATGGTTAGTCTTTCTTCATAACTTAGCCCCTCCATTAACCTTATTAGTTTTGTTACCTATTTTTAATATGCAGCAATCCATATCCTGAAGAGCTAACAATCTCTTTGGATTTTCCTGCATCTGAAAATGTACAGTTGGACTGTTTATCACATGAGGAGCGCGTCGGCAATATGGCAAGTGTGCAGTGTAAATAGGCTGCGTGCGCAAGGCCAAACTGTTTGTTTAGGCGCGGAAAGCTCCATTTTAGAATCGTAATGTTGTTTGCATGTCAGTGTTGTAAATTGGCGCCTTTTTTCTACGTGTTACTTGGCTCGCGGGCATTTTCCGTCCGTTGTAATGGTATATTTTGTATCTCCTTCCTGGCTAACTCGTATGTGCCTGGTGGTGATTTGCACGCCTCTGCCTCCTTTTTTTTTTAGTCTTGTTGTCATTTTTTTTCTCGCTTAGCTGATTTTTGAGTGCCGGAATTCAGCTTAAATTCACGTTCAACCTCACACCCTGGCGTCCACCCACCCCATGCTGTTTTTTTTTTTTTTTTTCCGCGGTTCGGCCGTTAAAGTCGTATTTTTGCGAGGACGTTTTTTTTGCCCCATGATTCTGAGGTCGATTTTTTTCTTTTTTTTTAATTCTACGTCCTGCGTTCTTGAACTGCTTGCAGCCGAAGTCCTGCGTGTTTCAATGCCTCAACTGCTCACTTTGCGAGCCTTGCAGGGCGATGAGTGCCTTTTTGCGCTTATCGCTTAAGTGCACTGAGCTCTGAAGGCTTCTATGCCTCAACGGCTAGCCTCGTTTCGAGAGGCTCGCAAGTTTGGAAACTTGCAGTTTGACCATTTAAAAAAAATGTGACCAGCGACTTGCCTGTCAAATGACGGGGCAATAAAATTTGAAGCCATGGGAATGCTTTTTGACACATAATTAAAACAGTTTTGTACTGTGAGGACCTTCAGCACAAGCTTCGCAATGAGCAAAGCGTGACGACGACGTCTCGCAGTTTGACAACTATTATGTGATTAGCATTCCCTAGGGCCTGCTCCTAGCACAACTACATTATTTGAACTTTATACAATAACCCAAAACATCCTGTTGGATCAAATCCCTATTCGAAAGGTTATAGCATTACTTTTAAAAGGTACTTTGCATAACAGTGTCCTGTCCTAACCACAACCTGAACATTACACATTAACAACAATTATTAATAGGCCTCCATACTCACAGAACATGCTCCTTTGGGAGCCGGGGAACCCAGATCAGAGCCTGAGGCCTAATATACAGGTTATTAGAGTCCTAATAAAATAGTCTGTGAGTTCAGGGCGGTCTTGGGCCATGCAGGCCTTTGTTGGTGAGTTTCAGGGGTCCATCCTGGCCCCCATATCGGTCATGACAGCTATGAAACAGTAGGATACCAAACGATACCTGGAATAACTGACAAGTTTGGCCTTGGAGTACAAAATGATTTGACAATTCCTTGACATGCTTATAGTAACACCCTCTTCCAACAGCCTTAGATGACTTTGCACATGGACATAGAGCATAGAAAATACTGCTTTTACTGTATAACTGTATTTAGGTGTTTGCCCAGTTAAACCAAATGTGCAGCAATAGAGCTGTATAAGTAATGTCTGCCAATGAGATCTAGGATCAAGCATATTCTGCTCACATAAGTATTTCCTGTCCATTTCCAAGAAGTTATCATATTTAAAACATGCAATTTTAAATGCACAATAAAAAAAATCACCTTCCCTGTCCATTTTAAGAGGTCTGCTTTCCAATGAATTGGACATGTCTTGTATTTTTAAGTTTTGATGCAAAATTTTCAAAAGCATGTACAGCTGCTTTTTAGTTCTGAAAGGTTTGAGGCTTTTGTGGATATATGCTCCAATCCAGGTAAAAAAATAAATAAAACATGCTTGCCCATGGTGTATAGTTCTTCTGAAGAAGAAATTTTAAATCTAGGATTTCAGGTCTGTGTTTTTTACCACACCTAAAAAAATGTACAATTTTATTGTCCTAATCTGTTTAAAACTTTTTTATCATAGAAAGACTGTATGAAACATAAAGGTCCTGGTTTCGAGTCATGAACTCCTCTGCTTTTTGTTCTAGGTTCATAACTCCAAACAGGAAGTTCATGGGAGAGAATGCACCTCACACCCCTACGCCATTTAAAAATGCCCTGGAAAAATTTGGGTCTCTTAGACCATTGGTAGGTACAATTCTGGATAACATGCTTATTAATATGTATTTTTACAGTGCAATGGTAAGCACAGAATTGCATTTGTTCTATGTGTGTTAATTGAATGATAAATATGTTTGCATTTGTAAACTTCCCCACCAAGAAGGTAAATGCCTCTGTGTATATCAGAATCCAAGTATCCGTATGTATAAAGGCACAATAATGCTGGTACAGAGGTAGTGTGAATCTCAAAATACATAGGAAAAAAAAGAACTTCCTATACAAGCAGCAATGGTACTGCCAATACATATGCCTCCGAATCAAGAATATTACTTCATATATTGTTAAAAACTAACTTTTTTATTAGAACAATTAAAACATTCATATTAAAGTCTTACAGACTGTCAAACTATACAGGCAAAACATATTATTTGTATGAATGTCATAAATTACCATATATCAATTACTTCATGCAAATCCTATAGCAATATTAAATTGTTTCATCCTCAAAAAAGAGTGCATAACTGTGTAACTATTAAAATGTTTGGTGCAAATGTGGGCACATTTTCATGTCCCAGCTCAGCTTCCCAGAATGACCAAGAATCAGCATATTACATTTCTCAAAGGAAAGCAGATATACACATATAGGATGTCACCCAAAATACTGGATGTGTGTTTATATACATTCATTTGTGAGACATTAAATGTCATTTTAAATATGAACATCCATTCCATCAGATTCAAGCAGCTATGGTGTGTGGAGCAACACTATTGTTTGCATATCGTAGGCGCCCCGTCACTTGCTTCCAAACATCCGGGTGAAGTCACTTTCCAGAGTGCACGTAGGACGCAGTCAATGTGCATGTTTAGCCTCCGGCTCCTATCAGGGCCACCTGTAAGACTTTCATTTTTAGACGGATTTTAATATGAATGTTTTAATTATTCTAATGCAAGTTAGTTTTTAACACTGAAGTAATATCATTCTTGATTCTGAGGCATATGTATTATTGACATTATCATTTGGAGATATATTCTTGTTGTATGGGAAGTTCTCTTCTTTTTTTCTATGTTAATTTAATGATGCCACGTATTTCAGCTGTTATGATTTTTAAGATAACAATCTCTTACCCTTGAGCTGCTTGTGTGGTAGTAATTGAAGTACTTGAACTATATTACTACTGCTTTATATAGATGCGTTGTTTTTGTGTGCATGTAGTTGGCGACTGGTGTCTTTCTCCTCTCTCTCTTACATAGTTACATAGTTACATAGTAATTAAGGTTGAAAAAAGACTTTCAGTCCATCAAGTTCAACCTGTTAAGATCTCCTCTGATCTGCAATATGCGGATTAGTTATTCATTAAATTATTGATTAAATAATTATTAATAGTATAGTATTGGAGAATGAATAAAGAGTTAGTCCATCAAGTTCAACCTTTTTAGATCTCTATTGATTTTTTTTTAATTTGGACTATTTATTATTATTGTTAATTGTTAATAATTGTTAATTGATCCAGAGGAAGGCAAACATAAAAAAAAAAAACATTGAAACTTTGCCAATTGTCTCATAAGGGGAAAAAAAAGCAAAATTCCTTCCTGACCCCAGAAACTGGCGATCAAATTTCTCCCTGGATCAATATTCCTTGCTAGTTATCTAGGATAGCCTTGAATGCCCTCTTTATTCAGAAATATATCTAACCCCTTTTTGAAGTTGTCTATCGAATTCGCTGTCACCACCTCCTTTGGTAGAGAATTCCACAGTTTAACCACCCTAACTGTGAAGAACCCTTTTCTTTGTTTAAGGTGAAATCTTTTTTCCTCTAACCTCAACGGATGTCCTCTTGTCAGTTGAAAATCTCTTGCTACAAAAAGTTCACTTGACAAAGCCTTATATTGACCCTGGATGTATTTAAATAACGTAATCATATCTCCTCTTAGACGCCTTTTTTCTAGCGAAAATAAGTTTAATTTTGCTAGTCTTTCTTCATAACTTAGCCCCTCCATTCCCCTTATTAGTTTTGTAGCCCTTCTCTGTACTTTTTCCAGCTCTAAAATGTCTTTTTTGTGAGGTGGTGCCCAAAATTGTACTCCATATTCCAAATGAGGGCGTACTAGAGATTTGTATAGTGGCAGAATTATATCTTCTTCCTTGGCTTCTATACCCTTCCTAATACATGCTAATATTTTATTTGCCTTTGCAGCCGCTGCTTGGCTTTGAGCGCTGTTACCTAGGTGGTTGTCCACTAGTACTCCCAAATCCCTTTCAATATCTGATACCCCTAGATTTGCTCCATTAAGATTATAGATTGCTTGGCTATTGTTCCTTCCCAAATGCATAACCTTACATTTATTTGTATTAAATCTCATCTGCCATTTAGCCGCCCATTTCTCTAATTTATGCAAATCCTTTTGTAGGGAAAGTACATCATTATCTGATTTTATTACCTTGCACAACTTAGTGTCATCAGCAAAAATGGAGACACTACATTCGAGTCCTACTTCAATGTCATTAATAAATATGTTAAAAAGGAGAGGACCCAATACTGATCCCTGAGGAACCCCACTTATCACATTAGACCAATCGGAGTATGTTCCATTTACAACAACCCTTTGCTTCCTGTCTTTTAGCCAGCTCTCGATCCATGAGCAGATATTTACTGCAATTCCTGTATCCCTTAGTTTGCTCACTAGTCTTCCATGTGGCACTGTATCAAATGCCTTTGAAAAATCTAAAAAGACTACATCCACTGAGTTGCCCTGATCCAAGTTCCTACTAACCTCCTCATAAAAACTAATTAGATTGGTCTGACACGACCTTTCCTTCATAAATCCATGTTGACTGCTACCTATGATCCTGTTCAAATAGACATATTCTTGTATTCTGTCCCTTATTAACCCTTCTAAAAGCTTCCCAACTACAGAAGTGAGGCTCACTGGTCTATAATTCCCCGGATTTGCTCTAGATCCCTTCTTAAATATAGGTATCACCTCTGCTTTTCTCCAGTCATCTGGTAGAGACCCTGTAGTGAGCGAGTCTTTAAAGATTAGATATAATGGTTTGGCTATTACAGAACCCAGCTCCCTCAGTACCCTTGGATGTATTCCATCAGGACCTGGGGCTTTATTAACATTTATTTTCTCCAACCTCTTTTGTATTTCTTCCTGCGTTAACCAATTATTTAGTGAAGGTAGTGTAGCCCCATTATGTTGCAGTGTCCCAACCACTGGTACCTCCCTTGTGTAAACCGACGAAAAGAACCTATTTAGCTCATCTGCCTTTTCCTGGTCACTAATTATCAGATGGCCTGTGTCACATTGTAATGGTCCTATCGATTCCTTCCTGGCCTTCTTCCCATTAATATATTTATAAAATATTTTAGGGTTAGTCTTACTTTCCCCTGCAACTGACTTCTCATTTTCTATTTTTGCCAGTCTAATAGCCCTTTTGCAAGCCTTGTTGATTTCCTTATAGCCACATAAAGATGCCTCTGTTCCCGCCTTCTTGTATACTTTAAATGCATATTTCTTTTTCCTCATCATGATCTTTAAGTCATTGTTAAGCCACATGGGATGTGATTTACTCCTATTTATTGTATTTCCACATGGTACATGCTGATGAGTATGTTTATTTAGTAAGGATTTGAATGTTGTCCATTTATTTTCAGTATTCTTTCCTGTAAGTTCTTTGTCCCAGTCTATATGTTGTATTGCTGCCCGTAGCCCATTAAAGTTAGCCCTTTTAAAATTTAGGGTTTTTGTTGGCCCCTTACAACTTTGTTTTTTGTATTCAATCTCAAATGAGACTGTGTTGTGATCACTGTTCCCCAAGGGTTCCCCTATTTTTACATTTGATATTATATAAATATTACTTGTGATGACTAAATCCAAGATGGCCCCATTTCTAGTAGGTTCTTGTATTACCTGGGCTAGATAATGATCCCTGAGTGTACTCAAGAACCTGCTCCCCTTAGCTGAGCTGCTGGTCTCGTTTATCCAGTTTATATCAGGGTAATTAAAGTCTCCCATTATTAGAACTTGCCCATGCTTAGCTGCATTTCCAATCTGTAACAATAATTGTATTTCCTCACTTTCAGCTATATTTGGGGGTTTATAGCATACTCCCACCAATATGCATTTAGAATTAGCTCCTCCACTATTTAGCTCAACCCACAAGGATTCAATGATGCCGTTAGTGCCAGCATAAATATCTTCTCTAACTATAGGCTTAAATTCAGGCTTAACATAAAGACAGATCCCTCCTCCTCTTTTACCATTTCCCCTATCTTTCCTAAATAGGTTATAACCATCCAGATTAACAGTCCAGTCATGAGATTCATCCCACCATGTTTCCGTAATGCCTATTAAGCCCCATTTTTCTTGTACTGCTAATATTTCTAGCTCATCCATTTTCCCTGGCAAACTTCTTGCGTTTGCAATCATACACTTTATGTTGCTATGGCTCTGCTGATGTGAAGTGCCTGCCACTGTATTTGAGGCCCCTATTAATATCTCCCTACTTTCTATTGTAACCCTCCCCCCTTCTCCTCCCCCATGGGTAAATAATTCATCCCTTTCCCTCTCTACCCTATTTACCCCAATACTTCTATATAGTCCCTCCCCCCCACCTACAAGTTTAAAAACTCCCCCAGCCGTTCTACCATCCTATTCCCTAGCACAAAAGCGCCCTCATTAAGGTGCAATCCATCCCTGCTATAGAGATTGTACCCAAGTGAGAAGTCAGCCCAGTGCTCTAAAAACCCCAAACCCTCTGCACTGCACCACTTTTTTAGCCACGCATTAACCTCCCTAAGCTCCTTCTGCCTCCCTGGGCTAGCACGTGGCACTGGTAGTATCTCAGAAAATACTACCTTGGAGGTCCTTGCTTTAAGCTTATTCCCTAATTCTCTAAAATCATTCTTTAGGACGCTCCATCTTCCACTAACTTTGTCATTGGTACCAATGTGTACCAAGACCGCCGGTTCATTACCAGCCCCTCCCAATAATTTATCCACCCGATCCACAACATGCCGAACCCGAGCACCCGGGAGACAGCAAACTGTTCGATTGCTGGGATCTGGGTGACAAATTACCCTGTCTACCTTCCTAATAGAGTCCCCTACCACCAAAACATGTCTGTTGCTCTGCCTATTCTGCCATCCCTCTTCTCCAGTAGAGCTGTTAGAGGGAACAGCTCTATCTGGCATTGCCATTCCTGAATGGACATCGCCAACAGTTTCACTCAATCTGGCAAATCTGTTGTTGTTTGCCAACTCAGAACTGGCCTGCCTCCTCCTGTACCCTCTGATTCCCCTTCTAACTGTAACCCAGCTACCTCCCTGGCCATCCTCACTAGCCCCAGCTCCTCCCTCCATACTAGGCCCAGCTAAACTGTGCTCCGTGAGCACCAACTCCCTTTCCAGTGGAGCAATATCACGAAGTGCTGCAATTCTCCTCTCCAGATCTTCAATTTGAGCTTCCAGAGAGGCAACATGCTCACACCTGTCACAGAGGTATGGACCCTGGATCATCTGTTCCAGTAGTGCATACATTTGACAGGATGTACACTGAATAAGGTTGCCACTGGACTGACTCATAATTATTATTATTGTCTACGAAATTTCAGTGGGAAAAATAAAGAATATAATATATTTATATAAAGTTTTCCTCCTTTGCACTATAAATCTGCCCTCCCTTTTCTTTGAAGGCCCTCCTTTTATTTAAACTCCTAGGCTTTTACTAGAATTGCACTTAATACTGAAAATGTTCGCAAGCTCACAAGTTCCCCTTCTCCGGTTTCTATTAACTTCTGCCTTCTCGCCTGGGCACAATTAGTGCACTCTGCAATTTATCAGCCTTTACTTGTAAGGTAAATCCACTTGTAAACAGGCCCCAAACCAGCTCACAAATCCTTTATCCTAGTTTAACAGTCAAGCCACACCCCTCTCACCTGGGCACAATTAGTGCACTCTGCAGTTTATCAGCCTTTACTTTTTAAGGTAAATCCACTTGGAAAACAGCTCTCTCTTTGCTAAAGTCTTGTGTGGCACGCAATGAGAACCATTGCTTTTATTTTCAAAGTCTTGCGTGCCTCGCGTTGATTGGTAAGTGTTACGGGCTTCAGCCTAGTTTTGAGCCTTTTTGTAAAAAATGTACGTCTTTACACCCGCCATTTATTTTATTTATCTTTTCTCGCTTACCCAATTTTCGATCTTTAAAAAAAAAAAAAAAAACGCCAATAAATACTCAAATTAGCTTGCAACCTCACTCACAGGCTCTCTGCCTTTCCCCCTGTGCCGTGTGTGAGGTTGTCAGTTAATTTTGTAATTGACGTCATTTGGCGGTCTTCTGAAGGCTTCAGTTACGGGCTTGAAAACTTTTTTTTACGTTAAAGCCGTCATTTTTTCCAAAGTCTTGGGTGCCTCGCAATCAGCGCCAAAGTCCTGCGGCCTTCGGCACTGATCGCGGGCATCGCCATGAGTGTCTTTGGCTCTCATGTGGGGCCTGTTTTCAAGTCTTGCGGACCTCGCGATAAGCCTTCGACACTCTTTGCACAAGCCCGTAACTTTTAACATGGCGTAACCGAATATTCAGAATTACCACAACTAAGTAACTTTAGAGTTTTCTTTTTCTAAGTGAAGACTAAGCAGTTACCTTTGCTGTAGTGCGATCTAACTTTCAGTTCTACACGGTGTATTTTCAGCCTCCCACTCCACACTTAGAAGAGGATTTGAAAGAAGTCCTTCGTAGCGAGTCTGGCATTGAGCTTATAATTGTGGATGAACCCAGATCTGATCGTCAGAAGCGGAAACCAGGAGTGAGTACAGAGCAGTTCTCCTCTACTACACTTCAAGACATGTTATGTTCCGTTTACCTCTTGAACACACACTTGCACTGATAATGGATACATTTCCATAGCGCCTTCTTTTTACATATTTTAAATCAAATTTATTTAAAAAGTGCTTTCTTATTTTGAGAGCCTTTCCCTCTACTTGTTAAAAGTTGGTCCCACTGACTCCTTTTTAAGCCCCATATTGCTGTAGTTTACTACGCTTTAATGAATTGTATAGCAATTCAAAATATTTCTCCCATATTTTTTTTTTTTTGTGTGCTATTGCCATACTATCATGGTAGATCACAAAATGCCAATGTAAAGTCCTGGTTAATGGTTGTGTGCATTAAGTGCATCACTTTTTAGATCAAGACATTTTTTGTTATAAAGACAACTATAACACTATCTGCAAAAAAAAAAATTCTGAAAAATGTATCTGATCTGGCTTTTTCCACTTTTCTCCCTGCACATTTCATGTTCTTGGGGGGAACAATCTTGATTACTTCCTTTTATCATTCAATGTTTAGAAAATCTTGGAATTTAAAAGGCAAAGATCAACACTGATGTTGGGGTGTGGTCATACATAATAATTATGCCGCCCTAAAGGAAGGGAAGCCACCACCCATGAATAATACATACACCAGCTGAAAAGAGAGCGTGCCAACATGGCTTCCATAATAGTGTGAGCCATGTGGAGCAATGCAGGTGGTCTAAAGCTACAGTATCTCTGGTAGATAAGAATCCTTTTCCATTTTATTTTTTACAGATAACTTTGTTAGCTATATATATATATATATATATATATATATATATATATATATATATATATATATATATATATATATATATATATATATATATATATATATATATATATATATATATATATATATATATATATATATATAAAATTGGACAAGGCTCCAGCCCTTTTTTATTATGTACTTACAATGGCCCTTGGCTATTTAATAATGAAAATGTATTTATTTATTTTTTTTCTAAATACAAGAGTACCAATCTTTCTACAGCATGTTTTAGCCTCCAAAAATTAAAAATTAAAATTATCCAGTTATATGTAGTGAAGTCAGAGACAAAAGGGCCATTTTGTTTTATTAAAATACCACAGTAGTTATCTGCAGTCTGTAAATTGCTCATATAGTTAAGGCAGCTTTGCAACTCCGTCTGAAAACAATTATTTTTTTTTGTTTAAATGTTGATGGTCTAGGGACACTGAGTTTAAATAACTTTGTATTTTTTTTTTTTTTTCTCCTTTTTATGGAAATATTTTTTGGCAGTTATCAATACAACTTTAAAATACATTACTTATTTACACAACCATAGAGATGGCCAGAAATGCATAAAATTCTCTTTGAATACCTACCCTATCGGTGAGTGTTTCTTGTGAAGAAAGTTGAAATTGATTAGCTCTGCCCTTACGGAGTGTTGCAATTTGCACTTTTATACCATAGACCAGGGGTGGGCAAGTTGGGTCCTGGAGAGCCCCACACAGGCCAGGCTTTGAGGAGATCCCTGCTGCACAGGGGAGGCAATCACATCTTCAGTCATTCTGAATGGCTCACCTGTGCACTGTAAGGATATCCTCAAATCGTGGCCTGTTGGGGCTCTCCAGGACCAAACTTGCTCACCCCTGCGATAGACCACTTATATTGTTTATCTACCTTTCAAGCAGAAAATAGACTATTGTTTTTGAACATTCTGCTGATTTTTTTATTTATTTAGTTTTTTTCAAATAAGGACACACTGTATACCCATATTCTCAGTAGCATTTCCTGTAACAAAATCTGATCTTTGCTTTTGATCTCTCTCCCAGCATCTGCACAGCCCCATTAAGAAAGTACGGAAGTCTCTTGCATTGGACATCGTGGACAAGGATATAAAGCCTTCTGCACAGCCCACATCCATCTGCTCCACGCGTACACAGGTATAGAAGTTATCCAGCTTCTCATAATATTTATTTACACTCAGTCACACATTCTTCTAACATGCCTGTAAAATAATGTGCTTTTATAATTCTTTCATCTGTTTACTAGCTTTATTTTAAAGTACATCATATGTACTAAATGCTATAAGAAATTAGATGGAATGCAAATTCTCACAAATTGCAAAGGAAGAAGTCTTGAGGAATCTGTTCAGTCTCCTGACCTCTAATCAACCACATGAAGGAAGTTTTTTTTGTTTTGTTTATGGGGCTTGGCCTGGAGTGTAAGCAGGTACCCTAGGCTCAGATATGTCTCAAGTAATAAACTAAAAGCTGTTTACTGATGAAAATATAGGATGGTCACCACCTCTCCGTATCACAGGGTGTGGTGTAAAAAGTTCTTCAGTCCAGAAATAACAAACACTTGCTGTAGTTGGGGGTGGAGTATTTCCGCAATTTTTATTCTAACATTGGTGACTTTTGCTAATTCTATAGTAATGGTTATAGATTTACTCTAATGTGCTACATTGTATGTGCTTGCTTACTCTGATTTTAGATATTATTTTCTATCCGCAGCCTCCAAGTTGTGAGAGCTTCCTATCGATATCTCTGAATGAGTCATCTTGCAGTACTCGGGAGGAGAACAGTCTGCTTAATCAAGGGTTTGTCCAGGTCAAGCCTGGAAATAGAGAAATCACAAATCGAGGAAACTCATCACAGACTGACATTGCAGAGTTGGTGAGGACACATGAACAAGCGGCTCTTAAGACTGACATGGGTGTGCCATCGAAAAAAGAGACTGCCACACTTTTATTTACGGACTCAAACTTGCCTGTAAACATAGGCACTCTCCTAAATACTTCACTAAATGTTGCTAAAGTAGTAGCGGTGAAGACTGCAACTCCTCTAACGGTAAAATCTGAGAGTGTGTTACAAACACGAGCTACAAGACTGAGTATTCCTGCTCCGGTAAGTACCAATCTGGCTATAGCGTTATAAAATTGTATTGACAGTGAAGACCGTCTTAAACAATTGTGTTCCATCTTCCATGGAGATCTAACTCAATGTAATCATTTCACTGTTTTTATATTCAAAATAGAGCTGTTGATAATTTTTGGGGTATTATCTGTTGCCTCAGATTTCTTCTGGGTGTCGGACTAGATGATTAGAGGAAACTATTGCACAGAACTGATTTTTATGTTAAAACAAAGCCAACACTATGTCCCTTTTTTAATCTACATTCAGTCAGGATATAAAACATTTTTTAAGAGTCTGGCAGGCAGTCCTGCATATTTCCCTGAAGTATAATGTATCTCTAAGAAGGAGCCAAGGCCCCCAGGACTTTTGCACACCTAGGCGTATGTATGTATCATATCTTATACGTTGTCCATACCAAATTGAGGCATAAATGAAAGGTTATGTTTGGATGATTAGATTTAAGTGTGTATGTAAAAGTGTGCTGCTGAGATTAAGGGCAGTTTTATTCAATATTTTCACCCACATTTCTATAGGGGCCATTTACTTCATGATGTGTAAGAGCACAAGATTGTATGTTAAAATGAACTATTGCTTTTTTTTTAATTACACTGATAGCTAAAAATCAAATGTCAAACACTGCTGTGTAGACTCCGTGAAAACAAGATTTTATGATAAGATGTTAACCCCCAACTACACTCTTTAGTTGATCCCATCAGTCCTTTATCTGCACAGATGAAATTGTGAAGGGTTATATCTAGAGATGTCGCGAATAGTTCGCCGGCGGACTGTTCCCGGCGAACCTAGCATGTTTGCGTTCGCAGCGAACTGCGAACATATGCGATGTTCGATCCGCCCCCTATACTTTATCATTGAGCAAACTTTGACCCTGCAACTCAGTCAGCAGACACATTCCAGCCAATCCGCATCATACCCTGCCTTCCAGACCCTTCTACCTCATGGACAGCAGCCATTTTGGAATCCTAACTAACTTGCAGTCTTACTGAGAGGGAGAGTGTAGGTGATACTGCATCAATAGGGAAAACCATAGCTAGGTTACTGTACACAGTGTGCAATACAGTCCTGAAGGACTCTTTTGATCTCTGCTGCAAGGACACCCCTGTGTCTCTCCCCCCCCCCCCCCCCCACCTTATCATCATCCTCCCCTCACCTTGGCACCCAACCCTAACACCCCTTACACTTATCCTTAACACCCCTCACCCTAACGCCTAACCCTAATACCCCCTCACCCTTATCCCTAACACCCCTTACCCTAACACCCCTCAAACTTATCCCTGTGTCTCTTCACCCCTTATCATCAAGGGGGGGAGGGAGGATGATGAGGGAGGGGGTAAAGAGATACAGGGGAGGGTGATGAGGAAGGGGGGAAAGACACAGGGGAGGATGATGAGGGAGAAGGGGGAAGAGACACACGGGAGGATGATGAGGGAGGGGGAAAAGAGACACGGGAGGATGATGAGGGAGGGGGGAAGAGACACAGGGGAGGATGATGAGGGAGGGGGGGAAGAGACACAGGGGAGGATGATGAGGGAGGGGGGAAGAGATACAGGGGAGGATGATGAGGGAGGTGGGAGGATGATGAGGGAGGGGGGATGAGACACAGGGGAGGATGATGATGGAGGGGGATGTTAGGTTATTTATGCCCTTTATGGATTAAAACCAGACTCTGCATCAATTATGTAATTTTCCGTGGGAGTTTTGCCATGGATCCCCCTCCGGCATGCCACAGTCCAGGTGTTAGTCCCCTTAAAACAACTTTCCCATCACTATTGTGGCCAGAAAGAGTCCCTTTGGGTTTTAAAATCCGCCTGCCCATTGAAGTCTATGGCGGTTCACCGGTTCACAAACATTTGCGGTGGTTCGCGTTCGCGGTTCGCGATCCGAAAATTTTATGTTCGCGACATCACTAGTTATATCTTTATGATTCTGCACGCAGCTCTTGCTTGGGGGAATGTGAAAGGCACCTAATGGTTTTTAGCAGTGCCTTACAGTGGTGAGCTCCATGTTGTGCTGGATTAACTGGCCCTTTAACAAATTGCCCTTTCTTCCTCTTTCTACGGAGATTGATAGGTAGTCTTGTTTGAATGCTCTTAGACAATATCTGACATTGTAGTGAATTTGATAAGCTCTGCTGATATTGTGTTGTGAGATTCTATGTAAAACTTTCACAACTTAAAAGGCAACTGTTTGTCAAAAGGTAGATGTACAAGCCATGCATCTAAATTTTATTTTTAGAGAAATTATGGATCTTTGAAAACTATTAAGATATTAATGTTATTTGTCATATCCCTTACTGAAAGTTTGAGAATGCGGGTGCATAACTATTATGGAGTGGTGTGCTAAATTCATTAAGATACCAATCATTTGACTTCAAGCCTATGTAAGTGTATAGGCAGTAGTATATTTTGTTTACAGATTAAAAACGGTTTGACCAGATTCCCTCGTAATTATGTACTTTGGTTGTACTCAATGTTTAAACATATTTTGTTTTGTTTCATGTTTGGCTTTTCTGGATAAACTATTCAGTAACTGGCTTTATCCTCCTTTTTAGATGACAAGTGCCTGGAAAACTGTTGCATTTGGAGGCTCCCAGGACCAGCTACTCATGCAGGAAAAGGCTCGGGCAATCCTGAACTCCTACAAACACAGCTCCACAGCCCGAGCCCTCATCTTATCCTGATGCCCCACTATGGGAAGGAAAGACATTATTTGCAGTTCCCTTTCTGATGCAAACGTAACTAGTTAATTGAAATATATATATATTATCTGACAACTTCAGTTGCGTCAATGGGAATATCAGGGAGAAATAATAACTACAGAAGTAGAAATATAATTCTAGAGGTTTCGTGTCCACTTGCACTAACTGACATTCATGGATTACCCCACAGCTTGCCATTCATACAGAAATCCTCACTTTGTGACCGGGACTGAGTCAATATATTTTTTTTCTTTTGTGCATTGAAAATGTCAACTGCGATACTGATGTAACCCTGAGCCAGCTGGAAAAGATCCGGGATTGTCCCAGCGACCCAGCAGTGTTTGGTGGACTTGTATAATATGATGTATACACACACAGCTGTAATTCTTCTTTTGCTCAGATGTCATGATTGATTTATGTTGCTCAGGATCTTTTTTTTTTTTTTTTTTAAATGTACAAAACCCACCTAGTTTGAGTCTAAACTGACTTATTTTTTTTTTTTTTCTGATGTAATTTTTTTATTCTAGTATTAGAAATACGTGAGCTCATTTCACAAATCCATTCTGAGATAATTTATTAAATGAGAGCCTACATTTAACATACCAAGTTGAGGCTTTTGGTCTAGTATTACAAATCTATGCTTTTTTTTTTTTAAAGGGGAAAAAAAGTAGTGAAGCCATTTCTAGTTTAAGGTGGCCGATTCTTTGCATATAGACCTTAACTAAAATGAGTGGAAAGATGCTCAGGAAGCTGCCCCATCCCTCTGCCCTCTTGGTTAGTTTCACTTCTTATGGTCCCTATTGGGTAAATGCAGTTAGCTGCACCTAAAGCACAGCCTTTGTTAGCGAGACTTGCAGTGTTCAAATCTGCCTGCCCTACTCATGTCGGGTATCTTTATAATAAATCTTTGTTCCAACCTGCATCCGCCTCCTTTTGGTTTCTATTATTTATTTAAATGGCAAGTATGTGATACAGATATATTTTAGGATTGTCTGGGAAAACAAGTAGAGTTTACTATGCACATTAAAGCATTGGCAGAGAAAATGTTAAATCAATCATGGGCACTGCCAATTGGACTGCGCATGGGAGGGGGATATCCTAGTATGATTATGTTGTCTATTTAGTCTTATATTTGTGACTATTCATAAAGGCAATCTTTTTCAGTAGATCTGACAAAAAATTTCAATAGAGGTGCACAGGCAGAGAACCAACTATCCTTCATAGGTAGTTCTATGGATATGGTCATCCATTATTTAAGCTCACTTGTGCTCTACACAGGGCGAAATATCCTGTAGTATATTATCAGGAGTGATCAGCCCCTACATACCAGACATTTTGTATGTACATACTTACCCGGGTCATTAATTACTAAAACTAGAATAAACATTGTTTATGTACAATGCATTCTAATATAAAAAAATCTGCAAATGCTGTGTGCGTGTTTTTTTTTTTTTTTTTTTTTTTTTTTTTATCCCAATCGTCTTTGTATATAAATCAATGTGTTAAAGCAGACCGCATTGGTTAACATTTCATTAAAGGCATACATATGTTTCCTGGACTAGTCTAATACAGAAGAATCGGTAGTGTGTACAAAGCCCTTTTTATTTATTTTTTCTTCATGAAAAAATACCAAAATAAACATTTAAACACTTCCTTACCTTGAAGTTTACCAGATTTCTTGTTATTTCTGACACGTGCAAATAGGGGTTGACGCCCTCTCCAAACCCAGGCAAAAATTTTTATTAATTTGAATAAATTGTTTTGGCCAATCAGGAGGAAGCAGAGGCTGAAACATTTGGGGGCATATGTTATCATACTCAAATGAAAATAAATAGTACTTTCTAACATGTGCCAATCTGTGCCGCACATTAACATTACATTACACATGCAGCTTCCTTCTCTGCTGCTTCTGGTGTATAGATTTCCCACAAGGAGACAGAGAGAAAATAAGCTATGACCCAGGCTACCATGTGACTGGCAGCATTTCCTCCTGGAAATCACAACCTGTACTCACTGTTATGGAACACCCCATAGGGCAGTGCAATTCCAGATAGCAGTACATTAAATATGTAAGTACATTCAACTTTTCAATATACCTTTTAACAAAACCGGGCCATGTTAGTGTTTTTGATGCATCCCAGTTATCCTCAGCCTGGTGTGAATCTTTTGCTGCTAAATAAATATCAATAATCAAAAGAACCTTAACTCTGGGTAATAGACAAGTTAGATGGAAGTTTCATGGATTATGAATGTATGAAAACTTTTTTGCATGATGAAATTGCCAAATAAACATTGATAAACTTACTCAAGTTTGTAAAGTGTCTTCAGTTTTGTGACAGTTGATTTTGCACAGAACTGCTCAGAAAATACAAGCTAAACTAGTATAAAATTCATAAATCGTTGTTTACATGCCTCTGGCCTCAATGTAAAAGCATATTGTGATCCTCTGCAGCAAAGCATCATGGGGTTTGTGGTCATGTGTTCCCACCAAACACCTACCTTCCTCTGAAATGCAGCCGCTGCTCTAGATCTCTGCACTGTGCTGCCTTTGGCTTGAAGGTTAGAATAGGGTTAAAGTACTTAATTGCAGTTTTTTTTATTGGTTAGTATGTTGGTACCTCTGGGAGTTGTGAAAACCAATATTATTTATTTTATGAAATCTCTGTGTATAGAATGACTAAACATAATATACTGCTTATATCAGAAACACACATGTCAGATTAGAAAAACAGGGAAACCTTCATATACCTTCAAGCTGTTAACCTTTTTTTAATATTGGGTGTCAACTTTCCACCATTTCTTCTTAAATCTACTTTGATTAAAACTTCAAATGGCCTAAAATTTGCCAAGGACAGTTGGTGTATTAGGAAAGAAAACTAGTGTAAGAGCACAGTTAAGCAGGGAAAACGTCACACGGTCATGACACAATATTTTGAAGGTTTCATTTGTGAGAGGGGTATTTATGTAGGAGCAAAGCTTGCAATTCTACTTGCTTAAAGTGCGTATATCAATACCTCCACCTATTTACAAATAATTTACTCTCCCACTACTGTACAGTAGATTTAGCTTTATATCGTTATCAGCAAGTGTCCAAGTCAGGCAATGCTTTTATACGCCAATATCGTTTTCAAAAATGCAAATTTTCGCTAAAAATTGGTTAAAACATTATACATGTAAGGTTGAGTTTCCTTAACTGCTGTAGACCTTTAAAGATACTTGGAACTGCTGTTGAAAAGAACTGTAATGATATGAACTTTTGTACTATGTAATTTACCTGTAATTTATTGTGTGCTATGTAATTTACCTGTTCTGGAAGACTATTCACCGCCCTGTTCTAACCACTAGGTGTCAGTCTTGTCACAGATGCTCGTATGTTGATTAATTTCTGCTGTGCAATAGATAGGACCGCACCGAGGGTTCTTCAGTCATCATCCAGTCTAGCAGAGATATTTTGTTTCTGGCAAAGCTATAGCACTGATTGTGCCAAGTACCCCTGCAGTGACTTTTTTTTATTTATTTATTTTTTTGGAACTATGATTATTTTTTTGTTTTATAGTACCATATCGTCCTTTGATCCATTTTGCTTTATAAAACTAACAAGGAAGAATAGTCAAGCAACTACAATGGAGTTGTAAATAGAACACATTTATTTATTAACTGAAATCTGCCATAAGAAAAACATTCTTGTACTACATTATAAAAAAAAAAATGCTGTTTTCTTGGTATAATCTTGTAATTTGTATTTCTGATAAGAAGCCAAGCTCATCTTTACAACATAGCCTATTAAATGGTGACCATCCTTTGGGGGTGCATATATCCTGACCTGTGAAAAATCGGTTGTTTTAACATTAGAGGACTTGAATTACATTAATTTGCTAATCTATCCCTCCCAGAAAATCAACAGAACTATAAACTTTAACCTATAGAGGGAGCCTGTCCTCTGACCAGAGAAAACATGTAACTTTAAAAGCAAATTTACTGACTTTTTTCCCCCATAAAACAATTCTTTCTTGAGAAAAACTATGATTATGTCCAAGAATGAGGGAGGGAAATTTGTTGGCACTTCCTCTTAATTGCACATGCTCAGAAATAGACAGATGAAAAGCTTGCTGTGCTTTTTACCCACCCTTCATGCCTTGAACAGGCAGGTTTGCAGCCATTTCCGATACTATTTATGCTTTCTCAAGATGTGTTAAAATTATTATTTTTTATTTTTTCCCTTTATGCTTATATGTTCATAGCTTGTAATGCCACTAATGTTAGGTTGGGGTGCAAACTTCACAGGGTGTTTACATTTTTTTTTCTATACTCCATATTTACAGAGCATACAAATTTTATTTTTTTAACAAATTATCAAATTATGGATAGATAAGAAATATTCTGAAAACTACCAAATGTTAAATATTAAAACATGAATGCAGTAACAATTTTTTTTTTTTTTCTTCGGGAAATCAATTTTTTTTTCTACTAAATTACAGTATTGTACGGATATGTTCCTTGATAGAGCAGTCTTAATCAATGCTAATTGGACTTATGTTTGAAACTTGCAGCTTTTTACCATTCTGCCCATTTATTAATACTACTGTGATTAGAGCTAAATGGCAAAGCTACCTTGACTCTGTCGCACTATAATTTCTGTAAGTAGAAGCTTTGTGATTACCCTGAAATGGCACTAAAAGCACTGCAGCTACTGTTGATTTTTCCATCAAGGACAATAAATGGAACTAGAAGTAAAATACTTTTAAACCAATTCACTTTTGTATTTAAATACATTTCTAAACTGAAATCATATTCCCTTTTAATGTAAATCTTCTAGGGTTCCTTGAGACTATCCCTTTGTCTACCTGTAATTAGTCATACCTGTGGATTAAGGCTGTTGAAATACAGCCTCGCAGTGGGAAAAACCAGCACCCTGTTGGGTGTTGTAGGGTGAGGGCTACCTAAAAGGTTCATGGATTATAGCACAGATCTATAATAAAATATAAATTAACTTTATAGATTGCAGAATAATACGGTTTGAAACCTTGCAAAAAAGTAAGCATTTTTATAGAGCTTTCTTTTAATCAAAAGAAAGTGTTGTAAAGGTCAGGAGAAGGTCCTGACCTGTCAAAAATGATCTATATTGCACCCTCATGTAGAGTCTGAATCAAGTAGAAAATATGTAATGTATAACTATTTTGATGAGTTTTGCTTTAATGGCAAGAATTTATTTACAAGATAACCTTTTCGGATGCCTATCACCACTTTGGTAACAAAATTATTTAAAACATTGAATAACTTTATTGACACTTGCTGTCAAAAATACGCCACTATTAAAATAAAAGAACTTGTGTAATGTATAATTTCCAGTCTCCAATTACTTATATATTTTGACTTGTATTATATTTCATCAGGGGACAATACTCTAGCATATAACTAAATGTATTTCTCATTCAGTACCTTAACTTCTATTATTATATTCTGTCTAAGGATACTAGACTGCTTATGTGTGAAGTAACTTTCAATAGATATCCTGGAAATGAATAGTCAATTGACTAAAACTCTTTTAACTAGCATCATTGTTTTTTTTAAAGTTTTTAATATTTGTCAAGAATTTGTGTTAAGTATTACAGTCCAAATTATAATAAATTGACTTCTAATGAAGGAAATTTAGGACGACTTTTCACTGGATTTGGTCAATATAGATGGCCATCAAATAATTGAGTCCAATAACTTCTATGTATCACTATAATGGCCTTCCATTTAATGAATAAAGTCTGCACAAGCGCTCATTTAATTAAGTTAAATATGTGATATAAAAAATAATTTAACCTGTATTAAGTTTTGGGATAAAAATATATATCCAAGTATCTCATAAGTGATTAAATATCTTTACATTTATCCCCCTTAATTTCCTTTTAATGGGGTGGTATAAAGTGGATGGTACACAAAAGCAAATAGAACTTAAGGTACTGAATGAGAAAGTGTAACACCAACACAATGACCTCCACTTGGAGTCTTTGACAACAAGCTTTTGCTGTTGGGGCAGCTTATCACTGACTTCTTTAAAACCTGTCATGGGATTTGTGGGTAAAAAGACTATATACATATCTTGTCTACCGTATATTACCTACATTATATGGTTGTCTGTTGGTTTTGCTGTGACAACGGTATGCATTCATCCTCAATTCTCCATTGTTCTAACGGAGTGCTAATCAAAACAGGTGTTAGATTAGACACAATGGTGCATTCTAACCTAAGAAATATTGGCAGAATTATTTAGAACAAAGGTCCCATATATTCTCTAATAAATTAATTTTAATACATAGAGCTAGATAATTCCCCAGTGGGCAGAAACAGATTTACAACACATGTTTATTGATTTATTATAATTATGCATATATGTACAAATAAAACATAAGCCATTGTAATTGGTGGAAACCAACCTTGTGACGATGAGGAAGAAAGTGTTTTCAATAGGCAGAGAGAGGGATTGGGGTCTTTTCTGGTTTCTGACTGTCGTTTCTCTGGGCTAATTTCTGTCTGTCACTCTCTAGCATAAAGATATGCCCCCCTTATATTTTATCTAAGATAGTTTACTATATCTGTCTATATCAAATTTCTATCCTAACTTTCCTACAAAGAAAAGAAACAAAAAGGATCGCCTCAAACTAAGAAGGGGTCCTATATTCAGACAGATTGTTAACCTGAAATCCTATACCTGGTAATGTATAAGATTGCTTTACTTTATATTTTATAATGGAAATAAAATAGTCCAATAGCCACAATCATTCTGTTACATTACTGGAATGGTCACAGAACAAAGACGATTTAGCACCTGCATTCCGGACTGTAGCTGTTAAGCAATATATTTCTATCTGTGCCCATCTTCCCTAAACAGACTGATTGACTTTATTGAATAATATAACCATTTAACTCTGTTGCAAAACCAATTTTTACAGACACCTATACACAATAAAACCTACTTACCATTTCTTGGCATATATCTTCTTTTATAACACAATCAACAAAACTATTTTATATAGTCATTGATTTAATTGACTGTTTTTATATATTAAATTTAACCAATTCTGCGCTAAAACCGCTAATCCAATGCCCAAATACAAAGTTTATTTATCTTACCATTTAGATACTTTATAACCTAAGTAGTTACAGTGGATATAAAAAGTCTACACACCCCTGTTAAAAGGTCAGGTTTCTGTGCTGTACAAAAAATGAGACAAATCAGAACTTTTTCCACCTTTAATGTGACCTATAAACTGTACAACTCAATTGAAAGACAAGCTGTAATCTTTTAGGAAGAGGGAAGAAAAAATATAAAAATAAAATAATATGGTTGCATAAGTATTCACACCCTTAAACAAATACTTTGTTGAAGCACCTTTTGATTTTATTACAGCACTCAGTCTTTTTGGGTATGAGTCTATCAGCATGGCACATTTTGACTTGGCAAGTTTTGCCCACTCTTCTTTGCAAAAACACTCCAAATCTGTCAGATTGCGAGGGCATCTCCTGTGCACAGCCCTCTTCAGATCACTCCACAGATTTTCAATCGGATTCAGGTTTGGGCTCTGGCTGGGTCATTCCAAAATGTTAATCTTCTTCGGGTGAAGCCATTCCTTTGTTGATTTGGATGTATGCTTTGGGTCATCATGCTGAAAGATTAAGTTTTTCTTCATGTTCAGCTTTCTAGCAGAAGCCTGAAGGTTTTGTGCCAATATTGACTGGTATTTGGAACTGTTCATAATTCCCTCTATCTTAACTAAGGCCCCAGTTCCACCTAAAGAAAAACAGCCCCAAAGCATGATGCTGCCACCACCATGCTTCACTGTGGGTATGGTGTTCTTTTGGTGATGTGCAGTGTTGTTTTTGCGCCAAACATATCTTTTGGAATTATGGCCAAAAAGTTCAACCTTGGTTTCATCAGACCATAACACCTTTTCCCACATGCTTTTGGGAGACTTCAGATGTCTTTTTGCAAAATGTAGCCTGGCTTGGATGTTTTTCTTCATAAGAAAAGGCTTTTGTCTTGCCACTCTACCTCATAGCCCAGACATATGAAGAATACGGGACATTGTTGTCACATGTACTTCACAGCCAGTACTTGCCAGATATCCCTGCAGCTCCTTTAATGTTGCTGTAGGCCTCTTGGTAGCCTCCCAGACCAGTTTTCTTCTCGTCTTTTCATCAATTTTAGAGGGAGCTCCAGTTCTTAGAGCCCTATTCAATTAGTCAAATCGCATTTGAATGGGGCCCTGAGAGTGGAAGAGCAGCAAAGACAATACTTGTTTATACAGTAGCAAAATGCAAATTAAGGTACTGAAAGGCTATTTCTAATGTCTAAAAATGTTTTATCAAGTTTAGTTCTTGAAAAGAGTATATTTTAAATATCGGTCTAAAATATGAATTCAATATTATTAATTCAATATTTACTTCCATAAATGCCAAGCTTGAATCAGTCCTGTATATGAGTGATTCTTGTTTGGTGTAAAATCCAACCCGGTGCTTTGCTTAAAAGCTGTTTAATACGGTGGGTATATGCTTTAAGGGAGCAATGTTTAAAGTTGCTAATTTTAGATTAAAAGGTGCATTGTATTCTCATTTGCATATCCCTGCCTTTTACACATGCAAATGGTCTTATAAATGTAATATTCGTTTTCTGTACTCTGTGCGGTGGAGAGCATTTCTCACTCCTGTGTTCACCATACATTAAATAATTGTTGATGAATTCCCAATCCTACAAAATCTATTGCACAAACCAGAATCTACCTCGTACTGATAATAACCAAAAGCTTGAAACAGGCCTGTATATGATTGATTCTGGGTTTGTGTAAAATCCAACCTGGTGCTTTGTTTAAAAGCTGTTTAATACAGCGGGCATATGCTTTAAGGGAGCAATGTATAAAGTTGCTATTTTTTGGATTAAAAGAGTGAGGTGCATTGTATTCTCATTTGCATGTCCCCGCCTTTTAGACATGCAAATGGCATTATTAATGTATTATTCGTTTTCTGTACTCTGTATGGTGGAGAGCTTTTCTCACTCCTGTGCTCACCATACATTAACTAATTGTTGTGGCATACTAAATCTTACAAAATCTATTGCACAAACCAGAATCTACCTCATACTAGCCAAAAGCTTGAAATAGGCCTGTATATGAGTGATTCTTGGTTTGTGTAAAATCCAACCCAGTGCTTTGCTTAAAAGCTGTTTAATACGGCGGGTGTATGCTTGAAGGGAGCAATGTATAAAGTTGCTATTTTTCAATTAAAAGAGTGAGGTGTATTGTATTCTCATTGGAATGTCCCCCCTTTTTAGACATGCAAATGTAATATTTGTTTTCTGTACGGTGGAAAGCTTTTCTCACTCTAGTGTTCACCATACACTAAATGATTGTGGTGGAGTAGCCAATCCTAAAAAATATTTTCCACAAACCAGAATCTATCTTATACTGATCATAGTCAAAAGCTTGAAACAGGCCTGTATATGAGTGATTCTTGGTTTGTGTAAAATCCACCCGGTGCTTTGCTTAAAAGCTGTATAATACGGCAGGCATGTGCTTTAAGGGAGCAATGTATAAAGTTGCTATTTTTGGATTAAAAGAGTGAGGTGCATTGTATTCTCATTTGCATGTCCCCGCCTTTTAGACATGCAAATGTCCTTATTTGTTTTCTGTACTCAGTACGGTGGAGAGCTTTTCTCACTCCTACATTAATAAGTTTGAAACAGTCCTGTATATGAGTGTTTCTTTGTGTAAAATCCAACCCGGTGCTTTGCTTAAAAGCTGTTTAATACGGTGGGTATACGCTTTAAGAGAGCAATGTTTAAAGTTGCTAATTTTAGATTAAAAGGTGCATTGTATTCTCATTTGCATGTCCCCGCCTTTTAGACATGCAAATGGAATTATTAATGTATAATTCGTTTTCTGTACTCTGTATGGTGGAGAGCTTTTCTCACTCCTGTGCTCACCATAAACTAAATGATTGTTGTGGAATACCGAATCCTACAAAATCAATTGCACAAACCAGAATCTTTATCCTACTGATCACAGTCAAAAGCTTGAAACAGGCCTGTATATGATTGATTCTTGGTTTGTGTAAAATCAAACCTGGTGCTTTGCTTAAAAGCTGTTTAATACAGTGGGCATATGCTTTAAAGGAGCAATGTATAAAGTTGCTATTTTGGGATTTAAAGAGAGTGGTGTATTGTACTCTCAACTGCATGTCCCTGCCTTTTAGACATGCAAATGGCATTATTAATGTATTATTTGTTTTCTGTTCTTTGTACGGTGGAGAGCTTTTCTCATTCTAGTGTTCACCATACACTAAATGATTGTTGTGGAATACCCAATCCTACAAAATCTATTGCACAAACCAGAATCTGCTTTATACTGATGATAGCCAAAAGCTTGAAACAGGCCTGTATACAAGTGTTTTCTTTGTGTAAAATCCACCCCTGTGCTTTGCTTAAAAGCTGTTTAATACGCTGGGCATCTGCTTTAAAGGAGCAATGTATAAAGTTGCTTTTTTTTGGATTAAAAGAGTGAGGTGTATTGTATTGTATTCTTATTTGAATGTCCCCGCCTTTTAGACATGCAAATGGCCTTATTAATGTATTATTCGATTTCTGTACTCTGTACGGTGGAGAGCTTTTCTCAATCTAGTGCTCACCATACATTAAATGGTTGTTGTGGAATACCCAATCCTACAAAATCTATTGCTCAAACCAGAATCTACATCATACAAAAGCTTGAAACAGGGCTGTATATAAGTGATTCTTGGTTTGTGTAAAATCCAACCTGGTGCTTTGCCTAAAAGCTTTTTAATACGGCGGACATATGCTTTAAGAGAGCAAGGTATAAAGTTGCTATTTTTTGTTGTGGAATACCCAATCCTACAAAATCTATTGCAGAAACCCGAATCTACCTCGTACTGATGATAACCAAAAGCTTGAAACAGGCCTGTATATGATTGATTCTTGTTTGGTGTAAAATCCAACCCGGTGCTTTGCTTAAAAGCTGTTTAATACGGTGGGTATATGCTTTAAGGGAGCAATGTTTAAAGTTGCTAATTTTAGATTAAAAGGTGCATTGTATTCTCATTTGCATATCCCTGCCTTTTACACATGCAAATGGTCTTATAAATGTAATATTCGTTTTCTGTACTCTGTGCGGTGGAGAGCATTTCTCACTCCTGTATTCACCATACATTAAATAATTGTTGTGGAATACCCAATCCTACAAAATCTATTGCACAAACCAGAGCCTACCTCAGACTAGCCAAAAGCTTGAAATAGGCCTGTGTATGAGTGATTCTTGGTTTGTGTAAAATCCAACCCAGTGCTTTGAATAAAAGCTGTTTAATACGGCGGGCGTATGCTTTAAGGGAGCAATGTATAAAGTTGCTATTTTTCAATTAAAAGAGTGAGGTGTATTGTATTCTCATTGGCATGTCCCCCCCTTTTAGACATGCAAATGACCTTATTAATGTACCGTATTTTTCGCCATATAAGACGCACCGGCAGATAAGACGCACCTAGTTTTTAGAGGAGGAAAACAAGAAAAAAAAAAATCTGAATCAAACACAAATACACTCAAACACAAATACACTTTACACACAGATACACACCTACATTACACACAAATATATATATATATATATATATATATATATATATATATATATATATATATATATATATATATATAGATACACATACATACATATACATACACACATAAATATACATACACATACATACATATATACACACACATACACACACACACATACACATACATATCCATATACTGCAGCATTTGGGAGCCATTGACCCTCCCTGACCCTCCTGATCCTCCCTGACCCTCCTGATCCTCCCTGACCGTCCTGATCCTCCCTGACCCCCCTGATCCTCACCTTTATAGAGACACATACATACATATACATACACACATAAATATACATACACATACATACATATATACACACACACATACACACATACATACATACATACATACATACATACATACATACACACATACATACACACACACATACACACACACATCCATATACTGCAGCATTTGGGAGCCCTTGACCCTCCCTGACCCTCCTGATCCTCCCTGATCCCCCTGATCCTCACCTTCCTTCTGATCTCTGCCATCTTGATCTCACCCCAGCGCTTCCTACCAGCTTCCTACTGCAGCGTTGCGTGTGTGACGTCACTAGGACGCACCGGCAGACGCGATGCTGGTAGGAAGCGCTGGGGTGAAATCAAGAGGAAAGAGGCAGTCTGAAAAGTTATATTCGCCGTATAAGACGCACCAACTTTCCTCCCCCAGTTTTGGGGAAGAAAAAGTGCGTCTTATACGGCGAAAAATACGGTAATATTTGTTTTCTGTACTCTGTACGGTGGAAAGCTTTTCTCACTCTAGTGTTCACCATACACTAAATGATTGTTGTGGAGTAGCCAATCCTATAAAATATAGAACACAAACCAGAATCTATCTCATACTGATCATAGTCAAAAGCTTGAAACAGGCCTGTATATGAGTGATTCTTGGTTTGTGTAAAATCCACCCGGTGCTTTGCTTAAAAGCTGTATAATACGGCAGGCATGTGCTTTAAGGGAGCAATGTATAACGTTTCTATTTTTGGATTAAAAGAATGAGGTGCATTGTATTCTCATTTGCATGTCCCCGCCTTTTAGACATGCAAATGACCTTATTTGTTTTTTGTACTCTGTACGGTGGAGAGCTTTTCTCACTCCTACATTAATAAGTTTGAAACAGTCCTGTATATGAGTTATTTATTTGTGTAAAATCCAACCCAGTGCTTTGCTTAAAAGCTGTTTAATACGGTGGCTATATGCTTTAAGGGAGCAATGTTTAAAGTTGCTAATTTTAGATTAAAAGGTGCATTGTATTCTCATTTGCATGTCCCCGCCTTTTAGACATGCAAATGGAATTATTAATGTATTATTCGTTTTCTGTACTCTGTACGGTGGAGAGCTTTTCTCACTCCTGTGCTCACCATAAACTAAATGATTGTTGTGGAATACCCAATCCTACAAAATCTATTGCACAAACCATAGTCTATCTCATACTGATCATAGTCAAAAGCTTGAAACAGGCTTGTATATGAATGATTTTTGGTTTGTGTAAAATCCAACCTAGTGCTTTGCTTAAAGGCTGTTTAATACAGCGGGCATATGCTTTAAAGGAGCAATGTATAAAGTTGCTATTTTTGGATTAAAACAGAGAGATGTATTGAACTCTCAACTGCATGTCCCTCCCTTTTAGACATGCAAATGGCATTATTAATGTATTATTTGTTTTCTGTACGGTGGAGAGTTTTTGTCATTCTAGTGTTCACCATACATTAAATCTTTTCTTTGTGTAAAATCCAACCCTGTGCTTTGCTTAAAAGCTGCTTAATACGCTGGGCATCTGCTTTAAAGGAGCAATGTTTAAAGTTTCTTTTTTTGGATTAAAAGACTGAGGTGTATTGTATTGTATTCTTATTTGAATGTCCCCGCCTTTTAGACATGCAAATGGCCTTATTAATGTATTATTCGTTTTCTGTACTCTGTACGGTGCAGAGCTTTTCTCACTCTAGTGCTCACCATACACTAAATGATTGTTGTGGAATACCCAATCCTACAAAATCTGTTGAACAAACCAGAATTTATTTTATACTGATGATAGCCAAAAGTTTAAAACAGCACTGTATATGAGTGATTTCTTTGTGTAAAATCAAACCCTGTGCTTTGCTTAAAAGCTGTTTAATATGGCGGGCACATGCTTTAAGGGAGCAATGTATAAAGTTGCTATTTTTTGGTTTAAAAGAATGAGGTGCATTGTATTTTCATTTGCATGTCCCTGCCTTTTAGACATGCAAATGGCATTATTAATGTATTATTTGTTTTCTGTACTCTGTATGGTGGAGAGCTTTTCTTACTCCTGTGCTCACCATACATTAAATAATTGTTGTGGCATACTAAATCCTACAAAATCTATTGCACAAACCAGAATCTGCTTTATACTGATGATAGCCAAAAGCTTGAAACAGGCCTGTATACAAGTGTTTTCTTTGTGTAAAATCCAACCCTGTGCTTTGCTTAAAAGCTGTTTAATACGCTGGGCATCTGCTTTAAAGGAGGAATGTTTAAAGTTGCTTTTTTTAGATTAAAAGACTGAGGTGTATTGTATTGTATTCTTATTTGAATGTCCCTGCCATTTAGACATGCAAATGGCCTTATTAATGTATTATTCATTTTCTGTACTCTGTACATTGGAGAGCTTTTCTCAATCTAGTGCTCACCATACATTAAATGGTTGTTGTGGAATACCCAATCCTACAAAATCTATTGCTCAAACCAGAATCTGCATCATACTTATGATAGTCAAAAACTTGAAACAGGGCTGTATATAAGTGATTCTTGGTTTGTGTAAAATCCAACCTGGTGCTTTGCTTAAAAGCTGTTTAATACGGCGGGCGTATGCTTTAAGTGAGCAATGTATAAATTGCTATTTTTTGTTGTGGAATACTTAATCCTTCAAAATCTTTTGCACAAACCCGAATCTACCTCGTACTAATGATAACCAAAAGCTTGAAACAGGCCTGTATATGATTGCTTCTTGGTTGGTTTAAAATCCAACCCGGTGCTTTGCTGAAAAGCTGTTTAATATGGTGGGTATATGCTTTAAGGGAGCAATGTTTAAAGTTGCTAGTTTTAGATTAAAAGGTGCATTGTATTCTCATTTGCATATCCCCGCCTTTTACACATGCAAATGGTCTTATAAATGTAATATTCATTTTCTGTACTCTGTGCGGGGGAGAGCATTTCTCACTGCTGTGTTCACCATACATTAAATAATTGTTGTGGAATACCCAATCGTACAAAATCTCTTGCACAAACCAGAATGTACCTCGTACTGATGGTAACCAAAAAGCTTGAAACAGGCCTGTAAATGATTGATTCTTGGTTTGTGTAAAATATAGTGTTGCTTTGCTTAAAAGCTGTTTAATACGCTGGGCATCTGCTGTAACGGAGCAATGTATAAAGTTGCTTTTTTTGGATTAAAAGACTGAGGTGTATTCTATTGTATTCTTATTTGAATGTCCCCGCCTTTTAGCCATGCAAATACCCTCATTAATGTATTATTCATTTTCTGTACTCTGTAAGGTGGAGAGCTTTTCTCACTCCCGTGCTCACTATACATTAAATAATTGTTGTGGAATACCCAATCCTACAAAATCTCTTGCACAAACCAGAATCTACCTCGTACTGATGATAACCAAAAGCTTGAAACAGGCCTGTAAATGATTGATTCTTGGTTTGTGTAAAATCCAACCCGGTGCTTTGCTTAAAAGCTGTTTAATACGCTGGGCATCTGCTGTAACGGAGCAATGTATAAAGTAGCTTTTTTTGGATTAAAAGACTGAGGTGTATTCTATTGTATTCTTATTTGAATGTCCCCGCCTTTTTCGACATGCAAATGGCCTTATTAATGTATTATTCAATTTCTGTACTCTGTACGGTGGAGAGCTTTTCTCAATCTAGTGCTCACCATACATTAAATGGTTGTTGTGGAATACCCAATCCTACAAAATCTATTGCTTAAACCAAAATCTACATCATACTTATGATAGGCAAAAGCTTGAAACAGGGCTGTATATAAGTGATTCTTGGTTTGTGTAAAATCAAATTGGTGCTTTGTTTAAAAGCTTTTTAATATGGCAGGCATGTGTACTGTCTTTTACTCAGCTCTTAATCCATGAGCAGATATTTACTGCAACTCCTGTATCCCTTAGTTTGCACAATAGTCTCCCATGTGGCACTGTAGCAAAAGCCTTTGCAAAATCCAAAAAGACTAAAGCCACAGAGTTGACTTGATCCAAGTTCTTATTAACCGCCTCATAAAAACGAATTAGGTTTGTTTGACATGACCTATCCCTCATAAATCCGTGTTGACTCCTACTTATAATCTTGTTTAAACAGACAGATTCTTCTAAACTATTCCGTATTAACCATTCTAAAAGCTTTCCCACTACAAAAGTAAGGCTTACAGGTTTATAATTTTCTGAATTTGTTCTTGCTCCCTTCTTAAATGTAGGTATCATCTCTGCTTTTATCCAATCTTCTGGTAGAGACCTTGTGTTGAGTGAATCTTGAACAATTAGATATAAAGTTTTGGCTATTACAGAGCCCAGTTCCTTCAGTACCCTTGGATGTATTCCATCAGGACCTGGGGCTTTTTTCCTGCGTTAACCAATTATTTGGTGAAGGTAGTGTGGCCCCAATTTGTTGCTGTATCCCAACCATATGTATATCGAAGAAATTAACCTATTTAGCTCATCTACCTTTTCCTTGTCACTAATTATAAGACAGACTGATTCACTTTGCAAAGTTCCTATAGCTTCCTTCCTGGCCTTCTTCGCATTAATAACTTTTAAAAATATTTTAGGGTTAGTCTTACACTCCTTTGTAACTATCTTGTCATTTTCTATTTTAGCCAGTCTAATATCTCTTTTGCAAGCCTTGTTGATTTCCTTGTACTCAATAAAGCAGTCTCTGTCCCCTTATTTAGTATAATTTAAATGCCTGTATTTTACTTCATAACTTGATCTTTAAATCATTGTTAAGCCACATATGATGTGATTTACTACTTCTACTTTTATTTTCACATGCTATATGGTGATAAGTATGTATGTTTAGTAATGATTTAAATGTTGTCCATTTATTTTCAGCATTTTTACCGACCAGTTCTTCATCCCAGTCTATACTTTGTATTGCTGTCCTTAGACCATTAAAATCTGCCCTTTTAAAATTGAAAGTTTTTGTTGGCCCCTTACAGTTTCCCAAAGGTTGCCCTATTTCAACATTTGATACCATAGCAATAGTATTTGGGATGACTAATTCCAAGATAGATTCATTTCTACTAGGTACAACCTGGGCTAGATAATGGTCTCTGAGTATACTCAAGAACCTGTTCCCCTTAGTTGAACTGCTGGTTTCATTCATCCAGTTTATTTCAGGGTAGTTAATATCTCCCATTAATAAAACTTGACCATGCTTAGCTGTATTTCCAATATGTAACAATAATCGCAGTTCCTCACTTTCAATTATATTTGGGAGTTAATAGCATACTTCTACTAGTATTTTTTTAGAATTTGCTGCTCTGCTATTTAACTCTATTATCATTACTTCCAGCATAATTATCTTCTCTGACTATAGGCTTAAATTCAGGTTTCACATACAGACAAACCCCTCCTCCTCTTTTACCATTGCCTCTATATTTTCGAAATAGGTTATAACCGTCCAGATTAAGAGCCCAGTCATGAGATTCATCCCACCTTCTTTCCGTAATATTAAATCCCATGTCTCATTAACTGCTAATAATTCTAACTCTTCCATTTTTCCTGGCAAGCTTCTGGCATTAGTAAGCATACGTTTTATGTTACGAGTCTGTAGTTCTGTAGTACCTGCCTGTTATGATCCTACTCTACCACTTTAGGATCAAGGATTCTCTTGAAAATCCCTTTAAGCAGCAATGAATTCAAAACAGCATAACAGTACCCAGGACTGTCAGGAATCCAAGTCAGCAGAGTTTTTTCCAGTGTCTAGGAGCAAAGTATCAGATAGGATCCATTGCCATAGTTCTGTTATCTTTCCAGATTAAATCATACACAATGCTGATGTATGTTTAAACTGTCTCTCTTGCATCCATTGGTTTAGGACACAAAAAGAACATCCATATCCTTGTGTAGTTCAAGCACACTCGGTTTATTATTTCAGATCCAGTATCTTTTTCCACACTTTTCCCCACTCACTGGCTAACTCCTATCAGACCCATCCCTACTTTCATAGACTGGTGTTGTTTTTTTCCTGGCTGACATCTTTACTCACACCAGCTGTCTCGGGCTTGGGGAGGGTAATTGTTAGGGGGTTGATTCACTTTTCTGGCCAATCTTAGACCAGATAGAGGGGTCTGGTAATGTATTATGCTTTGATCTGTTGCAAGAGCATGTGTTTATATTATGTGACCTGCTCTGCTTAGGTCGTGGAGGGGGAAGAGACAGGAGTCTTAGTAATTCTTGTTGTCAAGACATCTGGGGAGTTTATGTAATTTGGGGTCAAGAACCAGTCAACATGGCCCCAGCTAGACAAAATGGTTGATCACAATACATCAATAACAACACATACATGTTAACCCAGAACCGTGACAGTACTTTATGTGCACCCTGTCCAGCTGTCCATCTAGTTAGACACTGCCACTGTACTTACTATTGACTATACTAACCTCCCCCCATCTCCACCCCCATGACTAGTTAATTAATTGCTTAACCCCTCTACCCCATTACTTCTATATAGTCCCTCCCCCACCTTCTAGTTTAAAAACTCCCTCAGCCATTCTACCATCCTTTCCCCTAGAACACAAGCTCCCTAATCATTAAGGTGCAATCCATCCCTGCTGTAGAGATTGTACCCAAGTGAGAACAACATGCCGAACCTGAGCACCCGGGAGACAGCAAACTATTTGATTGCTGGGATCTGGGTGACAAATCACCCCTTCTACTCTCCTAATAATAGAGTCCCCAACCACCAAAACCTGTCTGTTGCTCTGCCTTATCTGCCCTCCCTCTTCTCCAGGAAATCTGTTCTCCCTGCTTTTAGAGTTTTAGATTACAGCTCTAGCTGCCATTGCCATTCCTGAATGGACACTCCCAACAGTTTCACTCAATCTGGCAAATCTGTTGGTGCTTGCCAACACATAACTGGCCCGCCTCCTCCTACTGTTCCCTCTTCTTCCCCTTGTAACAGTAAGCCAACTACCTCCCTGGACATCCTTACAAGCCCCATCTCCACCATCGATGATAGGCCCAGCTAAACTGTGCTCCCTTTCCAGTGGAGCGATATCACTCAGTGCTGCAATTCTCCTTTACAGTTTTTTTAGAGCTTCAAGATAGGCAACATTCTTACACAGACCCTGGTTCAGCTATTCCAGGAGTTCATCCATGTGATAGGAAGTAAAGTGAGTGAGGTTGTCACTGGACTGACTCGACTGACTCCTAATTACCAATTACAAAATTACAGTGGGAAGAGAAATAAATAAATACATTTGTTTAAAGCTAAGAAAAACAAAAAATAAATAAATAAATAAATATATATATATATATATATATATATATATATATATATTCCACCTTTTCTTACCTCACTTATTTCCTCTTGCACTACAAGTAACCCAATTTCTTTGAACTCCCTCATTTTATTTAAACACCCACACTAATACTAGAACTGCACTTGTATTAGAACTGTTCACAAGATCTCACAAGATCTTACTATTCACCTGCACAAGTACACGAACACCCCTACTGTTCAGGAGAAATCACACAACAGAAGCAAAATGTGTTTCTATTGATACTAGAAGTACTAGCCACTTACAGTATTTCAAAATTGCTGTTGAGAAAATCTGTAATTGGCTAGTACATCTCTTACCAATCGAAACACTGTGTGCACGAGCTGGGGCAGAGCTTTGCAGGGACTGTTTGGAAGGTTTGAGTGAGTGAAAACAGAACTTTTATGCACTTATTAATAAAAGGTCTAGATATGCAAACAAACACTTTGGCCATTTATTTTAATATTAAAAAAAGGAAACCTTCCAAATAATTTTAAAGCAGTCTTATATTTTCACTACACCTTTAACAAAGAGAATGATATGTCCCTCCAGCTGCACATAAGCTTTGTCTGACCCCCTCTGTATATATTCATAGCAATATAATTATCACAAGCGAGAGACGCTTTGCTTGTTCCTCTCCTGCTATATTTGTGGCTGCATCAAAAATATTTTCCATTTTTCTGAGTTCTCTTTCATAAGGTGCGCTGCTAAACCGCTCCAGGCAAAGCACAAATCTGATTTTTAATCAAATAAAAAAAAAAGTTTCATTAGGCGCTGACTGGCTTTATATAAGGTATTAGCTTGGGAGCAGAAAGATACTTTAGTGTTATTATGTGATGGGCCAGGGCATTGAAACACAGATTGTGACGGCAGTAAAGCACAATTTAGTCCATCTAATCTGCCCATTCTACTATGTACATACACCTCACAGCCTTAATTACTCCTCAGTCTTTCACAGACATTCTTCAGTTCATTTACTGTATTTTACCTTCACACTTCCACAGAAAGGATTTTTATCTTATCCTCTACCATTTCTGTAAGGTAGCACTTTGCATGTTACCCCTAGATGCTTTAACATTAAATTCAAATCATGACGTCTTGAATCATGACCTCTTGTTCTTGGTTTGTACAAATTTTACTCTATAAATCCCTAGTCAGAGGAAGCAGGCGAGCGTAGCGTGACATCATCACGCACGCCGTAATCAGGAAGTGCGAACCTCTGAGTTGATGGAGGCGCAAACACTCTGTATTAGATAGTTCAGAGGCATTTTAAGGGCATATATGTATTTCTTGCTACTATAGCTTATATCAGTAATAGATAAGTACCCATGGGGACTCAGTTAAGAGGAGATAGAAATCTTTCAAGAGATTAATTGTCAGTTTTGTGTGTATTTATACACAAAGGGAAAGCAGTTCAGCTATATATACTGACCTTACTTTTTTATATCAGACTCCATTATACTCCCCTCAGGAGGTTGAGCACTTTGTATGCTCTGTGTCCCTGACCACCTATATAAGATTGTTAATAATAGGTGTTCTATACCACTTGCTAGTAATTTCTAAAAGCAATTTATATACATATTTTTGGGACTTTCTTCATAGCTCATAAGTTAGTGAGCAAACGCCCTTTTGCATACTCTGACAAATCATTTGCCTTTGTAACTACACTGTATGAATATTATATGATAGAGTGGTAATAGCGGTTACAACAGCCATTGAAGGAATTATTTTTCATAGTGTTTTTAATCCTTTTTAAATTCTTTTAATCAACGTTGTTTTTCCATTAATAAATTCTCAATACTATGTGTATATGATTAACCCTATGTTGCCCTTGTATCCTAGTCAGACCTTACCTAAAATAATACTCCAGTCCTGGAGATTGGATCTCCAAAGGGATATTAACAAAATAGAAACAATTCAAAGAGCAGCAACTAAACTAGTGCCAGATTTAAAAGACTTAGGGAAAGGAGAGGGAGACATGATAGAAACCTGCAAATATATCAAATGATTAGATAAAGTTCAAGAGAGAGTTTCATGGAGGAAGATTTAGGGGTAATATGATAATGTACTACTTTACAGAAAGCGTAATAAGTAAGTGGAACAGACCTGAAGCGGAAGTGGTAGATTCACACAGGGAATTTAAGCTTGTTTGCGATAAGCACTAGGTAATCCTGAGCTAAGTTAATCAAAACCTTTAGGTACATAGAATGGGAAGACTAAATTGTATTTTAACTCTTACCCGTCTTGAAATCTGTTTAATTTCTTCACTCCAAAATGTCATATCTCCACTATCATGTCTTTTCCACTCCCCTCTACTCTTTACTGCACTGTCCTGGTGTCTCATCATATTCTCTTCTTCATTCTTAAAATGATATGGAAGGTTTTTGAGTTTTTACTAGATTTGGAATATGTTTATGTATTAATTTTTAAATAAAGTATATTTTGGCATCCAGGACACAGCTCCTTCATGGTTCACATATTATCTAGAAGATCATACATTTAGTGTTTCCTTCTCTGGCACCTCTTCTTCACCTCTCCCTCTCTCTGTTGAAGTTCTCCAAGGTTCTGTTCTAGAACCCTTATATTCTCCATCTACACATCCCCCCTTGGCACTCTTATAAAATCCTTTGGATTTCAGTATCATCTCTATGCAGATGATACTCAAATCTACCTCTGCACCAGATCTATCCCCCTCTCTTTTAGCTCAAGTTTCAAACTGCCTCTCTAGCATATCTTTCTATATGTCTGCCCGTCAACTCAAATTCAGCATGTCTAAGACTGAACTCCTTATCTTTACACCCTTTACTACAGCTTCCACTCCTCAAATATCTTTCACTGTTGACAATGCCATCATCCCTACCACCTCCCAGGCCCGTTGTCTTGGGGTTACATAGTTACATAGTTCTACTGGATCTCGCCCTCGCCTTTATTCCTCACATTCAATCAATAACAAAATCTTGTCAGTTTCACCTAAAAAAATCTCCAAAATTCACCACTATCTTACAGAAGACACAGCTAAAATTCTAATACACTCTCTCATCATATTTCGACTCGACTACTGCAATTCACTCCTTGCTGGCCTCCCCATCTCTCATCTGTCTCCCCTCCAATCCATAATGAACGCCTCCGCTAGACTCATCATGCATAACAAACGCTCAGTGTCTGCAGCTCCTCTCTGTCAATCACTCCACTGGCTTCCCATAGCTTCCAGAATCAAATTTGAAATCATGACCCTAACACTTAGTAGTCTTTTTGGATTTTGCAAAGTCTTTTGATACATTGCCACATGGGAGACTATTGTGCAAACTAAGAGATACAGGAATTGCAGTAAATATCTGCTCATGGATTGAGAGCTGGCTAAAAGACAGGAAGCAAAGGGTTGTTGTAAATGGAACATACTCCGATTGGACTAATGTGGTATGTGGGGTTCCTCAGGGTTCAGGATTAGGTCCTCTCCTTTTTAACATATTTATTAATGACTTAGAGGTAGGATTGGAGTGTGGTGTCTCCATTTTTGCTGATGACACGAAGTTGTGCAAGGTAATTAAATCAGATAATGATGTGCTTTCCCTCCAAAGGGATTTACATAAAATTGAGGAATGGGCATCTAAATGGCAGATGAGATTTAATAAGAATAAATATAAAGTTATGCATCTGGGAAGGAAAATAGCCATGCAATTTATAATCTTAATGAAGCAAATCTAGCTGAATCAGATATTGAAAGGGATTTGGGAGAGCTTGTGGACAACCACCTAGGTAACAGTGTTCAAAGCCAAGCAGCAGCTGCAAAGGCAAATAAAATATGAGCATGTATTAAGAAGGGTATAGAAGCAAGGGAAGCAAATATAATTCTGCCACTATACAAATCTCTAGTACGCTCTCATTTTGAATTTGGAGTACAATTTTGGGTACCACTTCATAAAAAGGGCATTTTAGAGCTGGAAAAGGTACAGAGGTGGGCAACAAAACTAATAAGGGGAATGGAGGGGCTAAGTTATGAAGAAAGACTGTCCAAATTAAACTTGTTTTCTCTAGAAAAAAGGCGTCTGAGGAGATATGATTACCTTATATAAAAACATCCAAGGTCAGTATAAAGATTTGTCAAGGGAGCTTTTTGTGCCAAGAGGTTTTCAACTGACAAGAGGACATCCCTTGAGGTTAGAAGTAAAAAAAAATCCACCTTAAAGAAAGAAATGGGTTCTTCACAGTAAGGGTGGTTAATCTGTAGAATTCTCTACCAGAGGAGGTGGTGACAGCAGATTCGATAGATAACTTTAAAAGGGGACTGAATTTATTTCTAATTAAAAAGGGAATTCAGGGTTATCATGGATAATTAGAGGGACAGTGGAGAAATCCGGTCGCCAGTATCTGGCGTCAGGAAGGAATTTTTTTTTTTCCTTTGAGACGATTGGCTAAGTCTCACTTGTTTTTTTCTTCTGTTTGCCTTCTTCTGGATTAATAAATAATAAAAAAAAATAAAAAAAAAATAATTGATTAATTATTAATTAACAACTAATTCATTCATATTTAATCCGCATATTGCAGATCAGAGGAGATCTTAAAAGGTTGAACTTGATGGACTGAAAGTCTTTTTTCAACCTTAATTACTATGTAACTATGTAACGTAAAGCCCTCAACAGGGTATGTATCTCTGCCCTCATCTCAAAATACTCTCCCAACCGCCCCCTCGTTCTGCTAACGACCGTCTTCTTTCCTCTCTTATCATCTCCTCTCACTCCTGTCTTCAAGACTTTTCTTGTGCTGCCCCTACTATCTGGAACTCCTTGCCCCGCTCCATTAGATTATCTCCCTGCCTCAAAACCTTTAAAAAATTACTAAAAACACACATGTTTAAAAAATCTTATCACCTCCAGCCTTAACATGTACAACTGCACACTCCACAGCTTAAAGACAATTACACCCACATTCTACAGTACAACACACAGACACCTTCACTTGACTAAACAAATTGCTTTCTCATTGCCATCTTGCATTTGTCACCCTCTTGTATCACACCTAAACCTGTAGGTTGTAAGTTTGCAAGTTTTCAATCTTGTGTCAGTGCCTTGGAAACTAGCACTATCTACATTTTATTTTAAGCTCAAAAACAGGTCCCTCTATTCTTTTTAAGGTGTTAATTTTGTTTTTGCAATGTACTCAACCCCTGTACAGCGCTATGGAATATGTTGGCGCGTTATAAATAAAGATAATAATATTTCTGTTTTTATAGCCTAAAATCAAACAAATAGTCCCTGTACTTCCCACTTCAGCATATGCATACACAGACTCCATAGGGCTGTTTGTGCAGTGTAGTGTACTAGTACATTAGGGACCAGGACCCTGCAGCCTGTTGCCGAACCATAGTCACTGGTTGGCCAGCATGAGAGACTGCACAGTCAATACTACAGAGTCTGTGTCTGCATACTCAGTTGGCAGACCCATACAGGAACTATTTGGTTTTAGGCAGTAAAAGCAGAGTATTTAGGCATGTCTTAATAAATACATAAAAGCAAATAGACAGACAGGTATATTATATACCTTTTAAAATCTAGAAAATATCCATATCCCTTTAACCTTTCTTACTTTCTATTTTGTCACCACTCTCCTCACATTTTCACCCTTTTTCATTCTCTTTTTTTCCACTCTCTTTTTCAGTCTCATGAGTCACACACAATGTGCATCTGGTACATTCTCACCTTTTTTCCACATCTCCTCCACAGTTACCTAGTTACATAGTAATTTAGGTTGAAAAAAGACTTTAGTCCATCAAGTTCAACCTTTTTAGATCTCCTCTGATCTGCAATACACAGATTTATTGTTAATTGATCCAGAGGAAGGCAAACAGAAAAAAAATCCCCAGTGAAACTTTGCCAATTGTCTCAACAGGGAAAAATATATAAAATTCCTTCCTGACCCCAGATACTGGCGATTGGATTCATCCCTGGATCAATACTCCCTATCTATTTATCCAGGATAGCCCTTAATTCCCTTTTTATCTATCGAATCCGCTGTCTCCACCTCCTTTGGTAGAGAATTCCACAGATTAATCACCCTTACTGTGAAGAACCTTTTTCTTTCTTTAAGGTGAAATCTTTTTACTTCTAACCTCAAGGGATGTCCTCTTGTCAGTTGAAAACCTCTTGGCACAAAAAGTTCCCTTGACAAAGCCTTGTATTGACCCTGGATATATTTATATAAGGTAATCATATCCCCTCTTAGACGCCTACTTCTCCAATATCACTTCTGTTGTCCATATTCCTCTGTTCATCTCTTTCCTCACTACCCCCTATTCTTTATCCTGCATTCTCACCCCTTTACTCTTCTTTACTATTCTTCAATCTCATCTTGACCCTATTATATCTCTGTCCACTCTTTTATGGCTCTCCTATCATCTCCTCCATCCACTCTCTTAATTCACTCTTCTGCAAGCCTCACACTCTCCAATCTTCCTCTTCTCCACTCTCATTTCTTTTCTCCATTCCCTTTTCACTCCAATTTCTCACGCTCCATTCCCAATTCCCTCTCTCTTCTCTCCCACAACTTTTTTATTTTGACACTCTGTTCTCTACCACGTCATGAAGTCTTTCTTCATAAGTTTTTACTTTTAGACCACGTGCCATTTTAGTTACTCTCCTTTGAATACAATTTGTTAATATCTTTTTGGATATATGGGCTTTTTAGCATAACATAGGAACTGGAGAGGTCTAACCTCGCTAGTGGGAAAGCTCTCACCCTAGTGATTATTACAATATTCCCTGTGGCCTTCCGCCCAGGAGCTGTGTGCTGACATTATCACAGTGCAATGCCAATAAGGTAATTACTCCCCAGCTCCCCACTGTCACAGTGCCTCACTTAATTTGGTGTTAATTAGACTCATTGTGTAGATTAAATACACCTCTCCTCGTCACACGCACAGAGAGGGTGTGTGCGCTCCTATTTGTATTCTCACACACACCACAGACTTTTCCCCCTTTGCAAAGCGGCGAGCTTGTAATTTGCGGCTCTGCTGCTCCGCACATTGTGTGTGACCGCGAATTATAGAGTCACTTTTCCTGCAGCCCAGGAGAAAATCTGCAGCTCACTGGAAATGTGACGACAGCTTCTCTGTGTTTGCAATCAGACAAAGCTGTGGGTAATAGGATTGGGGGCACAGTGCGTCATGCAGCTTGAATACAAGAGAAAAAGAATGATACTTTGTACACTGAATGGCTGTGTACTTATGTTGTGTCTGCACATTCAGCAGGATGTCTAGGTGTCTACTGAATTTCTGTCTATCTATCTATCTATCTATCTATCTATCTATCTATCTATCTATCAACTGCACACATTTTGTGCCTGTCTGTATGTCTCTGGACGTTGGGTACCTGGTTGTATGTACATTCTGTACTTGACTATGTATATATAGTGTCACTAACACGTAGTATGGCTACATACACATTTGACAGTTCTATACGTTCAGGGCCAGGCTATGTACATGTTGTGTGGCTCCGTACTTTGGGTGCCAGGCTATGTATATATTGTATGGTTCCGTACATTGGGTGTCAGGCTACGTATACTAGAACATATCAGAACATATATGTACATGTTTAATGTATATGCATGCATACCTATTTCATTATTTATGCATAGTTTCCTACAACTACATCTATGGACTTATTTTTATATTAAAATATGTATCTGGGGGCTCCTCCAGATATCAAATTGCCTCTCTGTATAGATTGCAAACATATGCATTGTGTGTCTAGCTATCTATATATTGTATCAATTATGTGAAGTATGCCTGTGTTTTCATATTTGTTTAGATGGTGAATCTCTATATATCCATATTAAGCCTGTGCACATTTTATATGTATATATATATATATATATATATATATATATATATATATATATATATATATATATATAATCTCTATGGAAAGCCCCTCTATATATCCGTAGTATGTCTATGTACATATTGTGTCTGCCAGTCTCATTCTCTGTCCCTCTTTATATCTGTTCTTACATTTGTTTCTAAATCTCCCTCTGTATCATTCCTTCTCTCCCTCCTTTCCCTGCCTGTCTGTATTTCTTCCTGTCTCTCTCAATCTGCTGGCTTGTCACTATCTGTCTTTCTCTATCTGTCTCCATCTCTCCTCTCTGCCATCTATCTATCACTCACCCCTCTCCATCAATAAGAGGGGGAGGGAAAGGGGCCTCTGCTCACCCAGTCGGAAAATAGACTGTTAGCAGAGAGCTGGTACAAAATGAAGTGCTGGCGTGTTCTCATGTTTAACACAAGCTGTCACTTATCTCTAGTCCCCACAGCGCACCCCTCTACTCACCTGTGGATCACACAGCTGGTGGTACAGGACACTTCAGCACTGCAGTGGTTAATGCAAAATAGTTGCTGGTCTTGTAAGTAATGTATGATATCCATGGCTGACATTATAGGCCCTGATCGCACAACTGGCAGTGCACTCTATAGAGTAATCTCTATTACCTTTTTTAAGTCTTACAAAGTGACACTACACAGAATAGCCAGTATGCAACCACCACAGCACCAATGGCCTCAAATAGCAGTGCCATCCATTCAATATGTACATGTAACCCATGTAATACTTACAGTTAACAGTACCTTGCATGTATTGCCATGATTTGGCAGTGCAATGAAATAACATGAAATAACAATGATTGATAATGCCATCTATACAATATCAACAGCTGTCTAAGCCATCCATACACCACAAAGAGCTGGCAGTGTCATCTATTTAAACCAGCTGGCACTTTCAATCCTACAATACCAACACCTGGTCATGTCAGCAACACAACACCTACAACTGGATCTATTACCAAAACATAGCAGAACTAGTATGTTCACTCATATAATAGATACAGTTGACTGTACCATCCAAACAAGACCAACCTGGCAGTGCCATTTATTTACAGCTGACAGCACTATTCCCATAATTCCAACAGCTAGTAGACATTTGCATAATACACAAATCCAGCAGTGTCAATGATACAATGCTGGTAGTGCCATTTATGTCATACTTACATTTGGATGTCTTTTGCACAACATCGTCAGCTGGCAGTGCCATCCATATGATACCAACAGTTGGCAGTGCCATGAATACAATACATGCAGCTGGCAGTGCCATCTATACAATACAATCAGCTGCAGTTTCCTCTATTTAATGCCCACATTTAGCTATTATACACCCATCATCCACAGAACATCCACAGCTGGCAGTGCATACAATACCCACAGCTGGCAGTGCCAGGCACACACGTGCCCTCTCTCCTGTCTTGTACCAGCCCAGCTTTACATTCATTGATGTTTAGAAATTCATAAATTAACCTTCTCTGGAGCTCAACAGAAAGTTCTAATCAATGGAACTCAAACAATTACCTCACGCAAATTGGGTATTAGCATACGAATGGAGACTTTAGCATATGAAAGGCTGTTCCGGGCAGATTAAGATGGGCAGGAGACTGCACAGAATATATATGAGCCACATTAACCATTCAGGGCTGGAAAAGGAGGGTACCGTGGGCCATGCAGCAAGGGCAAGACAAACATCAGCAATGTTTTGGTGTCAGGATTGTCACTGAGCACACACTCCATCTATTTGGTTTCAGTGCTGTGTGTGTGCTACATGATAGTGCTGTCTTTATGTGTTATGTGTGTGCATAGTGAATGTTCTGTTACTGTGTATGTGTGCACTGACTGTGTCTGCAGTGAATGTGTGGTTATGCAATGACTGCAGTGACTGTATGTCTGTGCTGTGACTGTGTGACTGTAGTGAATGTGTGGCTGTGCAGTCTCTGTATGTCTGTGTGGTAACTATGCTGTGACTGTGTGTCTGTGCGATGACTGTGTGTCTGAGCTGTGTCTGGGTGGCTTTGATGAGACTGTGTCTGAGCGGTGTCTGTGCTGTTACTGTATCTCTGCAGTGACTGTGCTGTGACTTTGTGGCTGTGCAGTGAATATGTGCTGTGCGTGTGCTGTGACTGCATGCACAGTGGCTGCATGTGCAGTGTGTCTGTGCACTGACTGTTCTGTATGTTGAGTGACTGATGTGGTCACTTGTGCCCATTGACTGTTCTGTACACGTGTGTTCAGTTACTGTGCTGTGTGTGTGCTCTTGCGCGCGCAGTGACTATTATGTGTATCTTTAGTGAGAGTTTTGATTGTGTGTGTGCAATGACTGTTTTTAAATGTGTGTGGTTCTGTCTGTGTGCAGTGACTGTGACCCCGGCACGATCCATGAGGCGTTTAGATAAACACACTGACCAAGTGTTTCTTGGGAAAATTACTGGCCACAACTTTATTAAAGCAACCATAATCCAATAACCAATTAACATAATTAACATTGTTACATCACAGCTCAATTAAACATCCCGGAGGAGGAGCCCGGCCCGGTCAGTAACCTCACGCCCTAGGCCCGCGCCCAGAGCCTCCCAGTGCTTTACTAAGCACGCCCATGAGGCAGGGCAACGCCCACTTAACCCCATGGGCCAGGTGACTTACCTTTCGCCACAGAGCAGGCGATGGATGCCTCCTGAGGCTGTGATCTTGCTCTCTCAATAAAGCTAAGGCCCGCCTAGCCCCATCCTTAAGCTCCAGAATAAACAGTTCTAATCCTATCTCTGTTAGATGAACCTTATCGGGGCGAAATAATTAATCGCCATCTGCGCCTTCGAATTCTTGATGCCTAATGGTAATGAAACCCAAGTTCCTTACAAAACTAGCCATCTGCTTGTTTATCTTTTGCCTTGCTCTATCCACCGAAACTAGATCCCTTGCATTCCGCCATGATCTCCTTTTGATAATTTCGGACCACACTATGAACAAGCCTGGGAACTGCTCTAGCCAAAACTTCATATCCCTCTTCATATCTTTTAACATTTTCCTCATAGGTATCACTCCCAAATCATTGCCCCGAGCGTGTATATTTAAAATGTGTGGGCTACCGTGATGCTGAGCGTTGCTCTCCAACAGGCTATTCACCTGTGTCCATCTCAAGCCGCGGAACCCAAGCCATCGTACTTGCACACTCGTCTCCAGGAAGCCCAGTTGGACATTTTCTCCAGTGACTGCTGCTAACCGGTAAGCCCAAAACATGTAGGAATGGCCAACGATAGTTTCTGAAACACACAAAACAAAGTCCAATTAGATGACCCTTTCTGGCCATATGTAGGACCTAAAACGGCACGACTCCCATCTCCCAATCTTTTTAACCATGGGTCTGAGAGGAGTTAGCTGGTGGGTGGGGAACGTGGGGAAAAAGATAGTGGATCTGAAATAATAAACTGAGTCTGCTTGAACTACACAAGGATATGAATGTTCTTTTTGTGTCCTAAACCAAGGGATGTAAGAGGCACAGATTAAACATACATCAGCATTGTGTATGGTTTAATCTGGAAAGATAACAGAACTATGGCAATGGATCCTATCTGATACTTTGCTCCTACACACTGCAGAACTCTGCTGACTTGGATTCCTGCCAGTCCTGGGTACTGTGATGCTGTGTTGAATTCATTGCTGCTTAAAGGGATTTGCAAAAGAACCATTGGTCCTACAGTGGTAGAGTAGGATCATAACATTCTGTCCATCGGGTACTCCCCTTTGAACATGCCTTTGACCAACCGACAAACCACAAACTCCTTTGTTAAGTCCTTCTGCCCTGCCAACCTGAACATAAATGTCAGGGCCGCCAACTGCCGGGCCACGGTTGCCCTGGAATCATCTCTCTCTGTGCTCCGGAGCAAAAACCACAGCAGAATTCCTATGGGCTTCTCTTCCGAACCTTTGCCACCGGCTTCTTCAACCATGTCACTGCACCTGTTCCATACCTTCCTGTAGGCCACCCAAGTCTTCGTCGCTACTGACTGTCTGACGTAACTAGCTACCTTACCACTCCAAGCTCCCAGAGTTCTGAAGGTATGTCCTCTCCGTGATCCTTCGCCGCCGGCGCCAGTGTTCGGAACCGGGTTCACTGCAACTGAGAAAGGGCATCAACCACCCCACGTTAAGACCGGGAACACTCTCAGTCCTCACCCAGATGTTCGCCCGCAAGCAACAAAGAACCAAATGCCGTATGAGCCGTATCAACGGCCCAGACGCCGCCGTCAAGCTATTGACTACCCGAACCTTGTTCGAGTTGGCTGATTGAAAAAGGACACGACGGTTCCCAGAAGCCCCTGCCCCACAGATGAACCGCTGCGGTGATGGCAAACAGTTCCAGAACCGTAGCATTGTCTGTAAGCCCTCCCCGCACCCATGATGCGGGCCATGGTGCTGCACATCATGCACCTCTAAAATAGGCTCCCACTCCGAACGCACTTGATCCTGCATAAAGGCCGTGCTGACTGCTCGTCACCCTGCTCGGTTGAATCAGGGTGCTACCGTTGAAGTTCCGTCTAAATGCCGTCCACACTCGTGCATCCTCCTTCATAGCCCCAGACACTTTTATAAAATGATTGGGCTGTGATATTCCGGCTGTAGCCAACGACATTCTTCTGCTGAATATTAAGCCCATTGGAATGATCCTACACGCGAAATTCAGTTTTCTCAAGATGGATTGCAGCCGCCGCAATGATATACTTCTTGCGCCCGCTAGGGCTGCCAGTTCTGCAGACAGATCCAACACCTTCTCCATCGGCAAGCTGCACTCCATCTTGTCCGTATTGATCCTAATCCCCAGGAACGTCAATTCCATGGTCGGGCCTTCTGTCTTTTTGTCTGCCAGTGGGACCCACAAAAAATAAATCGTTGAGGTAATAGGTAATCCCATGGCAACCTGACTCGGTGTGCGCTACCCATTGCAAAAACGGACTGAAGGCTTCGAAATAGGAACAGGAAATAGAACATCCCATGGGTAGACAAAGGTCCACAAAATACTGCCCATTAACAAAACAGCCAAGGAACCGATGACTCTGAGGATGCACCGGTAGTAAACGAAACGCGGATTCGATATCCACTTTCGCCATCTTGGCCCCAACACCCGCCCGCCTGACCAAGTCCGTGGCCCGATCGAAAGGGGCGTAAGACACTGACGATTACTGTTTGTCGATCCCGTTGTTGACTGAGCCACCCGGAGGATAGGATAAATGCTGGATGAGGCAGAATTTTCCTGTTTCCTTCTTCGGCACTATACCTAGAGGGGAAATGAGCAAACCCTGGAAATGAATGGAGGGAAAGGGCCCCGCCATCCTGCCCAGTTCTACCTCAGTCCTGATTTTATCGGATGCCACCCTGGGAAAATCCTTCACCGACTTCAAGTTCCGGAGACGCAACTCAGGCGGTGCGAGAGTGAACGGAATCTTGAACCCTTCCCGGAAACCCTTGCATAGTAGGGCGGCCGCCCCAGCTTTAGCCAACAACCTACCGTAGCGTTCTAGCCACAGCAGCATTGCGCCCAACCGTATGGGGATCCGTCCCTTTTTGAGCGGGCTCTCCAGCCCTGAACCCTTCCTTTTGTCTGCTGCATTTTGAGGCCGCGTGATCCCCTCTGCACCCTGCACAGACGTGCTTGTAACGACAGTTTGGTGCCCACCTGCAGCTGCCCTCATGGAATGAGTGGCAGACCCCTCGACCAGATGTACCCGCAGGGTCGGGCCTCTATCCCCGCCTGAGTTCCCGCGAGAGGGCTGCACTGCCGGCATTGGTGTCATTATGTTCAGCCAATAGGCCACCGCCATATCGCTCCACACCATCTATGGTTGGGAGGACATGTACTGCCGGAATTCCTCATCATATCGCCACCAAGCCATTCCACCATACGTCCGGTATGCGTTCCTGATTTCCTCCAGATACACAAACAGCCCAGAGCATTGCCCTGGGTGTCTTTCTCCCATGACACAGGCCATGATGGCAAAGGCCTGTAACCAGTTGTCAAATGTCCTCGGTATGCACCTGAAAGTGGGTCTTCGGTCATCTCCTTCCCTGTGGAAACGCTCAGGATTGTCGGCCAGCCATGACATTGGCAACAAGGAAAATATCTCTATGTATTCCCGTCATCAGATTTTTCCAAGGCCAAATGCGCCCCCAAATTGTCTTTCGCGCAGATGATGGATGGCCACGTAGCCGAGTCCCGTACGCCTCCTCTGGTCCTCTCCTGTTCCGCTCCTCTGACGTATTCTGCTACACTCGTCTGGGGTGTTGCGGGGTTGGTGAGCCCTGCACGGGGCGACCTCGCGGGAGGAGATGGTTCCGACCACGCCTTCCCAGCCAAACCCCCCACCCATGCCCCGACTTCCGCATTGGAGACGGCAATGTTATGAGCTTCTATAAGGGATCTCAGGAATGTTAGAAACTGAGATGCCCTGGGGGAGCCTTCGTGCACTGCTACCCCCAACTCCCCGGATTTTTCAAGCTTCTCCCCTGACTTGCCTCTCCCCAGCCTGGAGGTCACCTGCTGATCTGGGCGAGCGGGCGTCCCTGCGTGTCTCGACCGCTGAGGACTCCTTTCGCCCCCTCTTGTGCAAGCACAGCTGCAGCCGCAAGACCGTCTGCTCCGAGACCTGGATCTGCCTCTGGCTCTGGGAAAGCATGAGGAACAATCACTAGACCTCGTGCGTCTATCCCCCGTTAGTGTCCTATGGCGGTCGATGCTATCCGTACCCCTGTCCTGCCCGTGAGTTACTATGGGAGTCCCTGTATCCGTAACGATGTCAGGGATGGGTGAAGTGCGCTGGTGTTGAGGTGAAAATCAAGGGACTGTACCTGTTCGTTGACTTCCGGACCCTGGTGGGGCACGGCTGCTGTGTCACCTTGGCCGTCACTGGAACCTCGTCGATGACCACCAGACTGTCGTCTGCGGCCATCTCGCCGATCACCTGATCTCTTCTTCCTCTGGTGGTCTCTTTTTTCTTCCCGGCCTCTCCGTCAGCATTGCGTCAGCCCTGCGAAACACCTGCAGCGCTGGCAGTGGGTGCGGCAGTGGGGACCGCAGGGGCTGACCGGTGAGTACCTGTAGGAGCTTTTTTAGAGCTCCTTGTGCTTTTGCTGTTACCCCTGGAGCCTCAAAGCTGATTTGGGGTGTTGTCAGAATCTGGGTTCTGCTGTGGGCCATGGGACAAGTCGCTGGGTGGTGGCCGGATGGCTAGGCCCTCGCCCGATCTTCCCGCTGGCACCACACTTTCTGCGGTGGGGGGGGGGGGGGGGGGGGGGGGATAAGCTCCTGGCTCTCAAGAACCCTATCCGTGCCCTCCACGCTGCTCCTAGCCCTATTGCTCAAATCAGAGCTAGCCTGCTGCTTCTAGCCTATCTAGGCTATGAGGCCTGTCCACCAGGCCTAGGCTACCAGTCATGGCAGGCCGGGCCTGTGCCTCAGTGGCATCAACCTCCCCCCTAATTGGCCTGAGTCCATTCTGTCTTGGACCCTTCTAACCCCATGGCTTAATGCCCTGGTTCTCACCATGGTCAGTAAGGCCTCTAACTCCCCAGGATCCATTATAGCTGTAAACCCCTAAGGCACCCAAGACACGCACACACACACTATTCCTACAGTAATGCAAGGATGAACTGTGCTTCTAATATGGGCTTGTGTTTAATTTGGGCACTTATGGTCACCTGGCTTATGATGCAGAGGAGTGCAGCGTGCAGCTTCTGATCAGCTCAATGGCCGGCACGGAGTGAGGAGGAAGCCTGTTAAATGGGTGGAAGTCCCTCCTCCTCCAGCCAGCCAATCAGAAGCGCCCAGGCTCCGCTGGGTCACACAGTGCTACGTCAGACCGGGCGTGCCTGGGGCTGCCTCTGCGTCGGCCATTCTGTATGTTGCTGCAGGCAAGAAGTGGTGCACTACCAATGTTGTATGTGTGGGGTCAGTAAACTAATACCTGAGAAGATTAGGGGGCAGTTTGGGTGTGTAGGGACAGAGCTTCATCTGCCCTAATGCCAAGATAGATGCCAGCCTATGGCTGGCAACATAGTATACATGGTCCCTTGGTGACCACAAGCTAGAGTTCTTCTTTCTTGTCTATTTGGCACAGAATCTCTGCAGCTGTGTAAGCTTAAGAGAGGAGGGATTGCATGGCACCCAGGGCAGGCTTGGCACCTTAGCACTGGGCATCCCTCCTGTAATCTATCATGCCTAGCCGCACCTCGTAGGCTATGCCAACCTGAACTTAGAGCCAAAAAGCACAGGCAGAGATTTTTCATTCCTGGTGCTTCTGTGTAATTAATGCAGACATATCACCACTTCCAATTATAAAACTAGAGGCTGATTACATACCTCTTAAAAGCACCCCTGGATTCATCTGACTCCCTTAAAAAGACACAGAACTTCAAGCATTATACCCTGCATTTCAAACAGCATGTTTTACATATTACAAATTGTGTTTTTTGCATGATGAATTAAATACCTGAAGTTTAGAAAGTAGTTTCTGAGTAAATAATGTCCACTTCCTATTACCTAACCACTTAAATTAAACCATGCTGGGAGGAAGTCTTAAAGGTATATGGAAGTTTCCCTGTCATACTGCTTATATCAAAAACACACATTACATTGAGTTATTCTATACATATTAATTTTGTTTACAAAAAAATATTTTCACGCCCCCAGAAGTGCCTCCATAGTCACCTGGTACTAACCAATAGAAATACTGCATTCAAGTATGTTTACAACTAACTTGTAGCAGCCAGTAGCAGCACATTGTAGAGATCCAGAGCAGCAGTGCTTGAGCTGCTTTCTTGCGGTGGGAACAAAAAACTACAAATCCCATGATGCGTTTCTGCAGAGACTGGTTCTCAGACATTGCAACAAAGCTGTAGCTGCCCCTGATTGACCAAAACCAATTACAAATGTTATGCTAATTTAGCTTGCATTTTCAGGGGTGTTTCTTCTCAAAATCAACAGCCAGAAAACTGAAGACATTTTTAAACTTTACGGTAGCTTTATTCATGTTTATTTTGGGATTGTTTTCATGCAAAAATTTTTTACATACACTACGGATTCTCCTCCATCAATGCATTCATAATCCATGAAACTTCCATATACCTTTAACTACCTTTGACAGTACATTTTCCACTGGAAGGATGTTCCACTTATTTACTTCTCTTCCATAAAGTAGTTCACTAAATAACACTGTAAAGACACTTTCCAAATGACAGACCGCTCATTTTTCACACATACAAATCTTCCAAGCGCATAATGAATGTTCTTTTAAATGAACATGATAGAAAACTTGCCATTAACCCTTTCCTCCTGATGGGATTTATTGTATCAGAACTGATGTAAAACTCAACTCCTGTTTATTGAACGTCCATATTGAGTTCCCATCTAGCGCTACGTGATGCGTGAAATAAAGAGTTTTCGACCCCGTGCTAGGAATCAATACACTGCGGCAACTACATTTCCATGTTATTCGCATCAGCGCTTCAGGGGTTAATATGTTTGTGCACCTTGATTTGTTAACCCTTATTTTTCTGGGTCTACAACCCCCTACCTGCTATCACATACCCCATTCTCATTCATTTCCCTCACTCTCTCTGCCTCTTTCTCATCTCTATTTCTTCCACCATCCATGTACTGTAACATCTTTCTCTCATCTTTTCCTCTCGCTCTCTCACCACCTTCTCTCAATCTTCCCTCTAGCACTGTCTCTCCCTTCTTGCTCTTTTTCTCCCTTATATTGCTACCGCCCTCTGTACTCTGCTCTCTTATGATAAGGTCCTGCATCCCTTGCAGTGTGACAGCTGTATATTGTGTTTGTGCAATTCTCTCCCCTACCCCAATATTCACACTGTCAGCAGAGTAACATACACGGCTCATTTATATGACCAACCAAGCACTCTTCCCCCCCTCCCTGCTCTGAAGGCTCATTCATTGGCATCAGGGAGGCTTTTCTCACCCATAATTGTAACCCCTTCTTCTCCATTGCAATACACTGTAAAATGCCAAGGTGCAATACTCTAATCTCTGGTACCACTATGCCCTGTAAAATGTTCCTGTTCCCTGATTGTCTGCTGTGCACAATGCTTCAGTTCCTTGGTGTTGTGTTTTGTAAGTGCTTTTATGCCATTAAGAGACGCTGAAAAGATACTCCTGTTCCCTAGTGCCAGCCTCTGTAACATGTACACATATAGTAAACACAGGGCTTTTATATATATATATATATTACAGGTAGAGTTCCGAAAATAATACTTCCAGCCTCCCCCTTCCTATGGATTAGTGTCAATCTCAGGATTACAGCACCATATTAGTGTGTATGTGCAGACATACAGATTATACATGGCCTTATGACACCTGCAGAGTTGTAACCAATCCAAATACACAAGCATTACTCCCTTACAGTCCTGCAATGCTCTGCAAAAACTGTATACTCTCTTTGCCAGAAGGATAACCACACAATTTAGAGCAGATTTGCATTGCAGCGCAGGGGGTAATAACTATCTCTAGTCTTGGCTGTCACCCCCCATTAAATATGGCCGCTTCATTACATATGCACACACAGCGTAAGTGATGGCCTTAAATTAGTTCTCTGGGATTTTTTGCTGATGTAAGATGCAGCCTTAGATAGGAGGATATGTAGATATTCCTGGGCTAGACTGGAAGATATGACATAGGTACAGGAGGACAGCCTACAAAGTTATCATTTTAATTGGTTACTTCATAAGACTAAATTACATTTTACCACAAGGTGAGTGAAGGAAACTATAGGACATGGAGTCTGTCTCTCCCACCTCAGGAAGGAGGGTCTGTCCCCTCCACTCACGGTGACACAGACAGAAGGGACCTATGGGACATGGAGTCTAACCTTCCCACCACAGGGTGATAGAGAGGAGTGAGCAATAGGACATGGAGTCTGCCGCTCCCACCACATTGTGACACTGATAGAAGGGAGCTATGGGACATTGAGTCTGTCCCTCACACCACATAATGACAAAGAGAGGAGGAAAATATGGGTCATGGAGTTGGTCCCTCCTCCCACAGGGTGACACATAGAGGAGGGAGATATGGGATATGGGATCTTACCCAGGGTAAAATAGCAGGGAACTATGGGACATGGTATCTGTCCCTCTCACCTCAGGGTGACATTGGAGAAAACTATAGGATATGGAGTCTGCCTTTGCCACCACAGGGTGACATATATAGAATGGAGTTGGGGGATATGGAGTCTGTACCCCAAGTAAAGTCTATCCCTGGGAGAGGATCTTAAATGAATTCATCAACTACATTAAGACCCCCATTCAACTGAGCAATTGTTGGTTACTGGAGCCTGTAATGTAGGCCGTAAACTAATTTGCTATTCGATTGGCGTTGTTTAGCTAGCCGCAAATAATCTGCAGGTTACAGGCTGAAAATCCCTGCGGTAACTCCCAAAGCATCTAAGCCTTTGATCTTTTAAGCCTGCAAATGTTAAAATCACTAAAATCACAAATTACTACAATTCCCCAAGGACGCAACTGTCTTCAAAGCCGCAAACGGCAAATGTAGCTAAATATATTACTGTCACGATCTGCTTCTTCAAGGGGGCTTGATATGAACCTAGTTCAAACCTACCCCAACAGAATCATGTGGTTCTTGTTCTCTCTGGCACAAAAGATGGCTTCTGAAGAGGACAATGCCCACAGGCAGAGAAAACTGGATACAGGTTACTAGTGGCCTCCGACAAGACCACTCCCCAATTCAGGATACAAACACAAAAACAGCCTCACACTGTGGATATGTGAAACTAGGACTGAACATCTATTGAATCATAGAACCAACATATTTATACTCTATCTCCCATGTCAGCACTAAGTTACATCTGCATTTGTGCAGAACATTTTTACATTTTCCTCATATATTGTCCTGTTCCATACCACATTTTTCCTCTATAACATATTATAACTAGTATACATGATAACAATGTGAAGCATCATATAACCACACAACAATAATACGTAATCCCAATGCAACAATGTCATGCGCCCTTGGTCATATGCATAATTACTTGTAATATTACAATCACTAAACAATGTAGTCATGAGAATTGCGGGTTCCAAATAGTTTGTAACACTGCAAAAGACAATTAAAACACACCAATGGACTTTAAAATATGGGGAAGCAATGGAAGGCATTATAATTCATTGCACAACAATTCCCAAGGAACAAATAGGACCTAAAAAAACAATCTCTTATGTTGGCATGGTCATGCATATGCCAATATGAAAAGTGTGTCTGCAAGATGCTGAAAGCAATTAAAGACACACCACCTGATTAAATTGCAACACAAAAAACATGAAACTGCCAGCCATATTATTCCTTTCTCACTCACAGAGGCTCTAATGTGGAATCTAAAAATACAAAGGTAATCTTATATATACAGTATCTCACTCATCTGAGCTACATTGGGAAATAAATATTGTCCAAATTGCCACCACATGACATATATCAAGTACCATGGGAACATTTTATTTTTTGTTGTTCAGTCCTTCAGTCATGTCCGACTATCTATGACCCTATGGACCGCAGCACACTTTTATATGTATCTGTACTTATCCCCAAGGTTTGCATGGTAAATATACTGGATTGGGTTTCCAGTTTCTTCTCCAGTGGATTGCAATTTATCTGACCTCTCTGCTATGACATGCTCACCTAGAGTGATCCTACATGACATAGCTCACAGCTTCATTGAAGTACACAAGCCCCTTCACCACGGCAAGGTAGTGATCCTGAAGAGAACCAGGGGAACATACACCACACTAATCTACTCTAATCCGTCAGGAAGGGTTGCAAACACACATGGAGGCTGTGCAAAGGCACATGGAGCAACAGCCAACTCATCTCTATCAGGGATGCGCTCCGCTACGCCCATCCTGGAAAGTCTGATGCCATTGTGCCAAGATGTATACCCATTATCAAATGGTCAAATCTCATCAAGTGTTTTGCTTTCAACCAATTCACATTATCACCTGTCATATTCTCATCAGCCCTTAAGGGGAATGTTGATATTCCACAATATCACAAATTGGACCTCTCATGTGTATTAACCCTATATTATTGAATTAGTATTATTATTATTATATGTATTAATCTATTGCATAGTAACAAGGGTTTATTAGTTTACTGATATGGGAATGTGACACATATGTGATGTATGTGGATGTCCCAAAACCCCAAACATTGAAAACGGTATAACAAAGCTTTATTTCATAGACAGAGCACACCCAGAAATGTACAAGACTGTGCATTAATATCATGGGTGGGGTGTGTGCGGATCCTGGAAGGGCAAGAGGCTTTTTGTGCAAAAAGGGTATACTTAAAGGAGGTAATGTCATAGTCTAGAATAATCATGATGCATAGCACCTACTAGGGTCACATGTGGTCATTACGCCACTGCAACCCGAATCTGATGAAAAAAAGGATCATCAGAAATCACTTAATTTAATCAAAGTAACCAGTAATGCGCATAGCACTTACTTTTTGTTATAATCTGCTCAAATAAACAGATGCAATAGGTCATGGATAATGTCATACAACTGTATTCCACACACAATGTGTCTACATATATTAAGGAATAATCCCAAATAGATGATCAAAATTTGGAAAACAGAAAGAGGAGGTTGAGGAACATGCCTTCATGATCGTGAGATTGGGCTACTAAGACCACAGAGACAAGATGGATGTGAGGTCTGTCACTGGACATACTGGGACTGTCGATGGGCTGTGATGATGACAGTAGTGCCGGTGGGGATGGTGATGCCCGAGGTGCCCGTGGCGATGATGTCAGTCGTGATAATGGTGTTGTTGTGGGCCATGGTGGTGGTGTTGCCCTGGTTTCATGAGCCCAGGTTAGGAGTGGAGGAGCAGTGGGGTCCTGCCAAAGCATCCATAGTATCATGCCAGGTGGGTGGTGGGTATGCTGATGGTGGTCTTCAGTACCAGGACATCTGTGGAGGTGATATTGGTTGTTGGCTCCATGACATGTGAAGGGAATGAAAAGGCAGAGAACGTGCCCATGATGCGTGTGAGGGCCCAGAGGGTGTTTCCCACAATGGTGGTGTTGGTGGCCGTCTTGCTGCTGATGGGCCAGCTTCCTGTGAAGATCCCGGGCCTTCTGGAATGTGTTCAGCTTCCTCCACCACCACTTGCAGGGGTGGATGTGGTTCCTTCTCCTGTGGAGCCACCACCTTTGTCTCTGTGGGCGAGGTACGCCTCCTGGTTACTGAAATGAAAGGACAATAGTGTTTGTGTTCGAATTCTCTAAACAATTGTTTGATGTGTGTTTCCATATCCCTGACTTCATGGTCCCTTGTAATTGGCTGTGGTGATTGTTTTACGCAAATAAATATTGACCTGAATCATGAGCATTGTGAATCATGGCTTATATCAATATATATAATGCTGATGCAGTGTGCCATCTGCAGTTCATTAGGACACAGGCTTAGCCTAACCTGCTGTGTAGTGTGTGAGACTGACCAATCTGTGACCAATTCTCAGCAATGGTTGTTAACATGCAGGTGAGACATGGTCCAGGTTAGGCTATGCACATTCAGTCCGTTAGAGCCTGTATCAGCATATGCTGCAGTGAGCACACCCATACATGTACTCTCTTTTGGATGTCAAATCAATCTTGATCTTTTTGGCGACTGCTACTTAGAATCAGTTTTAACTGCAGGTATTGGACAGACATTTCATTGAAAACAATTATGATAATGATATGTTTGCTTCCTGGATGTACAAGGTTCTTGTTGCCCCATATATCTTTAGTCATAACCAGAGAGCTTACAGTGCGACTGTATGTCAGTTTTCTATGTGGGTGGGGTTCATGTGTGTGCATATGAGGGTGTGATGGTGTATATGATACTCACATTGCAGGGTTCCTGGAAAACCCGAGTCCAGCTGTCCTGGAAGGTCCACTACTGCCGCTGGCTCGATCCACTGCTTTCGGGTCCTTTCCCAACTGCAATATGTAATGTCGGCTGGTGGTCCACCACTGGTTGCACGGGCTGCTCTGGCCTCTGCTTCCATCTTCCTATTGACCTTCATCTGGCTGTCATCATATCTGGGTTTCACAGACTTTACATTCCTGTTTGAAACCCCTAATGCAGCAACAGCTGTAGAAACCTCACTCCAGGCATGTACCTTCTGGCTAGGCCTCACTTACCTTCCACCATGTATAATGCTATAGCGGGCACGGATTTCCCTGAGGAGGATCTCCATCTCCTCTGGGGTATGATTGGGGGCCCTGTACTTTGGCACAAACTGTGCCTGGGGTTCCTGGCCTCGCTGTTCTCTCCCTGGAGCCAATCCCTCCTCATCACTACTCCCCCCCCACCCCCTCTCCGGGATCAGGACCCGGACCCTCTGCCCCTACTTCTTGTGTTTCTACATCTTGTGGCACATCCCATCTCTACCTCCTGCCTCTTCCTCTCACTCTCTCCATACCTCTACCTATCATCCTCTCCTCCTCCGATAACCTCCTGGAAATGATGAAATAAAAATAAGGATGTATCAATATAATATATACGTGTCTGTGCATGAGGTAAAACAAGAATATGTGTATTATGTGTATTAAAGTATGGGTATGGGGCGTTTTAGATGTGCTGTGGCCTATCACTATGTGTACATATTAATCTATGTGTGAATGATGTGATATCGGTAATTATGTGTGTTGTAAATTAAGTGTTAATATATCTTAACTGTCAAAAAAGCAAAAACTCCCCAAAACAGCTCTTTCTCTCTCTCTCTCTCTCTCTCTCTCTCTCTCTCTCTCCAAAGCTCAGAAACCCACCAACGCTTAGACCTGTGTGTTCACTTGCTCAGCTACAGCACAGTTAAGGATTTACTGTTTCCCGAGGCTTTTAAAGTGCTTTTTTTTTTGCTGCGTTAATTAGCGTTCTCTGGTTCCTATTGGTTAATTGGCCTGTGACAGAATCACAATTGCTTGAGTTTGGCGCTCATCATCAGATCGGGTACCTGGAAGTGTTACATATGAAACCAGGGTTTATGGTCTTGAGGCTTCGGCAACAAGGAGCACATCGTTACCAGTCAGCACACATAGTATACAGGGAGTGCAGAATTATTAGGCAAGTTGTATTTTTGAGGATTAATTTTATTATTGAACAACAACCATGTTCTCAATGAACCCAAAAAACTAATTAATATCAAAGCTGAATATTTTTGGAAGTAGTTTTTAGTTTGTTTTTAGTTTTAGCTATTTTAGGGGGATATCTGTGTGTTCAGGTGACTATTACTGTGCATAATTATTAGGCAACATAACAAAAAACAAATATATACCCATTTCAATTATTTATTTTTACCAGTGAAACCAATATAACATCTCAACATTCACAAATATACATTTCTGACATTCAAAAACAAAAACAAAAACAAATCAGTGACCAATATAGCCACCTTTCTTTGCAAGGACACTCAAAAGCCTGCCATCCATGGATTCTGTCAGTGTTTTGATCTGTTCACCATCAACATTGCGTGCAGCAGCAACCACAGCCTCCCAGACACTGTTCAGAGAGGTGTACTGTTTTCCCTCCTTGTAAATCTCACATTTGATGATGGACCACAGGTTCTCAATGGGGTTCAGATCAGGTGAACAAGGAGGCCACGTCATTAGATTTTCTTCTTTTATCCCCTTTCTTGCCAGCCACGCTGTGGAGTACTTGGACGCGTGTGATGGAGCATTGTCCTGCATGAAAATCATGTTTTTCTTGAAGGATGCAGACTTCTTCCTGTACCACTGCTTGAAGTAGGTGTCTTCCAGGAACTGGCAGTAGGACTGGGAGTTGAGCTTGACTCCATCCTCAACCCGAAAAGGCCCCACAAGCTCATCTTTGATGATACCAGCCCAAACCAGTACTCCACCTCCACCTTGCTGGCGTCTGAGTCGGACTGGAGCTCTCTGCCCTTTACCAATCCAGTCACGGGCCCATCCATCTGGCCCATCAAGACTCACTCTCATTTCATCATAAAACCTTAGAAAAATCAGTCTTGAGATATTTCTTGGCCCAGTCTTGACGTTTCAGCTTGTGTGTCTTGTTCAGTGGTGGTCGTCTTTCAGCCTTTCTTACCTTGGCCATGTCTCTGAGTATTGCACACCTTGTGCTTTTGGGCACTCCAGTGATGTTGCAGCTCTGAAATATGGCCAAACTGGTGGCAAGTGGCATTGTGGCAGCTGCACGCTTGACTTTTCTCAGTTCATGGGCAGTTATTTTGCGCCTTGGTTTTTCCACACGCTTCTTGCGACCCTGTTGACTATTTTGAATGAAACGCTTGATTGTTCGATGATCACGCTTCAGAAGGTTTGCAATTTTAAGAGTGCTGCATCCCTCTGCAAGATATCTCACTATTTTTGACTTTTCTGAGCCTGTCAAGTCCTTCTTTTGACCCATTTAGCCAAAGGAAAGGAAGTTGCCTAATAATTATGCACACCTGATATAGGGTGTTGATGTCATTAGACCACACCCCTTCTCATTACAGAGATGCACATCACCTTATATGCTTAATTGGTAGTAGGCTTACGAGCCTATACAGCTTGGAGTAAGACAACATGCATAAAGAGGATGATGTGGTCAAAATACTCATTTGCCTAATAATTCTGCACTCCCTGTAATGCTTTGTGATGTGAAGTGTTCCTAGTGGGAGCTGTAGTTAAGTGTACTGTGTGAGAGTCGCTCCAGTCAGGGCTGGGTTTAGGTGTGTAAAATCACTTTATGTGGAGAACATGGGATTGTATGGTATAGAAAAATTAAGGGTGAGTCTGGGGGGACCAATGAAAGGGGAATGAGGGGGAAGGGAGAAATATGAGGAAAATGGAAAAAAGGAGGAATTTCAAAATTAATGGACAATTTGCAAAAGATGGAAAGTGAGAGAAGAGAGCAAGTAATAGGAAAGGAGAGGGAAAAGGGGAATGTTAGATTTAATGAGTATTATAGGGACAATGTGAGAGAGAAGTGAGGGAGAGAAATTGAGGTGCATGGTAGGAGGGTCCAAAAAGAATGAGTTAATAGAAGTGATATGGGAATAGAGTGATAGGAGGAAAAGATAAACAGAAAGAAAATAGATGGGAGCCAGGAAACGCAGAAGGAAAATGTAGAATGGTAAACACACATAAGGTGATTGTACACGCCTATCCTACTGTCTACACCCAGCCCTGACTGGAGCAGCTCTCAGTGAAAAAAATCATTCTCCTCAGAGCATTCTTCATAGTACACTTAACATTTCACACATGACCCAGTAGGACCCATTATATCCTACCCCACAAAATACATGTGGCAACTCATGGAGCCACAGCGAGTTTATTAAATTTAACATAATTAACGTGTAACTACTATGAAAATTATCTATAAAGGAGGAGGAGCCCGGACTTTCGCAGCAAACCTCCATGCCCTGAGCCCGCGCTCAGGGCCCAACCCTTGTGTCGTCATCACACTTTCCTAGGGGTAGGGACGGTCCCTTTTTACCACTGGCCCCCTACCGTGACGCTCCCCCCCATCACCATGGCCCACTGCACTCCCTCCTTAAACTACAGCATAAGCAATTCCAGGCCTATCTCCATAAGATGGACTCCATCAGGCAAAAACAATCCATCTGCGTCACTGCTTTCGAGATCGTAATGATGCAAGGCTACCCAACCTAACTTTCTAATGAAGCTGCGTGCCTTTCAAAACTCGCTTCTTCACCATTTCGGACCAGATTATCCTTACTCCCGGGAACCTTTCCCTCCAGCCATTGATGTCTTTTTTCATATCCCTCAATCTCCCTTTATCTCTTGATATAGATAATTTCCCCCTGCGTGGATGAGCAATATGTTCGGTTGAACAAAATGATGGGTGTACGAATTTACAAACCCACTCGCCTGCTTCCAGCTCTTTCATCTTATGCCACACCACTGCACTTTCACATGTTCCTTGGGTACGCCCAATTGCAGGCCGTCATGAGAGACCGTGGCAAAATGTTCCATCCAATACACATAAGAGTGATCGATCACCCACAGTTGTTTCCGGTAGCCTGCAACGGCATGTCAAGTTAATAAGCAACTGTAGATGGTCGCACATAAAGCCTGAAACAGCTCGATTACCATCTTCCAATTTTCTTAAGCATATCCTTGGAAGCCCTATCTCCGGCTGCCTCTGGCACAGCTTCTATGCAGAATGAATAAGTTCCAAATTCTGCATGGTATAAACCCAGCTTCGTCCCGCAAATTTTAAATACTATAGAATTGGAAGCAAGACAACATTCGTGTACATCAATAACGCACCAGGAAGACCCGGTCGCTGCTGCAGTAGTTGCTTTACACATTCAACCAGACAACAATCTGTTCTTATCTGCCAGGTCTGACTTAGACTTTCTGAGCCCCATCACCCTGTATCACCCTGTAGCCAAGCGTCCTCCCCCTGAACGCTTCCCGCCCTTGCCTGTTAGCCACAACCAGCTCCCCTAATCTGAATGCATCAAAGAAGGCTAGGGAAAAGGCTGTACAGAACATAAAGACCCACTTGAACCAAACCTTGTAAGCAGACCACGTCAATGGCACCAATGATCTTCTGATTAATGATACTATCTCTGCTCCGAGTTCCAAAAGCGCATGTGGGAACTGCTCCCCCTTCACTTCTGCTTTGGGGGCCAGCTGTCTGAAGTGCTTCCAGTGAAAACGAGACAGAGCGTTCATGTTTGAAACCCGGAACATGTTTGGCTCTAAACCATATGTTCAATCACTGGCAGAGACTAAGTCCCGAAGCAACCTGATGATGGGAATGGACGACAACGTGATATTGTTGATCGAGTGCACTACGAAATATGCACAGAATACCGAACAGAGGTCCATGTAATACATATTTCCCAAGTGGCATCCCAACAAACAATGACTCGAGGGGTGAACTGGGAGCAATCGAAAGGCCAACTCTATGTCAACTTTTGTCACAAGGACCCCCATACCCGCCCGCCTTAACATTTTGGTCACCAAATTGAACGATGAGCATAACATATGAGCATAACGATAGCTCCTTGTCAATCCCATGATTAATGGATTGACCTCTAGGATAGGACATATGATGTATTAGCCTGAAATGTCCCACTTTCTATTTTGGCATTACACCCAAAGGGGATACCCTTAAAAAGGGTACAGGAGATTCTGCAAATTGGCCCGCCATCCTACCCAACCTAACTTCCTTGCTGATCTTCTCTTCAGCTACGCCAGGAAATTCCACCACTGATTTTAGGTTTGGATCACAAAGCCAATGCGAAAACCATCAATCAGTAATCTTGCTGCATGTTCTTTTCCTGGCAATCTTACCGTAGCGTTTTACCCACTGCAGCATTGCGTCCCAAATTAATGGCATTTTGCCCTTTGTTAGGGGGCTTGGAGGTCCTACTGGCATCTTTTGCCCTCCCACACCTAAGCACCGAATGGTCATCTCCACAGCTTGAACAGACATGCTTGAATCTACAATTTTGAGCCCATCTACAAATTCCTTAATTGAAGGAATAGCAGCATAACTGCTCCAGTGCAAAGTTTGGGCCCACTGGCCCGGCCTCGAAAGGGCACGACTGCTCACATATGGGTCATTTTGTTGAGGCAATGGACCTCCACCATGCCATGCCACCAGACATGTTGTAGGCACTCCTAATCTCATCCAGGTACACGAACAGTGCCGTACACTGGTCGGGAAACTTTTCTCAAATGACACATGCCATCATAGAAAAGGCCTAAAGCTAATTCTCAAATCTTGGGAATTCTCCTGAACCCTTTTTGTCTGTCTTCTGGATCCAAACAGGTTGCACCCCTATCCTGCATGTCTAGGAAGCAGGAAGAGGGTAGCAAGGAAAATATTTCAATGAACTCTCTCCTCCATATAGTGTATATACCGTTACATCGGTAGAGAGGTAGAGAGTTGAGCACCTAAGCTGTCAAGGCTGCAGAATACTGTTGACTGAACTGAGTTATCAGATACTTTGACCCCAACAAACGAATGGGCCGGAACCGACATGGTGGATGGTGCTCCCACGTCCGCGTGGTTCGCTAACGGGTGGTTGTAAATCTCTGACTGATTCCGACTAACCACTTGCCCCCTCCCCTTTCCTGCCAAACTGGACACCCACTAGCCCAAACACTCCTTGCTAATATGGATGTCATTTGACCCCTGAAATTATAGTTACATAGTAATTGAGGATGAAAAAAGACTTTAAGTCCATCAAGTTCAACCTTTTAAGATCTCCTCTGATCTGCAATATGCAGGTTAGATTGTTAATTGATCCAGAGGCAGGCAAACAGAAAAAAAAAAAAAAACAAGTGAAAGCCAATCGTCTCAAAGGGTTAAAAAAAATTAATTCCTTCCTGACCCCAGATACTGGCTAACGGACTCCTCCCTGGATCAATACTCTCTCTCTAATTAACCAGGATAACCCTGATTACCCTTTTTTATTCAAAATATATCCAGTCCCCTTTTAAAGTTATTTATCAAATCCTCTGTCACAACCTCATTTGGTAGATAATTCCACAGATTAACCACCCTTACTGTGAAAAACCCTTTTCTTTCTTTAAGTGGAATCTTTTTACTTCTAACCTCAAAGGATGTCCTCTGGATGTATTTATATAATGTAATAATATCTCCTCTTAGACGCCTTTTTTCTAGAGAAACTACGTTTGGTTTGGTTAGTCTTTTTTCACAACTTAGCCCCTCCATTCCCCTTATTAGTTTTGTAGCCCTTCTCTGTACCCTTTCCAGCTTTAAAATGTCCTTTTTATGAAGTGGTGCACAAAATTGTACTCCATATTCCAAATGCATGGCATTTGTTCCTTCCCAGATGCATAACTTTACATTTATTCATATTAAATCTCATCTTCTCAACAACATTGTCCCTTACTTGTTTGGAGGGTTCCTTGGTCTTCATGGCAGTGTTTGGTTAGTGGTGCCTCTTGCTTAAGTTTTGCAGCCTCTGGGGCCTTTCAAAAAAGGTGTGTTTATGTAATGACAGATCATGTGACACTTAGATTGCACACAGGTGGACATCATTTCACTAATTATGTGACTTCTGAAGGTAATTGGTTGCACCAGAGCTTTTTATGGGCTTCATAACAAAGGGGGTGAATACATACGCACATACCAATTTTCTGTTTTCTATTTCTAAAAAATAGTTTTATGTATATATTTTTTCTCATTTAACTTTACCAACTTAGACTATTGTGTTCTGATCCATCATAAAATTCAGATTAACAAAACATTGAACTTAAGGCTGTAATGTAACAAAATAGGTAAAAAGTTAAGGGGGTGAATACTTTTGCAAGGCGCTGTATATATATATATATATATATATATATATATATATGTGTGTGTGTGACAGAATCCATAGTAAAGAGAGGATTCATTTATATATGGCATAAGATATCTAGAGGATATATATGTGTCAGAGGCTATAGTAAAGAAAATGGCTTGCTGTCCTGATCCTGTACAAATAATGAACTGTGTATATACTCCTAAAAGAAAAGAGAGGAAAGAATGTTATCAGTTCAAGTTTAAACATTCACCCATTGAACCTGTTATGAAGTTTCTTCAGCAATAAAAGCAGTTCCTGAGTTTTATAAAGCTGAGCCTGCATTCTATATTTTTAAATACAGCATCTGACTAAGGACATTTTAGAAATATCACATGTGTTGGTGAAGGGGTTATAATAACTTGGTGTATCTGCTGGGTAGGTTTGGCCATAACAGCCTTATCAAGCCAAAATGAAGAAAGCAGATTGCCACAACCCTCCTCTTCTTTTACCATTTCCCCTATCTTTCCTAAATAAGTTATAACCATCCAGATTAACAGTCCAGTCATGAGATTCATCCCACCATGTTTCAGTAATGCCTATTAAATCCAATTTTTCATTAATTGCCAATAATTCTAACTCTTCCAGTTTGTAGTTTTGAAGTGCCTGTCTCTGTACTTGAGTTACTTAATAATTCCTCCCTATTGATTATACTAACCCTTCCCCCATCTCCTTTCCCATGAGTAGTTAATTCATCCCTTATCCCCTCTACATTTTCTACCCCATTACAATAATCTAGTGTCCCCCCCACCTGCCAATCTCTTTAAGCCTGATAAGAATGTGTGTGTCTGAGCATCCATGCCTGTCCCAGTGGAGCCGCCCAGATTGACCACCTCACCTGAATCTTGTCTGTCGGGCTCATGCCTTGGCCTCTGCCTTTCTTGACTGCCACTGCAACAAGATCTTACACCTCGGCGCCTGCTGTGCCTCGAGCACAACTCCCTCTCCGAACTGGAGTCCACACATGACCTGCAGCTGTGGAACCAAGATCTGTCTCTTGAAGATCTGTCAAGGCAAAAAGAGCCTTTAGAAGGCTGTCTCTGCCCAAGTTAGGTGTTAGGTTCGCTGTCTTTGAGTGATTAGTTAGAGTGGGACCATGGCTCTGAAGGGCAAATCAAAAGACTGCTTCTAGTCATCACAAATGTTAAAGTCCCTTATCTCGCTCTCACGGGACAGTGAGCTCTGTGGACCACCTCCTTTCCTCCATCTCCCCTCTCGTGCTCAGAGCGGTCATCTCTTTCTCAATTTCATTTCTTCTCCTCCTGAGCTTTAACAAATGAGATGGCAGAATGCTCTGCAATTTCAGGCGTAACATCAGCAGTACATGGAGTAAATTGAAGTGTTGGAGCCCTGGTAGAGCTCCTTTTCCTATTACCCTGGCGGTTCTTCTGAACCCTAGGCTCACTCGGTGTGGGCTGTATGGGTAGCAAACCGCCACCTGAGCACCACAGGGTTTTTTTCAGGGCCTTGCTTGATGATCTGGAACCACCACCATCAGCGTGGCTGTGGCTAGGTTGACTCCTCTCCTTTAGTGACTGGTCATGGGGTCTAGTAAGAGCATGGGCAGTCCTGTGAGGAGAGGTGCCACTCCCTGCTCCCCCCCTCAACTTCAAAATTAGGACCTACCAAAACAGCCACAGCAGCTGCAGCAGACTGACCACAGCCACGGCAGTACTTTAACCATCTACCCCATGGCTGATGGCTTGTGAACGCACCTCCGCTAGGATGCGCTTCAATCCTACAAGCACAGCAGACTCCATGCTTGCAGATTTATAGAGCTACACAGGCCAGACAATGAAATGACCAAGATGAAGACAGACAAACAAAACAACAAAAACAAGACGTACGCACTCACACACTCCTGCTTATATATGTTGGAAAAGGCCATTTATAGGGATAACCATTGCTGTACTGTGCTACGGACAAGCGTTCCGCGATGTTGCCTCCTCAGATGCTGGCCACAGAGTTATCCTAAAATGGCGCACTGTAAAAGGGGGTGGAGCTAACCGATCCACCTGTGCAGGCCTCCTTTACATTCCTCCTGTGGCCATAAGTTTCCCCTTAATCAAGAGACACCCGCAGCTACTGGTTCCGCTTTGGGGATCCTACAAAGCATCTGCTGTAGCTCCCAGTAGGAAATTTTCAATATAAAGCACACACTTTACATCACGCTGTACCACGCTGTACCATACTATGTGTGCTGGCAGGTAGCTGTGTGCTCCGTGTTGACACTAAGTCACAGGTGTCGTATGTCCTGCAATTGGACGTTGTGGTAGAATTTAGTTAACAAGACTTAACATAGTTGATGAATTCCTTTAAGATTCTCTCCCCAGGGGAAGACTTTAATTGGGGTACAGACTCCATGTCCTGTAATTCCCTTCTGTATGTGTCACCCTGTGGTGGGAGAGAGGTGAAAGAGAGGAAGGATAAGGCAGTATGAGAGGGGAAAGAGAGAAGTCAAGGCTGAGTAAAAGAGAAGGGAAAATAAAGTGGGCTTTGGAAAAGGGAAGGAGAAAATAGAGGATGATAGAAGGGGAGGGGGGAACTTAAATGAGAGGGAAGGTAATTGAGAGAGAAGGTAAATGAGAAATAAAAGGAAGAGGGGAAGAGAAAATGGAAATTAGGAGTGGAGGGAGAAGACTTAGGGGGAATAGATGTGAAGATGGAACAGATAAAGAGGGGATGCTGTTTACTGGCTGTGTGTTTGCTTGGACATGGACATGTGCAGTCTTGAACACCTCTGGATGCAGTGCCTCTGATACATGTACATGTAAGAAAAGACAACACCCTACTTTTTCATTTGCCACTGTGTCATTTATGTTGTGTGTTTGTAGAAACACAAAATGTGGCTGTGTCTTTTCCCACCCTTATCCCAAACACACTATCTCTATCCCACTCACCCCGCACTCTGCCTTTTTGTGCATCCCTCTTTGTATATATGATTCCAGTACAGCTGGTTTTCTGAGCTCCACTAGGGATGTTCTGCTTATTATCTGCTAATATATAAGCTGTGGTTCCAGCGGCAGGTGGTAATTTTCGATCTCTTGGCCCCTCTGGTGCCTGCCTGGCACAAAAACAGATTTTTTACAAATGTTGTACATCTGCTCTGGCTGTAACCCTCTCCTAGCCTGTACCTGCAGTGTATAATGTGCTTGTAAGGCTTGGTCTGGGTAGGAATGGAAGGTGGCACCCTATATGCCTGATGCCTATGTAAATATAAAGAGAGTCTGAATTATATATGTAATAGGAGGCAGATACACCTGAAGGGAGGCTGGCCATAGCCCTGCCAAAGTTTATAGAGTTAAGTTGTCCCTGCCATTACCAACTCCATGAAAAGGCAAGTATCTTGAGGAAGGCTGGCACAAGTTCTACCTGCAACCTTCCTGCAGGCTGTTTGTATGAGGGAAGACTGGCACTGCACCTTCCTGCAGACTGTGTGTAGGGGGGGGGGGGGGGGGCGGCACGACACCTTCCTGCAGACTGTGTGTATGAGGGGAGCCTGGCACTGCATCTTCCTGCCGGTTGTATGTATGAGGGAAGGCTGGCACTGCACCTTCCTGCAGACTGTGTGTATGAGGGGAGCCTGGCACTGCATCTTCCTGTCGGTTGTATGTATGAGGGAAGGCTGGCACTGAACCTTCCTGCAGGCTGTGTGTATGAGGGGAGCCTGGCACTGTACCTTCCTGCAGACTGTGTGTATGAGTGGAGCCTGGCATTGCATCTTCCTGCAGGCTGTATGTATGAGGGAAGACTGGCACTGCACCTTCCAGCAGACTGTGTATATGAGGGGAGTCTGGCACTGCACCTTCCTGCAGACTGTATGTATGAGTGGAGCCTGGCACTGCCCCTTCCACCAGACTGTGTGTATGAGTGGAGCCTGGCACTGCGCCTTCCTGCAGCCTGTGTGTACGAGGGGAGCCTGGCACTGTCCTTTCGGCACAATGTGCATATAGGAGGAACTGTATATATGAGGTTATACTGTACTTTATATATGAGGGTGTCTGGCCTGTAAGCTGTATATGATAGCAGTTAGCACCCTCCATTGACATATGTTAAATAGTATGGCCCTCATTCAATTGCGATTTGGCCAATTGAATAAGGCCCTAAATAAGCACACAGCATATTTTTTTTAAAGAAGTTTTTAGTTAGGGAAAACCTTGCTTTTGGATAGATGTTTACTAACTAAAAACTTCTTTAAAAAATATATGTTATGTGCTTATTTAGAGGCCTATTCAATTGGCCAAATCGCAATTGAATGAGGGCCTATGTTAAGTAGTCCAGGGTGGGCATCTCTCTTTATGTATAAAGTTTCTGGGCACTGGGTACAGGTGGATCTGAAATCCCTGGGAAGGGGAGGATGTGTTTATGGACAGATGTTTGTGGGATAAGTAGAAATTAGCATTTTCTGCTTCATCATCGTCTGCTGACATAAGAAGATTTCAGTAATCACATCTCATATGCCACAAGCCGCCTGCTATAAATTAACCCCCTCCTCACAAATAAGTAAATTAGTACATTCAAAATTTTATGTCACCATCAAAGTTTAGAAAACTATCATTAACAAAAAAAAGTGTTGTTTCATTCACCCCTAAGCTTGGAGTAAACTTTAAGTGAAGGACAGTAGTAATGATATTGTTTTTTGCCTTGAACTTAACCCATGTATAGCGCTATGGAATATGTTGGCGCATTACAAATAAACAATAATAATACAATAATAATAATAATAATAATTGTAGAATCTATCGTTTTTGTTTCTGCTGATAACATTTCTGAGGTGGGAAGAGTCTTTATATGTGGTAGTTACAACTGTAATGTGATGGAAAGCTCATTAGTGTACAAATACACATCATCCTAAGAGACACAATCAGCTGAGAAAAGAAAATGGAACAGCGCACAAAAAGATAATTGCATATAAAATTTAAGAATGTAAATGTTGTGTTTATTTATTTTTTTTTTTTTTTTTTTTTTTTTTAATTGATTTTTATTAGACAGGTCAGACATATAACATAGTACACCAAAAACATTAGAAGTGATAAATAGGAATTAACAATAAACATATTTCACATATTTGGTTTCCAGTGTGTCCTCTGCCTGTCCAAAACTCCTCTCCCTTTTCCGTTTTTCTGGTATTATAATAGCTGATATTAGCTTTTAAATAACTTAAGGCTAACGAGAAAACTATATTTAATGAAGTCCCATAACTATGGGAAAAATATGATGAACTTGGATTCCTGACCAACTGTTGTTTTGAGCTTGGTTGGTAGCATCTAATAGAAAGATTATTCTGTGTTTAGGTTACTGTGTGGGCTAATGATGTTGGGTAAATTAAGACCACTACTACTATGGATCCCCTAATAGCTCCTTTGTAGGGAGAAGTGTCACTCACCCTATTCATCTGCCGCGTCTTGTCTCCCAGGCGGCCCAGCAGGAGGCCCAGCGCTTGTAGTTATGGTCAACCTCTGCGGACAAAACTCTCATGGATCGAACGAACTCAATTTTGTTTAAGACTACTTCAAATGTTGGGGTGGGTGATTTCCAATGGGCGGCTACTACTATCCTAACTGCTAGGAAAATTTGGTTAGTTAGGAATTGTTCTGAGTTGGACATCCCTTCTACCGGTAATCCTAGGATGGCCTCTTCTGGTCTCATGGGATAGCATTGACCCCATAGTTTCTCCAGGGTTTTGTAGGTGTCCACCCATGTGTGTCTAATCATAGGGCATTCCCATAATTTATGGATTAGAGTCCCTTTTTGGTTGCAGCCCCTTTCGCATATGTCACTAATTGTCTGGTTCCCTATGTGCATTCTTACTGGGGTTAGGTACCACCTCATAATAACTTTATAGGAGTTTTCTTTCATAATTACGTTAAGTGATGTGTGTTTGGCTTGTTTCCGAATACTATTCCATTGGTCTCTGTCTAAATTTATGTTGAGGTCAGCTTCCCATGCTGATTCATAGTGTAATTTAGGGGGAGTGACTAAATCGCTTAAATGGTTATATATTGTGGAGATGTTTCCTTTCCCTCCCGGGAATTTAATGCAACATTTTTCGAATAAGGATATATTTTGCCCTCCTTTATTCTTAGTGATGTGATTTAATCTTTGGTTTATAGCGATTAGGTTAAGCCATTCCCCCGGAGGAAGGGGTTTGTCTTCTAGGAATGCGGTGGTGGACCATTTTTGATTAACAACCGGTAAATCTGCCGCAATTGAGCAATTATTATCAATCCACCATCTGTATTGAGCATTAGAGTTTATTTTGGGGTTAGTTGAAAGTGGCCATAGAGGGCTGAGCCCTGACTCCTGGCCCAGCAGTCTGTTCCTCTTATTTATATCTTTCCATAGGGAAATTGAATGCCTCACACTTGATGGAATTGATTGGGGTAACTTGAAGCCCTGCTGGGTTGAGAGCCATAGTAACTGACGCATGATTAAATCATTGGACCCTAGTATGTGTTTTTCTAATTGAACCCATACCGGGGGGGAGTCCCTGACATACCACTTAACTAGTTGTGCTAATCTAGCAGCTTTAAAGTACCTGGAAATGTCTGGAAATCCGAGCCCACCATCCTTCTTAGTCGCAGTAGTTGTTTCTCTGTTTATTCTGGGTTTTTTATTGTTCCACAGAAAACTCATTAGTAATTTCTGTATTTTTTTCAAGTCTATCGCTAAAATCGAGATAGGTAAGGTCCGAAAAAGGTAGAGCAGTTTGGGGAGTACGTTCATTTTGACAGCATGTAGCTTTCCTAACCACGAAATCTTTAGTTCTGACCACCTGTGCAGGTCCCTAGTTAATTGTTTAAAGAGGGTTGGGTAGTTTGCTTCATATAGGGTCTTAGTTGATTTTGTAATTTGTACGCCTAGGTAGTTGATAGAATTCGGGGCCCATTTTATTGGGAAGTTATTGGCTAGTAGTTTTTCCGTGGTGGGAGGAAGTGATATATTAAGGGCTATGCTTTTACTTGTGTTAATTTTGAATCCTGACAGTGGGCCAAATTGAGACAAAAGTTTGAATAGATTAGGTAGACTAACCAGGGGGTTTGATATTGTTAGTAGGATATCATCGGCAAAAAGGCTAATTTTATGATCTGTCGGGCCGACCCGTATACCCGATATGTCAGTGTGCTGACGAATGGCAATTGCTAGGGGCTCTATACTGAGGGCGAACAGCAATGGTGATAGAGGGCACCCCTGTCTTGTCCCCCTTGTGATGTTGAATTTTAGTGAATTGTGTCCTTGGTATGTAACTTGTGCGGTTGGTTCCGAGTATAATGTCGCGATGCTTCGCAGAAAACCTTCCGGAATTCCGAATTTGTTCAGTGTGGCGTTCATAAATGTCCAATCTAACCTATCAAATGCCTTCTCGGCATCAAGCGCCAACAACATAGCGCGGCCTTCATTACTTTTGGTTATGTCAATAAGGTCAACAATTTTTCTGGTATTGTCTGGCGCTTCTCTCCCCTTAATGAACCCTACTTGGTCTGGATGTACCACTTCAGGTAACAGATTCGCTAGTCTTGACGCTAAGATTTTGGTGTATATTTTTAAATCTGTGTTGATCAGAGATATTGGTCTATAGCTAGCACATTGGGATGGGTCTTTCCCCGGTTTAGGAATCAGTATTATTTTAGCTTCTAAGAATTCCGGTTTAATTTTTTCACCAGCTAAGAAGCTGTTAAATAGCTTATGTAAGGTGGGGCTAAGTAGATCGCTCATATGTTTGTAGTAGAGGTTGGAATAGCCATCTGGCCCTGGGGCCCCGTGTGCCTTTGTGGATTTGATCGCATCCTGTATTTCTTCGACCGAGATGGGCTCTAAGAGTGATTTAGCTTTGATAGAGTCTAATTGGGGTATATTTAAGTTATTTAGTGTATTTTCAATTTCTAGTTTGTGGGTTGGGGTGCCTGATTCGGGTTTTTTGCTGTAAAGGTCCGCATAAAATTGTCTGAATTCGTTTACTATTTGATCTGGTTTAAAAACTGTCTGCCTATTTTTGGTGATTATTTTGGCTATGAATGAGTTTGCTCTTTTTTCTTTTAGTCTCGTGGCCAGCATTCTATCGGGCTTGTTTGCGTATCTGAAGAATTTAGCTTCAGTTCGCTGTAGGATATTGACCATTTTCCCTCTTAAAATAGTGTTTAGTTCTTGTTTGTAACTTAGTATCTTCTCATGGGTATGTCGTGATTTATCTTTAACAAATAGTTTCTGTGCTTCAGCAATTTTCTGGTTTAGAAGTAAGATTTGTGCTTGGTCTTTTTTCTTTTTGATTGAACTAATTTGTATACAGACTCCCCTGATCACTGCCTTGTGAGCTGCCCAAATTCCATCTATGTCTATCTCCCCTACTGTATTGAGGTCAAGATAATCTACGATTGCAGTTCTGACCTTATCTCGTGTGATAGGGTCGTTCAGTATACTGGGATTTAATGACCACCTTGGGTTATTTCCTTTCGGTAGGAGATTATTCATGGAGATTTTGACTAGATCGTGGTCCGACCATGCTATGGGGCAGATAGAGGCCTCAGTTAGGTTTCCTGTAACGTTCTGTGGGATCAGGATATAGTCTATTCTGGAGAGCGAACCATGTCTGGCGGAAAAAAATGTGTATTCCCTTCCTGTGGGGTTCATGTTTCTCCAGGTATCAATCATGCAGTTTGATTTTAGGAGTTTTTTGAGAGCTTTGGTCGCTGTGGGGATTTTTTGTGAACCTAAATCGTTTGACTTGTCTTTGAGCGGGTCTAAGACCGCGTTCATGTCTCCTCCTATTATCTTAAGTCCGTCTTCCCAGCTATCTGTGAGTTTCTGTATTTTTTGAAAGAATGGTGTTTGATCTGTGTTCGGGGCGTAAATGTTCAAGAATGAAACCTTACGTTCGTGTATGGTCCCATGTACTGCTAAAAACCTGCCATCTTTATCTGTTTGAATTTTACTTAACTGAAAGTTGAGTCTTCTGTGGAACAAAATCGTGACTCCCTTTTGTTTGGTATCTGCGGTCGAATGGAATGCCTGAGTAAAGACTCCCCCCCAGTATTTTGGTAGTGCTTGTTTTCTAAAGTGAGTTTCCTGAATCATTACGATATCAAGATTTAGTTTTTGGTAATTTCTCAAGGCTACCCCCCTCTTGATTGGTTCGTTCAGACCATGAGCGTTGTGTGACGCAATGACAATGTCCATATTTCTTATTGAGGTGTATGACCCTTTGGTGTGTCTAAATGGCTATCTCACCTTTCTGGAAGCCTGTTACTTCGTTATCCTGTGCCTCCTGCTGGTTTCCGCCCGAAGACTGCTCAGCAGCTGGCTGTGTGGGAGAGTATCTGTACTCAAAGGAAAAAAGACAACAGAGTATGAGCCAAATTGCTTATACTTAAACTTTCAGAATTATAAAAACCTGGCTCAGTAATTAAGCAAGTTCCTACTTTTCCTCTAGTGGGGAACCCTAAGGTAATCCTGGGTAAGAAGTCTAAGTACTTGAGTCTGTTTGTGTGTCTTACTGTTGGTCATGAAGGCTCTTAGTATGTTTGAACTTAATTGTGTTCCTTACTTAAATAAAGTGTGGTAATTTAAACTACTATGAGGAGAGCGTTTGCTGTCCTCTTCGTATTTTACTGGTGGGCCAGTTAGTGTCTCTAAACTGACACTGAATTGGTCCGCCTAACCTTTCCCTACTGTAGGGTTTTTTGGAAGTCTACGTGTTAGCGCCCGTAGGGACGCCTTCTAGGTGTGTGTTGCTTTTGCCTTTACGGCCTGGGTTAACTGTCTATAGTGTGTATTAGAACTTTCACTGGTGTGGGTGCTACCTTATTGGATCTACTCGTTTTCAGATTCAACTAGCTTTGGTTGTCAGAGTAGCATGAAAACAAGGAGAGAGAGAGAAGAAGAGAGAGGAAGATGAAGCAAAAAAAGACAAAAAAAAACAGAGAAACAAAATAAGTGACAACTCATTGTAGTAAGTCTTTTTCTCCGTTCATGGGAGGACTCCTTCCTCTCGGGTTTTCTGTTGGTTGTAACTGCTCTCCGACAGTGACCTTGATGTTCCATTCCGCCAGCAAGTTAATGCCTTCCTCCAGTGTTCTGATGGTGAAGAATTTTCCCTCTTTGGATATATTGAGGCGAAAAGGGAAACCCCATGTATACCTCCATCCTTGAGCCAGGATACAGTCCAGAACCGGTTTCAGTTGTCTCCTTTTGGCAAGGGTAGTCGGGGCTAGATCAGAAAAAAGCAGCGGTGTGTGCCCCTCGATGGGAGGGATGCCTTTTCTTGCGGCCTTCATGAACAGTTCTTTGGTGGAGTAGTATTGGAATCTAGCAATGATGTCTCTTGGCGCTCCTGTGGAGATGAACGGAATCCTAGGGCTCTGTGAAACCGATCCATTCTCAAGTTTTCTGGATGTATGTTTGGGAGGAGAAATTCACATAGATCGTTTAGGTATGCGTGTAGGTCCTTGACAGACTCCGGCACATTCCTCAGCCTTATGTTCTGTCGTCTAGATCTGTTTTCTAGATCTTCCTGTTGCAACTGTTGTCTAGATTGTTCCTCCTTCAAAGCCAAGATCTCCTCTGTTAGCTTGTTGTTATGTTGCATTATTTCCGAAATTTTAGTTTCCAGTTTTGTTGTTTTATCGTCCACCTTTTTAATTTCTGTGGTTAGTTCTGTTGTCACCTTCCGGATGTCTGATTTGACCTCCTCTCTGAAGTTGGATATTAGGTCTTTAAGGTCCTGGATGTCACTTTTAGTGCTAGGCGCTGACATTTCAGAGCTTGTTGCTGCGTGGACTGCGGCTGTGGGTGTTTTATTGGTGGGAGAACTTGCTGAAGATTTGGGTAGGCAGTAAGATTGGATCCCTTTATTGTTCTTTCTCGTGGCAACACCTGCCATCTCAGTGAGAGTATTGTAGATCAAGTTGTTGCCAGAGACCTGGTTTCACTTGGTTTGTCCCAGAGCAATTGTTAGCGTCCCTATATTGCTGGGCTTTTTGCTAGTTACATCTTTTTGGATTTATTAAAAGTTCTTGAACCGAAGTGGTCATAGCTTAAATGCTTATAGTTGAAAATTGAACTTTGGTTGTCTCTTTTTACTTGCTTGGTGCTTTTGAACTTTGTCCACTAGGTGGTAGTAGAGTTCCACTAGTACAGTCTGTTACACAAGCAGGGATTCAGCCTGGAAACTAGCCTTGAAAAACAAATGGTTTTGTAATCCTGTTTGGTTGGTAAGTGAGCCCTGTGCAGTGTACTTTTAATGTTCTGAGTCTAAGTAGACAGGTTGGGCTGGGTTGCTTGGACCCAGGGTATGGGGAGAGCTTTGATGGGGATATGTGGGTAAGGGGCCCTGGATTGCTTAATTTTCCTGGGGCTAATTTGCTTCTGATGCCCCCCTGGGTACCCCTTCCTTGGATCAGGGCTATCCTTTCCCCCCACAGCTCTATAGCCTCTCCCCTGTACCTGCTTATATATGTCCTCAGCAGTGCAGCTCCACACTCTCTCCCTCCAGGCTTCCAAGGGGAAAAGTTCAGCTGGGTAGGGATTCCATGCAGGGGACTCTTCCGATTTTATTGTTTTTTTTTTTAAGGTAATTTTGGGATCAATTTGTTCCCCTAGGTCTTCTGAGTTTAGTGATATTGTTTGTTGGTCACTCAGGGCATCTATAGGGGTCGATTGTCCCAGATTAACCCAGGCCTTAGCTGGAGCTCTTGCAGGACATCGTTTATTTATTTTTTTAACACTTTTTTGCCAATTATTTAGTTAAGTTATTCAAAGAACCATAGAGAAAAAATTGACCACGAGCAGTGATCCTTTTAAATTCCTTAAGTTTTCCCTGTTTTTACCTTTTTCTAATCTAACACACACTGATAATATCAGACACACACATTACATGGAGTCATTCTATACACATACAAACTTTTTTTCCACACCCCAGAGCTGCTTATAGGCACAGCGAACCTCCCAATCGAAACACTGCATTTGGATATGGATTTTAAGCCCCCTTTACCAACCTTCAAGCCAGCAAAAAAGCAAATATCTACATATCAATGTCTGGCTCCTCCTACTCTGTGCCCTCTGTCTATCTCTATGCCCTCTCTGTGTGCTCTATTTGTGCCATCTGTCTCGGCCCTCTCTCTCTCTTTCTCTGCCCTCTGTCTCTGCACTCTTTCTCTCTGTGCTTTCTGTCTCTCTTTGTGCCCTCTTCTCTGTCTCTGCCCGCTCTCTCTGTGCACTCTCTGTGCCCTCTGTTTCTGCTCTCTCTCTCTCTGAGCCATTTGTCTGTGCCCCCTCTCTCTGTGCCCTCTCTCTCTCTGTACTCTGTCTCTGTACTCTTTCTCTCTGTGCCCTGTCTCTGTGCCCTCTGTCTCTCTCTGTGCCCTCTGCTCTGTCTCTTCCCTCTCTCTCTGTGCATTCTCTGTGCCCTGTCTCTGCTCTCTCTCTGTGTGCCATCTCTCTATGTCCTCTGTCTATGCCCCCTCACTCTCCCTGAGCCCTTTGTCTCTCTCTGTGCCCCCTGTCTCTACCCCCTCTCTCTGTGTGTGCCCTGTTTGTGCTCAATGTCTATGTGCTCTCTCTCTCTCTGTGCCTTGTCTCTGTGCCCTCTGTCTCTTTCTGTACCCTCTGTCATTGTGTGACCTGTCTCTGTGCCCTCTGTCTCTCTCTGTGCCCTCTGTCTCTGCTCTCTCTTTCCCTCTCTGTGCCCTGACTATGTACCCTCTATCTCTACCCTCTCTCTCTCTCTATGTACCCTCAGTCTCTCTCTACCCTTTCTATGTGCCTCTGTCTGCACTTTATCTCTCTGTGGTCTCTGCCCTCTCTATGTGTGCCTTGTCTATGTGCCCTCTGACACTTTCTGTGCACACTGTCTCTTCCTGTGCACTCTGTCTCTGTCCTCTCTCTCTGTGCCCTCTCTCTGTGCCCTCTGTCTCTCTCTCACTGTGCCCTCTTCCCCTTCCCTCCGGGTGTGCCCACTATCTACCCCCGCCTCTGAGAGCCCACACGCTCTCTGCCCGTCTGTGTGCATGTGCGAATACATAGAAACTGCGCATGCGCATCTTCAGTTATCATGACCGGTTGTCAATGTTTAATAGTAACGTGTGATGCCTGTGCAGTGAATTTAACTTTCATTATTATTTAATTATAAGTGTTTATAAGTTTACCTGTTTTTAATATTAAAATAAATTACGTAAGTATATGTTTGCATATCTAAACATCACTTTATTAGTGCAAGCTCTGTTTGCATTTACTCAAATCTTCCAAACAGTCCATGCAAAAATCTGTCCCACTGCTCATGGATACAATATTTTTATTGGTAAGGGATGTACTAGCCACTTGCAGACTATTTCTCAAAAGCATTTTTTTAAATACTACTGAGAGACAGTCTGTAAGTGGCTAGTACATCTAGTACCAATAGAAACATTGTATGCATGAGCTGCTGGGGCAGACTTTTGCAGGGACTGTTAGGAAAATTTGAGTAAGTGAAAACTTAGTTTTTAATCACTTGTTAATAAAATTATGTTTAGATCTGCAAACAAACAGTTAATTATAACATTAAAACATGGAAATCTCTATATACTTTTCATTATTATTATTATCAGTGTTATTATTATTTAATGTACCATATATACTCTAGTATAAGCCGACCCGAGTATAAGCCGAGGCACCTATTTTACCACAAAATACTGGGTAAAATGAGTGACTCGAGTATAAGCCGAGGGTGGGAAATGTGCTGCCCCCTGTGTCCCTTTTGTGCCTTCTGTGTCCCCCTCTCTCTCCCGTGTCTCTTCTCCCCTCTCCCTTCCCTGTGTCTCTTCCCCCCTTTCCCTTCCCTGTGTGTCTTCCCCTCTCTCCCTTCCCTGTGTCTCTTTCCCCCTCCTCATTCTCAACCTCCCTCCTCAACCCCACTCCTCATCCTCAACCTCCCTCCTCATCATCCCTCCTCATCCTCAACCTCCCTTCTCAACCCCCTCCTCCTCAACCCCCCACCCTCATCCTCAACCCCCCCATCCTCAAACCCCCTCCTCAACCTCAACCCCCCTCCTCATCCTCAACTCCTCCTCAACCTCCCTCCTCACGTCCTCTTGACGTCACATGCGTGCCACACCAAGACCCGGAAGGAGCGGAGGCCGGAGCAGCTAAGTGAAGGGGGGGGGGGGTATTTAAAGGGGTAGTATGAGGGGGGGTTAGAATGAGGGGGGGTTGAGGATGAGGAGGGGGGAGGGAAAGAGACACGGGGGGTTAGAGAGACACAGGGGGGTAGAGAGACGCGGGGGGTAGAGAGACACAAGGGGGGGTTAGAGAGACACGGGGGGAAGAGACAAGGAGGGGGGAGAGACAAGGGGGGGGGGGCAGTGACTCGAGTATAAGCCAAGGGGGCCCTCTTTAGCCTTAAAAAAGGGCTGAAAAACTCGACTTATACTCGAGTATATACGGTAATTATTTATTTATTTTATTATTATTATTATTATTATTATTATTATTATTACTAGCGAATTGCCTGTCAAAAAATGACGGCAATTAAATTGTAGGTTTGCTAATGCTGTTTGGTGTGTACTACTGAAATATATAATACATTAATAAATGAATATACTTTATCTATTTTGAACATTGTGTTGAAGAGCTGCAATGTGTTTTGATGTTGCTGCAGCATTAGTGGTGTGGAGCTGCTGTGTAAGCGTGCTGAATGTGTGCAGTGTAATAGTGTACGTGCGCGAGACCAAACAGTTAGCGTAGTTGTGTACTTCCGCATTGGCGTAAAATGGCGGGTAATGTGTGGTATGCGTGTTAACGGAATATCCGTAGGTCGTTTGTGGTTTTTTTGCGAGTTTCTTGTGGTGTTTTGCGTGTTTAGAGTGCTGTAGCCTCGTTTTCGTTTTGTTCGGCGGCCATTTTTTCTCTCGCTTAGCGAATTTTTTAGTGTTCAAACTCTTTTATTTTGAGTTAAATGAAGGCGTAAGTTGTTTTTTTGAGGTCCTGGATGCTTCCTCTTTCTGTGGGTAAGCTTTTTATGTATGTGCTGTGTGTATTTATTGTGTTTTGAATTTTGTAATTTTCGCGAGTTGCGTCCGATTGTTGCGAGGTCGTAATGTGTGGTAGCGTGTCTCGTATGTTGTTTGCGTTGCGAGGTAAAGTTTGCGAGGGTCGTAGTTGGTGTGTCGTGTTGTTTGCGTGGTCGTGGTTGTTGTGTGGTTGTTTGCGTTTGAACGTAAATTTTGCGAGGGTCGCAGTTACTGGCATGGAGCTCCTTCGGCGCTCCATGCCAGCAACAGTGGCCCTCGCCCGCACCCCTCACTTTGCGAGGGCCACGGGCTCGTTACGCGAGCCCGCAAGCGTTAGCAACAACTCGTACGCTCACAACTATATATGTGATTATTATTACAGTTACTGCCGGTGGTCATTTACTTCCTTTCCTAATTTCACACCTAGAATGGAGACCCTATTTTACTTTGCATTTTCATCTTACTGCAAATCCTCCCTAGAGAAAAATCAGGTCTGAAAAAAAATCACTGCCTCTCCAATAAAGTGAAATTGAATATAATATTTGAAGATGAATGGTTGTAAATACATTTGACCATTATCAAGTCAAGTTCTACAAAAGAGCATACTGTAAATATTATATGTCAGGGATCCTTTAATAACAGTGGTTATTTTCCAGTTAACGGTCATTCAGTTTAATTTATAGTTAATTAAATCATCCATAAGTGTGTTACAGTGAGCGTTTTCCACTGCAGTTTTGCGCATGTCCCATTGGGGGCGCTGTGTCCATGTGGAATCCAGCGATATCTAATTCTCTTTTATTTATGGCTCTGTCGATAAGAGTCGATAAAACCCTCTAAGTGCGCAGCGAGAGGTAACAGCTTCAGACGAACAGCTACAAATATCCCCTCACAGACCTGTGCGAGGCGCAGAGGGGGGATAGTGTTTAATGGACTCACATTACATACCCACAGCCAGGAAAAAGAGCTTAATATATTGGAGTAATAATGTTAATATTGTGAGAGTGATATTGTATGGAGAGACCTCTGAGGGGCAAAGGATAGCTATCTCTTACTGGAATATACATAGCTATCTAACACCATAACATGCACGGCTATCTTAGATTTTAATGCGCGCACATAGCAATTACTCACTGTAATGTAGACAGCTGTTTCTCAGTGTGACACACATCGGAATATACATAGCTATCTCTCACTGTAACATGCACTATAGCAGAAAAAAATCTGGTGGGGGATGGATCCGTAAGTAACCAAATTATATAAACAAAAGGTATATATATATATATATATATATAGATAGATAGATAGATAGATGCACATTGGGATCACATATATAGTTGTGAGCAATGCAGGCTTGGCAAAAGTTGCTGGTAACGCTGTGTTAAAATTGCGGTCTCGCAACTGTGGCCCTCGCAAAGTGAGGGCTGCGGTCGTGGCCAGGCTATGAGCGCCAAAAGCGCTCATTGCGCTGGTGGAGATGAGCACCGTAGGCGCTCATCCCTACGACAATGCGCTTATTGTGCTTAAAGCGCTTATTGTGTTGGTGGAGATGAACGCCACAGGCGCTCATCCCTGTGACCCACGGGACTTAGGCAATGATCGCTGAAGGCGCTTATTGCGCAGGTGGAAAAGAGCGCTGCAGGTGCTCATCCCCAAGACGTGCGCGACTTAGGCAATGAGCACCAAAGGCACTCATTGCGCTGGTGGAGACACGCAGGACTTAGATAAAAAGAGCGCAGAAGAGCGAAGTTACAGCCCGTACGACTTGGGACTTAGCGACGGCAGAGAGGCGGGAAAAAAAAATAAGCATTTAACGTCCGAACTGCCAAACTGCAAAATCACACAGATATGCCTCAAATTTACTTACACACTCACACACGGCTCAGGGGGAGTGCCATGGAGCCTGTGAGTGAGGTTGCAAGTTAATGTGAGGCATATTTTGGCTTTTTTTTTTCAATTGAAAATCACCAAAGAGAGAAAAAAAAAATGGCGTCCCAAAAAAATTAAACAAACCGAAAATGAGGCCGAAGGACCTAAAATGCAGACGAAGGACAGAAAAGGCGGCCGAAGGACGTAAACACCAGCCCTAAGCACTATGACTTAGCTCAAGCCAGTAACACTTAATCAAAGTCAGTGACACTTAACCCAAGGTAGTAACACAGGGAGAGAGGCTCGTAATGAGCGCCAAGGGCGCTCAAGTGAGAGGCCTATAAAGTACACAGGGCGAGCGGCTTGCAATAATGAGCTTCTTGGCTTCAAATGTTATTGCCGTAATTTTTTGAAGTGCAAGTCGCTAGTTATATATATATAGTTGCCAGTGTGCGTCACGTTATGATGATGGTCATGCTGTTGCGGCCTGTATGGCCTTGCGAAGAAAGGGAGTCATCGACCACACAGGACTTAGGCTGCAATGAGCGGGCGAAGGCACTCATTGCACTGCGAGCCTCATGAGACTTAGACTGCAATGAGCGGCGCATTGCAAAGCGAGCTGTTGAGGCACGCAGGACATAGCGAGGCGAGCAGTTTAGGCACGCAAGACTTATGACCCGTATGACTTAGGACCGAAACCCGTACATGCACTATGCGCCTCGAAAAATTACGACTTTAACGGCCGAACCACAAAACTGAAAAGACATGAAAAAAACAACAAATATGCCGCAAATTAACTTAAACACACCAGAGTGGGAGAGGCAGGGAACCCTTTGAGTCAGGTTGCAAGTTAATTTGATGCATATTTGTGTTTTTTCACAATTGAGATTCGCCTAAGCAAGAAAAAAAATGGCTCCCGAAAAAACGCAAAACGACGAAAACGAGGCCCAAGGACATAAAAGTAGCCCGAAGGACGTAAAAAATAGCCCTAAGCAGTAACACTTACCGAAAGCCAGTAACACTTAATCCAAGCCACTAACATTTAACACAAGCCAGTAACACTTAACCCAAGCCACTAACACTTAACCCAAGGCAGACACACTGAAGCTCCATGCCTATAAACTATACAGGGGGAGCGGCTAGCAATGATCGACGAAGGCGCTCAGTGCGGAGCTCGCGATAAGCGCCAAAGGTACAGCATTCCCTTAACATTTTTTTCCTGTCATTTTTTTTACGGGCAAGTAGCTAGTCTATATATATATATATATATATATATATATATATATATATATATGTATGAAGAGTGAGGTAGTCGTGAATGTCCAGTAATCCAGATGAATAATCAGAGTGTTGCAGTATATAGTGATACCTTTTTTATTGGACAAAAATATTCATAGGTTTCATGACAAGCTTTCGTGAGTGGACCCCTCTTTGTCGAGTCAGACGCAATACATATATATATATATTGTAACGGAACCCATCACTGTTTTAAACTGTTTTATGATTATTATGGTTAAAATATGATCCTACTATATATATATTGGTTGATGTTCTACAGAATATATTGGCTCAGAATATTAGCCAGACTTTTGCAGACCTAGGCTAATAGATAATCCTGTTACAGAGATTCAAGAGATAAGAAAGTTGTAAAGGATCCTTGCATTTTCCAAAGTGTTTTCATTCTCTGATAAGAACAAAGAAGAATGATCTAATTAATGTCTGATTGTATCCAAGTTGCCAGGGAGGTGTGACTCACCTATTGTCCTATATTTGTATTGTGTGGGGGATATGTGCAATGTCTGTGTGTTATGTGTAAAAACATACTTTTACTAACTTTTGAACCCCTGGTCTGATTCATGCCATTTTTGTAGATGTTGTTCCCCTGGGTGAGAGATATTGAATGGTGCGGGACTTAAAGGTGTACCCCCTGTATTTGGGGTACATCCAGAATGTGGTTAAAATTGTGTCTGTTTTAATTGTGTTACCTGTTATCTGAGGGGAGGAGACGTGGGGGTTGAACCATGTATATAATTGGCTGTTGTGATAATTATGTGGGTGTAGCCCTTCAGAGGGCACATTGCATAAAAGGAGATTCCCTGTCATTAAAAGTTAGTTCCTCTTGACCCTTCAAAACGTAGCCTTGTCTCGTTATTTGAGGGGATCGCTATATCATACTGGGGATTGCTATGCTTCTGCATACTCCCTTGAGCTGTAACTACTGAACGCTTGTTCCTGATGTACTATCCTTGGAGTCTGTGGTGGTTTTGGTGTCCGGTGCGGTGCTTGTAGGCCTCGACGCAAGCTAGGACGCATCCATCAACGGAGGTACCCGGTCGGGGTGCCAGTAGATCCGTTACATTGGCTGGCAGTGGTGGGATGGGGTCCTAGTAAGAGGAAAAGCAGCACGGAGACACCGGTAACGTTTGGAGTTACAAATTGAGGGCAACGCTAGTATCCGTACAGCGCCCCTGGCTACAGCAGGATGGAACCGGCTAGTTTTCAGACAGCGTTTCATGATGAGGAGGAGGAGGCGGCCGCGGACTACAGGGATGCAGACAGAAAGGAACTCTGGTATGATGCCCTGGAAGATGCCCAATGGCGGCGAGGTGAGAGTCTCCCCAGTGATGAGCAGCGGCTACAGAAGCGTGTGGCGATGCGGATGTATCTGTTGGGAGAGCAGCCCCTGGATGAGTGGGTGACAAGACTAGAAACCCTGGTATGGCGAGAGATCTGGCTAGACAACGCATACCAGGCCCTCTGGTGGCATACCGTTCGACTTACCCCCTGGACGTCTGAACACGACTTACCGGAGGGGGATGATTATGATGGCCCGGGTTTATTATGGGATGCCTTGGAGGACGATATTGATCTTGGCAGCACGGAGGGGTCTAGGTTTTGGGACATCTACGACTACCGGATGGGCATGTATGTCTGGGATGACGAAGGCGAGGTGAGCAAAGACATGACCCACCTGGTAACGAGAGAGTGGGAGCTGGAGCAGGACTACCAACACCTGCTCAACCTTGTGCAGCCCCAACCTACTCGACAAGCAGAACCAGACTTCATTGACTGGTCCTGGGATGACCTCCAGATGGCAGGTAGAGATGGGACCGAGGTCTCTCTACCGGCCCTACAGAGGGCAGAAGGTGTCATCCTTCCCCCCCAGCGGCAGTGTGAACCCCAGGGGGCAGAAGGTGTCGTCCTTTCCCCCCAGCGGCAGTGTGAACCCCAGGGGGCAGAAGGTGTCGTCCTTCCCCCCCAGCGGCAGTGTGTACCCCAGGGAGCTGAAGGTGTCGTCCTTCCTCCCCAGCAGCAGTGTGTACCCCAGGGGGCCGAAGGTGTCGTCCTTCCTCCCCAGCGGCAGTGTGTACCCCAGGGAGCTGAAGGTGTCGTCCTTCCTCCCCAGCGGCAGTGTGAACCCCAGGGGGCAGAAGGTGTCGTCCTTCCCCCTCAGCGGCAGTGTGTACCCCAGGGGGCAGAAGGTGTCATCCTTCCCCCCCAGCGGCAGTGTGAACCCCAGGGGGCAGAAGGTGTCGTCCTTCCCCCCCAGCGGCAGTGTGAACCCCAGGGAGCAGAAGGGGCCGTCCTTCCTCCCCAGCAGCAGTGTGAACCCCAGGGGGCAGAAGGTGTCGTCCTTTCCCCCCAGCGGCAGTGTGAACCCCAGGGGGCAGAAGGTGTCGTCCTTCCCCCCCAGCGGCAGTGTGAACCCCAGGGGGCAGAAGGTGTCGTCCTTCCCCCCAAGCGGCAGTGTGTACCCCAGGGAGCAGAAGGTGTCGTCCTTCCTCCACAGCGGCAGTGGGTACCCCAGGGGGCCAAAGGTGTCGTCCTTCCCCCCCAGCGGCAGTGTGAAACACAGGGGGCAGAAGGTGTCGTCCTTCCCCCCCAGCGACAGTTTACCCTAACCAGGGGAGACACCAATCTCCCAGACAGCGCAGATGGGACCGTGGTCTCTGCGCCCACAGCTTGTCCAGATCCCCAACTACCGTCACTGGGACAACCGGAGGAGGGGGGTAAGTACAAATTCCCCTCCCCAGCTAACTTCTAATGTGGCCCCAGGGTTAACAGAGGAAATGTTAACCCCCACTGACCCCCACGTTTCCCTGGCTACTGAGCCGGAATATGTCCCAAGTACCCCAGCAGAAGAGCTGACAGCGGGGCAGAGTGCAGTCGGCCTCTGCCCTCCCTTTGTCCCTTGTACAGAGCAGGATGTCCTGCAGGTTATACCAGCAGAAGAGCTGGCATCAGGGCAGAGTGCCGCTGGCCTCTGCCCCTCAAGTCCCCTCAGCGTGTTGCACCATCACCACAGCAAAATATCCAGGTACCTGGTTAGACTTCCCCCCAAAGGGGAGATGTGTGACGAAGTGCCCTTCGCCACTTTGGCTTGGAGAGGACTGTTTGCCAGCCTCCTGCCCTGCGACTATGGCCCTGGTACATATTGCCCTTTGGAACCAGTGTTCGGCCATACCAGAGTGTAAGCCACTCATTCTGGCCCTTTACATACAGGGGGGTCATTCTGTACTTGCCCTGTGTGAACCATGATACCCCAGATAACTGTGCCATGAAGCCCATTCATATAATGAAAGACTATGGGAAAGACTTTAGCTACATGGCAATTGAACTGTGTGAAGAGGATCTGAGCGCTATTCGGTGGTTTTGTGCGCTCAGATCCCAGCTATCTGGGGATATGGGAAATGTGAGTAAATGTGAATTGCAGTAATGCTGATGGGTTGTCAAACTAGAGAATTGACCAACGAATACTTTTGTCCGGACATCCCCAGGCCGATCCGTTGGGATCAGACCGTGTATGCCGGCTTATGGTCACGGGGGAGGTGTGTAACGGAACCCATCACTGTTTTAAACTGTTTTATGATTATTATGGTTAAAATATGATCCTACTATATATATATTGGTTGATGTTCTACAGAATATATTGGCTCAGAATATTAGCCAGACTTTTGCAGACCTAGGCTAATAGATAATCCTGTTACAGAGATTCAAGAGATAAGAAAGTTGTAAAGGATCCTTGCATTTTCCAAAGTGTTTTCATTCTCTGATAAGAACAAAGAAGAATGATCTAATTAATGTCTGATTGTATCCAAGTTGCCAGGGAGGTGTGACTCACCTATTGTCCTATATTTGTATTGTGTGGGGGATATGTGCAATGTCTGTGTGTTATGTGTAAAAACATACTTTTACTAACTTTTGAACCCCTGGTCTGATTCATGCCATTTTTGTATATGTTGTTCCCCTGGGTGAGAGATATTGAATGGTGCGGGACTTAAAGGTGTACCCCCTGTATTTGGGGTACATCCAGAATGTGGTTAAAATTGTGTCTGTTTTAATTGTGTTACCTGTTATCTGAGGGGAGGAGACGTGGGGGTTGAACCATGTATATAATTGGCTGTTGTGATAATTATGTGGGTGTAGCCCTTCAGAGGGCACATTGCATAAAAGGAGATTCCCTGTCATTAAAAGTTAGTTCCTCTTGACCCTTCAAAACGTAGCCTTGTCTCGTTATTTGAGGGGATCGCTATATCATACTGGGGATTGCTATGCTTCTGCATACTCCCTTGAGCTGTAACTACTGAACGCTTGTTCCTGATGTACTATCCTTGGAGTCTGTGGTGGTTTTGGTGTCCGGTGCGGTGCTTGTAGGCCTCGACGCAAGCTAGGACGCATCCATCAACGGAGGTACCCGGTCGGGGTGCCAGTAGATCCGTTACATATATATATTTATATATATATGTACTTCTAATCATATAATCTAGAGAAGATTTGTCCCCCCCAGCTCCTACAACCATGTGTACGGACATAGCTATAACTTACTGCAACACAGACAGCTGTTGAAGACTGTGACAAACAGCTATGTCTCACTGGAATATGCATAGCTATCTCTCACTACAATGTATAGTCCCATTAAGTGACACACACAGCTATCACTGTAATACACACAACTATCTATCGTAACTTACACCATGATTTTCACTTTAACATATCACTCACTTAACGATATAGACCTGTCTCTATTAGGCACAGTTACCTCAGTAACACACACAGCTATCTAGTTTGCTAAGACACATAGCTATCTCTCACTGTAGCACACAGCTATCTCTCACACTCATATAACTCTCAGTGAAACCGCTATCTTTCACTGTAACATAACACATAGCTATCTCTCAGTGTAATACAAACATATATCTTTCACAATGACACACACAGCTATTTATAGAACAGCAATCTCACATAACTATCTCTAACTATCACATACAGTTATCTCTCATACAGTGAAACATACAGCTCTATCTCACTGTAACACATGGCTGATTTTAGCAACAACATGTATGTAACCAATTATAATTAAATTAAAGAGCCAATTTATGTGAAACTATCAAAGCAAGGGACCAAAAAGCTGGAGTGTAGGAGTGTCTGCATAATATACATAAAATTATACACAATTATATTGCCTTTTATTAATCACTGAAGTAAACTAAAACTCATTTAAATTCACAGCTAACAATGATTTTAATTCATGCCGACAAATTTAGATTTGACAGAAGATTTGACACATTTTGATTTGCACTGAACCACATGTGGCTCTAGAGCTATCTCACACTCAGCTCCTCTCTCCATAACACACACAGCTATCTTTCCCTGTAGTGCAGTGGTCCCCACACAATCTTGCAGTGACACACTCTCACCGTCCCGTGTAGAGTGTCTGTGGTGTGTGCTAGACATGCAGCACTTCCTACCCCAAAGGCTCTGTGTAGCCACGAAGGGAGCCCGGGGCGAGCAAGAGACAGAGCAGGGAAGACAACTCCACACCTTAGTTTATCTGGGAGTCAGCTTGAGACAACTCCTGAGACCATCCCATCGCAAGGTGACAGACAGGAGGGAGCCATAAGACATAAGTAACAGCAAATATAGCTCAATCACCTAATAGGTACCTTAATAGGTTAGTTATATGGACATTATAATAAAAGCAACCTCTTTTAGCTCATTTGTACTCTTCAGGGAGAAATATCCTGTAGTATATAGAGAGTGATCCAGCCCCAAAATACCAGACAAATCTCCTGAATAAGATAAACAGACTTATGTTTCGGCCATAATTGGGCCTCATCAATAAGTTGTTGCAGAACTCCCTAAGTCATAAGTGAGCTAAAAGAGGTTGCTCTTATTCTCAAGCCCATAGAACTAAACTGCTAAGGGTAGTTAGTTCTCTGATTGAGCGCCTCTATTTTTGTTGATGCTTAGCCATCAGACATATAGTTGGTCCCTTTCACCCCAGGGGAACACAGACAGATGGAGCAATGAAACATGAATTCTCTCCTTTCCATTGCAGGGTGACACATATAGAATAGAACTATGGGAAATGCCGTCTGTCTCTCACACCACAGGGTGTTACCGACAGAAGGGTGCTATGGGGCATGGAGTCTGTCCCTCCCACCACAGGGTGTCACAGACAGAAGGAAGCTATGCAACATGAAATCTGACCTGATACGGATAGAATGTCATTTATGACTTCCTATGTAATGTAGAATGGACCTACATCTCCCTCCCACCTCAGAGTAACAGCCTCCATTGCCAAAAAGCTGGATAGTACTATTGTCTGTGATTTTCTGTCTGGCAGAGACGCAAATGCAAAACAATAACTGCGTAGAGTTTATAGTTTGTGACCACACAGTGTATGATGCCTAGAGGGGACCCTGCACCATCTGAGTCCCCCGCTCCCCCCAGACCCCCTCCCCTTTGCACCGATTCACTTTAATTTCTTCACAATTTGATTAGTCCATTTAGCAAATAATTACCCTGCCTTTGCTCAGGATGGAGTTTCCCTGTGTAATGTTCTGTTCTATGTTTAATGAGTCTTATAATAACCTCGCCGGAAAAATATGATTTTTGCAAATCATCCCTTCATATAACTGTCACCCCCGATCCCACGTTAATTAGCATAATCATTAACGAGAATCCCTGAGAAGTCTTCAAAATAGCAAATTAGTTTTCCCAAGATCCTTTTCATCGGGTCAGGCGACGCTTGCCATTGACAACAATTTTGTTTAACTCATAAGCTGCCACAAGATTGTAAATGTATTAATCTGAATTTTTGGTATGATTGAGTGAGAACAAGAGGAAGCTCCCCCACCATAGCATATAAAAAGAGAGTGAGAGTGACTTGTAGACATTATCAGAACAGACACTCACAATTCTGACTTCCTATGTAATGTAGAATGGACCTACTAAATGTACATTGTCAGGACAGGCCCAGACAGTACTGAAGGGTCCGTAGTCCACTTGACCTGGCGGGACCGAGTATGTGCGGGAGGTGGCTAGCTGGGGGAGTTGGAGCCATTCATAGGCTGTGGGCGCCATTTTCCGCCATTATGCCCCCAGCTAGCCATGCAAACAGATGCCCACCCATCCCTAAAGTTGCTGTTTAAAGTGATGTATATGTTGTAATTTGTAAAAAGAAAAAAAAAAAAGGATGAATAATGGCAAATTGTGGATTATTTTGTTTATTGTCTTAAGCTCTCGTTGCTGTGGAAGTATTATTGAAGTAAATATATACTTCAATAATACTTCCACAGCAACGATTATAAATTTGCTTACGTTGTTTGTCTCAGCGGCGGGTGGTGAGGGGAGTCATTGGGACAGTGGTAAAAAATTGGTGAGATCCTACCCTACGGTGGTACGCTTGTTCCAACACGGTAGGGGCTCCTCCCCTTGTTATGTTATTTATTTATTGTTATGGTTATTACGTCATGTTGTTTTTCCAATAAACGCTGTGGCCAGTTATCTCCCAAGAAGTGGTCTGTGTCTAATCTTTATATTTAATGGAGGAGTGGGTATAAATTCTTATGTGAACATACTAACTGGGCCTTGCCTAGGTCATGGTTTTCTATCGCTCTGTACCTACTAATGACAGGAGGGGGCTGTTGGGTGTGCATTTTGTCCCTCTCACAGCATGACTCAGTAAATATGTAATTGTAAAATTAAAGTTACATATGTGGTCAGCTTTAAATTGCTTTGTAATTTTTTTAATTATTCTTTAGTGCACTATTTCATTTTTTATTCTTAGCGATTTGGCCAGTTACTTTCTCAGGAGGGTATGTCCTTGTAAACTAATGAACTTTCCATTACTCCTGGCTCCTTTTACTGCAAAGGAAACCAGAATGGTAGATTCCAGAAACTGCATCATTTTAGATTTTGAACAGTAATTCCTTAAAAGGTTAGATTTTAAATACATGATGCTTCAATTGCTATAATAACCCTACAAATTATGCAAAGTGTGGTTATCCGGCCTTAGAGAGCTACGACTGGAATGGACACACTGTGAATATCTACCTTCCTATTCTGTAACATTTCACAGTATATAGTTTTTGCCATTAAATCAAGCCTGACTCTAAATGCTACATGTTCTTGTCACAGATTGATTGCAGAAATATTTTGATTCTACCGAGTGCCTGTAGCTGTGTGATGAAGACCGAGATTTAAACCCAGTGATGAGGACGGAGACTTGTATCTGGTGATCGGAAGGAGATTTGCTCCCAGTTATCATAAGGAGACTTGCACCCAGTGATCATGAAGGAGACTTGCACCCTGTGAAGAGGATGGAGACTTGCACCCTGTGATCATGAAGGAGACTTGCACCCTGTGAAGAGGATGGAGACTTGCACCCTGTGATCGTGAAGGAGACTTGTCCCGGTGAAGAGGACGAAGACTTGCTCCCGGTGAAGAGGATGAAACGTGGATTTGGGGATAGGGAAGGAGACTTGCACCGTGTGAAGAGGACAAAGACTTGCACATGGGGATCAGGAAGGATACTTGAACCTCGGTGAAGAGACGGAGACTTGCACTCAGTGATCGGGAAGGAGACTTGCACCCAGTGATGAGCACAGAGACTTGCAACCAGTGATTGGTAAGGAGACTTGCACCCAGTGAAGAGGACGAAGACTTGCACTCGGTGATCAAGAAGGAGACATGCTCTTGGTGAAAAGGATCCGGGTGCAAGTCTACGTCCTTTTCACGAGTGCACTTCTCCTTCCCGATCACTGGGTGCAAGTCTCCGTCCTCGTCACCAGGTGCAAGTCTCCTTCCCAATCCCCACGTGCAAGTGTTCGTCCTCTTCACCGGGTGCAAGACTCCGTCCTCATCTCCAGACTTGCGTGATTGAGAAGAAGACTTGCACCCAGTGATGAGGACGGAGACTTGCATGCGGTGAAGAGGACGAATACTTGCACGTGGGGATTGGGAAGGAGACTTGCACTGGATGAAGAGGACGGAGACTTGCACCCAGTGATCGGGAAGGAGACTTGCACCTGATGATGAGTACAGAAACTTGCACCCAGTGATCAGGAAGGAAACTTGCACCCGGTGAATAGGACAAAGACTTGCACCCGGTAATCAGGAAGGAAACTTGCATCTGGTGAAGAGGACGAAGACTTGCGTGTGGGGATCAGGAAGGAGACTTGCACCCAGTCAAGAGGAATGAGACTTGCACCCAGTGATTAGAAAGGAGACTTGCACCCAGTAACTGGGAAGGAGACTTGCACCCACTGTATATGGTATTTTAAATAATTAAGTTTGCAAATGGATTACAAATTATTTTAGAAAGCAAATAGAATAAATGCAACCTTTACATTTTTATCTTATGTAGACCATTATTTACTGGAGGTTTCAAGTTTTCTCTCAGCTGATTACTTTTTCAGGAGGATATGTAATTTTCAACTCTTGTGTTTTCAGTTACTTCTATTGAAATCACTGGTTTTAGATGCCACATTCCAACTTCCTGTACATTCACGACCTCCTCCAGGTGCTGCAATATGATATAATTATCTTGACTGTACAAACTATACACAGTGCAGTTATGAGGCCCAGAGAATTACAGATGTACTCTAGAAATATTTTCACAGATGAATTAAGTGTAGAATTATTTACATGCCACCTATAGCGGCGTGATTGCTAGAAAAACTTTGCAATGATCCGCTGAGGAACACAAAACATGAATTTAACTATCACAGCTTAGAGCTCAGCTGAGTCTAAACTTAGCTTTTGCACTTTTTGACGCAGCGTCAGTGACAAAAATCCACTTTAAAAAGGCAGCTTTCCCTCCCCAAAAAACATGGAGGAATAACTGGCAACCTAGGTTAGTTCTATAATTTGTTCAAAGAGTCCAAAAGAATGATCTTTAATAGAAAAATAACATAATAAGAACTTGCCATTTAAATTTCCACTCTGCATGCTTTTTCACAGATGGATTAATTACAGAATTATTTTGACGCTTTACTGGCTGCCTGTAGAGGTGTGATCCGGCTGCAGAGACTTACAGCTGCTAAATTTGTTCCTTCAAGCATGTACAAGTAAATACAGTTTTTACACATATCCCTTAATGGTGTCACAGATTTATATGACAAGTAGAGTCATCGTAAACCTATTGCTTAATAGTTCCTGCGTCTGTGTTCTCAAATAACTCACATTAATGAATTTGATAAGTTTGTTGTATAAAAGGCATAGTAATTGTTAATTGGTTTAACTCTCTCCATTTTTTCCTATATGTTTCTTTGAATAACTAAACTTGTTAATGTGCAAAATGTTTCACCTTTGTATTTAATTGTTCCATTTTCTGTTCTCAGCTGATTCAGTTTAATACTTTGTCAGAAGGGTGTGTCCTTGTAAACTAATGAACTTTACATTACGCGCTACATTCCCACAATGTAGGTAGTTCCTGTGAATTCAAAGTCTCCTTTCACCGCAATAAAATGATCAGCAGAAATCAAAATGGTAGATCTGTACTGAGTTGCTTCCTGCAGTTTCTGCTTCACGCAACTGTGTAAAAAATTTAGCTTTCCATTAGAACTAGTTTTCAGCTAAAACATTTCCATTGTAAAGATAGAAGCATCCTCCCAGCTCAGGATGCTGATCAGCAGAAACCAAAATGGTAGATCCTACAACAGTATAATAAAAGGTGATACCTTTAAGGCTGTATTATATTTGTTTTACAATATAAGAATACTAGCGACTTGCCCATCAAAAAATGACGGTCAATAAAATTTGAAGCCATGGCAATGCTGTTTGACACACAATGTTAAGCTTTTTATACTCTAAGGACCTTCAGCGCTCATTGCGAGCCTCTCCTTGCATGTCATTTGGCTCCTCTCTCTATTTTTTAAAATACTAATTAATTAATTAATTGAATAATACATTAATATAGTTTACCATTTTCTAATTAATATATGTAACAATCAATAGCCTGAAGAGGAAACAATCTCTTTTTATTGTCCATCAGCATATAATGGCAGCACCCTGGAACTGGAACAGGAGCGTTTTGACCGGGCTGGGTGCTGGGTAGCTATTGGTCAAGTTAAAATTGTGGGTGGGGATTAGCAGGTTATATAGGGGGGGGATTTTCCCGCCTTGTGGCACTTAACTATTAATCAGAGAAGAGTTTACATCTGATGAACAATGTCAACCCCAAGCGTGGACACTTTTATTGCCCAACTCAGGAGCCAAGCATTAATAAATGGCCAGGAATGGTTCCAGGAGCTGGGCTGGGAGAGAGTGGCCCCGCCAGTGGCCCAGAAATTGATGCAGCACTGGACACTGGAAGTCCAGTTGGAGGGGGAGGGCGCCCATCAAGGGCAGCAAGGCCTCCCAATAGGCTCAGCCCTGATATGATGACCCCTAAGAAGAAGGGCAGAAGTGGACCCCTGAAGAGGAGGGTCGCAGTGACAAGAGGGGCGCAGCCTACCCTGAAGACCCCTGGAAGGAAGAAGCATGGAAGAGGGACTTACCGGAGTCCTGCAGGCGTTTCCACAGGATCCAGAGAGCAGCTGCAGCACCAGGAAGCGTCCAGAAGGCCTGCATCGGCGGAGGAGGCGGCGGAGCACGCTGGAGCCGGTGAGGAGGCAGCGCAGATCACTGCGCGAACGAGGAGCCGGCGTGACGTCATCAGCAGGAGGCGGCCATCGGGTAAGGAGCCGGCGCAGGCGTCTGATAAGAGGTCTGAGCAGGGAGCAGCCACAGCAACACGGTCAGCGTCGCTGAGGTCTGCAGGGCAAGCAATAAGCCCAAACAGGTGCCAGACAGGTGAGGAGGATGCACAAAAGAGGGGCAGCACAGAGGAGGCAGTGGAGGGGAAGCAGAGAGCAGGCATAGCAAAGGCCAGGGGGAAGGGACTGACAGGCAGAGGGCAGTCTGAGCAGCATGGGAGGGTTCAGAGAAGTGTGCAGGGCAGCATAAGTAAAGGGGGTCCTAGAGCTACTAAGGATTTTTCAGCAACAGTGGAATTTATGGTAGAAGGAGGTAGAGAAGAGCTGTGGGACACCAGCAGGGAAGGGGAAGAAGTTAGCAGTATTTCTGGCAGCTTAGAACAAGATAATAGTATGGAGGAAGTATTAAGTGGGAGTGAAGAGGAGGAGGAGTTACAGCCTGAAGTTGGGTTTGTGTCCACTGCTGCTGTTCCTGCTTTGTTGTGCCCTGTTTCCACATATGCTGATCCGGAGGAAGGGACATCCGCCAGGAGCAGGTCACGACCGGGTGTTGATCCGGGAAGAATGCAGAGCAGACGGCATCAGGAGTTTGTAAGGTCTTCAGTGGCGCCTGACCAGCCCCTATCGCCAGGCTCAAGGAGGCGGGTAGAAGCAACAAGAGGCAGAATGGACAAAGAAAGGCGTGCAGGTATACCATCTGAGGGCAGAGATAGGAGGTCGCCGGTGGGAACATATCGGCAGAGCAGAGGAGATATTTCACCTACTCGCAGGAACAGGGGAACGCCCTCCCCCAGGCGGAGGTCAAGGCAGCGGTCGCCACTGCTTTCTCGATATGGAGGTGAGCATGAAAGGGATGAAAGAGGGAGGCGATCTTTTTATCCTCGTTCCAGGTGCAACAGAGATACAACAGAACGAAAGGACCAGAGACTGCCTTCCGGGGAGGACCGGAGGGTAAAAAGGATTGCAAGAAAGGAGGCGACACCAGACAGGAGCAAGCAACTTCCCTTCTCCAGACAAGTAGGAGAACGGAATGAGACGAACACGTCAGCGGCCCCCACAGCCTCTGTGTCAGCAACCGACAAGAGGCATACCACAGATTAATTTATAGACATACTAAACACACAACCTGACAATACACAAGTTAGCTTGGTAAAGGTGGTAGCTCACTTGCAGAATTTATTATCACAGATGGAAAAGAGGAAAAGCTTGGGACCAGGGGTAGCATGGGTAGGTCCCGATATGGTTATCAGTCAAGGGATAGAGGCGGTTCCATCAGGAGGTATTGCTGAAACGGGTACAGGAATGGAGTCAGAGGTTACGGGAGGTGATGGAGTACAGGCTAAAGGCATTTCCCCGGCAGGCATTAGGGTAGCTGACACAGTAATGAACAAATCAGCACTGTGTTCAATTGGTCCTATCGGGGAACATGTAGCTAAGGAGTTGAAGGAAAGGATTTGGAAACGGGAGTTTATAGAGATATTCTCGCTTCTCCCGCTGGATAATTTCATAGAAGTTAAGGCAGATGAGAAGAAGGATGAGGGAAAGAAAGAGGAAGATGAGCGTAAGCGCAGATACAGGAAGATTCCAAAGACCTTTAGTAATTGGTTACAGGCCTATGTTATATACGCCAGTATTAGTTGGGGAGCGTAATCCGGAATTTTGTTCTGCATTGTTTTGTTACCTAGATGAAATTGAAGGCATTCATAGGACTTACGGAGGCTTAGCATGGTGGGCATATGATGAAAAATTCCGTCAGAAGTTAGCAGTCAGGCCTTCCATGCAGTGGGATGATAGGGATATGGGTAGTTGGCTAAAAATAGTAACACCTTTGCGCCCGGCGGTGGGGGCTGGCCCTAAGCCGGCGGTATCCACTAGCGGTAAAAAAGGGTATTGCTTTGCTTATAATGAAGGTTCTTGCAGTTGGGGAGGTTCTTGTAAGTTCAGACATGAGTGTTCAGAGTGCGGCTCTGGTCATCCTCTTTTTCGCTGCTTTAATAGATCAAAAGCTCAAAAGGCGGGCGAGTTTGGACAAAAAGGGGGAGAGCCCGGTGAGATTAGAAAGGATGGAGTGGTGGTTAAGGCGGTATGCCAGTAGGGCTGCTTCGTCCGAGGACGCTTTGTTGTTACTCAGGGGTTTTTCGTTAGGTTTTTCTATCCCATCGTTGGCTTCGGCCCCGCTGGGGTGGCCAAGGAATTTAAGATCGGCTAGGGAGAATCCCTCATCGGTATGGAGTAAGCTAATCAGTGAAGTGGAAAAAGGAAGAATGGCTGGTCCTTTTGATGAGATTCCAATAAAAAACCTGAGAATATCACCGTTGGGCCTGGTACCCAAAAAGGAGCCGGGCTCTTTTAGGCTTATTCATCATTTATCATACCCCAGGGGGCTATCAGTTAATGATGGGATTGACAAGGAGTTGTCCTCGGTTTCGTACGCGTCAGTTAAGCAAGCGGTTCAGTTGGTCAGGAGAGCTGGTAAGGGGGCTTGGTTGGCAAAGGTTGACATAAAGTCGGCTTTTCGGTTGCTTCCGGTCAATCCGGATTCCTTTCATTTGTTGGGTTGCCAGATAGGGGGAAAGATTTTTGTTGACCAGTGCCTACCGATGGGTTGTTGTATATCGTGCTCCTATTTTGAGAAATTTAGTTCCTTTTTACACTGGGTACTCTGCGTTAAGACTGGTTTGTCCTCGGTCGTGCATTATTTGGATGATTTTCTATTTATCGGTTCCTCTGATTCTTTGGATTGCATCCAGTTAATGCAAGGCTTCCAGGAGTTGGCGGTGGATTTTGGCATACCGTTGGCGGAGGATAAGTCGGAAGGTCCGTTCCACATTTTGTGTTTCCTAGGGATCCAGCTGGATACAGTTAAACTTGAGTGTAGCCTCCCGAGGGATAAAATAACAGATTTAAAGTTAGGTGTTTCGAATGTGTTGGGAGCTAGAAAAGTTACTTTAAAGTCTTTGCAGTCTCTGCTCGGGAAACTCAATTTTGCCTGTAGGATTATTCCAATAGGGAGGATATTTTCCAGGAGGTTATCATTGGCTACTGCAGGAGTAAATCAGTCACATCATCACATTAGGATTTCAGCGGACCATAAAGCGGATCTCCGCATTTGGCTGGAATTTTTGGAACATTTTAATGGGCGTAATATGATTATGAAAGAACCAGTGGCTAATGAGGTGTTGGAATTGTTTACCGACGCGGCAGGATCTCTGGGTTTTGGGGCTTACTTTAGGGGTAGTTGGTGTGCGCAGGCGTGGCCTATTAGCTGGAAGGAGAACGGGTGGACAAGGAACCTGACATTGCTAGAGTTGTTTCCTGTTCTGGTATCAATATTGTTGTGGGGTGATAGTTTAAAAAATCATCATGTTATCTTTAACTGCGATAACATGTGCGTGGTACAGGCAATTAATTCTATTACTGCCTCTTCGCCTCCAGTAGTTAGGCTACTGAGGCAATTGGTATTGAAGTGCCTTCAGTTAAATATATTAGTTAGAGCATCCCATATCCCAGGGGTTAAAAATGTGATTGCAGATTCCTTATCAAGGTTTGAGTGGGAACGTTTTAGGAAAGAAGCACCATTAGCGAAGGTGGAGCAGACACCATTTCAAGTGGAGTGGTGGAATTTGATCTTATGAGCAGGACCTGATAGGAAACGGGTAATGGAACAGCTGCCCGGATCACAAAAAGTAAGGGTGCCGGGGAACTGGGTAATAGGGCTGCCCAGATGTCAACAAAAGCTGTATTGGGTATAGAGGACTGCCCATATGGCATTGAAAATTCACGACGAGTAGAAGAGAAATACCGTCAAATGAAAGACCATAGTTAAAGTATGGGACACGGAGTAGAAACTGCTTCAGTGTCCCTAATATGTTGGTTAATGCGACAATAAAAGTTTGTGATATGTATATACTATGTGTTTTATTGCAGGAACCCCCATACAGTTATGGATCGTAGGCCATTCATTCATTTATTGGGCCAGAAGGGCAGCAGGAATAACTGATCAGGGCCGTCAGCTGGGTTTCCCAGAGGAAGCAGTATTAATTAAGTGGTTCGGGGTCAGGGGTTTGAGATGGGAGCAGGTTTTATTAAGGGTATCTAGTCTAGCTAGGTCATCTCCTCCGCCGGAGATTCTGCTGATCCATGCACGGGGTAATGATTTAGGTTCCATGTCCATGCGGGAGCTTATCGGGAAAATGAAGAGGGATTTGCTCAGACTGCGGGAATTGTTCCCAGACTTATTAGTAATTTGGTCCCAGATAACACCAAGGTTACGCTGGCGAGGGGCATTTGATCATGCCAGGCTTGATAAGGCCAGGAAAAGAATAAACAAGATCATGGCATCTTTTGTTAGGCGTTTAGGGGGGTTTTCCATTAGGCACAAGGACCTAGAGACCCCGGAGGCCCACGTGTTCTTTGGGAAAGACGGGGTTCACCTAAATGAAATTGGCCTTCAGTTATTTAATTACACTTTGAAGGAGGGTATAATGCAGACCATGGTTTTGTTTGGCGGTGCTGAGTCCGTAGGGCTTGCGGGTGGCGGGGGTGCTGCATCACCTTAGGGCGGAGCTCATTAGCTGAGAAGGTATCCGGTCTGGGCCAATGCCAGAGGTCTCTTGGGCACGGGGATCCATAGGGCCTCTGGCTGGGGATGAGCTCTGTCCTGGGGAAGGTATGCAGCCCCAGGTTCAGGTCAGGTTATGGTACCTGTTATGTTATGTTAATAAAGCTGTGGCCTGTAATTATACCCATATATCAGTTGTTTGTGTGTTTATTGGGTTAACGGGGGTTAATGGTATAGGCGGACCAAGTCACACATGCGGAGGTCATGGCAGCACCCTGGAACTGCCTAGTTACAGGAGCGTTTTGACCGGGCTGGGTAGCTATTGGTCAAGTTAAAATTGTGGGTGGGGATTAGCAGGTTATATAGGGGGGGGATTTTCCCGCCTTGTGGCACTTAACTATTAATCAGAGAAGAGTTTCCCTCCCTCCCTCCCTGTGTTATATATGTGTAATATGTTTATATTGTCACAGCTTGGCGGGGGGTGCTGCATCACCTTAGGGCGGAGCTCATTAGCTGAGAAGGTATCCGGTCTGGGCCAATGCCAGAGGTCTCTTGGGCACGGGGTTCCATAGGGCCTCTGGCTGGGGATGAGCTCTGTCCTGGGGAAGGTATGCAGCCCCAGGTTCAGGTCAGGTTATGGTACCTGTTATGTTATGTTAATAAAGCTGTGGCCTGTAATTATACCCATACATCAGTTGTTTGTGTGTTTATTGGGTTAACGGGGGTTAATGGTATAGGCGGACCAAGTCACACATGCGGAGGTCATGTCCAGTTGGACTGTTGCTGACCTGAGGAGATAGTGTTATGAATGTCCCAAGCGGTACTTTAGATAATGTTAATGCGTAATGTTGTTAGTTGCAAGTTAGGGTTGTAAAATTGCGTTGTTTTTCTATGTGCTACGCGGTTCGCGAGCATTTGCCTTCCTTTGTAATAGTGTATTTTGTACCTCGTACGTTCCAGGGTGAAAGTGGTACGCAGTTGGCGTTGTTTTGCGTGGTCCAGGGTCGTGTAGCCTCATTTTCATTTTGTTTGGCCGCCATTTTTTTTCTCGCTTAGCCGATTTTCGAGTCCCGTAACTTGGCGAAATCGACTTAAATTTGTGTTCCACAACGTCTCGTAGTTATAATATGTGATTCTGCCTATATTAAAATTATATATATAAAATATGTGACTAGTTGTCCTTTAGTCCGTATAGTTGGGGGTTACTAAAGAATAGTCGGGGGTTAGCAATGACTCTCCTAAGTAATGCATTTTTGGGGTGGCTGCAAGTGACTGGAAGCTGAAGTTATTTTGTGGCTAAATCTTGTATATACCTCCCTTCAGTATATCGCTCATAAAATGTTCAGTTTGTTTAGCCTATAAATCTGTAAATTCATTGAGTTCTTTTTATCACACAGCATTTCTAAAATACTTCCCATAATTTGTTTTATTAGTATATACAGACATGGAGTCTGTCCCTCCCTTCATAGGGTGTCCCAGACAGAAGGAGCTATGGGACATGGAGTCTGTCCCTCCCTTCTTAGGTTGTCACAGACAGAAGGAGCTATGGGGACATGGAGTCTGTCCCTCCCTTCATAGGTAGACCCAGACAGAAGGAGCTATGGGACATGGAGTCTGTCCCTCCCTTCTTAGGGTGTCACAGACAGAAGGAGCTATGGGGACATGGAGTCTGTCCCTCCCTTCATAGGGTGACCCAGACATAAGGAGCTATGGGACATGGAGTCTGTCCCTCCCTTCATAGGGTGTTACAGACAGAAAGAGCTATGGGACATGGAGTCTTTCCCTCCCATCATAGGGTGACCCAGACAGAAGGAGCTATGGGACATGGAGTCTGTCCCTCCCTTCTTAGGGTGTCACAGACAGAAGGAGCTATGGGGACATGGAGTCTGTCCCTCCCTTCATAGGGTGACCCAGACAGAAGGAGCTATGGGACATGGAGTCTGTCCCTCCCATCATAGGGTGACACAGACAGAAGGAGCTATGGGGACATGGAGTCTGTCCCTCCCTTCATAGGGTGTCACAGACAGAAGGAGCTATGGGACATGGAGTCTGTCCCTCCCTTCATAGGGTATCACAGACAGAAGGAGCTATGTGACATGGAGTCTTTCCCTCCCATCATAGGGTGACAGAAGGAGCTATGGGACATGGAGTCTGTCCCTCCCTTCATAGGGTGTCACAGACAGAAGGAGCTATGTGACATGGAGTCTTTCCCTCCCATCATAGGGTGTCCCAGACAGAAGGAGCTATGGGACATGGAGTCTGTCCCTCCCTTCATAGGTAGACCCAGACAGAAGGAGCTATGGGACATGGAGTCTGTCCCTCCCTTCTTAGGGTGTCACAGACAGAAGGAGCTATGGGGACATGGAGTCTGTCCCTCCCTTCATAGGGTGACCCAGACATAAGGAGCTATGGGACATGGAGTCTGTCCCTCCCTTCATAGGGTGTTACAGACAGAAAGAGCTATGGGACATGGAGTCTTTCCCTCCCATCATAGGGTGACCCAGACAGAAGGAGCTATGGGACATGGAGTCTGTCCCTCCCTTCTTAGGGTGTCACAGACAGAAGGAGCTATGGGGACATGGAGTCTGTCCCTCCCATCATAGGGTGACCTAGACAGAAGTAGCTATGGGACATGGAGTCTGTGCCTCCCTTCATAGGGTATCACAGACAGAAGGAGCTATGGGACATGGAGTCTGTCCCTCCCATCATAGGGTGACCCAGACAGAAGGAGCTATGGGACATGGAGTCTGTCCCTCCCTTCATAGGGTGTCACAGACAGAAGGAGCTATGTGACATGGAGTCTTTCCCTCCCATCATAGGGTGTCCCAGACAGAAGGAGCTATGGGACATGGAGTCTGTCCCTCCCTTCATAGGGTGTCACAGACAGAAGGAGTTATGTGACATGGAGTCTTTCCCTCCCATCATAGGGTGACCCAGACTGAAGGAGCTATGGGACATGGAGTCTGTCCCTCCCTTCATAGGGTGTCACAGACAGAAAGAGCTATGGTACATGGAGTCTTTCCCTCCCATCATAGGGTGACCCAGACAGAAGGAGCTATGAGACATGGAGTCTGTCCCTCCCTTCTTAGGGTGTCACAGACAGAAGGAGCTATGGGGACATGGAGTCTGTCCCTCCCTTCATAGGGTGACCCAGACATAAGGAGCTATGGGACATGGAGTCTGTCCCTCCCTTCATAGGGTGTTACAGACAGAAAGAGCTATGGGACATGGAGTCTTTCCCTCCCATCATAGGGTGACCCAGACAGAAGGAGCTATGGGACATGGAGTCTGTCCCTCCCTTCTTAGGGTGTCACAGACAGAAGGAGCTATGGGGACATGGAGTCTGTCCCTCCCTTCATAGGGTGACCCAGACAGAAGGAGCTATGGGACATGGAGTCTGTCCCTCCCATCATAGGGTGACTCAGACAGAAGGAGCTATGGGGACATGGAGTCTGTCCCTCCCTTCATAGGGTGTCACAGACAGAAGGAGCTATGGGACATGGAGTCTGTCCCTCTCTTCATAGGGTATCACAGACAGAAGGAGCTATGTGACATGGAGTCTTTCCCTCCCATCATAGGGTGACAGAAGGAGCTATGGGACATGGAGTCTGTCCCTCCCTTCATAGGGTGTCACAGACAGAAGGAGCTATGTGACATGGAGTCTTTCCCTCCCATCATAGGGTGTCCCAGACAGAAGGAGCTATGGGACATGGAGTCTGTCCCTCCCTTCATAGGGTGTCACAGACAGAAGGAGTTATGTGACATGGAGTCTTTTCCTCCCATCATAGGGTGACCCAGACAGAAGGAGCTATGGGACATGGAGTCTGTCCCTCCCTTCTTAGGGTGTCACAGACAGAAGGAGCTATGGGGACATGGAGTCTGTCCCTCCCTTCATAGGGTGACCCAGACAGAAGGAGCTATGGGACATGGAGTCTGTCCCTCCCAGCATAGGGTGACCCAGACAGAAGGAGCTATGGGACATGGAGTCTGCAACTAAAGTGTACAACACAAGGTTAGATCATCCTAATCATTATTTATGACCTGCCTTGTATAAAGTGGTAACACAGCTTCAGTTCCACAAATCCTGGGCTCGTCAAGGGATATAACGCTGTAAGATTAACAAGCCTCATTCAGTGCCCCGGCGAGATCCTTCCAGGGACAGAATAATTCTCTACATACATATATCCTGATGACTGCAAACCTTTTTCACACCTGAACTACTGTGTGTAAATCTAAATTCACAGACTGACAAGAAAGGATAATTTATTTTAACCCTTTGTAGTGCCAAAAGGGGTGGCTTCTCTGACAGTGCAAGTGTCCAGAATACCAGTGTCTCTGACTGTGCATGTATCCAGTGTACTGACCCCACTGGCAGTGCATGTATCCAGTTTCCTGACCCCTCTGGCAGTGCATGTATCCAGTTTCCCGGCCTCTCTAGCCGTGGATGGGATGTATCAGGCAGTTCAGGAGCCCAGCAGTGCACTGGATTAGCTATTGATTCTGCAGACTTTCTGTCTCTCCCCACAGAGTCTGGAAAACTGTTACCCATGGGCTGGCTAATCCCTGAGTAATAAGAAGCTCAACACAACTACAACTACTGACCAATAATGTGTACTGATAACTGAGCAGAACCAGAACCTGACTGTATAGCGTTACCAGAGCCTTTCTATATAGCGTTACCAGAGCCTGTCTGCAAACAATAGTGTTGACGCGGAGGCTTCACAGGCTCCCTGGGTCAGCACGTAGCGTTGCGTGACCCAGCGGAGCCTGTACGGCTGAACAGCCAATCGGAAGCATCGGGGGTGGGACTTCCACCCGTGTTCGCGCATTCTTCCGGTACAGCGCGGTCTCCAGCTGAAACGGACGGAGGTCTGAGGGCTCCTGCGCAAATTAATCTAAAGTAGGAGGTTAAATACTGAGAACCATACCCCAGCTATACAGCATATAAGGGGCAGTGTGAGAGTGCTCTGTGTGTGTGTTTGTTTTCTTTCTTGTTGTTTTTTGTGGTCCGTTTTGTCTTGGGAGGTGTTTTTGCTTGGGCCCAGCATGGATGCTCAGACATAGAGGCCTTGCTGGCTGAGGTTCGGACCCGGGGCTTAAGCCAAGGGGTCAGGTGGGTGCAGGACAGGCTGGGACCTCCCATGCCTTCTGCAGGAGGCCCGCCTTACATTGCACAGGCTCAAACTGTAGTGGCTGGTGGCCTAGGCAATAATGGAGGCGCTAGGGGGCTATCCCCCCATCCCAATAGTGCAGAGCCATTAGACCCCTGTCCAGTGGAGTGCCAGGCCAAGGGTGCAAAAGGTGATACGGGTCAGGGCAGCCAGGACCCTATACCCCTCAGGCAAGAGAGAGCTGGGCCCACAGGCGGTGAGGGTGAGGGCCTAGAACTGCGGCCACCACCAGTCATTTTGACCAAGGGGTCTCGGCCATGGCAAAGGAAAAAAAACACACGTCTACCGCCCTGTAAAGGGGGCGCAGGGGGCAATAAAAAAGCCGGGAGCCCTAAAAAAGCTCCTACAGATCCTCATTGTGCCGACCATGCGGTCCCTTCTATTTCCAGTACTAACAGCGCTTCTGGTGCTTTACAGGGACGCCGCCGCGGCGGAGAGCTGGGCATGGCGACTACACGTGAGGAACAGAGTTGTCAGAGAGATGAACAGCCAATACAGCATGGTAGTGATCGACGACATGCCTGTGACAGCGGCAGTGGCGAGGCCGGCGCGCCCCACCAGAGCTAGAAAGACCACAAGCAAATACAGTACACTGCTATTCACCCACACCCCGTTAAGACAACAGAGAGCTTAGACTGAGGGCGTTACGGTTAGGCCACTGCAAAAGGTGACTAATCCCAACCCACAGGTAGACCTTGTAACGCCACAAGAAGTGTCAGGGGAACTCGTACAGAAGGCTACAGAGCCTGCTGTGCTAGCCCTTTCCAGCCGTGCAAGCTTAGGTGACCATGACCAGTCCTCAGGGGAGGAGCAGACTGTATGGGCACGGGCATGCAGGTCAGGGAGAGCTAGTGACTGGTCCTCTTGCACCCACAGGTCCCGAAGAAGATCAAGATCAAGGAGTAGGAGATCTTGCCGTTGCAGTTGCGCCTGCACGGTATCAGAGAGAGGACGGAGCCCGTGGACGGCCAGACGGTCAGAGTCCCCAAGGCGTCAGGAGAGACGTAGGGACACCCCGCTGGCAGTGTCCTCTCTGAGGCTTCCAGAAGCAGGTGAGGTTCGAATGGTGGGAAGAGTAGAAGAGGCAGTAACATGTGAACTGCTACACACTAAAAGGGGTTTCCTTGGGTCCCTTAAGACCCTCTTAGCCACACACAACATTGCGGTAAGTGAGCAGGAAATGGGTGCGTGGGGCGCGTGGGCCGATCAATCCACCAGCGAGTTAGTGGGGCGTGGTAGTGGCGGCAACAGGACCCTCTGAGGCAGTGGGTGTCCTGGGCCAGCAAGCAGGCAGTACCAATGCAGTAGTTACCAATGCAGCCATGAGACCAATTGTCTTGTGCTCATTGGACAACTTCGAGTCTCATCTTCCCCAGGATGCAAAAGAAAAAATCTGGAGGAGGGAATTTGTTAAATTGTTCTCTCTTCTTCCCATGTCCAAGCAAATGGACACGGGTGAGAGGAGGCTTCTGGATGGCGATGATCGTCGCAGGTCTTATAGGCGGCTGCCTAGGACCTTCGACACATGGCTGCAGGACTTTTCCTTTATGGCCTGCGTGCTATGTGAGCGACATCCCAAGCAAGGTTCGGGTTTGTTTGTCTACATAGACGAGATTCGCAATGCCCACAAAGTATACAGGGGCATGGCATGGTGGCGGTACGATGAGGAATTCCGCCAGTACCTGGCATCTTGGCCAGCGATGGCATGGAGCAATAAAGCGGTGGCATACTGGCTGAACATTATGACACCTATGCGCATCATGCCGCCCTTTCGACCGGCTACAGGTCGCCTTGGCTACAGGTCTCAAGACCTGTTTTGCCTATAATAAAGGGGTATGTAGGTGGGCCCCCAATTGCAGGTTCAAGCATGCATGCTCCAACTGCGGCTGCGAGCACCCTCTCGCTAGATGTACCAGGCCCAAGGAAGGGGGCAGATCAGAGCCCCCTGCCAAAGGGCAAGACGCCAATACGCCTCCCCGACATGCTGATGTGGCTAAAACGCTGCGGTAGAGTGGCGGGCAATGGCGCCGGGGCTCGCCTCCTGGAACCCATGTGCAACAGAGCTGCGGGGATCCAAGGCACCGAACTTGCGGTCGGTCCGGAAATTGTTTTGTCGATGGCAGCTATTTCATTGACCTATACTTACCTATGGGGTGCTCGATATCATGTGCCTACTTTGAGGCGTTCAGCTCATTTTTACAATGGGTTGTGTGCACGGTAGCAGGGTACAAGAGCATTACGCACTATCTGGATGACTTTCTGTTCGTCGGTCCAGCAGGGCAAGATACATGCCGTTTCATCTGGGAAGTGATCACCAAAATCTGTCTGGATTTTGGGGTACCGTTGGCCCATAACAAAACTGAGGGCCCCACAACGAGGTTGACTTTCCTGGGCATTCAGATCGATTCCAAGACAATGGAATGCAGTCTTCCCCGGGAAAAAGTGGCGGACATGAGAACGGAGCTCAGCGCGCTGGAAGGAGCACGTAGGGTGTCACTGCGACGGTTGCAATCCATCACAGGGAAGTTGAACTTCGCCTGTAGGATTATCCCCATGGTGAAGATATTTTGTAGGAGAATGTCGCTCACTACCGTAGGCATCGCTAGGCCACATCATTTTATCAAAGTCTTGCGGGCTATGCGGGATGACGCATGGGTATGGTCGGTTTTCCTGGCTGAGTTCAATGGGATGGCGCTTATTTACAGAAGGAGCGCTACCAGCGCCGACTTGGAACTTTTTACTGGCGGATCAGGGTCAGTTGGTTGCAGCACATATTTTCAAGGAAGATGGTGCGCCGCGGCATGGCCGACGGAATGGGTGGTGGAAGGTCTTACAAAGAACCTGACATTTCTCGAACTATTTCCCATGGTGGCGGCGGTCCACATATGGGGTTCGGAGTTTCGGGATCGGCGTGTGTTATTTCACACAGATAGCATGGAGGTTGCGCAAGCAGTGAATAACCTCACAGCAACTTCCATACTGGTAGTATGATTACTTGGTAAGTCACTTGGTGTTGTGCTGCCTTCGCCTGAACATATGGTTTCAGGCGAGGCATGTGCCGGGGTTGGAAAATGGCATTGCTGTTGCCCTTTTTCGGTTTCAGGAAGAGTGGTTAAGGGTACTGGCCCCCCGGGCGAACGTGCTGGGGGAGGCCATTCCCGCGGAGATCTGGGAGCTTGGAGCTGCCAGGTAATGAGACTCATCAGACAGTCTGTTGCCCCGGCGACATGGGCCGTGTATAGATGCGTGTGGGCAAAATGGAACGACCTAGTTAAGATGGCCGGTGGGTCTACATCAGAGGATAAGACCCTAGGGTTTGCTTTGGTTTCTGCTGTGGTGTGCCAAAGAAGGCAAGAAAAAAAGCAATAGTTGGGAGACAGGTCACGGCTCTGGCTTTCATGTTTAAGCTGGAGGGGCAGAGGGACCTTACCAAAGAGTTTATAGTGCGCAAGGTGGTGCACGGCATGTTTAACGGGGATCGCAGGCCAGATACCAGGCGGCCGATTACACTTTCTTTGTTGCTGCCAATGGAGCAGGTTTTGGTGGTGATGTGCAGGAACCCCTTTGAATCTCTGCTTTTCCTTATGGCTTTTTCCCTGGCGTTCTTTGGAGCTTTCCGGATAGGGGAGTTAGTCGCAAACAGTAGACACAGTTCCAGGGGCGTGCAGTTGGTGGATACCTGCCTAAGGGAAGGCACGGTAGTAATATGGTTACGGAGGTCTAAGACTGACCAGTTGGGCAAAGAAAAGGATGTGGTGCTGCACCGTGTTGGCACGGAGTGCTGCACCTACGGGTGTATGGAGGAGTACCTTAGTCAACGACCGGTGGGACGGTGTTATCCCGTTATCAATTTGAAAGGATGCTAAAGGGTGCACTACACAGTCTGGGATTAGAGCAGTCAGAGTTCGGAATGCACTGTTTCCGAATCAGGGCTGCTACGGAAGCGGATAGGTAGGCTTGCCTGACGCCGCGGTCAAGCGTATCGGGAGATGGGAGTTGGAAAACTGAGTTTCCCTGTTACGGACTTGCACGTGCGGTGGTTGGGGGTTCGAGGCCTGCGGTGGGCGCAGGTGGATGGGCTACTGGAAACATACGCCCAGCGTTATGGACAGCCAAGCGTAATATTATTACATGCCAGCGGTAACGATTTGGGTACGGTCCCATGCGGAGGATGTTGAAGGTGATGAAGCGGGACGTGGAAAGTTGGCTGAAGAAATTTCCGTGGATATTCCTGATATGGTCCGAGATGATAAAGAGACGTTTGTGGCGGAATGCTCGGGATCCTGTCGGGTTGCACAGATCGCGTCAAAAGATCAACCAGCAGTTGTCAAGTTTCATCAGAAAGCTGGGTTTCGTCGCCATCCGATACAAAGAGTTTGAGCCGGTCGGGGCCAACGAGTTCTTTGGAGAGGATAAAGTGAATTTGACCGAAATCAGGCTAGAGTTACTCATGCTGGAATTCTGGGAGAGTGTTGAGCGGGCCTTAGCTTTAATTGCCAGCAGGGGGGTATCGCAGTCTCAGGAGGGGTCCCTCGCTCGCTCTGTGGCAGGAGGTGAGTTGCCAGGCCCACTTGCCTAAGTGGGTGTGGCCCTACCTCACAGGGCGTGTTTAATATATGCATTGGAGCTTTGAGCAGGGCCCAAGGCGTGAGGTCACTGTCCGTGGCCGGGCTCCTCCCCCTGGAAGTTATTATGTAAATGATATACAGGTTTTTATGTTTATGTTAAAACGGTTATTTATGAATAAAGCTGTGGCCTGTGTTTCTCCCAAAATCGGTCGTGGTGTCAATTATTTCACATAAGCCTAAATGGATCATGCTTGGGTCATGATACCAGAGCCTGTCTGTATAGAAGAGAGCTACCGGAGCCTGTCTGCACAGAATAGAGATACAGAGCTGTTTAATCTATATCTACATCCTATTTCCCCCTGCTCTCCTATTCCCATATTTAGGAAATCCCAACTGGCCCATGCTCTCTTAATTTCAGCTCCGCTCTGTCTCCTTAATAACCCCAAACAAATTACCTCCTGCTCTAGAACTCTGTTTTCACTCTCCATCTCCTAATTCACTCCATTCTTATTATTCCCTACTCTCCTCATCCTCCCCATGCCAACTACCCTTGACTCCCCAAATATCCGCTTTCTCTCCTCACTCATCCCCTGCAAAACTCACTTAGCAATCACCACTAATTCTATATTCACACATTTCAACTTTTTCTACATATTGTCCAGTATTTTCTTACATCCTATTTCATTACTATTTTGTCTACCACACTCCTTCCTTCACCTCCATCTCTTCCTGTCCGTCATCATTCTATTTATTCCTTCTGCTTGTTTCTCCAATATTTTCCCAACCATTTCTCACTCTACCTCAAAGAACCCCCATACCCCTACTCTACTCCCCCCTTCTTCACATTCCTGCTTCCACATCCATTTCTCTCCATGCCCTTCAGGGCCCATCTCCTTATATCCCGGGTGGTTTATCCTTGGGGCAAGCAACTGACACTGAGTCTCATTTGTTAAATTAAAATACTCATTAAGAGTGAAAAATAAGGTCAGCCATCAAAACCTCAGCTTACTAATTGCAGATGTTTCACTAACGCGGCAGATAAAAGCCCCGCACATTTATGCTAACTAATTATACCGCTGCTGATGAAGAGAAAATCGAATGTTACAGGTGTAACATCACACACTCTGCTACACCATGACATAATACACAGCAAATGCATCAGCAGTAATAATTGAGGTTAAAAAATGACTTTAAGCCCATCAAGTTCAGCCTTTTTTAGATCTCCTGTGATGATTTTTCATGTGAATTGTTTATAGATTCTGAGGAAGGCTCAACAAATCATATTAAAACACGGCCAATTGTCTCACAAGGGGAAAAAGGTCCTTTCAGATCATACATACTGGCTCAATACCATGGAGTAATCCAGAGAAAATAACTTAAATTTGGTTAGCCTTCCTTCGCAATTTAATCCATTCCCCTTATTTATTTTGTTGCCCTTCTTTGTACTTTTTTTAACACTACACTGTACTTTTTTGAAGTGGTGCCCTAAATTATGCTCCATATTCCATATAATGGTGTACTGGGTATTTATATAGTGGCAGACGTATAGTTAATTCCTTTTCTCCTATGCAAATATTTGATTTGCCATTGAAGCTGCTTTCTGACATTGAGCATTGTCATATAGCTGGTTGTCCACAAACACCCCTAAATCTTTTTCTATCTCTATATTTGCTCCATTAAGATTATAAATTGCTGGAAAAGTTAGACCAATTTTTTTTTTTACAAATATTGTTATACATTTTTTGCACAAAAGCAGACATTACAAAGTACACTCGTCACAACATCTTGCATAGAACAATATAAAACAACAACAAAAAATAAAATAGAAAAAGTAACATAACAAACAAAAAATCAGGCAACAAACAGAACAAAACATCCCCCCAGGCAGTTTGTATTTCACCCTTATAATGGCTAGTGAGTATCATTATTCCATTTTCAGATCTTCCTCGTTCTCATAATATATTCCATTTTAAGCAGCAGAAGAATAATTTGCTTTTAAGATAACTTTCCAATCTGTAAAGTACTGTTGTGTACCGTAAATCCCTGTTATTTATAGGTGTGGTAGGTATGATCCATTTAGAAAACGTGTATAACAAAAGCAAATACAAATACAAAAAAATAAAAAAAACAAGGGTAAATTTTATCCTGTGGTATTAACCTTAAAGGAGCCACAGAAAGGTCGCATCTACTCATTTCCAAATTCTATATTGTTCCACTTTGGAATCAATTCTTGTTTCCATTTACCAGCGATCATCCATTTCGCTATCGTTACTATTTGTAATATCAAAGTCTGACTTTCTAGATAAATTTCCGTTGGTAATATATGTAACATAGCACATGACGGAGTTGGGTTGATAGATTTCTTAAGGATGTCTGATATATTTTGTATATGGGGACAATCCCTCCAGATATGTATTTGCAATCCAACTTGTCCGCATTTCCTCCAACAAAGTTTTTCATACATTTTTTTCTAAATCAGACCAACTTTAGACGGTACCCAGTACCATCTATTAATAAATTTAAAGAAAACCTCTTAATAGGCAGCGTTTTTGATGAATTTATCTGTTAAACTTAAAGCTCTTTTCCAGATTATATCTGGATAAATAGAGTCTAAGTCCTTTTCCCACAATTTCATATTTTTTGTTTTATTCTCTTCCAAATTAACTTTAATTATGTTGAAACATTTAGATATCAAATACTTTCTGTTATCTATCTATATTAGTTTCTCACATTGACTTATGAATTATGAATTAATTCAAGCTTAATTAAAGTCTGTTTAAGTTGTAAATATTCCAACCAATCATACATGACTAATTTATAGAACTTCATAAGATCATCAAAAGTGGCAAAATTATTATTAGAGTACAGATCTTTTCGTACATACATACCTTTATTTGCCCATTTAAAAAAAAAAAAGGGTAGGTTTAAATTATTAGCCAGTACACTTTCTGGGGTACATGGAATAGGCACGGCAATTAAGTTAATTTTCCTATTTATTTTGTACCAAAAGGATAAGCCTTTGTTAATTACCATTGAAGTTGATATTGGCTTATTTTTATCAGGCTTCTCCAAAAATAGTAGTTGCCTCAAATTTCCCTCTTTCATCAAGGAGTTTTCTATTTGGGACCAAGGACATGTATTAATCGGATCAACCCATTTAATCATATGCTAAAGCATAGTAGCATCATCTTGAGAATTGCATATGCCAGGCCTTCTAAAATAAATCTTCTAGCCATAATGTTCTTTTCAACCTTAGTTTTTTTACCATTAAAGATACATTTGTCTATCAGTGCTTGAAATTGATTAATCCAAAATAATGGGAGATTCAATGGAATGCAGCATAATAAGTAATTACATCTTGGCAATAATGCCATTTTAATAGGTGCAATTCTGCCTGATAAAGGCAAGTTCTTATTTTTCCAATCTGTTATTATTTCTGTAATTTTTTTATATAGAATTTAAAATTCATCTGGATAATTTTCTCTAAATCTTTATTAAATATTATTCACAGAATCATGAAATTGTTACTTGACCAACTAGGTCAAGGGCTATTTCAAACTCAATTTTTTTTAATGATCTGATGGCATGTTAATATCCAACAACTCTGTTTTCTGAATATTTCATTTATAATTACAAATCTCCCCATATTTATTAATTAGTCCTTGTAAATAACCTAGTGAATCTTCTAATTCTGTCAACGTTAGGACTACATCATCAGCAATTATTAAGATCTTATGTTCTTTATTATTTACTTAAAACCTTTTATTTTATCAGAAGATCTTATCGCTTCTGCCAGCAACCTATTATCAATGTAAATAGGAGTGGGGATAAGGGACATCCCTGTCTCGTGCCGTTATTAATAATAATTCTATTAGATCTAAAACCCACTCCTTGCTTCTGGTCAATTAATTTTCGGGTATTATCCGTGCCCTGACGGCCAGGTATAAAACTAGTCTGATCTATTTTAAATAGGTTCTTTATTATAACCTTGAGGCTAGTATTTTCAAATATAATTTTGAATCTGTATTTAACAGCCATATGGATCTAAATCCATTGCAATCTGTTATATATTGTTTTTTTTTAGGAATTGTTAGCTGATAAAAATTAATCTGGGACTTTACCAAACTCTTTAATTTTATTAAATAGGTCTTTTAGGTATTCTGTAATTACTGGTTGACAAGCTTTATAGAAATAATTGGTAAAGCCATTAGGACCTGGTGTAGAATAAAGTTTTAAATTCTTAATTGCTGTTTCCACTTCTATTACTGTAATAGGATTATTCAAATTATCTAAGTCTATGTCTGTTATCTTAGGCAAGTCAATTTAATTTAAACATTTTTGAATTTCATCTTTAGTAGGCTTCTTAAACTGAGTCAAACTGTGTCTAATTCCAAATTATATAAATTTTGATAGAAACACGCAAACGTTTTAGCAATATCTACATGTCTCATAATAAGTTTATCCTTATATCTAAAAATTTCTATCCTTTTCCTAGAAATTTTATTTTTAATCTTATTAGGTAAAAGTTTGCTAATTTTATTACTGTAATGTTGTAATCTTTGTTGCACAATGATTTATCAGAAATAATTTGATTTATTTTCTTTATTTGGGCTTGACATTCCCTAATTTCTACAGCTAACTTTGCATCAGGCCTTATTTTATTATTTATCTCAAGATTGTTCAGTTGAAGATACAGCTGCCACAATAAAAGGCCTCTTTGATTTTTCATTTGACTTTTTCAACTTATTAAGATCCCTCTAGTAAAAGCTTTTTGTGCATTCCATAGTACTGATTTAGAAACTACCGAATCTTCATTTATTTAAAAAAATCCTTTTTAAGTTGTTCTTTTTTTACGTCCTCCTCAATAAGGGTATTATCCAGTTTCCACTGTGGTCTTGTTAAACTTTAAACTTTAGAATTATGCCTGCATGATCTGACATTACAATCAGACCTATTTTCACTTCAATGATTTTATTTATTGTTTTTTCATCTACTGAAAAATAATCAATCCTTGAGTAGGTTTCATGCCTGGGAGAAAAATATGAATAATCTTTTTGTTCTGGATATAATACTCTCGATGGATCGTACAGATTATATTTTAAAACACTATAAAGGAATAATTTAGATTTCTGTTTAGTTTTGGAGTCACACTTTGGATATTTAACTGAATTTCTGTCCATTTCAGTATTAATGATCATATTTTCTATCATTTTACTGTCCCATTATCAAGGGGATAATATTTGTCACTAAACCTTTATACAGTAGTAACAATATCAAAATGAATACACATAATCATTTTTTTTTGTCCTTCTCTATACCTTTTCCAGCTCTAAAATTTCCTTTTTTTCTGAAGTGGTGCCCAAAATTGTACTCCACATTCCAAATGAGGGCAAACATAGGGATTTATATAGTGGCAACATTATATTTTCTTCCCTTACTTCTGTGCCCTTCTCAGTACATGCTAATATTGTATTTGCACAGTTAACCCATGTCAGTTCAGGGCCCCCCACCATTCCAAAGTCCCAACAGTCTTATGGTCCTCTGAGTGTCACACCTCCCGTTGTTACAGTTCTGAGTAGGCCTATATGGCTTTTCCTGAATTTAGCTTTCCCTGAAAGGGTTTTAAACTGGTCAGGACTGCAAAAAGTGGGTTTCACAAGGACTCCCCTTGCCCCCAAGAGTCTATTTGTGACAAGCAGCACCAGCCTCCTGTCACACACACTTTTGCATGACCTAAGCCAGGCCCAGTTGATATGTACATATAAAGATTAGATGCAAATCACATATTGAATATAATGATTGGAGGGAAAAACGGCCACAGTGCTTATTGGTAAACACAAATAACGTAATAATCATAACAATAATAATAATAAATTAACAACGACCAAGTGAGGGGAGGAGCCGGTCCCGAGACAGTACACCCTATGCCCTGAACCCTCGTTCAGGGCCTATCGTGCTGGAAGAGCCGTACCACCATAGGGTAGGATCTCACCCACTTTACCACTGCCCCTGTAAATCCCCTCACCATCTCCCGCTGTGACAACAGCAAAAATAAAGTTTCTGTTAACATATATTACAGAAAAAATCATGTACCAAGAACAAACGACTACTTAATACAATCAACTAGATAAATACCTCCCATATTGTCATTAATTTCATTTCATTTTTTTTAATATGACCATTTCATTTTATTTATTCATTTACTTTTATATTGGGATGGGTATCCTCACACATGGCAAGCTGGCGGCATAATGGCACAGATGGAGCCAAAGAGGCTATAAATGGCACCACCGCCAGCTAGCCACCTCCAATTGCCATATCCTGGTCCTGCAAAGTCAAGTGGCCCCTCCCATCAACCCCAGGAGGCCTTGGGTGATCTACTGGCCCTTCACTACAACTGGTATACACAGTGCCAGTCTTCCCATCAAACACTGTTACACTACAACAGGTACACACAGTTCTGCAGCGGTGCCATCCTTCCCATCAAACACTCTTACACTGCAACAGGTAAACTTAGCGCAGCTCTGGTGCCAGCCTTCACTCACACATACTGTTACATTACATCAGATACCCACAGTGCAGCATGATCGCCAGCCTTCCCCTACTGTTACACTACAACAGATACACACAACGCAGCCACATTGTCAGCCTTCCCCTCACACACTGTTACACAACAACAGATACAGCACAGCTGCAGTGCCAGCCTTCCCTCACAACAGCTATTTCAGCTGCATCAAGCTGGCATGCTGAGGTTCTCATGCCCTCTCAGTGAGCCCTGAACACCAGGAGATGTTGGGAGCTCTGTGTCCTGCGGCGTCTCTACCATGTGCTGTGCTAATTAACTAAAGGATATTAATTGTCAAGGTGTTAATGCAGAAGAGAAGCAGCTTTTTGCTTAGGGGGTGAAGCGGGAGGGAAGACATTACACATCGTCTATTCCTCACTATTTATCATTCTTCCCTCACCAACTTTAATTTATCTCTCATCACTCTTACACCGTCTCCCCTCCTTTATTTCTCTCCTTTTTTTAAATCTCCTGTGCTCAATTCCCTTTTGTTGCTTTCCGTGTGTAATTCCATTTTTGTCTCTTGCATTTTCTTACCTATTTTTTTATCTCCCCTTCATTTCCTTCATTCTTTCTTCATCTGTATATCAATTTCTTCTGTCTCTCACACACCCACATACACAGTGCATTTCTGTCTTTCTGTTCTTTTAAAGCTCTCTTTTCCCGGCTTCACACTGTCATACCCTCTCCCTTCCATTTTCCTTCTTATTATTCACAAATAACTTACACCTCCTTTTTTCCTTCTCATATTTTTATCTTTCATTCTTCTCCACCCTCTCGATAGACATAGGATGAAGAGGGACGTTGATTTTATTGAACCATATAGTTTCCATGTGTACCATATTAAATAGGTAAACACTGTAAGTGGTCAGATCTCATGAATAAATGGAACTCCCTGAACCAATATGAGGTGACTGTAAAAAATTCAAGATGACTTTACTCATTTTATTTTGTGAGTTGCAGAGAGGAAGGGGCAGGGCTTTTCAAGTAGAATGCAATTTCAAAAAATATACTTAACCTTCCCCCTGATGACCCTATATCGATGATCTTCAACACCCTGGAACTAACTCTTCAGCCCTGCATAAGTGGGCATTTCCATGTAGATGAGGGATCCAACCTCCTCTTTCTTGTTTAAATTGCGGGTATTGAGGGTGATACCAGTCTCATAAGGGATAGCATGTCATAGGAGGAGGGGTCATAAACTCCCTGTACATTTTTTATTTATCCCCATCCATGCAATGGGTAGGCATTATATAAATAGGAATATGAGAGAATGTTGGTGTAGTGGGTATCATTCTACAGATTTTCTATACTGAGATTCAGACTGCGAGCAGGCTACAAGCACATGTTAGATCTAGAGTGCTACTGGCAATCATCGTGGGTGCTAGTCCTCAAATTAAACTTTTTAAAGCTCAATTGCTGTGAGCCATGGAATAGAGCCTCTTGTTTCCTAAGCTGTCCCTCTCTCTTTAAATACTGTAATTCACACATACACACTCTTTCATTCATTCACTCATAGTTACATAGTTACATAGAAATTAGGGTTAAAAAAAGACTTTCAGTCCATCAAGTTCAACCTTTTAAGATATCCTCTGATCTGCAATATGCAGATTAAATATTAATTAATCAGTTGTTAATGAATAATTAATAAATTATTTAATTATTTTTTTCATTTTATTTTTAATTATTAATTAATCCAGAGAAAGGCAAACAGAAAAAAAAAAAACAAGTGAGACCTAGCCAATCGCCTCAAAGGGAAAAAATAAAATAATTCCCTCCTGACCCCAAACACCGGCAAACAGATTTCTACCTGGATCAATACTGTCTCTCTAATTATCCATAATAACCCTGAAATCCCTTTTTAATTGGAAAAAATCCAGTCCCCTTTTAAAGTTATCTATTGAATCCGCTGTCACCACCTCCTCTGGTAGAGAATTCCACAGATTAACCACCCTTACTGTGAAGAACCCTTTTCTTTCTTTAAGGGGGAATCTTTTTACTTCTAACCTCAAGGGATGTCCTCTTGTCAGTTGAAAACCTTTTGGCACAAAAAGCTCCCTTGACAAATCTTTATACTGACCCTGGATTTATTTATATAAGGTAATCATATCTCCTCATAGATGCCTTTTTTCTAGAGAAAATACCTTTAATTTGGTTAGTCTTTCTTCATAACTTAGACCCTCCATTCCCCTTATTAGTATTGTTGCCCTCATTTGTACCTTTTCCAGCTCTAAAATGTCCTTTTCATGAAGTGGTGCCCGAAATTGTACTCCATATTCCAAATGAGGGCGTACTAGAGATTTGTATAGTGGCAGAATTATATTTGCTTCACTTGCTTCTATACCCTTCTTAATACATGCATATATTTTATTTGCCTTTGCAGCTGCTGCTTGGCTTTGAGCACTGTTACCTAGGTGGTTGTTCCCAAGCACTCCCAAATCCCTTTCAATATCTGATACACCTAGATTTGCTCCATTAAGATTATAAATTGCATGGCTATTTTTCCTTCCCAGATGCATAACTTTACATTTATTCGTATTAAATCTCATCTGCCATTTAGGTGCCCATTCCTCAATTTTATGTAAATCCCTTTGGAGGGAAAGCACATCACTATCTGATTGAATTACCTTGCACAACTTCGTGTCATCAGCGGAAATGGAGACACCACACTCCAATCCTACCTCTAAGTCATTAATAAATATGTTAAAAAGTAGAGGACCTAATACTAAACCCTGAGGAACCCCACTTATCACATTAGTCCAATCAGAGTATGTTCCATTTACAACAACACTTTGCTTCCTGTCTTTTAGCCAGCTCTCAATCCATGAGATGATATTTACTGCAATTCCTGTATCTCTTAGTTTGCACAATAGTCTCCCATGTGGTACTGTATCAAAAGCCTTTGCAAAATCCAAAAAGACTACATCCACTGAGTTGCCTTGATCCAGGTTCCTACTAACCTCCTCATAGTAACTAATTAGATTTGTTTGACATGACCTATTCCTCATAAATCCATGCTGTCTCCTTCTTATAATCCTGTTCAAATAAACATATTCTTGTATGTTATCCCTTATTAACCCTTCTAAAAGCTTCCCCGTTACATAAGTGAGGCTCATTGGTCTATAATGCCCGGGATTTGCTCTTGCTCCCTTTTTAAATATAGGTATCACATCTGCTTTTCTCCAGTCATCTGGAAGAGACCTTGTGTTGAGTGAATCTTGAAAAATTAAAAATAATGGTTTGGCTATTAGCCCAGTTCCCCCAGTACCCGTTGATGTATTCCATCAGGACCTGGGGCTTTATTAACATTTATTTTTTCCAACCACTTTTGGATTACTTCCTGTGTTAACCAATTATTTGGCAAAGGTAGTGTAGCCCCAATATGTTGCAGTGTCCCAACCACTGGTACCTCCCTTGTGTATACCGAAGAAAATAATCTATTTAGCTCACCTGCCTTTTCTTGGTCACTAATTATCAGACGGCCTGTGTCACATTGTAATGTTCCTATAGCTTCCTTCCTTGCCTTCTTGCCATTAATATAGTTAAAAAATATTTTAGGGTTAGTCTTACTCTCTTTTGCAATTCATTCTTCATTTTCTATTCAAGCCAGTCTAATAGCGATTTTGCAAGCTTTGCTGATTTCCTTGTACTTCCGTAAAGCAGTCTCTGTCCCCTCTTGTTTGTATAATTTAAATGCCTGTTTTTTACTCCGTATCTTGATCTTGAAATCATTGTTAAGCCACATGGGATGGGATTTACTCCTTTTACTTTTATTCCCACCACGTTTGGGTAATGCCTATTAAATCCCATGTTTCATTAATTGCTAATAATTCTAACTCTCCCATTTTTCCTGGCAAGCTTCTGGCATTATCAAGCATACAGTCTGATGAGTCTGTACTTCTGAAGTGCCTGCCACTGTACTTGAGTTACTTAGTACTACCTCCCTATTGACTATACTACCCCTTCACCCATCTTCTCCCCTATGAGTTGCTAATTCATCCCTTATACCCTCTACACTTTCTATCCCATTACTTACATCTAGTCCCTCCCCCCCCCACCTACTAGTTTAAAAACTCTTAAGCCTTTCTACCATCCTATCCCCTAGCACAAAAGCTCCCTCATCATTAAGGTGCAATCCATCCCTGCTGTAGAGATCGTACCAAAGTGAGAAGTCAGCCCTGTGCTCTAAAAACCCAAACCCCTCCTTAGTGCACCACATCTTTAGCCACGCATTAACCTCCCTAAGCTCTTTCTGCCTCCCTGGGCTAGCACGTGGCACTGGTAGTATCTCAGAAAATACTACCTTGGAGGTCCTTGCCTTCAGCCTATTACCTAGTTCTCTAAAATCATTCTTTAGGACACTAAATCTTCCACTAACTTTGTCATTGGTACCAATATGCAACAAGACCGCCGGTTCATTTCCAGCCCATCCCAATAATTTGTCTACCCGATCCACAACATGATGAACCCGAGCACCCGGGAGACAGCAAACTGTTCGATTGCTGATATCTGGGTGACAAATCACCCTGTCTACCTTACTAATAATAGACTCCCCTACCGCCAAAACCTGTCTGCTGCTCTGCCTATTCTTCTCTCCGCTCCCTTCAGTAGAACTGTTCTCCCACCTGTCTGCTGCTCTGCCTATTCTTCTCTCCGCTTCCTCCAGTAGAACTGTTCTCCCAGCTGTTAGAGGGAACAGCTCTATCTGGCATTGACATTCCTGAATGTACATCCCCAACAGTTTCACTCAATCTGGCAAATGTATTGGTGTTTGCCAACTCAGAACTGGCCTGCCTCCTCCTGTTCCCCCTGATTCCCCTTCTAACTGTAACCCAGCTACCTCCCTGGACATTCTCACTAGCCCCAGCTCCACCCTCCATGCTAGGCCCAGCGAAACTGTGCTCCGAAAGCACCAACCCTTTCCAGTGGAGCAATATCACTAAGTGCTGTAATTCTCCTCTCCAGATCTCCAATTTGAGCTTCCAGAGAGGCAACATGCTCACACCTCTCACAGGGGAATGGACCCTGGATCATCTGTTCCAGTATTGCATACATATGACAGGGTGTACACTGAGTGAGGTTGCCACTGGACTGACACACAATTTCAGTGGGAAAAATAAAGAATATAAAATAATATGTTTGTATAAAGTTTCCCTCCTTTGCACTATAAATCTGCCCTCCCTTTTCTTTGAAGTCCCTCCTTTTATTTAAACTTCTACACTTTTAAAGTTGACCTGTTCAGCCTTTCCTGAGGACTGGCTTTGAAAACATTGAAGAGATGACTCCTGAATGCACAAACATTCTCAACACACACACACATAGTTTCTCAATATGCACTTTAATTCCTTAAATATATATATATATATATATATATATATATATATATATATATATATATATACTTACATTCTAATGTGGGAGGAGGGTTTCATGTTATCTGGTCAGTCTCAGAAAGTGCTGTGTTACTATCTAGTGTATGTTTATTCCCTGGGTTCACTCTATCACTCATTTGGTACCCTAATAAAATCTTTTGGATTTCAGTATCGTTTCTATGCAGATGACACTCAAATCTACCTCTCAGCACCTGATTTATCCCCCTCTCTTCTAGTACATTTTTCCAACTGTCTCTCAAGCATATCCTCCTGGATGTCCGCCCACCATCTCAAACCCAACATGTCTATGCCCGAACTCTTAATCTTCCCACCATCTACTACAGTGTCAATTCCTCACATCTCTTTCACTGTCAACAATTCCATAATCACGCCCAAGCCCATTGTCTTGGGGTTCTACTGGACCCTGCTCACCAACAAAAGCTTATCTTTTCAATTTAAAAAAACATTTCCGAAATACGTTACTACCTTACACAAGACACAGCTAAGATTCTAAAACATTCCCTCATCATATACAGTCTTGACTACTTGAATTCACTTTTGGCTGGCCTACCCATCACTGTCTATTCCCCCTTTAATCCATATTGAATGCCTCTGCTAGACTCATCTACCAATCACTGCACTAGCCTCCAGAATAAAATAAAAATCATGACCCTAACTTACAAAGCCCTCACCAACACTGCACCCCCTTATATCTCTACTCTCATCTTCAAATATTCCCCCACCTGCCCTTTACACTCTGCTAATTACTTTCTTCTTTCCTCCTCTCTCATCACCTCCTCTCACCTCCTTCTTGCCTTCAGTCTTCCTCTCTCTGTCTCTTTCCTTACACACTTATTTGTTTCTTCTCTTGCTCACATACAGTACATCTTGCTTTCTTATCTCCTTGCCATCTCTTTTCTCTGTCCTCGCTTTTTCAAATCCTCATCTCTTGCGTCTATTTTTCTTTCTTCCTTCTCTTTCTTGTATTCTACATTCCTTTCTAATGCAGTGCTGCTTGAGCTGCATGAGTAACTTTTCTTCTTTGTTTTCTTTGTCTCCATCCTTCTTTTCTTTCTTCTCTAAAACATGGAGAGTAGAACAAAAAGAAGGATGGAGTGTCTCTTCTCGCTCTCTCCCTAATTTTCCTCTCTCATCTTTAATTTCTTTCCTCTCTCATCTCTGTCTCTGTTTCCCTCTTTTCTCATCTCTCTCTCTCTCTTTCTCCTTTCGTTCCTCTTTTGCTTCTCTTTTTTAACTCTCTCTCTCGCTTTCTGTTTTCTGCTTATACTCTCTCCTTTCTTGCAACTTTTACCTCTCTAAAACAGTCATTCTTGTGTATCTGTGCTTCTCTTTCTTTCTCTTTATACACAATCTCTTTTCCTGCATTGGCACTCTCACACAACATTACACAGTGATCTCTATTATTTCCTACCTCTGTCATCTATCTTACACCATGTTCATTCTCTCACCCTCTCTCACAGTTGTCTCTGTCTCTCTCATCTCTCTCTCACACACGACTGTCTCTCTATCTCTCCGTCAGATGAACGTTGGTAATTGACGCTCCTAGCAGGAATGCTACATTTCCATATCAAATCTTTTCTCTCCAGCAAAACCGGCAAAATTGTGAGACACATGGACCAGGAGACTATCTGTTGATTTGAGACAGGAGGGAGAGGAAACAAGGTGGGAAAAGATAAAGAGCGTTATACAGAACTAGTAGAGAAAAAAGGATAAGACAAGAATGGATGAAAAATGTTTGTGTTAACTAATCGAATAATAAACTATATGAAGTGCTTCCTTCTAGGCTCCTAGAAAGACCCTGCATGGCTCCTATAAAATTTCCCTGACTCCTAAGTGTTACATATTTTGCCTACTTCATAGGATTTATCAAATGGATCCTGTGGATTATTTGGTATTTAGAGTATTTTAGTTACTATACACTGGGAGGGAGTATTCTTTTACATTTAAAATAGATGTTACATTGCTTTATTCAGTGATCGCAAAGCAGGAACACATTTTGGATCTTGATTTTCAAACTTGACACAATAAAAGAATGTAAGACTATTAGGTTCATTTTGGATGTATAGGGACACAGTTTGCACCAAGCATTGCCAAGTTATTTATGAGTTTCTGGGAACCCCATAACATTTGGGAGGAGGGGCTTGTTGCAAAACTGGACTATGATTACAATGCTGTTGAATAGCTAGTCCCTGAGACCTTATCTTTTGGTGCAAAGGGAAAAAGAGGAACAAGGAGAACGTAATGCTTTTATACTTACTAGGACATTTAGTCATAGTTACAGATTGACTTGTGAGGAACATATATGTGCTTGTATTTGGGGAAATTGGGCAACCTTTTAAATTGTTTTATCAGGAGTGATTTAAATTGTATTTGTTAGCATGGGCCAAGCTCATTATTTGGGCTTGGACAACAATGTGATTAATCATAAGGAGGTCGATGCTAACATCTTCACCTTCAGTGGACATTATAAGCCGTTGCCATGTAATATACCAAAAAATAAATTTCAGCAAAATATAGATAGTGGCCACCAACTCAAGTTTTTATAGGAGAGATTTAGATCAAAAGGGTAATCTGAAGAACTCTTCTTCCAGTCTTCAGTAAAAATGCAAGTAAATAGGAAAGATATATTATTCTACAACAGGAGGGAAGTTAATAAGATGCAGGTTTATTTATCAATACATTTAACTCTATGGCAAACATTAGAGAAATATTAGCACAAGAGCCATGGACCAAAATAGTAATCCCTAAGGAAGAAACAATTCACATAGTGTTCCTTTGTGTGAAGAATGTAAGAGCAATAATAATGAAGAATTCTGAGCATATTAAAATAGGCAAAGACTAAGGTCACTGTAGTTCCACAATTTCCCTTTTGCATTTAAAAGATAATATTTTAAATATTCCATTAAATATTTTGCATGATTTCTCCTCTGTCCTGATATTTTACAGGAAAGAAAAGGACAGTAAATCTTATATTGGTCTAGACTGCAACTTATTATTATCATTTATTTGTTTACTGGATTGTAAATGCATCTGATAGAGGATAATTAGTAGTGTATCCAAACATTGTTTGCATGAAAAAATTCTAAAATTCACATTTAAACACTTACATATAGTCAGCAAAATCTTTTGTAATTTCTGACAGTTGGAAATAAGGGTTAACACCCTCCACACCCAGGCTCAATTAGCATCAATTTGTTTTGGCCAATCAGGTTAGCCGAAACTTTTGAATTAACTTCGGGTTCCTGTTTGTAGTGCAAATCAGCCTGGGATATGTAGTGTATCAATGATATGTGCTATGTATTGCTGCTGACATGGAGACAGGAAGCTGCAAGGAGATTGGCTGAGCAAGCAACAGCAGGTAAATAGTGGGTTAATATTGCTCCCCTGATGCTGGATGCTGATGGATCAAATGTCTGTGTAGACACCCCCTGAAGGTGTCAACATAATCATTAGAGGGATTTTTAGATATTGATAAAAAATAAAATGTTTTATGTAATGTGCTGCATACAAATAGGCTGTTTTTTGCCTTTAGGGTGCAGAAATGTATTAATCAATGAAACTTTCATATCCCTTTAAGTACAAGGCAAAAACAAATTTAAAAAACAAAAGGCAAAAACCCACTGCAAAAGAATGTCTGGGCCTATCTTTGAGCTTTAAATCAAACATACATAGTGCTTATTTCCATAGTACCTTACAAGATTGAAAACTCAAAAACATACAATCTGAAGGGTTTTGGGCTGATACAGGGGAGCTATGGGGAGCCAGTGGAGAGATTGATAGAGAGGAGCTGCAGACACTGACAGGCTTATTAAATTGTGATTCATTAAATTTGAAAGGGCTCTATTTAAGCACACAGCATATTTTATTTACAGAAGTTTTTAGTTAGTGAAGACCTTGCTTTTGGATAGAAATTCACTAACTAAAAACTTCTGTAAATAAAATATGCTGTGTGCTTAATTAGAGCCCTTTTAAATTTACTGAATCGTAATTTAATAAGGCTGTGAGTGTTTAATATTTGCAAGCAAAGTAGAATAAGTAAAAGCCTACAAGAATATAAGGCACTCAATTACATGGCTCGCTGATGAAATCTTATAACATAGCTATTATATGTTGCAAATCCTAAGGCTAAGTGATCATATTAACCCCAGTTCGATGATGGTCCCTTTAAATCCCCATGGTATATTATCCTATCCCCAAGTGGGTCCATATGGCACTAAATATTAACCCGCTATCATGGTATCCCTATGGACTCCAATAGTATACTATCCTATTTAATTGGGACATCTTTAGCATCTAAAATGAATCCCACATAACCTGATACCAATGGGGGGCCCCATAATTCCCTAACTACCATAGGAGACCTTATAGACCTGCAGAAAATGCCCTTAGGGGTCCATGGGAATCCCAGACATCACTAACAATACACCTCCCCCCAAAAGCTATCTACAAATTATTAAAAAATAATTACAATTTTAACAATTAATCCACATATTATAAAAATCAGAGGAGATCTAAAAAGATTAAGCTTGATGGACTAAAAGTATTTTTTAATCTCAATTACTAGGTAACGATGTAACATTGAAAGACATTTTAGGAGTAGAAGCTGCAGTGGAGAGGGATAATATTAGGACCTCAGTCTTTGAAATGTTGAGTTTGAGTTGACTGAAGAGGCAGTTGACAACTTGTGCTAGAAAAGAGGAGGATAGATCTGATTCTGAGATCTAAAAGTAGGAATCAACATGGATGTCAAACAAATCTAATTAGTTTCTATGAGGAGGTTAGTAGGAACTTGGATTAAGGCATGGATAAAAAAGTGGTGCATTAAGTAGTGGCTCCTCACTTGGGTACAATCTCTACAACAGGAGGGATGGATTGCACCTTAGTGATAAGGGAGCTTGTGTGCTAAGGGAAAGGGTGGTTGAAAGACTGGATGAGTTTTTAAACTAGTAGGTGTGGGGAGAGACTTGATAGAAGTAATATGGAAGAAAGTGAAGAGGGGGTAATGAATCATGGGTAACTAGTCATTGGGTGAAGAAGGGGAGGGTTAGTATAGTCAATAGGGAGGTATTGCCAAGTAACTCAAGTATAGTGGCAGGCACTTCAAAACTACAAACTCATAACAACATAAGGTGTATGCTTGCTAATGCCAGAAGCTGCCAGGAAAAATGGGAGAGTTAGAATTATTAGCAGTTAATGAGAAATTGGATTTAATAGGCATTACCGAAACGTGGTGGGATGAATCTCATGACTGGACTGTTAATCTGGATGATTATAACCTATTTAGGAAAGATAGGGGAAATGGTAAAAGAGGAGGTGGGATTTGTCTCTATGTTAAGCCTGAATTTAAGTCTATAGTCAGAGAAGATATTTATGCTGGAACAAGCGATAATGTTGAATGTTTGTGGATAGAGCAAAAGGGCTATTAGACTAGCTAAAATAGAAACTGAAAAGTTAGTTACAAAGGAGAGTAAGACTAACCCTAAAATATGTTTTAAATACATTAATGGGAAGGAGGCCAGGAAGGAAGCTATAGGAACATTACAATGTGAAACAGGCCATCATAAACTTAGTTACTAGGAAAAGGCAGATGGGACACCGCAACATAATGGAGCTACACTACCTTCACCAAATAATTGGTTAATGCAAGAAGAAATCCAAAAGAGGTTGAAAACTTTTTTTTAATAAAGCCCTAGGTCCTGATGGAATACATCCAAGAGTACTGAGGGAACTGGGTTCTGTTATAGGAAAACCATTATCTTTTTTTTCACGATTCAGTCAACACAGGGTCGCCACCAGATGACTGGAGAAAAGCAGATGTGATACCTACAGTATATTTAAGAAGGCAGCAAGAGCTAATCCACTGATCCTCACTTATGTAGTGGGAAAGCTTTTAGAAGGTTTAATAAGAAATAATAACAAAGAATATGTCTAGTAGGAGTCAACATGGATTTATGAGGGATGGGTCATGTCAACCAAATCTAATTAGTTTCTATGAAGAGATTAGTAGGACCTTGGATCAAGGCAACTCAGTGGATGTAATCTTTTTGGATTTTGTAAAGGCATTGGATACAGTGCCACATGAAGACTATTGTGCAAACTAATGGATGCAGGATTTGCAAGTATCTGCTCATGGATTGAGAGAGCTGGCTAAAAGACAGGAAGCAAAGGGTTGTTGTAAATGGAACATACTCAGATTGGACTAATGTGGTAAGTGGGGTTCCTCAGGGTTCAGTATTAGGCAAGTTAGGGTTGTAAAATTGCGTTGTTTTTCTATGTGCTACGCGGTTCGCGAGCATTTGCCTTCCTTTGTAATAGTGTATTTTGTACCTCGTACGTTCCTGGGTGAAAGTGGTACGCAGTTGGCGTTGTTTTGCGCGGTCCAGGGTCGTGTAGCCTCATTTTCATTTTGTTTGGCCGCCATTTTTTTTCTCGCTTAGCCGATTTTCGAGTCCCGTAACTTGGCGAAATCGACTTAAATTCGTGTTCCACAACGTCTCGTAGTTATAATATGTGATTCTGCCTATATTAAAATTATATATATAAAATATGTGACTAGTTGTCCTTTAGTCCGTATAGTTGGGGGTTACTAAAGAATAGTCGGGGGTTAGCAATGACTCTCCTAAGTAATGCATTTTTGGGGTGGCTGCAAGTGACTGGAAGCTGAAGTTATTTTGTGGCTAAATCTTGTATATACCTCCCTTCAGTATATCGCTCATAAAATGTTCAGTTTGTTTAGCCTATAAATCTGTAAATTCCTTGAGTTCTTTTTATCACACAGCATTTCTAAAATACTTCCCATAATTTGTTTTATTAGAATATACAGACATGGAGTCTGTCCCTCCCTTCATAGGGTGTCCCAGACAGAAGGAGCTATGGGACATGGAGTCTGTCCCTCCCTTCTTAGGTTGTCACAGACAGAAGGAGCTATGGGGACATGGAGTCTGTCCCTCCCTTCATAGGGTGACCCAGACAGAAGGAGCTATGGGACATGGAGTCTGTCCCTCCCTTCTTAGGGTGTCACAGACAGAAGGAGCTATGGGGACATGGAGTCTGTCCCTCCCTTCATAGGGTGACCCAGACATAAGGAGCTATGGGACATGGAGTCTGTCCCTCCCTTCATAGGGTGTTACAGACAGAAAGAGCTATGGGACATGGAGTCTTTCCCTCCCATCATAGGGTGACCCAGACAGAAGGAGCTATGGGACATGGAGTCTGTCCCTCCCTTCTTAGGGTGTCACAGACAGAAGGAGCTATGGGGACATGGAGTCTGCCCCTCCCTTCATAGGGTGACCCAGACAGAAGGAGCTATGGGACATGGAGTCTGTCCCTCCCATCATAGGGTGACCCAGACAGAAGGAGCTATGGGACATGGAGTCTGTCCCTCCCTTCATAGGGTGTCACAGACGGAAGGAGCTATGTGACATGGAGTCTGTCCCTCCCATCATAGGGTGACCTAGACAGAAGTAGCTATGGGACATGGAGTCTGTGCCTCCCTTCATAGGGTATCACAGACAGAAGGAGCTATGGGACATGGAGTCTGTCCCTCCCATCATAGGGTGACCCAGACAGAAGGAGCTATGGGACATGGAGTCTGTCCCTCCCTTCATAGGGTGTCACAGACAGAAGGAGCTATGTGACATCATAGGGTGTCCCAGACAGAAGGAGCTATGGGACATGGAGTCTGTCCCTCCCTTCATAGGGTGTCACAGGATTGAGGAGAGCTGGCTAAAAGACAGGAAGCAAAGGGTTGTTGTAAATGGAACATACTCAGATTGGACTAATGTGGTAAGTGGGGTTCCTCAGGGTTCAGTATTAGGTCCTCTGCTTTTTAACATATTTATTAACAACTTAGAAGTAGGACTGGAAAGTATTGTCTCCATTTATGCAGAAGACACGAAATTGTGCAAGGTAACTAAATCAGAAAGGGATGTACTTTCCCTCCAAAGGGATTTGCGTAAATTAGAGAAATGGGCAACTAGATGGCAGATGAGATTTAATATGACTAAATGTAAAGTTATGCATTTGAGAAAGAAAAATAGCCATGCAATGTATAATCTTAATGGAGCAAATCTAGGGGTATCAGATATTGAAAAGGATTTGGGAGTGCTTGTGGACAACCACCTAGGTAACAGTGCTCAAAGCCAAGCAGCATCTGTAATGGCAAATCAAATATTAGCATGTATTAAGAAGGGTATAGAAACCAAGGAAGCAAATATAATTCTGACACTATATAAGTCCTTAGTATGCCCTCATTTGCAATGTGGAGTAAAATTGTGGGCACCACTTCATAAAAAGGATTTATTAGAGCTGGAAAACCTACAGAGAAGGGGCTAACCAAAAACTAACCAAATTTAACTAATTTTCTCAAGAAAAAAAGTTGTCTAAGAGGGTATATGATTACCATATATACATATATCTGGGTCAATATAAAGCTTTGTCAAGTGAACTTTTTGTTTCAACAGGTTTTCAACTGACAAGAGGACATCCTTTAAGGTTAGAAGTAAAAATATTTCTTCACAGTATGGGTGGTTAACTGTGGAATACTCAAATGAGGTGGTGACAGTGGATTCGACCGATAACATTAAAAAGGGATTGAATAGATTTTTTTAATGAAAAGGGCATTCAGGGTTATCCTGGTTAATTGGAGAGTGAGTATTGATTCAGGTATTAATCCGATTGCCAGTAACTGGGGTCAGGAAGGATTTTTTTCTCTATTTTGAGTCAATTCAAGTTTATCTTGTTTTTTTTCCTGTTTGCCTTCCTCTGGATCAATCAACAATTAATCTGCATATTGCAGATCAGAGGTTGTCATCAGATAAGAACACACGATTAACAGAAATATTGCTATTTTTTAGACCTATTTAGGGGTTCTTGGGCAACATTTGAAATAGGTTGCCTGTCATTGCTCTAGACAATATCACCTTTAAAGGTTCATTGTAGGTTATTAAAAACTTCAAGCGTATGCAACAAATTAACAACATTAGCTATATACTCCTGATCTACACAGGAAGGATCTTAACAGCATTGATAACGTCAATAGTTTGTCCACTGAACTGGAACCAGACATATTGGAGAGTGAAGTGAGATGGGCCCAAGGAAGCCATGCTGATAGCAAGGCTGCAGGAGTTGATGGAATCCCAGCTGAACTGTTCACAATCTTAAAATGATGCTGTGAAAATATTGCTTGCATTATGCCAACAAATTTGGAAAACTCAACAATGGCCAGTAGATTGGTAAATGTCAATCTATATCCCAATCCCAAACATCGGCAATGCCAATTATTACATAGTTACATAGTAAGTTAGGTTGAAAATAGACTTTAGTCCATCAAGTTCAACCTTTTTAGATCTCCTCTGATCTGCAATATGCAGATTTATTGCTAATTGATCCAGAGGAAGGTAAACAGGAAAGGTAAACTTTGCCAATTGTCTCAACAGGGAAAACATATAAAATTCCTTCCTGACCCCAGATACTGGCGATCGGATTCATCCCTGGATCAATACTCCCTCTCTATTTATCCAGGATAACCCTTAATGCCCTTTTTATTTAAAAATATATCCAATCCCTTTTTAAATATATCTATCAAATCCGCTGACACCACCTCCTTTGGTAGATAATTCCACAGATTAACCACCCTTACTGTGAAGAACCCTTTTCTTTTTTTAAAGTCAAATCTTTTTACTTCTAATCTCTAGGGATTTCCCCTCTTGGCCCAAAAAGTTCCCTTGACAAAGCCTTGTATTGACCCTGGATATATTTATATAAGATAATCATATCCCTTCTTAGATGCCTTTTTTCTAGAGTAAATAAGTTTAATTTCGTTAGTCTTTCTTCATAACTTAGCCCCTCCATTCCCTTTATTAGCTTTGTTGCCCTTCTCTGTACTTTTTCCAGCTCTAAAATGTCCTTTTTATGAAGTGGTGCCCACAATTTTACTCCATATTGCAAATGAGGGCATACTAGGGACTCGTATAGTGGCAGAATTATATTTGCTTTCCTTGCTTCTATACCCTTCTTAATACATGCTAATATTTTACTTACATTTACAGATGCTGCTTGGCATTGAGCACTGTTACCTAGGCGGTTGATCAGAAGTACTCTCAAATCCCTTTCAATATCTGATACCTCTAGATTTGCTCCATTAAGATTATAAATTGCATGGCTATTTTTCCTTCCCAGATGCATAATTTTACATTTATTTGTATTAAATCTCATCTGCCACTTAGATGCACATTCCTCTAATTTATGTAAATCCCTTTGGAGGGACAGTACATGATTTTCTGATTGAATTACTTTGCAAAACTTTGTGTCATCAGCAAAAATGGAGACACCACACTCCAATCCCACTTCCAAGTCATTAATAATTATGGTAAAATTATCATTTAATTATTATTTAATCTACCAGCAAGGTAATGCGTAATATCCTGCAAGCCCAGCTCCAACAATATATGGACCAGATGTGCAAATCGAGTTTCACAGAGGCACAAGAGATCAAATTGCTAATTGGAATTAAAATCAGCAACCTCAGATACATGGATGATACTATATTAACAACCTCAGATATGCAGCTGAAGACAAATGGGAACTAAAGGGCCTATTGATGGGAGGGTAAAAGTAGAAAGTGAAAAAGCCGGCCTTGCTGCTCAACGTTAAAAAGACAAAGATCATGGCAAACAACAATCTCAGTTCCTGGGGCTGGGGAAGAAGTGGAGGCAGTGACAGATTTTACTTTTCTGGTGACTGCAGCCATGAAATTAAATCACGCTTGCTTCTGGGGAAGAAAGCTATGGCAAGTCTGGATATGCTATTAAAAATAAATATATATCACTATCAACAAAAGTCTGCATAGTTAAAACTATGGTATTCCCAGTAGTAACATACAGATGTGAGAGCTGGACCATAAATAAGGCTGCGCTCCATAGAATTGATGCTTTTGAATTGACGTGTTGGAAAAAACTGCTTAGAGTTCATTGGACTTCAAGAAAAGCCAATCAAGTCAAACCGTTCACTGGAAGGTTTGATTGTGAGGTTAAAGCTCAAATATTTTGGCCAAGATTCCCTAGAGCAGACTCTGATACTAGGAAGATTGAAGGCACACAAAGAACCATTTAACATAAGTTGTTATGGGCCGCACATAGAAGTATGGAGGGTTTAGACAAAGGAGCCTTTATTGTAAGTAAGGCTACATATAACAGAAACGTATATAAATAGTAGTGGCATTTATAGTTAATCACATATATAGTTGTGAGCATGCAAGCCGTTGCTCACGCTTGCAGGCTCGCGCAGCCTGTCACTCATGGGGGTCAATACAGACCCCAATAAGCCCTTCATTAACCCTGTCACTCATGGGGGGCAATACAGAACCCCATAAGCCTCAATTTAACCCCATCAGTCCCATAAGGGTAAATTAACACCGTTATGGGCCTGTTACAGCAATACATTAACCACATAAGTGCCATGATGGTCCTCAAGAACCATCATGACACTAAGTATAAACACTATACTGCACTATACCACCCCCAATAAAACATTAAAGATCAACTGAACACCCTCTACACTAACCTATTAACAGCTATGCTACCTACCCCCTATTAACCCCCACCACTCTAATTACAGAAAATAAAAAAGCCTAAAGTCACAAAAAAAAAATCTACATTACATGAAATAAAAAACCTAACTCACAAAAAAATAAACTACATTACAGAAAATAATAAAACCTAAGTCACAAAAAATAAAAAATGGAACATTGCACAAAAAAAAACACATTACAACCCCCCCCCCCCTCACTACAGAAAAAAAAAATACACACCTGAAAAGGAAATACATATAATACAAATACATATCATACAAATACATACAATTACAATACAATTACATACAATTACAATACAATACACCCCTATCTAATATACATCACACAATCTATCTAAATAAATAGCATAATCTAATATACATGCTATCTATATTATAATAGATTCCCAATCTATCTAAATAAATAACACAATTTAACATACAATACATCTCTGCTATCTATATAAAACGCATACCCCTAGCTAACATACAATAAATGCTATCTATATATTAACTAATCTAAGTCTAAGCTAAAATAAAATAATTAAAACCACTTACCTTTGCAGATGTCCATTGGGATCAGCCACCTACGAAAAAAAAAAAAAAATAGTGCAACACGTTTACAGTTCTTAAAGAAACATTCTATACATTCTATACATTCTAAATATTCTACTCACCTTTCTGGCATGTCCCGTCCGGCATTCTTTTAATCCTTCTCCGGCGCCGCACCTGTTAAAAAAAAACATAACATTAATAGACATACATCAAAATAAAATAAACATAATCTACATTCTACTTACCTCCCCGCGAGGTCTCCGGCCTCCTCCGGATCCTCTTCTGCCACGCCCTGTTAAAAAAAAAAAATATATATATATATATATATATATATATATATATATATATATACTTACATCCGCACTCCCGGACATCCCCGACGCTAATGAGGCACCAGGAGACTTTTTCGGAAAAAAACAAGCAATGGCGCCTTCTGATTGTTGGTTGAAAACGATGTCTATCAAATTCACCCAATCAGGAGGCGCCAATGTGTGAACCAATCACAAACGGATACACCTTAAAATACCACTCTGATTGGATAATGCACCTATCAATATTTATTTAAACCAATCACAAGGCGCAGATGCCTTCAGCCAATCACAATGGAATACACCCCCACAGGGTGATTGGTTGGAGCCTCTGCCCATTCTGATTGGTTGCACTGACATTAGCCAATCACAATGGAATACACCCTCACGTACTGATTGGTGAAGGATTTGCGCATTCACATTGGCTATTCTTAATATCAATCAATATTTCAGCCAATGGGAAGGCGCAGATGTCTTCACCAATCAGTACGTGGGGGTGTATTGGCTGATGGCAATAAAGCCTTAGGATTGGTTCAAATAAAGATGGACAGGTGTGTTATCCAATCACTGTTGTATTTTGGGGTGTATACTTTTTTCATTGGTTCACAAATGTGGTCTTCTCATTGGCTGAATTTGATAGACAGCCTTTTCAGCCAATCAGAAGCCGCCATTGCCAATTTTATTCTGGAACACTCCATAGGAAGGTCATTAGCGTCGGAGACATCCGCCAGGGCGGATGTGTGTCGCTTTTTTTTCTCTTCATGCGAGGAGGCCGGAGACATTGCGGAAAGGTAAGTATAATGTAGATTGTGTTTATTTTAATTTGGTTTATGTTTACTAATGTAATGTTTTCTTTTACAGGACTATCGCCGGACAAGACGCAAAGATGGACAACGGAACATGGAGGACTTGACATGCTGGGACGTGACATGCTGGAACAGGACATGCTGGAAAGGTGAGAATAATATTTAGAATATTTAGAATGTTTAGAATGTTTAGGTATTTCATGTAAACGTGTTGTATTAATTTTTTTAATATTTTTTACCGTAGGTTGTTGATTTCAAGAAACATCTCAAAGGTAAGTGGTCTTAGTTACATAGTTACATAGTAATTAAGGTTGAAAAAAGACTTTCAGTCCATCAAGTTCAACCTGTTAAGATCTTCTCTGATCTGCAATATGCGGATTAGTTATTAATTAAATTATTGATTAAATAATTATTAATAGTATAGTATTGGAGAATGAATAAAGAGTTAGTCCATCAAGTTCAACCTTTTTAGATCTCTATTGATCTTTTTAATTTGGAATATTTATTATTATTTGTTAATTATTGTTAATTGATCCAGAGGAAGGCAAACATAAAAAAAAAAACATTGAAACTTTGCCAATTGTCTCATAAGGGGAAAAAAAAGCAAAATTCCTTCCTGACCCCAGAAACTGGCGATCAAATTTCTCCCTGGATCAATATTCCTTGCTAGTTATCTAGGATAGCCTTGAATGCCCTCTTTATTCAGAAATATATCTAACCCCTTTTTGAAGTTGTCTATCGAATTCGCTGTCACCACCTCCTTTGGTAGAGAATTCCACAGTTTAACCACCCTAACTGTGAAGAACCCTTTTCTTTGTTTAAGGTGAAATCTTTTTTCCTCTAACCTCAACGGATGTCCTCTTGTCAGTTGAAAATCTCTTGCTACAAAAAGTTAACTTGACAAAGCCTTATATTGACCCTGGATGTATTTAAATAACGTAATCATATCTCCTCTTAGACGCCTTTTTTCTAGCGAAAATAAGTTTAATTTTGCTAGTCTTTCTTCATAACTTAGCCCCTCCATTCCCCTTATTAGTTTTGTAGCCCTTCTCAGTACTTTTTCCAGCTCTAAAATGTCTTTTTTGTGAGGTGGTGCCCAAAATTGTACTCCATATTCCAAATGAGGGCGTACTAGAGATTTGTATAGTGGCAGAATTATATCTTCTTCCCTGGCTTCTATACCCTTCCTAATACATGCTAATATTTTATTTGCCTTTGCAGCCGCTGCTTGGCTTTGAGCGCTGTTACCTAGGTGGTTGTCCACTAGTACTCCCAAATCCCTTTCAATATCTGATACCCCTAGATTTGCTCCATTAAGATTATAGATTGCTTGGCTATTGTTCCTTCCCAAATGCATAACCTTACATTTATTTGTATTAAATCTCATCTGCCATTTAGCCGCCCATTTCTCTAATTTATGCAAATCCTTTTGTAGGGAAAGTACATCATTATCTGATTTTATTACCTTGCACAACTTAGTGTCATCAGCAAAAATGGAGACACTACATTCGAGTCCTACTTCAATGTCATTAATAAATATGTTAAAAAGGAGAGGACCCAATACTGAGCCCTGAGGAACCCCACTTATCACATTAGACCAATCGGAGTATGTTCCATTTACAACAACCCTTTGCTTCCTGTCTTTTAGCCAGCTCTCGATCCATGAGCAGATAGTTACTGCAATTCCTGTATCCCTTAGTTTGCTCACTAGTCTTCCATGTGGCACTGTATCAAATGCCTTTGAAAAATCTAAAAAGACTACATCCACTGAGTTGCCCTGATCCAAGTTCCTACTAACCTCCTCATAAAAACTAATTAGATTGGTCTGACACGACCTTTCCTTCATAAATCCATGTTGACTGCTACCTATGATCCTGTTCAAATAGACATATTCTTGTATTCTGTCCCTTATTAACCCTTCTAAAAGCTTCCCAACTACAGAAGTGAGGCTCACTGGTCTATAATTCCCCGGATTTGCTCTAGATCCCTTCTTAAATATAGGTATCACCTCTGCTTTTCTCCAGTCATCTGGTAGAGACCCTGTAGTGAGCGAGTCTTTAAAGATTAGATATAATGGTTTGGCTATTACAGAACCCAGCTCCCTCATTACCCTTGGATGTATTCCATCAGGACCTGGGGCTTTATTAACATTTATTTTCTCCAACCTCTTTTGTATTTCTTCCTGCGTTAACCAATTATTTAGTGAAGGTAGTGTAGCCCCATTATGTTGCAGTGTCCCAACCACTGGTACCTCCCTTGTGTAAACCGACGAAAAGAACCTATTTAGCTCATCTGCCTTTTCCTGGTCACTAATTATCAGATGGCCTGTGTCACATTGTAATGGTCCTATCGATTCCTTCCTGGCCTTCTTCCCATTAATATATTTATAAAATATTTTAGGGTTAGTCTTACTTTCCATTGCAACTGACTTCTCATTTTCTATTTTAGCCAGTCTAATAGCCCTTTTGCAAGCCTTGTTGATTTCCTTATAGTCACATAAAGATGCCTCTGTTCCCTCCTTCTTGTATAATTTAAATGCATATTTCTTTTTCCTCATCATGATCTTTAAGTCATTGTTAAGCCACATGGGATGTGATTTACTCCTATTCATTTTATTTCCACATGGTACATGCTGATTAGTATGTTTATTTAGTAAGGATTTGAATGTTGTCCATTTATTTTCAGTATTCTTCCCTGTAAGTTCTTTGTCCCAGTCTATATGTTGTATTGCTGCCCGTAGCCCATTAAAGTTAGCCCTTTTAAAATTTAGAGTTTTTGTTGGCCCCTTACAACTTTGTTTTTTGTATTCAATCTCAAATGAGACTGTGTTGTGATCACTGTTCCCCAAGGGTTCCCCTATTTTTACATTTGATATTATATCAATATTACTTGTGATGACTAAATCCAAGATGGCCCCATTTCTAGTAGGTTCTTGTATTACCTGGGCTAGATAATGATCCCTGAGTGTACTCAAGAACCTGCTCCCCTTAGCTGAGCTGCTGGTCTCGTTTATCCAGTTTATATCAGGGTAATTAAAGTCTCCCATTATTAGAACTTGCCCATGCTTAGCTGCATTTCCAATCTGTAACAATAATTGTATTTCCTCACTTTCAGCTATATTTGGGGGTTTATAGCATACTCCCACCAATATGCATTTAGAATTAGCTCCTCCACTATTTAGCTCAACCCACAAGGATTCAATGATGCCGTTAGTGCCAGCATAAATATCTTCTCTAACTATAGGCTTAAATTCAGGCTTAACATAAAGACAGATCCCTCCTCCTCTTTTACCATTTCCCCTATCTTTCCTAAATAGGTTATAACCATCCAGATTAACAGTCCAGTCATGAGATTCATCCCACCATGTTTCCGTAATGCCTATTAAGCCCCATTTTTCTTGTACTGCTAATATTTCTAGCTCATCCATTTTCCCAGGCAAACTTCTTGCGTTTGCAATCATACACTTTATGTTGCTATGGCTCTGCTGATGTGAAGTGCCTGCCACTGTATTTGAGGCCCCTATTAATATCTCCCTACTTTCTATTGTAACCCTCCCCCCTTCTCCTCCCCCATGGGTAAATAATTCATCCCTTTCCCTCTCTACCCTATTTACCCCAATACTTCTATATAGTCCCTCCCCCCCACCTACAAGTTTAAAAACTCCCCCAGCCGTTCTACCATCCTAATTATTCTTAATTATTTTATTGTAGCTTACAATTAGGGGAGCTATATATATATAGATAACATGTATTGTATATTAGATAGATAGGGGGATGTATTATTACATAGTATTGTATATTAGTTAGTGGGATGTATATTACATTATATAGTGGCATGTATATTAGATAGTGGCATGTATATTAGATAGAGGTGTATTGTATTTTATTTAATTGTATTGTATTGTATTTTATTTAATTGTATTGTATTGTATTATATGTATGTATTATATGTATTTCATTTTCAGGTGTGTCATTTTTTTAAAATTTTGTAGTGAGGGGGGTTGTAATGTATTTTTTTATTTTCTGTAATGTTCCTTTTTTTTATATTTTGTGACTTAGGTTTTTTTTTTGGGTTCTGTAATGTACATTTTTTATTTTTGGTGATTTTAGTTTTTCTTATTTTATGTAATGTAGATTTCTGCTTTTTGAGGAATTTAGTTACTTGAGGCACACAGTACACTCACATTGTGTGACAAACAGCATTTCAGCACTTTCTTTTATTGACCGTCATTTTTTGACGGGCAAGTCGCTAGTATAAAATAATCTTGATATGAAAAATAAATATATATAAAAAGTATCTTGAAATGTAACTTACAGTACAATCATCTTCCTCCTCAGGGTTCAGGCCAACAAGAAGCCCATAGATACAATTAGATTCTCTAAAAATGTGTTGATGTTCATAGCTTACATAGCTGCTAATGTTTTTAGTTTTTTACATACTTTAAAAATATGAGGTATTTCCTAAACTAAGGGCTGAGCTACCACCAGTGCAAGTGGTGCAGCTGTATCAAATTATATTTGCTCACCTTGTTTCTAAACCCTTCTTAATATGTGCTAATATTTTATTTGCCTTTGAAGCTGCTGCATGGGGTATCAATATCTGATACCCCGAGATTTACTCCATTAAGATTGCATGGCTATTTTTCCTTCCTAAATGCATAACTTTACATTTATTCAAATTAAATCTCATCTGCCATTTAGTCGCCCATTTCTCTAATGTATGCAAATCCCTTTGGAGGGAAAGTATATCCTTTTCTGATTTAATTACCTTGCACAGCTTAGTGTCATCAGCAAAAAACGGGAGACACTACTTCCCAGTCCTACTTCTAAGTCATTAATAAATATGTTAAAACGGAGAGGACCTTATACTTAACCCTAAGGAACCCCACTTACCACATTTGTCCAATCTGAGTATATTCCATTTACAACAGGGGTGTCCAAGTTTGGTCCTGCTGGGCCGCACACAGGCCTGGATTTGAGGATAGCACTGCTGCATCCAGGTGAGACTATAATTTTTTCAGTCATCCTAATTGGCTCATCTGTGCACATAAAGGAAATCCACAAATCCAGGACTGTGTGCAGCCCAGCAGGACTGAACCTGGACACCCCTGATTTACAACAACCCTCTGCTTCCTGTCTTCTAGCCAGCTCTCAATTCATGAGCAGATATTTACTGCAATTCCTGCATGCACAATAGACTTCCATGTGGCACTATATCAATAGGTGTTGTAAGGAAGACTGTGCAGTGTATGGATAAGGTACAGAGTCACACCTCTAGGACTATGCTGTATATGGGTAGGGTTACAATTCATACCTCTATGACTTTGCATTGTATTGATAGGGGAAAGATGCATACCTCAACCTCTACAACTGTGCAGTGCATAGATATCTCCCATACCTCTAAGACTGTATAGTGTATGTACCTAGCTAAGATTCACACCTCTAAGACTGTACAGTGCATTAAAACAGACCAGCTTCAAACCTCTTTGACTATGTCCCTCTATGATTGTACCATGTAAGGATAAATAATTTGAGTTTTCCATTATAATGCAGTGCAATAATACTAAAGCAGCCACCCATCCACCTAATAGCCCCCCTCCCATCTCCACATTTTCCTTCCTCAGCCTAATTACCATTAAATGATGTGAGAATGATGGAGCAGACGCGCTAATGCATCTTCAGTAATTACCTGAGTGATGTGTAAGGTGGTTAATGCATCCAAATAACACACCTGGCAGCCCCCTCCCCAGTGCATTCACAACCCCCTGGGGACTATAACCCTGCAGAGCACAGCTCATTTCAGACTGGGTTACACAGGGGGAGCAGATAAATATACACACTATATTGTATGTAGTTAATTACTATAATCTGTCTATATGTCCTTCTGTCTATATTAATATTTATTATAGAATACTTGCATTCTTAAAAAGCGCCAAAACTTGTAACATTATTGGTATATATTGTGTTTTCTCCCTTATGTCTGTAAAAATTTATATTTCTGGCAAAGATATGACCTCAATCTTGATGGGAGAATCAGAAAGACTGACAACCTGACAAAAAATATAACTTTTAATATAAGTTTAGGAAATACATTTGTTTTTTTTCATATAATTCAAATAATAGTTCTTATCATTTACCTTTTTAGTTTTACATTTGACCATTTGTTTACATTTTGTGCTTTCATTTAACATCAACTTTAATAACTTCCAGCAAGAACTCACATACTGTCCTTTTTGTACTACATCCTATTGTGTCAACCTCATTGTGTATTTGGATATACATCCAGTGCTCCCATACTGTCACCACTGTACTATATACCAGTATTTAGAAAGATTATGTGCCAAATTATTATTATTATTATTATTATTATTATTATTATTATTATTATAATAATATTACTAGCGACTTGCCCGTCAAAAATGACGGAGCAATAAAATGTGAAGCCTTGGCAATGCTGTTTGCCACACAATGCTCAGCTTTTTCTACTGTAAGGACCTCTGGCGCTCATTGCGAGCCTCTCCTCGCGTGTCCTTTGGCTCGTCTCTATATTTTGAAAAATATTTATTATTGAATTAATTAATTGACTAATAAATTAATATAGTTTACCTTTTTGCTAATTAATATATCTAACAATCAATAGCCTGAAGAGGTAACAATCTGTTTTTATTTTCCTGCAGTATATAATGTCCAGTTGGACTGTTGCTGGCCTGAGGAGATAGTGTTATGAATGTCCCAACTGTGCATCAGAAATAGGCTGTGTGTACGAGGTCAAATTATTGGTTTATTTGTGTAAAGCTCTACTTTAGATGTGTAATGTTGTTAGTTGCAAGTTAGTGTTGTAAGATGGCATTGTAAGATGGCATTGTTTGTCTATGTGCTACGCGGTTCCCGAGCTTGTGCCGTCCTTTGTAATAGTGTATTTTGTACCTCGTACGTTCCTGGGTGAAAGTGGTATGTGGCTGCCGGTGTTTTGTTTGGACCCAGGGTCATGTAGCCTCGTTTTCATTTTTTTGGGGCGCCAATTTTTTTCTCGCTTAGCCAATTTTCGAGTGCCGAAACTCGGCAAAATTGACTTACATATTTGCGTGCCACTTCACTCCCAGACGTCCTGGCTGTACCCCATGCTGTCTGTGATGTTTTTTTTGTATTTTTTTCTTCAAAGTCCTGCATTTCGTAAAAAAAAATTCTAAGTCCCGTGCAGCCTAAGGCGATCCCATATTTCCTAGGTGTTTGGAGGCTATGTCCTGCGTGTTTCCATGTGTGATCGACTTGCCTCGCTTTGCAAGGCTCACAGGAGTGCCTTCGGCGCTCCTTTCTGGCTGCACTTTGCGCAAACGCATAGGCAGCTGACGACGCGCAATGCGAATGTGCGGCTGAAGTCGGCCAATGCACATGATCCGATGAGCTTTGCGATCGGATCGTTGTCAAACTGTGATTAGTCGCCAAGCGTGACGACGAATCACAGTTTGACAATTATATTATGTGATACACAATTCTATTAAAAGCAGATGGGGCATTTAACTGCCAGATAACATTACCGGTGTTTACCTTTAAAGAGAAAGACAAGCAGTCTGTAATCCTAATTAGTACATCAAAGTAGCTAATTAAAGTGATATGGAAGATTTCTGTATATCTAGAGTACTTACTTGTATGTACTCTATTTTATTAGAAAGTGCTTATGAGCTCTATTTTTACTGCATAAAATCAAACAAATATTACCTGGTTTGAGCTGCCCTCTGCAGTCAGACTCATACTAACCAATCAGTGACCATTGTTCAGCAACATTCTGTTGAGATGTCGTCCATGATAGGCTAGGTCACTACACTGCACATCCAGCCCTACAGCCCTATGTCTGCCTATGCAGGAGTGGGCAGACCAATACAGCGACTATTTGTCTGATTTTAGGCAGTAAAGACAGCCTTTAAGCATGTCTTAATAAAATAAATTACATAAAGTAAATATATTCATACTGTAGGTATATTATATACCTAGTAAATTCAAGAAATATTCCATATCTCTTTAATATGCATGAGTTACTCATTTGCATATCAATGCAGCAACAATGTGGAATTTCCCAGGATTGATTAACTTTAGATAAGAAACGGAGAATACAACATTAAACCAGTTTCTCATGTTGTTTATGAATAACTTAAAATAACAACAACTTTACTTTGGGGTGATAAAGTATTTTTAAAGAAAACGCATTGGAAATATGTTTTCATGTGAAAATTGTTTATATTACAACATTTTAAGAAATTAGCTAGAACACACTGGATATAAATAACTTATTGAACTCAGAATAAAAGAATGCCTAATTATAATTCATTTCTATAAAACTCACTTTTCTGGAGAGAAGACAGTTTATGCATCCTCCAGTTCCTGTTCTCAGCCTTCGGCATACAGTTATAAAGTTTCAACAGTACCAAAAAGCACTAGGTAACAACTCCGATTGGTTGTAGGGGTGCAAGTGTTAAACATAAATACAGCTTGGCTCTGCTTTATTCTGGGGTGTATTTTCTTTATTTACATGAATAACAGCTAAAATTTAGAGTTTTAAGTCTCTTGTTTACATACAGTCAATCCTGCCCACTGGCTATTGCATGAGTAATTAGCAGATTGACAAATGCAGATTGCGCTGTGTGATTATCTATGTGGAAGGCTGGGATTTATAGGCACAGCATCCCCATGGACTCAGGTTACACTGCATTGACCAGTTAACATATAGCTGTCCTGTTTTAGGCGAGTCTAGTATTCCATGCATGACAGATAGATTTGTTAATTATTTTTTGTTGTTTTGGTCACTGCAGTAATGTCGCAGACATGGAGCAGTCCGTTACACAGATTTGATTTGATTTCTCAGTGAGAAATTCATATATTTAAAACATTCAAAAAGTATTTCAACATGCTTTTAGAAGATATTCCCAGTAATTATGGTCTGAATTGTGCTGAATTAAGTGGCTCTTTAAATTATTCTTTTTTATTCTTCATTGTAAATAAATAGGATTCCTAAGGCAAAGCTGTTGTTTTTTCTTTTGAACGGGAGACGCTATAAAATACCAAGTGTGTGTGTTTGATATAATAGTGTCTTGCTATAGAATCACATATATAGTTGTGAGCATGCGAGTTGTTGCTAATGCTTGGGGGCTCGTGCAGCGAGCCCGCAAGAACTGCGTCCCTCGCGAAGCAAGGGGCCGCATTTGCGGTGGTGGATCATCCCAACGTCCCCGCAAATGCGGATCCTCGCAAAACGAGGGTCCGCATTTGCGGAGGTGGAGGCTCCAACGTCGGCACTGTTAACACATAAACACGACTTTTAAAAAAAAAAAAATCTCAAAGGCACCTCACACCCGGTTACACACATCGCGGCCGAGGGCCTCAGTTGCAGGCATGGATCGCCAAAGGCAACTAAAACAGTGAAAACACACCAAATTTTTACAAAAACGACATAAAAAGCTTACCCATAGCAAGGGGGGGCACCCAGGACCTCTGAAAGTGAAGTTACACCTCCATTTAAGTCCAAATTCCAGAGTTCAGACACACGAAAATCCCCTAAGCGAGAGAAAAAATGGCGGCCAAAAAAAACGAAAATGAGGCTCTCCTCGGAAACCTGCATTAACCTCAGAACCAACCTTAACGTAACAAACACCCACACGCACAAAAAATGGCGGAACTGTGCGCACCTAAAAACAGTCAAAACACACCAAATACTCACAAAAACTACATAAAAAGCTGACCCATAGCAAGGGGGGGCACCTAGGACCTCTGAAAGTGAAGTTGCACCTCCATTTAAGTCCAAATTCCAGAGTTCACACACACGAAAATCCCCTAAGCGAGAGAAAAAATGGCCGCCGAAAAAAATGAAAACGAGGCTCAAAGACCCAGGACCGCTCAGCCACCTACAACTTATCCAAGAAGGGATCCGAGATAAGCTTGGAATCCCGGATTAACCGCAGGGGATCCGCGATAAGCTCCAAGCCCTGCATTAACCCCACATTAACCATCGCAGTGGGGGTCCCGATTGCACGCGATCGGGGACCCTCGCTGCAATCAAAATTCAAAATTCCAGCGTTACAGGTCCTTAAAGGACCGTAAAGGTCCTTAAAGGAGCCGTTGTAAAAGAAAAAAAAATTACACTGTCACCCTGTCAATCATGGGGGTCAATACGGACCCCCATAAAACCCTCATTAACCCTGTCACTCATGGGGGTCAATAGAGACCCCCATAAGCCCTTCATTAAGCCTGTCACTCATGGGGGTCAATAGAGACCCCCATAAGCCCTTCATTAAGCCTGTCACTCATGGGGGTCAATACAGAAACCCATAAGCCCTTCATTAACCCTGTCACTCATGGGGGTCAATACAGACACCCATAAGCCTCTATTTAACCCCATCAGTCCCATAAGGGTATATTAACACCATTATGGGCCTGTTACAACACTACATTAACCACATAAGTGCCATGATGGTCCTCAAGGACCATCATGACACTAAGTTTAAACACTATACTGCACTAGACCCCCCCAATAAAACATTAAATATCAACTAAACAGCCTCTACACTAACCTATTAACATCTACACTACCTACACCCTATTAACCCCACCACTCTAATTACAGAAAATAAAAAAGCCTAAAGTCACACACAAAAAATATCTACATTCCATTAAATAAAAAACCTAACTCACAAAAAAAAACTACATTACACAAAATAAAAAAACCTAAGTCACAAAAAATAAAAAAAGGAACATTACAGAAAAAAAAAACATTACAACTCCCCCCCTCCCTCACTACAGAAAAAAAAAATACACACCTGAAAAGGAAATACATATAATACAAATACATATAATACAAATACATACAATACAGATACATACAATACAAATACATACAATTACAATACAATTACATACAATTACAATACAATACACCGCTATCTAATATACATCACACAATCTATCTAAATAAAAAGCATAATCTAATATACACCCTATCTATATAATAATACATTCCCAATCTATCTAAATAAATAACACAATTTAATATACAATACATCCTATGCTATCTATATAAAACACATACCCCTAGCTAACATTCAATAAATGCTATCTATATATTAACTAATCTAAGTCTAAGCTAAAATAAAATAATTAGGACCACTTACGCAGATGTCAATTAGGATCAGCCACCTACGAAAAAAAAAAAAAAAAAAAATTAGTGCAACACGTTTACAGGTCTAAAATAAACATTACATACATTCTATACATTCTAAATATTCTACTCACCTTTCCGGCATGTCCCTTCCGGCATTCTTTAAATCCTTCTCCTGCGCGGCACCTGTTAAAAAAAACACAACATTAATAGACATACATCAAAATGAAATAAACATAATCTACATTATACTTACCTCCCCGCGATGTCTCCGGCCTCCTCCGGATCCTCTTCTGCCACGCCTTGTAAAAAAAAATAAAAAAAAATAGATACATTACATCCGCACTCCCGGACATCCCCGACGCTAATGAGGCTCTAGGAGAATTTTCCTGGAAGAAAATAAGCAATGTCTGATTGGTTGAAAATGCTGTCTATCAAATTCACCCAATCAGGAGGCGCCAATGTGTGAACCAATCACAAACGGATACACCTTAAAATCCCACTCTGATTGGATAATGCACCTATCAATCTTTATATAAACCAATCACAAGGCGCAGATGCCTTCAGCCAATCACAATGGAATACACCCCCACAGGGTGATTGGTTGGAGCCTCTGCGCATTCTGTTTGGTTGCACTGACAATAGCCAATCACAATGGAATACACCCTCACGTACTGATTGGTGAAGGATTTGCGCATTCTCATTGGCTATTGTTAATATCAATCAATATTACAGCCAATGGGAAGGCGCAGATGTCTTCACCAATCAGTACGTGGGGGTATATTCCATTGTGATTGGCTGATGGCAATAAAGCCTTAGGATTGGTTCAAATAAAGATAGATAGGTGTGTTATCCAATCACCGTTGTATTTTGGGGTGTATACTTTTTTCATTGGTTCACAAATGGGGTCTTCTCATTGGCTGAATTTGATAGACAGCCTTTTCAGCCAATCAGAAGCCAATTTTATTCTGGAACACTCCATAGGAAGGTCATTAGCGTCGGAGACATCCGCCAGGGCGTATGTGTGTCGTTTTTTTTTTTTTTCTTCATGCGAGTAGACCGGAGACATCGCGGAAAGGTAAGTATAATGTAGATTGTGTTTTTTTTTATTTGGTTTATGTTGACTAATGTAATGTTTTTTTTTACAGGAGTATCGCCGGACAAGACGCAAAGATGGACGACGGAACATGGAGGACGTGACATGCTGGAACGGGACATGCTGGAAAGGTGAGAATAATATTTAGAATATTTAGAATGTTTAAAATTTTTAGAATGTTTAGAATGTTTAGGTATTTCATGTAAACGTGTTGTATAAATTTTTTGAACCTTTTTTACCGTAGGTTGCTGATCTCAAGAAACATCTCAAAGGTAAGTTGTCTTAAATATTTTATTGTAGCTTACAATTAGGGGACCTATATATATATAGATAGCATGTATTGTATATTACATAGATAGGGGGATGTATTATTACATAGTATTGGATATTAGATAGTGGGATGTATATTACATTATATAGTGGCATTTATATTAAATAGTGGCATGTATATTAGATAGTGGCATGTATATTACATAGTGGCATGTATATTAGATAGTGGCATGTATATTAGATAGTGGCATATATTTTAGCTAGTGGCATGTATATTAGATAGTGGCATGTATATTAAATAGTGGCATGTATATTAGATAGTGGCATGTATATTAGATAGGGGTGTATTGTATTTTATTTAATTGTATTGTATTTTATTTCATTGTATTGTATTTTATTTTATTTAATTGTATTTTATTTTATTGTATTGTATTATATGTATGTATTATATGTATTTCATTTTCAGGTGTGTAATTTTTTAAAAAATTTGGGAGTGAGGGGGGGTTGTAATTTTGGTGACTTAGCTTTTTTTTTTTGGTTCTGTAATGTACATTTTTTATTTTTGGTGATTTTAGTTTTTCTTATTTTATGTCATGTAGATTTCTGCTTTTTGAGGAATTTAGTTACTTGAGGAACACAGTACACTCACATTGTGTGACAAACAGCATTTCAACACTTTCTTTTATTGACAGTCATTTTTTAGAAACGGTTCCTGAAATGTCAAATACGGATATTAATAATTAAACAGCTTTCCAAACATACACATCTCATTGCCGTCATTTTTTGACGGGCAAGTCGCTAGTATGAAATAATCTTAAAACACAACGCAAACACTTAATTTAGCTATAGTGCTATCACCAGTGACTATACTTGAATTCCTGCCATTTTTTTATACTTCGAAGAATTGTGAGATGGCAGTCATTTTACTCCAAGAATACAGGAATCTGATACTCAAGAAGGATTTTAGGCGTTTATTTGATTTCTTTGCTTCCCAGCAGGATATGGCAGTAATTGTTTTTTTTTTTTTTTTTATTAGGAAAGTTATCTGAAAATCTTTGTTTTGGTTTTAAATTACTTTTATTAATTGAAAAGCAAATGTCAATTGCAATTACACAGATTAACCCATTTGTTCTCAGACAGTATAAAGTATGAGGCTGTAAAATTGTTTCTATTTAATACTAGTGAGCTAACTCATTATACTAGGAGGTGAGTGATTAACAGAGGCCTCCCTCACACTCACAACCTTATTAAATTGTGATTTGGTCAAATCTAAAAGGCTCTATATAAGCACAGAGCATATTTATTTTACAGAAGTTTTTAGTTATCCAAAAGCAATTCTTCACTAACAAAAAACGTATGTAATAAAAATATGCTATGTGCTTATATAGAGCCCTATTCAATTGGCCGAAACACAATTTAATAAGGCTGTCAGTGTCTAAATCAATGGTTATATTATATATAATATCTAGGGCCCCATCTGTCCTTTCCAGAGTGTGAACGCATTGGTTAAACACTAGTGGTAAAAAAATTATTCCCCCCTCCGATGTGGCGCATAAGGCGTGCCGACAGAAGAGGCGAAGAGGCCTTGAGCTATGAGAGTCAAGCCGGAGGCCCTTGAGGGCCGAGTACCCTCGCCGAACATAGCGATGGCCTCGCTGTCGATTCAGAGCCGTCGAGTTGAGCTACTTCGGAGGGGGGAATCATTTTTCTCTCTGTGTATTGCAGTGTTCAACCACAGAGTTCACACTCTGTGCGCACACATTCCGGGAAAGGTCCGCCTCCTCTATATGGCCCTACATCTAAGGCCCCACTCTGTACAGCCTGGCATCTAGGGTACCCTATGGTTTTGTTCAGTCGTGTTTTACTCTATGTGACCCTATGGACCGCAGCAAGCCAGGTACATCTGTCAGTCACCGCCTCTCTGAGCTCGATTAAGTTCATGTTCATCACTTCAATGATCTCATCTATCCATCTCCACCTCGGTTGTCACCTTCTTCGCATGCCTTCAATCTTTCCCAGCATTACAGTCATTTCTAGGAAATCCTGTCTTCTCATAATATGGCCAAAATATTTGCGCTTCAGCCTTATGATCATAGCTTTCAGTGAACAGTTTGTCTATGTACGGCAATGCAACTAGGGCACCCACTGTACGGCACTGCCCACACACATTTATTTCACTTGTTTCACACAAAGTATTGTGAACCAAGTTCACAAGGACAGTATAAACCACTTTTAATCTTTTCTTGAAAGAAATAGCTTAATTATCAAACAAATGATTGTCAATTTCCATTTAAACGAATGCTGATGAGGTGTGACTATGTAAATCAGAAGTAATCAATCTAAAAACAAACTATACCTAAGTAGGTTTGTTCTATAGGTCTGTTTAGCTACTCAGGCCCTCATTCAATTGCAATTTGCCCAATTGAATAGAGGTCTAAATAAGCACATAACATATTTTTTGAAAGAAGTTTTTAGTTAGTATACATCTATCCAAAAGCAAGGTTTTCACTAACTAAAAACTTATTTGAAAAAAATATATTATGTGCCTATTTAGAGCACTATTCAATTGGCCAAATCGCAATTGAATGAGGCCCTCAGAGAGCAGCCTCTTCACAGAGAAAAGTGATCCAGCCTTGAAATACCAGACAATTTGACTCTGTACAAAAGAAACCACAAACTGTAAGAAATCCACATCTGGAGTCCACTATCACCCAGAAGGTGAGAAAAACTAAACAAAAACAGAGCAGCTGGATCACTCTTTGGTGTGAGACCAGACTGATATACTACAGGATATTTATTCCTGTGAAGGGCACAAGTTAGCTAAAAGAGGTTACTCTCTGAGTAGGTAACCAGACCTATAGAACAAACCTCAGACTGAGCACCTCTGACTATTTTTTTTTGAGGTGTGACTATGTATCTCAATCACACAATTTAAAATTACGCTTTTTAAGCTATCCTTGACTGAGACTTGAAAGAGCATCTATGTCCTCCTGTGAAATTCTAGTTTAATTCCCCCCTGAATTAGTCTCTAAATAGGGAAACATGAATTCCAGGACATTTTCAACTGGTTGTGCCAAAATCAGAGCTTGTTTGGCTGGAGTTATGATTTGAGGCCCAAACCAGTTTGTCTTCAAACTAAGATTAAGTATTTTTTAGGTGGATGGACCTATTTTTTAAGATCAATCTTGCCACCAAGTCGTTTATGCTTCAGTACTCACTGAGACTACTGGGATACAAAAAAAAAAGTGTTTATACATCTATCTCAGGGGTCCTGGAGGGCCACACACATGCCTGGATTTGATGATATCCCTGCTGTGCACAGGTGAGTGAATAATTTCTTCAGCCATCCTGATTGACTCACCTGTGCACAGAAAGGATATCTTCAAATCCAGGCATGTGTGTGTCCCTCTAGGACAGAACTTGTCCACCCCTGATCTTTGGTATAATTGTCTGTGGACTGTTTTCAACACACTCAAAACCAAAATATGTAATTGACTTGTGATAGGACACAGTACACTCTGAAGCAGCATCTTCTCTGAGGTTTGTAGCTGTGAATTGGCAGTATAACATAAAAGCATAAAGGTTGCACAAAAACTATGCGTAGTGGGGTGTTTTGTATATAAAATGATACTCATAGCTTTTATATATATATATATATATATATATATATTTATTTTTATATATATATATATATATATATATATATATATATATATATATATATATATATATAAGATCACAACATAATTGCCTATCTGTCTATCTGTATTAATCTCCCTTATATGGATTATAAATAAACTCTACACACAGATACTGGGAGGAATTACTAATTTACACCTGATTCAAAAAAAAAAATGACTTGCTATTTATGTCTTAGAGTCAATTTAATGAAACATAGCAAAGCCATATACCAGAAGATTATTTGCTTTGAATTAATTATAAACTGCAGTTCCTCTGGGCTTCTAATTTGGAAACTGCTTGTCATTCATGTATTTTCCTTCTCGCTCTTTGTCATTATGAGGGAGCTTGTACATATAAAGTGTTGGAGATAGCAGGGAATGCAGAATTTGCAGATCCCCCATTGACCAGCTAAACCTACATATAATTATTCAGAACTATCTATTTATGAGGAAACTCAAACTTTTCCAGACACAAACTGTTTTGTATTAAGACAATATACATCCTAATATAATATGTATACTCTAAAGTTAGGAACACTGCAGTTGCCAATCATAAAATACCTTCTTAGCAGCTCACAAAGCATACAGGCAGAATGAGATCACACTCCTATTTGATCCTATACATGGCTCCACCCAGCATTTGCCTATTGAATCTTGCACACATAGAAAGTATATATTTATACATATTTATAAAAATGTATAGTAAATAAATAGTACATCTGTGTTCACATTTGAATGTCTAAAACAAGTAAAAAAAAACACTTCCAGCTCAGAATTCCTAGAAGAACAGTTATCACACTGCATTTTGGGAAGTTGAGCTGGGACTTGCAAATGTGCCCACAAATGCCTCGCTCTTCAATCCATAGCCATTATCAAACATGGCTTCCTTTAAGCTTATGCATGCTGTATTACACAGCTTTAATGCAAAGCCAAGGTTGGATTGAACACAGAGTGAGTATCCTATTCATGCACAGCTGTTTCAAGCTTACTGGCTATCATCAGCATGGAGCGGGATCTCAGCCTGTGTTGTGGACCTTATGAGTAGGTAGTTCACCACAGCAATCATTTATAATATGGTGGGCAAAAGAGCGATAGAAGCCCTCCACCGTACAGTAGTACAGTAAATAAATAGTACATCTGTGTTCACATTTGAATGTCTAAAACAAGTTAAAAAACCTTCTTCCAGCTCAGAATTCCAAGAAAAACAGTTATTACACTGCATTCTGGGAAGTTGAGCTGGGACTTGCAAATGTACCCACAAATGTATATAGAAATGTATATAAATAATTACTAGTCAAAATGATTAAAGATGTGATTGTCTTTCCTTAAATTCTGCATAATAGGACTAGTCAGACAGGTGCCCTTATCAATGAAGCACCTTCAGATAACTACCTATTTAATCTAATGATAAATCTGGCTCTGAATCTACCTTGAAAAAGCAATTTGCTATCAGCTAAATGCATGTCGAGGAAAAAGGTAAAAGGTGACCTCATTTGCATCTCCTTTTAGCAATGCTGTTAGGAAAAGTTTCAAAATGGCATTTGCCAACCTTTATGTGCTCTGAACTTTAATGTTGGCATCATTAATTTCTGATCATCTGATCAAGGTGAGTTTGGTGACCTATGATGCATATATTACCTCTGAAGGAGACTTTCAGTTACAACTGAAGCAGAGATGGAGACAGGAGTTTCCGTCAGGTGAAGGCACCAGGGAAACAAGCTTCAGTGAAATATAAGATACCGTAATATCTGTTTGCCTTCCTCTGGATCAATTAACAAAAAAATCTGTGTTTTGCAGATCAGAGGAGATCTAAGAAGGTTGAACTAGGACTAAAGTATTTTTTCAACCTAAATTACTATGTAACTATGTAATAAGAGCTTCGGGTATTGCTGTTATTTTCTTTTCTATTGAAAAGTTATCTGATACAATATCTTTAAAGGCATTTGGAAGGTTTCTGAATTTATTAGGAATAACATATACCTATATATCTATTTGCATTCATGTACCTTATTTTATTAAGATTTGCTTAAAAGTGCTGTTTTTTCTGCCTACAAAATAGAAACTGTTAGGGTCATGCAGCTTATGAAGACACCGACTGTGAAATGCAGTTTTTCAAATTAGCCAATCAATGACCATCTTTCAGCAGCATTTTGCAGAATGTTGGTTATTGATTGGCTAGTATGAGACATTGCACAGCAACCACAGAGTCTGTGTTTTCAAGAGTTGCAAAAGGGCAGACCAAGCAGATACAATTTGTATGATTTTAGGCAGAAAAAAAGAGCTCTTAAGAAATTCTTAAGTTTCCATCCCTTCAGATGCGTATTAGTGGACAAAATAATGAATGAAAGAGGAGTTTACATTTGAAGTAACTAAAGGAAGCCACATTAGGTTTATTGCCAATAAGCAGTATGTATTATCTATGAAAGTAGTCTGATAATTAGATGTTTGATATGTAGGTTTTCAAAGAAACATAAGGCAACTAACCTCCCCATCCCCCATCTGTCTCCACTCAAATCCATATTGAACGCATATGTTAGACTCATCTACCGTACTCAACAATCAGTGTCTGCAGCACCTCTGTGTCAATCGCTCCACTGGCTTCCCGTACCCTCCAGAATTAAAGTTAAAATCATGACCCTAACTTACAAAGCCCTTAACAACAATGCACCCCTTATATATCTGCTCTCATCTCAAAGTACTCCCCCATCCACCATATTTGTTCCTCTAACGACCTTCTTCTCTCCTCTTCCCTTATCACCTCCTCTCATTCCCGCCTACAGGGCTTTTCTCATGCTGCCTCTATTTTCTGGAACTCCTTGCCTCGCTCCAACTCGACTATCCTCCTGCTTCAAAACCTCACTCAAAATACGTATATTCAAGAAGCTTATCACTTTCAGCCTTAACATGCACAACATATCTTTCAAGCTCCCGTAACATACCCATTAGATTGAAAGTTTGTATGTTTTAAGGTGCTTTAGCTAACGCTCTACGCACACTAGGTTCTAAACCCAAAGATAGGACTCTCCACTCTTTGCAACGTGTCAATTTTATTTTGCCTTTTACTTAACCCTTGTACAGCTCTATGGAATATGTTGGCGTGTTACAAATAAAGATAATAAAATAATAATAAATAAATAAATAAACAGAGTTCCAACGAGGCCAAATAGTTGGTGCCAGAATTGCAGAAGCATCTATCACAAAAACGGCAAATCTATTTTATTTGCAAGAGGAACAGTCTTAAAAATGATAACAGCACAAGTTAAACATGAGTTCACAAGCGAAGCTTAAGGTCAGGGATAGACGAACACTTCACAGGATAGATGCTAAATGCCACAGAATGAAATTAGCACTTCTGTGATTCAGTCTCAATAAAAACTATACTTCATAAAGCTCAAATTGATGGCAGCCATTCGTGAACCACTTAAATCCAAGGCCAAAACTCAGAGACACATAACCTAGTGTAAGGAAGGCAAAACCTGGATCCCTGAGCAATGGAAAATTAACATGGTCTGATGAACCATTCATAACCTTACTATCTACATTCAGATGACTTTACATTTGGAGAAAGCCAAAGGGTACTTTTAGCCCAGCATTCAAAGAAGGATTGTAGAGGTTCTGAGGAAAAATGCTGGTCCTACTCCTTATTACGTCCTAGACATTAGTATATTGGTTCTTCTGTACACCTCCTATATGTGTATGGAAAAGGCCATGGGGATAAGACATTTACTACTCACAATGCCATGCACCTGAGCATAGAACTAACATAACAACAGCAGTACATAATAAATATTATGTATGTATGTATATATATATATATATATATATATATATATATATATATATGTATGTATGTATATATATATATATATATATATATATATATATATATACAGTATATATATATATATATATATACATATACTAGTACTCATGATTCTAGGCTCACATCTTGACTAGCTGAGTTTGCTTAAAGGGATATGGAAGGTTGCTTGATTTTACTGCATATATATTTTACTGTATATAATATGTATCAATTTACTTTCATGTACGTTTTAACTCTTACCTTCATATTAAACTTAGTCTAGGATAGCAAGTGCTCATAAGCTCTATTTGGATATGCAGAGTACTGTCCTAGCCTAAGAGAGATCACGACCCAGCAGCAAGTTGCAGAATATTGCTGAGAGATGGTCACTGATTTGTTAGTATGAGACACCACACAATGAGTACAGCAGAGTTTGTGTATTTGTGAGCTGCAGAGGGCACACCTATCCAAACAATATTTTTATTTTATTTAAGGCAGTAAAAATAGAGCTTATAAGCACTTGGTAATAAAATAATTTACTTAAATGTAAGTAGATACACAATTATATATAATATACCTAGCAAAAGGGTACCATTTAAGTCCCTAAAAGTAGGCATTAAACATTAATAAAATTCATAGCTCATTATTTACACAGGCTGTAAAATAGCTTATATATACGTATTGCCTAGTTTACTGCCTAGTTATTACAGCAGTCATTTAAGCTGAAGAAGCCTCTCACTCAGGTGTGTAGGAACCAGAATAATTCTGGGGGGGGGGGGGGGGGGGGGATATATATAATCTGTAAAATAGATTATATATACATCCATGCAAACATAGAAAAATCTGGGGAGGGTTTGTTCCCCCATCCCCCCCTCCCCCCAATCCCTACACTCATGCTCTCACTATCCTTTCCTGTAAAGGAGGGCTGTTAGAACCAGAAGTAGGGCATGGAGGCAATACTAAGACCAGATACCCAATCCTATACCCTTAAATTGCATCAGCATCACCAATGCAATATGTTATTCGGCTACATGCACCAACTTACCTTATCCAATGAGCTGCCATTCATTTCACAAATGTTTTATGTGGCTCTTTCTCACGTCTTTATATCTTTTTCCAGTATAAAAATACAATAAACAGCCAGATGACTGCATGACCCTAACTTATCAAGTGATGATAGCATTGGGTAGCTGCTGTAGGATTTTAAGGTTTCTTCCAACCAGTGGCGTAGCTAGAGCTTTTGACCCCCGCGCCTGCCTGTGAGCTTCACTTCTGTAGCAGTAAAGCTTTTAGAAGAGTTAATAAGGGATAATATACAAAAATATGTCTACTTGAACAGGATTATAAGTAGGAGTCAGCATGGATTTATGAGGGATAGGTCATGTCAAACGATTTTAATTAGTTTCTATGAGGTTAGTAAGAACCTGGATCACGGCAACTCAGTGGATGTAGTCTTTTTGGATTTTGCAAAGGCTTTTGATACAGTGCCACATGGGAGACTATTGTGCAAACTAAGGGTTACAAGAATTGCAGTAAATATCTGCTCATGGATCAAGACCTGGCTAAAGGACGGAAAGCAAAGGGTTGTGGTAAATGGAACATACTGTGAGGAATTGACTCTGCTGGTCCCCAGCCTGCCGAACCTCTTCCCTACCACTGCGCCAGCCTGCCTTTGTGAATTTCCTTGAGATCTGATAAACCTTGACTCTGCTAGCAATAGTATCAGTGACTAGTCTCTTCAGCTGTGTCTGGTCAGGTGTCTGGTCCTTGGCCTACATAATGCACTTCCTGTCTATGTACCTTGTCAGATTATTGTGGTTCCTGTTCCCTTCAATAAAGCTTGTTCCTGTTTCACCTACAAGTTGCTGAATTGGATCATTGCTGACCTAGGCTGCTGGTCTCCAAAACCTTGTGATTCCTATATCATTACAGAATAATCTGGCACTTTCATGGAGACCGCCGGGTCAGATTCTGCATTGACCGAGCAGGTTGCTTTTACTGCAAGAACTGTGCAGACCCAGGCACAGACCATTCAAGTGCTGGCGGACCAGGTAGCTGAACTGCAAAATAAAGTTCAGTCAATGCACAGTGAGTATAGCAGCTACAGGGCACGTGTGAGGAATTGACTCTGCTGGGTTTTGAACCCTGGTCCCCAGGCTGCTATACCTCTTCCCTACCACTGCTCCAGCCTGCCTTTGTGAATTCCATTGAGACCTTATAAGCTTGACTCTGCTAGCAATAGTATCAGTACCTAAGTCTTTTCAGCTGTGTCTGGTCAGGTGTCTGGTCCTTGGCCTATATAAGGCACTTCCTGTCTATTGATCCTTGCCAGATTATTGTGTGGTTCCTGATCACTTCAATAAACCTTGTTCCTGTTTTCACCTACAAGTTTGCGGAACAGGATTATTGCTGACCTTGGCTACTGGTCTCCACAACTTTGTGATTTCTATATCATTACAGAATAATCTGGCCCTTTCATGGAGACCGCCGGGACAGATTCTGCATTGGCCCAGCAGGTTGCTTTATTTGCAAAAACTGTGCAGACCCAGGCACAGACCATCCAAGTGCTGCAGGACCAGGTAGCTGAACTGCAAAATAAATTTCAGTCAATGCACAGTGAGTATACCAGCTACAGGGCATGTGATGCTGCGGCTGCTACTGTTACACCTGCCCAAGAGGCCCGCTTGCCCCAGCCAGAGAAGTTTGGAGGAGATCGCAAAAAATTTAGGGGTTTCCTAAATCAATGCCGTTTGCACTTCATGATGTTACCTCACCAATTTCCATCTGAAAGAGAGAAGGTGGGATTTATTTTTTCCTTATTCAAAGATGAAGCCCTGGCTTGGGGCTCCCCTCTTCTGGAACAAGACAGTCCAGTCTTGGGTAATCTAAATGACTTTCTTGAGGCTATGTGCCTAGTTTTTGATGACCCCAATCTATGTGCTACAGCAGAAGCCACTCTCCTTCATTTGCATCAAGGGAGGCGCTCGGTGGCTGAATATGCTGCTGAATTCAGACAGTGGGTTGCTGATACTACCTGGAACCAATCAGCCCAGAGGTTCCACTTCAGAAAAGGTCTCTCAGAAGCTATAAAAGATGAGCTAGCTCGTGCTGACTTTGATGCATTTGTGCGTTTGGCTATCCGTATTGATCGGAGACTTTCTGAAAGAAGATTGGAAAGACAGGGCTCTTTTAGACCAAGTACTACTCCAATTTCCTATTCAAGAACTTCTACTCCGATCCCACAAACACCTACAGACTCTGAGCCAGAGGCTATGCAGGTAAATCTAATAAGAGGGCCATTATCCAACGAAGAAAAACAGTGGCGATGCACTCACAATTTATGCCTGTATTGTGGTAGTGCAGGGCACTATGCCATCAATTGCCCTAGCAAATCCAAAAGAACAATAGCTATGGCGGCTGAGGGTGCACAGATTCAACACCAATCCCAGATTACGGATCAACTGGATTCTGTCACACAACCCTTGTTTTCTCTGGCTCATGGTGAAGAGGGTTAGTTGACTCAACATCCTCATTTTGTGGTGCCTATCACGTTGCAATGTGGTGATCGTAAAATTTCAACTACCGCTATGATAGATTCTGGAGCAGGCGGAAACTTTATGGACATTAAATTTGCAGCAGGAAATAGAATTCAGTCTATCCCTAATTCTTCACCTGTGTTAATGGAGACAGTGGACGGTTCTCCACTTACGTCGGGCCCGGTTACACATGAGACTGTGCCCTTAAAGTTGACTGTGGAAGTGAATCACCATGAGGCTATCTCTTTCCACCTAATTTCCTCAACACAGTTTCCAGTGATTTTGGGGGTACCTTGGCTTGCTCTGCATAACCCACAGATTGATTGGAAGATCAGAACTTTGTCCTTTCCTTCAGAACACTGCTTAATGAATTGTCAACCCTCTAAGGTAACACCTGTTGCCACAACAATTAATGAAATGGTTGCTACAAACTTGACTAAGCTTCCTCTACAATATCGGGATTTTGCAGATGTCTGTGATAAGAAGAATGCTGATCAGCTTCCACCACACAGGCCTTATGATTGCCCAATAGAGCTGCTATCCCATTTGGCCGTATATATTCCCTTTCTGAGCCTGAATTGAAAGCTCTTCGTGAATACCTACAAGAAAATCTTGCCAAAGGCTTTATTCGACCATCTACTTCTCCAGCAGGAGCTCCTATTTTCTTTGTAGAAAAGAAAGATGGCAGCCTACGGCCATGCGTTGATTACAGGGACATTAATAACATCACTGTTAAAAACCGCTACCCCTTGCCTCTGATTCCTGAACTTTTGGAGAGACTTCGCTCAGCTAAAATATTTACGAAGCTTGATCTTCGGGGGGCATATAATCTGGTTCGCATAAGACCCAATGATGAATGGAAAACAGCTTTCAGAACATTACGAATATCTAGTAATGCCTTTTGGGCTGTGTAATGCCCCTGCAACTTTCCAGCATCTTATCAATGATGTACTACGAGATCTCCTGGATCAGTTTTTTGTGGCATATTTGGATGATATCCTAATATTCTCTGATAATCTTGAAAACCACAGAAAACAGGTCCGTATAGTTCTAGAGCGCCTTCGTACCCACCGCCTATACATTAAACTAGAAAAATGTGATTTTGAACAAACAGAAATTCAATTCCTGGGGTATGTAATAACTCCCAAAGGTTTAAGTATGGACGCAAGTAAAATTAAAGCTGTGCTGGACTGGCCCATCCCCAAGAATGAAAAAGATGTTCAGAGATTTGTGGGGTTTGCCCATTTTTACAGGCGTTTCATTAAGAATTTCTCTGCCGTTATTACACCGATCACTGAACTTACATGTAAAGGGACTCCTTTTCAGTGGTCCGATAAGGCTGATACCGCATTCTCCCGATTAAAGACTCTGTTTACATCTGCCCCCGTCCTAGTACATCCTCAGCCGGAATTACCATTTATTGTGGAAGTTGATGCTTCTGATTCAGCTGTTGGTGCTATACAGTCTCAAAGGACTGGACCTAAGATGCTGTTACATCCATGTGCCTTCTATTCCCGCCAGATGGTGCCAGCAGAAAGAAACTATGACATAGGGAATAAATAACTATTGGCTATAAAAGCTGCCTTCACCGAATGGAGACATCTCTTGGAGGGAGCTACCCATCCAATTACTGTCCTCACAGATCACAAAAATCTGGAATGTATTCGATCAGCTAAGAGACTGTCAGCCAGACAAGCACGCTGGTCCCTATTCTTCTCGAGGTTTAATTTTTTGGTTACATACCGTCCTGGCTCCAAGAATAGCTGACCCCCTCCATACTACCGTAACCAAGACCACCATCTTGCCGGAGGATATATTTATAGGAGTTACATTTCCTTCTGATCTGATGTCTCACTTTAAAAAGGGCTACACAGTCCTTCGTGATCCTCCTCGTGATCTCCATATGACGATGCTTAATGGGTTTTGGATTTTTCAACAACGTCTGTTTGCTCCGGAGTCAGTGCGACTGGACCTTTTACGTCTCTACCATGACTCAAAACCAGCAGGTCATCCAGGAATCCGAAAGACACAAGAGCTACTCGCCCGATCCTTTTGGTGGCCCAAGTATTATGAGGATGTAAAGAAGTATGTGTCCTCTTGTGATGTATGTGCCAGACATAAGACTCCTCGCTCATCCCTTGTTGGCTTGCTTCAGCCTCTTCCGATTCCTCATTGTCCCTGGGGATCTATATCCATGGACTTTATTGTGGAACTACCTCCCTCTAAGGAACACACTACCATTCTTGTTGTTGTGGACAGGTTAACTAAGATGGGTCATTTCATACCAGCTCGTGGTCTCCCTTCAGCTAATTAGACGGCTGACCTGGTTATTCGGGAAATATTTCGCTTGCATGGAGTGCCTGATGAAGTAGTTTCTGACAGGGGAGTGCAGTTTACATCTCGTTTTTGGAAACATTTTTGTTCTAATCTAGGTATTAATGTAAATCTGTCGTCAGCTTTTCATCCACAAAGTAATGGACAGACTGAGCGAACCAACCAGACTTTAGAGCAATATTTGCGGTGGTATATTAGTTAGCTGCAGGATGACTGGCTGGATTTTCTACCCACGGCGGAGTTTGCCTATAACAATGCCCAACACTGCTCCACTTATTTGAGCCCATTTTTTGCCAACTATGGTTACCATCCAACCTTTCTAGTGAGTCTCCCAATTACTACTTCCATTCCTGCAGTCACTGATCGGCTAACCACCTTACGAGATTCCCAAGACCTGTTGAAGGAGACTCTTTCAGAGGCTCAGGAATGTTACAAGAGATCTGCTGATAGGCATAGAACGGAGGCCCCAGTTTATCATGTTGGTGACAAGGTTTGGCTGGCAACAAGGAATCTTAAGCTTAGGGTTCCTTCTCATAAATTGGGTCAGAGGTTTATGGGACCATTTGAGATCATCGCTCAGATCAATGCTGCCACTTTTCGTTTCAGATTCAGATTCCATGAGAATACATCCGGTGTTTCACGTTGCACTGCTGAAACCTTTCCATGACAACACTTTCCCTGGCCGAACCCTGCCCCACCTCCAGTCCTCGGGGATGGTGAGGATGAATACGAGGTTGAGAAAATTCTGGACTCCAGGATCTTACGCAACAAGCTTCAGTATCTGGTTCATTGGAAAGGCTATGGTGAGGAGGATAGTTCGTGGGAACCAGTGGACAATATTCACGCTCCTGATCTTCTTCAGTCTTTTCATGTGCAGTACCCTGTTAAACCGGGTAATAGGGCATCCAGAGGCTGCACCTATAGAGGCGGGGGTAATGTGAGGAATTGACTCTGCTGTGTTTTGAACTTTGGTCCCCAGGCTGCTGAACCTCTTCCCTACTACTGCGCCAGCCTGCCTTTGTGAATTTCCTTGAGATCTGATAAACTTTGACTCTGCTAGCAATAGTATCAGTGACTAGTCTCTTCAGCTGTGTCTGGTCAGGTGTCTGGTCCTTGGCCTATATAAGGCACTTCCTGTCTATGTACCTTGCCAGATTATTGTGGTTCCTGTTCCCTTCAATAAAGCTTGTTCCTGTTTCACCTACAAGTTGCTGAATTGGATCATTGCTGACCTAGGCTGCTGGTCTCCAAAACGTTGTGATTCCTATATCATTACACATACTCCGATTGGACTAATGTGGTAAGTGGGGTTCCTCAGGGTTCAGTATTAGGTACTCTCCTTTTTAACATATTTATTAATGACTTAGAAGTGGACTGGAAAGTAGTGTCTCCATTTTTGCTGATGACACAAAGTTGTGCATCGTAATTAAATCAGATAATGATGTACTTTCCCTCCAAAGGCATTTACATAAAATAGAGGAATGGGCATCTAAATGGCAGATGAGATTTAAAACGAATAAATGTAAAGTTATGCATCAGGGAAGGAAAAATAGACATGCAATTTATAATCTTAATTGAGCAAATATAGAGGTATCAGATATTGAAAGGGATTTGGGAGTACATGTGGACAACCACCTAGGTAACAGTGCTCAATGCCAAGCAGCAGCTGCAAGGGCAAATAAAATATTAGCATGTATTAAGAAGGGTATAGAAGCAAGGGAAGCAAATATAATTCTGCCACTAAACAAGTCCCTAGTACTCCCTCATTTGGAATATGGAGTACAATTTTGGGCACCAATTCATAAAAAGGACATTTTAGACCTGGAAAAGGTACAGAGAAGGTCTACAAAACTAATAAGGGGAATGGAGGGGCTAAGTTATGAAGAAAGACAAACCAAATTACTCTTATCTTCCTAGAAAAAAGGCGTCTAAGAGGGGATATGATTACCCTATATAAATATTGTACAGTATAAAGATTTGTCAGATGAGCTTTCTGTGCCAAGAGGTTTTCAACTGACAAGAGGACATCCTTTGAGGTTAGAAGTAAAAAGATTCCACCTTAAAGAAAGAAAAGGATTCTTTAGAGTAAGGGTGGTTAATCTGTGGAATTCTATACCAAAGGAGGTGGTGACAGCGGATTCAATAGATCATTTTAAAAGGGGATTGGATTTAGTTCGAATTAAATAGGACATTCAGGGTTATCCTTAATAATTAGAGAGGTAGTATTGATCCAGGGAGGAATCTGATCGTAAGAATCTGGGGTCAGGAAGGAATATTTTTTTTTTCTTTTGAGACGATTAGCTAAGTTTCACTAACAACTAATTAATTAACAACTAATCCACATATTGCAGATCAGAGGAGATCTTAAAAGGTTGAACTTGATGGACTGAAAGCTTTTTTTCAACTTCAATTACTATGTAACTACGTAACTATATATATACATGTGTGTGTGTCTATATATATCAGTGTACACATACATGTAATACATATATATATATATATATATATATATATATATTTCTGTGCATATATACATACACGCATGTGTATGCCTGTGTATATATATATATATATATATATATATATATATATATATATACCATATACATGTATACTTTACATATACATCTATACACACATATATAACACACATATATAAATAGTTCCTTACCTGCCCGATGCTGCACTCCACTTCCTGGGGTGAGGAGCAGGCTGAGTGGGGTGACAGAGGTCCAAACGGGGTCACAGAGGCCCGTGAGGGGCCACAGGAGGCCGAGGGAGGCTGCAGAGGTCCGCTGGGAGCCAGAAGACCAGAAGACCAGAAGGACCGATGGGGGCCACAAGGGGCCTCTGTCACAGGGGGTCGTGAGGGCCACAAGAAGCTGAGGAAGGTCGCAGAGGTCCTCCGAGGGCCACAGGAGACCACAGTGACCGACGGGAGCCACAGGGGACTGCAAGGGCCAAAGGGGGACCAGAAAGGGATGGAGGGGCACAGGGGCTGAGGTAGGCTGCATAGGTCCGCAGGGGTGCACAGGAGACCTCACGGATTGAAGGGGGCCACAAGGGGCAGAGGGAGGCCACAAGGGGCTGGGGGCTATTAGAGGGGTCCACAATGACCAAGGTGGGTCACAGGGGGCCGAGGGAGGCAACAGGGAGCTGTTGAAGAGGTCCGCGGGGTTCACAGGGGCTACACCGGGCAGAGCAGAGCCACATGTGCCCGAAATGACCGAGGGGGGCCACAAGGGTCAGAGGGAGGCCACAGGGCCTGTGGGGGGACACAGTGGGCCATAAATGGCCATGTGGACCTGCAGGGCCACATGGGACCTGTTGGAGTTCCCATGGGGTCCACAGGGGTCCAGTGAGGGGCATGGTAGCAACAGTGAGTCACTGGATGGCCACTAGGGCCACAATGGGTCTGCAGGGGCACAGGGGGTCACCCAAGCTAGCACATCTTGATGCAGCTGGTGCCACCCCCAAGGAGGTGAAGCCATGGCAGGTCCGCCCCCATCACCCCCCCCCCCCTTCCTACGCTACTGCTTCCAACTCATGCAAACAGAGTACTCAAGGTACGATTGCCCCCACTGTGGGAACTTTGACAAATGAATTACTAGCCTAACTTGATGAGACACTATTTTGTGGGGCATTTATTTTTTAAAAACAAGTAATACCATAACCCAGATTTAAACAATATTTTATACAATATAGATAATCGATCTGGGATGTTGGGAGCTAGTGTGCTAGGGGAAAGGATAGTAGAACTGCTAGGGGAGTTTTTAAACTTGTAGGTGATGTGCGGGACTAGACAGTGTAGAGGGGGTAAGTAACAAATTAAGTAGTCAAGGGGGAGGAGATGGGGGAGGGTTAGTATAGTCAATAAGGAGGTATTGTTAAGTAACTCAAGAACAGTGTCAAGCACTTCAGAACTAAAGACTCATAACATAAAGTGCATGCTTGCTAGTGCCAGGAAAAATGGGAGAATTATTTGCAGTTAAAGAGAAATGGGATTTAATAGGCATTTTTGAAACGTAGTGGTATGAATCTCATGACTGGACTGTTAATCTGGATGGTTATAACCTATTTAGGAAAGACAGGGGAAATGGTAAGAGGAGGAGGGATTTGTCTGTATGTTAAGCCTGAATTTAAGCCTAGAGTCAGAGAAGATAATAATGCTGGAACTAGCAGTGTTGAATGTTTGTGGGTAGAGTTAAATAGGGTAGGAGCAAATTCTAAAAGAATATTGGTTGGATTATGCTATAAAGCCCCAAATATAATTGAAAGTGAGGAAATGCAATTATTGTTACAGATTGGAAATGAAGCAAAGCAAGGGCAAGTTTTTATAATGGTATTTTTTAACTACCCTGAAATAAACTGAATAAAAGAGACCAGCAGTTGAGCTAAGGGGAGAAGATTCTTGAGTACACTAAGAGATCATTATCTGACCCAGGTTATACAAGAGCCTACTAGAAATGAAGCTATCTTGGATTTAGTTATCACAAATAATATAGACATGGTATCAAATGTTGAAATAGGGCAACCTTTGGGAAACAGTGATCACAACACAGTCTCATTTGAGATTGAATAATAAAAAAAAAAACTATAAGAGGCCAACAAAAACAATTACGTTTAAAAGGGCAGGTTGTAATGGTCTAAGGGCAACAATACCGTACAAAGTATAGACTGGGCCAGAGAACTGACAGGTAAAAATACTGAACATAAATGGACAACTTTCAAATGCTTACTAAATATAAATACTTATCAACATATAACATGTGGAAATAAAAGTAGAAGGAGTAAATCACAACCCAAGTGAAACTTAGCCAATCATCTCAAAAGGGAAATAAAACATGAATTCCTTCCTGACCCCAGATAAGGATTGCCTGCCTGGATCAATACTCCCTCTCTAATTAACCAGGATAACCCTGAATGCCGTTTTTTAATTAAAAATATATCCAGTCCCTTCTTAAAGTTATCTAGCAAACCCGCTGCCACCACCTCCTTTGATAGAGAATTCCACAGATTAACCACCCTTACTGTGAACAACCCTTTTCTTTCGTTAAGGTGGAATCTTTTTACTTCTAACCTAAAAGGATGTCCTCTTGTCAGTTGAAAATCTCTTGGCACAAAAAGCTAACTTGATAAAGCTTTATACTGACCCTAGTTAGTCTTTCTTCATAACTTAGATCCTCCATTCCCCTAACTAGTTTTGTTGCCCTTCTCTGCACTTTTCCAATGTCCTATAGTGTCCTATAGTGTATAGTGGCAGAATTATATTTGCTTCCCTTGCTTCTATGCCTTTCTTTATATATGATAATATTGTATTTCCCTTTGCAACTGCTGCTTGGCATTGAGCACTGTTACCTAGGTGGTTGTCCACATGTACTCCCAAATGCCTTTCAATATCTGATACCCCTAGATTTACTCCATTAAGATTATAAATTGCATGGCTATTTTTCCTTCCCAGATGCATAACTTTACATTTATTTGTATTAAATCTCATCTGCCATTTGGATGCTCATTACTCTAATTTATGTAAATACCTGTGGAGGTAAATACATCATTATCTTATTTAATTACCTTGCACTACTTTGTGTCATCAGCAAAAATTGAGACACTACTTTCCAGTCCCACTTCTAAGTCATTATTAAATATGTTAAAAAGAAGAGGACCTAATACTGAACCCTGAGGAACTCCACTATTCCAATCTGAGTATGTTCCATTTACCAAAACCCTTTGCGTCCTGTCTTTTAGCCAGCTCTCAATCCCTGAGCAGATATTTACTGCAATTCCTGTATCCCTTAGTTTTCACAATAGTCTTCCATGTGGCACTGTATCAAAAGCCTTTGCAAAATCTGAAAAGACTACATCAACTGAGTTGCCTTGATCCATGTTCCTACTAACCTCCTAATAGAAAATATTTAGATTTGTTTGACATGACCTATCCCTCATAAATCCATGTTGACTCCTACTTATAATCCTGTTCAAATAGAACTATTCTTGTATATTATCCCTTATTAACCCTTCTAAAAGCTTTCCCACTAAAGAAGTAAGACTCACTGGTCTATAATTCCCAAAATGTGCTCTTGCTCCCTTCTTAAATATAGATATCACCTCTGCTTTTCTCCAGTCATATGGTGGTTACCCTGTGTTGAGTGTATCTTGAAAAATTAAATAGAATGGTTTGGTTTGGCTATTACAGAACCCAGTTTCCTCAGTACCCTTGAATGTATTCCATGAGGACCTGGGGCTTTATTAGCATTTATTTTTTCCAACCACTTTTGGATTTCTTCCTCCGTTAACCACTTATTTGGTGAAGGTTTTGTAGCCCCATGTTGTTGCAGTGTCCCAACTACTGGTACCTCCCTTGTACATACCGAAGAAAATAAGCTATTTAGCTCATCTGCCTTTTCCTGGTAACTAATCAGACAGCCTATTTCACATTGTAATGTTCCTATAGCTTACTTCTTGGCCTTCTTCCTATTAATATATTTAAAACATATTTTAGGCTTAGTCTTACTCTCTTTTGCAACTAATTTTTTATTTTCTATTTTAGCCAGTCTAACATCCCTTTTGCGAGCCTTGTTGAATTCCTTGTATTCATGTTATTATTATTATTGTTTATTTATAACGCGCCAACATATTCTGTATCGCTGTACATAAGATAAGTTCCAGGCAAAGGTAAATACAAATCAACACATAGCAAAGCAAGGAGGGCCCTGTTTTTGAGCCTCAAAACCAGTGTCAATGGTTCTTTCCCAAAAGCACCCTGCAGGATTGAAACTCACAGACTTACAGCCTAAAGGTATTGTTTGTGTGGTAAAGGAGGGATAGAGAGGTGCTGAGTGTGTTAGGGTGAAAGTTGATACGCTTCTTTAGAGAGATGCATTTTTTGTGAGGTTTTGAATGTTTTGAGGTAGTAGGACAATCTGGTGGAGCGAGGCAAGGAGTTCCAGAGAATAAGGGCAGCACGAGAAAAGTCCTGAAGGTGAGAGTGAGAGCAGGTAACAAGAGTAGTAGAAAGAAAAAGTTCATTAGCAGAACGAAGAGGGCGCTTGGGGGAATATTTGGAGATGAGAGCAGAGATGTACGGGGGGGTGCTATTGTTGAGGGCTTTGTAAATTAGTGTCATGATTTTAAATGTTATTCTGGAGGCTAAGGGAAGCCAGTGGAGGTGATGCTGACACGGAACGTTGTGTACGGAAGACTCATGTCTAGCAGAGGCGTTCATTATGGATTGAAGTGGGGATAGTTTTATAGATACTTTTAAAAGCATACTGCTAAAGCAACATATCACATAGAAGTCCACCTGAAAGCAGTTTCCTCCCACCCGGCCCCTCTACCCACCCACCCTTGTTTACACTAAATATATTGAGGCATACTAATTACCTGCACATGTTCAATCAGTGACATCTAATTATCACCTCTAACCACTCCCTTCAAGAATACTTGCTTACACAGTGCCACTATGTTTCCTCACACCACCTTCCTTATTACAACCTCCTGCCTCTTTCTCAGACTCTCTTATACTGTCTCTACATCATGTCTCCAATAATATAACTATCTCACCTTCCCTGCTTTCCTCTCCTCTTCTCTGCTCCCATGAGCTCTTCTCCTTCCTCCAGTCACTATCTCATCCACCCCCCCTTAAGGTGAAAAGCAGAAATGCTCCAGTAAGTCCTATTCCCATCTCCTTTTACTCTCTCTCCTTCTTCTGATGGCTTGTGGGGATATATCCCCTAACCCAGGCCCCTCACTCATTCCCTCCTGCTGTCAGCCACATAGAGTCCCCAGGGCAGCAAATGCCCAAAACACCCATAATCTACTACCCATCACTTGTCACAAACCATCTACTTTGCCCTTCTCATGTGCCCTCTGGAATGCAAGGTCTGTTTGCAATAAACTTACCTTCATTCATGACCTCTTAATTTCCAACTCCCTCAATTTACTGGCTATCACGGAAACCTGGCTCACACCATCTGACTCTGCCTCCCCTGCCGCGCTCTCCTATGGTGGTCTACACTTCAGCCACACTCCTAGACCTAAGAACAAACAAGGTGGAGGTGTGGGAATACTGCTATCCTTTCGCTGCACTTTTCACTGCATACACCCTGTTCCCTCCCTTCAATTCTCATCTTTTGAAGTCCACACTATCCGCATCTTCTCTTCCATCCCTCTGCGAGTAGCTGTGATCTAACGCCCGCCTGGATCACCCTCTCAATTTCTGGACAACTTTGCCTCCTGGCTCCCTCACTTTCTCTCCTCCAATAAACCTTCACTCATTCTTGGCGATTTCAACATTGCTACTGACACCCACCTCCCCAACAACTGCAAAATTACTTGCACTTACCTCTTCCCTTGGCCTCTCACAATGGACAGATTCCGCAACTCACAGTGGTGGACACTCTATTGACCTTATTTTTACTAATCTCTACACTATCTCCAACCTTGACATCTCCTCATTTCCCCTATCTGACCACCACCTACTAACTTGCAACCTCACCTCATCTTCCGCTCACCACCCTTCTTCAAATCCTGCCACCAGAACACGCAAAAACCTGCAAGCACTCAACCCACAACAAATTTCAAATGCACTAAAACCTCTTCTTAGCCCCCTCACCACCCTTGCCTGCCCTGACATCGCCACTTCACAGTACAACGCTACTCTAACTTCCACCCTTGACTCTCTTGCCCCCATAATCACAAGCAAACGCCCTCCCTCTCATCCACAACCATGGCACACCACACAAACACGCTATCTACAGAGATGCTCACGCACTGCAGAACGACTATGGAGGAAATCTTGCACTTCAGCAGACTTTCTCCACTACAAGTTTACTTTGCGCTCCTACTTCTCTGCCCTCAATCTTGCCAAACAACACTACTTCTCATCACTAATATAAAACCTGTCCTAAACCTTTATTTGCTACATTCAACACCCTCCTTTGCCCACCCCCACATCCTGCCCCTTCCTGTCTAACTGCTGATGACTTTGCCAGCCACTTTAAAACACAAATTTGGGAGTACTAGTGGACAACCACCTAGGTAACAGCGCTCAAAGCCAAGCAGCGGCTGCAAAGGCAAATAAAATATTAGCATGTATTAGGAAGGGTATAGAAGCCAGGGAAGAAGATATAATTCTGCCACTATACAAATCTCTAGTACGCCCTCATTTGGAATATGGAGTACAATTTTGGGCACCACCTCACAAAAAAGACATCTTAGAGCTGGAAAAAGTACAGAGAAGGGCTACAAAACTAATAAGGGGAATGGAGGGGCTAAGTTATGAAGAAAGACTAGCAAAATTAAACTTATTTTCGCTAGAAAAAAGGCGTCTAAGAGGAGATATGATTACGTTATTTAAATACATCCAGGGTCCATATAAGGCTTTGTCAAGTGAGCTTTTTGTAGCAAGAGATTTTCAACTGACAAGAGGACATCCGTTGAGGTTAGAGGAAAAAAGATTTCACCTTAAACAAAGAAAAGGGTTCTTCACAGTTAGGGTGGTTAAACTGTGGAATTCTCTACCAAAGGAGGTGGTGACAGCGAATTCGATAGACAACTTCAAAAAGGGGTTAGATATATTTCTGAATAAAGAGGGCATTCAAGGCTATCCTAGATAACTAGCGAAGGAATATTGATCCAGGGAGAAATTTGATCGCCAGTTTCTGGGGTCAGGAAGGAATTTTGCTTTTTTTCCCCCTTATGAGACAATTGGCAAAGTTTCAATGGGGTTTTTTTTATGTTTGCCTTCCTCTGGATCAATTAACAATAATTAACAATTAACAATAATAATAAATAGTCCAAATTAAAAAGATCAATAGAGATCTAAAAAGGTTGAACTTGATGGACTAACTCTTTATTCATTCTCCAATACTATACTATTAATAATTATTTAATCAATAATTTAATTAATAACTAATCCGCATATTGCAGATCAGAGGAGATCTTAACAGGTTGAACTTGATGGACTGAAAGTCTTTTTTCAACCTTAATTACTATGTAACTATGTAACTATGTAAAATTGAAACTATCCGAAATGAGCTCTCCTACCAGCTTGGCCCTATCCCACCATACTTTCCACAAGCCGACAACACCCAGCCCTTACCCTTCCCCAATCCCTCCTCCACTATGGATTCCTTTGACCCTGTAACTGAGGATTAAGTATCTACGTTTTTATTAACCTCTCACCTTACAACATGTTCACATGATCCTATTCCTTCACAGCTAATCCCTCCCCTATCCGCCGCACTTATCCCAGCTCTCACACATCTATTCAACCTCTCCCTAAACACTGGCAGGTTTCCATCCTCATTAAAACACACCATAATTACACCCATTCTCAAGAACCCCTCATCTGACCCAGCTTCTGCCTCCAACTATCGCCCTATCTCACTACTTCCCCTGGCTTCTAAACTGCTTGAGCGGCTTGTTTACAATCGCCTCACTCAATTTATTTCTTCCAATTCCCTTCTTGACCCCTTCCAATCTGGTTTCCGTGCCCAACACTCAACAGAAACAGCCCTCACAAAAGTCACCAATGACTTGCTAACTGCCAAATCAAAGAGTCACTTCTCAATTCTAATTCTCCTGGATCTTTCTGCTGCCTTCGACGCAGTTGACCACCCTCTTCTAATCCAAACTCTCCGCTCATTTGGCATCCAGGGCACAGCTCTTTCATGGTTCACATCCTATCTAAAAGATTGTACATTTAGCGTCTCCTTCTCTGGCACCTCTTCTTCACCTCTCCCCCAGTCTGTTGGCGTTCCCCAAGGTTCTGTCCTAGGACCCCTCCTCTTCTCCATCTACACCTTCTCCCTTGGCACCCTCATAAAATCTTTTGGATTTCAGTATCATCTCTATGCAGATGATACTCAAATCTACCTCTCTGCACCCGATCTATCCCCCTCTCTTTTAGCACATGCTTCCAACTGCCTCTCTAGCATATCCTCCTGGATGTCTACCCGTCAACTCAAACTCAACATGTCTAAGACTGAACTCCTAATCTTTCCACCCTCTACTACAGCTCCCACTCCACAAATATCTCTCACTGTTGACAACACCATCATCACTCCCACCTCCCAGGCCCGTTGTCTTGGGGTTCTACTGGATCCCGCCCTCTCTTTTATTCCTCACATCCAATTGATAACAAAATCTTGTCAGTTTCACCTAAAAAACATCTCCAAAATTCGTCATTATCTTACACAAGACACAGCTAAAATTCTAATACACTCTCTCATCATATCTCGACTCGACTACTGCAATTCCCTCCTTGCTGGCCTACCCATCTCTCGCCTGTCTCCACTCCAATCCATAATGAACGCCTCCGCTAGACTCATCTTCAATACCAAACGATCAGTGTCTGCAGCTCCTCTCTGTCAATCACTCCACTGGCTTCCCATAGCTTCCCGAATCACATTTAAAGTCTTGACCCTAACGCATAAAGCCCTCAACAACAGTGCACCCGCTTATATCTCTGCTCTTGTCTCTAAATACTCTCCCAACCGCCCCCTTCGTTCTGCTAATGACCTTCTTCTTTCCTCCTCTCTCATCACCTCCTCTCACTCCAGTCTTCAAGACTTTTCTTGTGCTGCCCCTACTATTTGGAACTCCTTGCCTCGCTCCATTAGACCTTTAAACAATTACTTAAAACACACCTATTTAAAAAATCATATCACCTTCAGCCTTTATAATTACAACTGCACACTCCACAGCATAATAACACTCCCACCCACACTCTACAGTACAACACACAGACCCCTCCAATTGACTAAACAAATTGCATTCACGTTGCCATTTTGTATTTGTCACCATCTTGTATCACACCTAAACCATTAGATTGTAAGTTTGCGAGTTTTCAATTGTGTGTCCGTGTCTTGGAAACAAGCACTATGTGCATTTGATTATATGCTCAAAAACAGGGCCCTCCATTCTTTATAAGATGTTAAGTTTGTTTTTTGCCTTGTACAATACCACTGTACAGCGCTACGGAATATGTTGGCGCGATATAAATAAAGACAATAATAATAATAATAATAGTTGGGTGGTGGGTAGGTCAGCATAAAACAAGTTTCAGTAGTCAAGTTGAGTGATAATTAGTGTATTAGGATTTTAGTTGTGTCTTGTGTAAGATAGTGGCAAATTCTGGAGATGTTTTTTAGATGGAGAAGGCAAGATTTTGTTGACTCTATGTGAGGAATGAAAGATAGGGCGGGGTCCAGTAGAACCCCAAGGCAACAGGCTTGGGAGGTGGGAGTGATGATATTGCTGTTGACAGTGAGAGAGATGTGAGGAATTGACGCTGTAGAAGAGGGAGGGAAGATTAGGAGTTCAGTCTTAGACATGTTGAGTTTGAGATGGTGGGCGGACATCCAAGAGGATATACTGGAAAGGCATTTGGAGACATGTTTTAGCAGAGAGGTGAAAAGATCTGGTGATGAGAGGTAGATTTGAGTGTCATCTGCATAGGGATAATACTAAAGCCCAAAAGAGTTTATAGGGTACCAAGTGTGGTTGTAAAGATGGAGAAGATGAGGGGGCCTATGACTGTACCTTTGGGTACGCCAATAGACAGGGGTTAGGTAGAAGAAGAGGTGTCAGAGAGAAGGAGACACTGAATGATCGATTTTGTAGGTATGATGAGAACCACAAGAGAGCAGTGTCTTGAATACCGAGGGAGGAGAGGATATGGAGTAGAAATGGATGGTCGACTGTGTCAAAGGCAGCAGAGAGATGTAGAAGAAATAGAATGGAAAAGTGAACTATTGACTTGGCGGAGAGCAAGTCATTAGTGACTTTACTGAGAGCTGTCTCAGTGGAATGTTGGGGCCGGAAGCCGGATTGGAAGGTGTCAAGTAGGGAGTTAGAGGAAATAAATTTGGTAAGGCGGTTATAGACAAGCCGCTCCACCAGTTTGGAAGCCAGGGGAATTAGAGATAGGTCGGTAGTTATATGCAATGTCAGAGTCAGATGAGGGTTTTGTCATTTGGTGTCCTTATGGCATGTTTTAGAGAAGATGGAAATGTGCGCATGTGTAGGGAAAGGTTGAAGAGGTGTGTGAGAGCTGGGGGCTTATTGTGTGTGTGAGGCAGGGAGTGCGCGGTACCAGAGGCAGAGCACAGTACAGTGTGGTTGAGAGGAGAGGGATAAGCTGAAATGGAATAGGATCTAGAGGACAGGTAGTGAGGCGAGTGGATGATAGCAGGATGGAGACTTCGTCCTCTGTAGCCAGGTCAAAGCAGTTCATGGTGGCTGAGGGATTGAGGAAGGGAGAAGACTGGGTGTTGTTGGTTAGTTGAGACGGTGGAGAGTGTAAACCACTATGAGAGGAGAGTTCATTGAAAATGTTTAGAATGTTATGCATAAAATGGTTGACAAAGTCTTTTACTGTGAGAGAGTAAGGGATGGGAGGAGGTGGTGGGTGGAGGAGAGGATTGAAAGTGGTGAACAGACGCTTGTGGTTAGAGGACAGAGTTGATATTAGGGATGTGAACTAGTGTTGTTTGGCAAGGTTGTGGAGGAATAGGAGCGTAACATAAATTTGTAGTGGAGGAAATCTGATTTCCTCCATAGCCGTTCAGCAGTGCAGGAGCACCTCTGGATGTATCGTGTTTGCGTAGTGTGCCATGGTTGTGGATGAGAACGAGGGCATCTGAGTGTGATTATGGGGGCCAGAGTGTCAAGGGTTGAAGAGAGAGTAGAGTTGTAGAGTGAGGTGGCAGTGTCAGGGCAGTTGAGGTTGGTGATGGGGCTGAAAAGGGGTTGGAGAATAGTGGAGAGCTGAGCAGGGTCAAGTGCTAGTAGGTTTCTTTTTGTGATGGTGGCAGGGGTTGAAGAGGGGTGGTGAGAGGAAGTTGAGAGGAAGATGTGGCGAGGAAGTGATGGTCAAATAGAGGGAGTGGATGGATGGCTGGGTAGAAGGTTGTGCTGAGATTGGTGAAGATAAGGTCTAGAGAATGTCCAGCATGATGAGTTGAAGAAATGTAAGGCAGTCTCTGTCCCATCTTGTTTGTATAATTCAAACGTCTGTTTTTTACTCCGTATCTTGATATTTTAATCATTGCTAAGCCACATTTCATGTGATTTACTCCCTTTACTTTTATTCCCATGTGATATATAGTGATAAGTATGTATATTTAGTAAAGATTTAAATGTATTTTTACCCATCAGTTCTCTGTCCAAGTCTATAATTTGTATTGCTGCCCTTAGACCGTTAAAATCGTCCCTTTTAAAATTGAGAGTTTTTGTTGGCCCCTTACAGTTTTTTTTTAAATTCAATCTCAATCACTGATCACTGTTTCCCAAAGGTTGCTCTATTTCAACATTTGATACCATATCAATATTATTTGTGATAACTAAATCCAAGATAGCCTCATTTCTAGTAGGTTCTTTTATAACCTGGGCCAGATAATGATCTCTGAGTGTACTCAACAACCTGCTCCACTTAGCCGAACTGCTGGTCTCATTATCCAGTTTATTTCAGGGTAGTTCAAATCTCCCGTTATTAGAACTTGCCCATGCTTATCTGAACTTAGCCGAACTGTTGGTCTCATTTATCCAGTTTATTTCAGGGTAGTTCAAATCTCCCATTATTAGAACTTGCCCAGGCATTTCCAATCTCTAACAATAATTGCATTTCCTCACTTTCAATTATATTTGGGGGTTTATAGCATTCTCCAACCAATATTTTTTTGGAATTTGCTCCTCCGCTACTTAACTCTACCCCCAAACATTCAACATTACCCTTAGATCCTGCATAAATATCTTCTCTGGCTTATATTCAGGTTTAACATACAGACAAATCCCTGCTTCTCTTTTACCATTTCCCTATCTTTCCTAAATAGGTTATAACCATCCAGATTAACAGTCCAGTCATGAGATCCATCCCACAGTGTTTCGGTAATGCCTATTAAATCCAAGTTAACTGCTAATGATTCTAACTCTCCCATTTCTTCTGGCAATCTTCTGGCATTAGAAAGCATACACCTTATGTTATGAGTCTGTAGTTGTAAAGTGCCTGCCTCTGTACTTGAGATACTTAGTAATGACTCCATATTGACTATACTAATTCTCCCCCCATCTCCTCCCTCATGAGTAGTTAATTCATCCCTTTTCTCAGAAAATACTACATTGGAGGTCCTTAAGTTTATTCCTTAGTTCTCTAAAATCGTTCTTTAGGACACTCCATCTTCCACTAACTTTGTCATTGGTACCAATTTGTACCAAGACCACTAGTTAATTTCCAGCCCCTTCCAATAAGTTATCTACCTGATCCACAACATGCCGAACCTGAGCACCCGGAAGACAGCAAACTGTTTGCTTGCTGGGATCGGTGTGACAAATCACCCTGTATACCTTCCTAATAATAGAGTCCCCTACCACAAAAAAACCTGTCTGTTGCTCTGCCTATTCTGCCCTCCCTCTCCTCCAGTAGAACTGTTCTCCCGGCTGTTAGAGTGAACAACTCTATCTGGCATTGCCATGCTAGAATGGACATCCCCAACAGTTTCACTCAATCCAGCTACCTCCCTGGACATCCTCACTAGCCCCATCTCCACCCTCCATGCTAGGCCCAGCTAAACTGTGCTCAGTGAGCACAAACTCCCTTTCCAGTGGAGCAATATGTGTAAGTGCTGCAATTCTCCTCTCCAGTTCTACAATGTTTGCTTCCAGAGAGGCAACATGTCACAGAGGTATGGACATCAACAGGTATCTGTTCCAGTAGTAGTAGTATACATATGACAGCATGTACCTTGAGTGTGGTTGCTGTCTACAAACATTCAGTGGGAAAAATAAATAAAAAATAATTAAAACAATATATTTGCATAAAGCTTTTTAAGAAAACAAACAAACAAAAAAAACAACTTTTTTTTTCTTTCATTTTCTGCACTCTAATATGCCCTGTTTTCTTTGAATTTCCTCCTTTTATTTAAACTAGTACACTTATACTAGATCTGCACTTGACACTAGAACTGTTCACAAGCTCACACGTTCGCCCATTCCCCTGTTAAAATGAAATTCTGACTACTCACCTGTACCAAATCACTGCACAGCAAATAAATAAACTACTTGCCAGAAGCAATTAAGTTGCAAACAGACACACACAATTAACAAACTTATATGCAAGTTTAACACAGGCAAAAACACGTAGACGGACGAAACAGACAAAACACAAAGATGGTGGTATTGGAGCTTGTAAATAGGTCTTTGAGTTGAATAACCTAGTGGGATTATTGTTCCAACTGCCCGCTAAAGTTCAACATCATCAAGAAGACTAGGGACCCGGCACTTCCTTTCCAAATTACAGGCCATGGGACCTTTTTGTTTACATGCTCAAAAAATGTGAATTGGATGTGCATTTGTTTTTTTTGTTTTTTTATATATAAAGTTTTTAATTTAATACTGAAAGGAATTCAATGAAACATAAAGATAAACAGGACTTTTAATTCTTTTTTTTTTGTATTTGTATTTAATCAAAAATTGGGAAAGCATCTGTAATTTCTGAGTGATTTAAGATACATGTTTTGATACAGCTGCAGGTTTTTGATACAATTTGTAGGCGCAATAGGTTTATTACAGTTTATAACAACAAGAACAAACAGGCAGTCAATGATAGTGCTTCTATTAGTGTTTCAAGGAGACTACGTAATATGTTTTTCTTTAGCAACCTAATTCTCTTTTTAGTGCTACTTTGTGGTGATGCAGACCTCCAATTACAGGTGTTCCTTTAAAAAAAAGGATCACTCTCATTATTATGAGCTCAAAGGAACAAAGAACCTTGCATCCATTATTCTACATTAAACGTGTAATAAATAATATGCTTTGTGCACCATAGAGTGCTGCTAGAGCAAAGGGTGTAGCTAAAGACATCAATCAAACCTATATTCTTATATATATGTCATGTAAAGATGATAATTTGGAAGTAAACAAATTTATGAGTATAAAAGACATAGAACAACATGGGTTTTTCATGAACAAATGATTTTGCAATATAATTTATCCTGCAGCACTACCATTTTTATATACAGTCTTAAAATGACTCTCGTTGTACCGTAAACATTAGCCATGGAACCCCTGAACCACTCCACATGGTCTCAAAATCCATACCAACCTAGGAGACCAATTTAGTAAATTAAATCTGTGCACATGCTTACTGTGAATAGGTGGGTGCATGTGCATGTTTTATACATAAATCTAGTCAATGTAAATATGCCATATTTCATAATATATGTTACAAACAATTATCAAACCTTCTATTCTCTGCAAGTTCCCTCCTTGCCAACCCTCCATCCACTAATAGATTACACACACAGCAATTGCAATCGTGATAGGAACTATCCCTAAAGGATACCTTAAAACACTGAGGAAGCACAGCAGAAGAGGAGAAATGCATCTGTATATTATTATTTTAAGATTACCTTTTTAAGAACTACCTATTTATTATTATTATTATTATTATTATTATTATTATTATTGTCGTGGCTACCACCACCACCGCCAGCACTATCAATACTGTATAAAATGGAGTTGACTCATGCGCTCATCCTTTTTTATAGGCAATATTTGTACAATGTACATTTTGTTATCTGAACATTTCCCAATCTCTGTTGAAGACTTCTTCACAATATTAAAGTTATTTCAATAATTTCACACAATATAGAAGCTTTGTATACTGAAACAATTTAGCTGACATTACAATTAAATAATCAATCAATCAATCTAATAACAGCACCATTTTTCATACTGCAGTGAACATTTAGTTTTGAGGGAAGACCAGGGGATCCTAAGAATCTACATCCCTATTATAGTTTCTCAATCACATACTTACTAAACCTCTCAATTATTTATGAAGACTGGTTTTGGAATGAAGTCCTGAGCAGTGGTCATCAACAGCTAATCCATGGACCGGTGCAGTCCCTGAGACTTGATTTGTTGGTCCTCAGTGGAAACTATTTAAACATGCCACTACCATTAGTTATAAACAAAATATTGATGAATATATGTGGTTAGAATGTACTTTATTCAAATTAGTGAAAATATACATGGGCATTTACTGCTTCACATATAGTATCTCCCTGTTCAACGTATTCAAGTCTCAAGAGAGTCCCCATGAACATTGGAGGGTAACAAGCCCATCCGCATGAACATTGGAGTTTGATCATGGGGCTCAATTAGATCCAGAACAATTTTAACAGGGTGATGCACTAAATTTGAATGTAGCTTTCCACTTATTTGAACAGAATACACTTTAATGGCAGATACATTACTATGACTAATGGTAGTGGCTTGTTTAAAGGGCTCTTCATCTCTCTTTTTACAGGCACCAGACCTAGGACCGTCAATTGAGAACCATTGGTCTACAGTATGATTCATATCCCCTTCTGAATATCTACCTTGTCATGGTGAAGAGGCTTGTGTACCTCAATCAAGCTCTAAAATACTTTTAGTCCATCTAGTTCAACCTTTTTAGATCTCCTCTGATCTGCAATATGCAGATTAATTATTAATTGATCCAGAGGAAGGCAAACAGAAAAAAAAACCCTGTTAAACTTTGCCAATTGTCTAAAAGGGGAACAAAATATAAATTCCTTCCTGAGTCCAGATACTGGTGATCTGACTCCTCCCTGGATCAATACTCCCTAAATGCCCTTTTTATTTAAAAATATATCCAATCTCTTTTTAAAGTTTTCTATCGAATCAGCTGTCACCGCCTCCTTTGGTAGATAATTACACAGATTAACCACCCCCACTGTGAAGAACCCTTTTCTTTCTTTAAGGTGAAATCATTTTACTTCTAATCTCAAAGGATGTCCTCTTTTCAGTTGAAAACCTCTTGGCACAAAAAGCTCACGTAACAAAGCCTTGTATTGACCCTGGATATATTTATATAAGGTAATCATTTAAATATAAAGCATACTCCAACCAATATTCTTAAGTAATTTGCTGCTCTGTTATTTAACTCTACCCACAAACATTCAACATTACTTCTAGTTCCAGCATAAATATCTTCTCTGACTATAGGCTTAAATTAAGGCTTAACATACAAATCCCTCCTCCCCTTTTACCATTGCCCCAATCTTTCCTAAATAGGTTATAACCATCCAGATTAACAGTCCAGTCATGAGATTCATCCCACCACGTTTCAGTAATGCCTATTACATCCCATTTCTTTTTTGGCAAGCTTCTGGCATTAGTGAGCATACACCTTGTGTTATGAGTCTGTAGTTCTGAAGTGCCTGACACTTTACTTGAGTTACTTAACAATACCTCCCTATTGACTATACTAACCCTCCCTTCTTCTCCTCCCTCATGACTAGTTAATTTGTTTCCTCCTCTACACTTTCTACCCCATTACTTCTATCTAGTCCCTCCCCCATGTAGGGTCATCTAAGATGGGGAGGTCAGACAAACGGCGGTCCACTGTAGAAGACACTGGCTATCCACTCCAGTATCATTGCCAAGAAAACCTTATGGGTGATCAAAGACAAAATAATTGTAACTGGCTTGCTGCGGTTTATACGGTCACGGAGACTCGGACGCGACTGAACAACAACAACATATATAGTTGTCAAATGCCTAATTTCAAAAGTATTGCAAACTCACAAAATATGTATGGATATATATTGTGAATATACAGACTATACTGGTGGGGAAAGAAACAGAACCACACTTTTTACTTTGAACTGTATTAATCATTTTATCATGATTTTGTATTTTGCTATAGACAACAAATAAAGTACTAAATAATGCAAACTGAACAAGTAACACACTCTTGTCATGTTTACTAAACCATGTCATATCTAATTTCCAGTAACACAGAGTACGGGGGGGCACATACAAACATGCTGCACACATACAGAATGGACAAAAAACTGGACACACACATGGACTTCATTGAAGTCATAAATCTCAGTCAGATATTATTTAATAACACTCATGACTATCCTGAAATTTGGAGAAATGTCCAGACATTATATTTGGGAACATCTTGTCACCATATTCTAAATATCTTCTCTCTCACCACAGTCCCCCAAAATCTCTCTCATGATTCCTTGACCCCTACACAATTGAGGTTATTTTCCTGTGGATCATCTTTTCACACAAAACGGTATCCTAGGGTATCCTGGTTCCCACTAGATTGTAGACATCATTACTCTAAACTGATGGCATTTAATTTTTTCAGTTTTACTTTAAACCCTCAAAAAGTTGTGTTTATTAATCCAAATAAGTTTAAAGTGACACTGACAGATAACATTGTAACACAGTGTACAGATATAGTGTGATTGATAACAAAAGCTAAATTTAGCTTTTATTCCCTTGAAATTTAGTTCTGTGGTTAACAAAGAAATTGGCAAACTTTCTGTGAGAGGCCAGCAACTTGGCAGTCAGCTTTTAAAGGGCCTCTTTCGTCCAATTATTTTCTATATGGTTTTTGAATAATACAATTTGATAATGTGCAAAGCACATGAAAAATAAATAAACAGTCTTTAAATGTTTCCATTAACGCTACATAGAGTGTACTGGCAATTGTATATGCCACGTTCCCATTGGGCAGATACAAACTTCCTCTTATATGCAAGGTTTCCTTCCACTTCAGGAAGCAGAACACTGGAAGATGGCAGATTCCACAGCAGTAATATTATCTATAAAAGTAATACATTAGAGGCTACATTATTTATTTATTTATTTATTTTATGGATATCAAGATGGGCAGATTTGGGGTCATAATATGGTCCTCAGGCTGTTTTGAAGTTGTTGCTCAGTGCTGTTTGGTACGGTTGTTCCAAACTGTACAATAACGAGTTTCCCTTTAGTTCTGTTGAGAGCACTGGTAGATGTAACTGACACATTCCCACTGTATAGATATAAACTTCTTGTTGATTCAAAGTCTCCTCCCATCTCAGGAATTTGGTCTGCTGAAATCAAAATGATAGATTCCCCACCAGTATAACAACATTAAAGGAGTATTAAATGCGATTCTGAATTTTTATTTACGTGCATTCGTTCAAAAAAATAAAAATAAACAAATAAGACCAAAGTGAAGCTTTAAAAACCATTATTAAATACAAACGCTTTTAAAATAATTGATGAACAGCATTTTTTTTTGTCTTTGTTGCCTTAAATTTCTTTTTATAAAGAAATTTTTTTTTGTCATTTAAAAAAAATACTCTATTAAATGTATGGAAAAATATTCCTTAGACACATAACTTGGGGTGTAAGGATGTGCAAGTAAGCAGCTTGCTCTACACTACAAATGCAGTCTAAGGATTAACAATAAAGATTTAGGCCCAGATTTATCAAAGTGCAAATGCAGCTTAATGATTAGCCTCAATTCACATCAATAAGTCACCATTGAAATCAGGAAATGTATCAAATGGCGTATGTGAATTAATCAATAGCAAACATATTAAAGTGGCATGTTGCCTTTTGTGATGAACACATAGAGTATCTTGTAATGGTTTTCAATGGGAGGCATATTACTTTATAGCAAAGGGTCAATTTACTTATACATCTATGAGTATGGCATTTTACTCTTCTAAAGATAGCATAACAATATAATATTATATTGCTATATTATTTATATATATTATTGTTATAATAGAAAAAATAGTTAGTAATAATAATAAATATTAACATTCATGTTTATTATTACCTGTAATTATGTATTAAATTATTATCATTATTTGTATATTATTTAAGTGATTATTATTACAATGAATATATTATTATTATTGTAGCTATTATCATTACAATTACATTACAATTATTTTTACAAATTTGAAATTTTTATTTTTTCCTATTATTTTTGTAACCTATATGCATTGTTCTATTTAATTACAGCAGCTTAAGAAAAGTAATAGGCATTTTTAAGCTGTTCGTCACTCCTTGGGCTGTTGAATTGCATTCATGTGTTTTCTATGGCACCCCGACCTCAGCGCACCCGGTCAAAAAGCTCACTCCCGATATCTGCGCACATCCCTCATGCAGACTCATGCCAGCTCCCTGCTTCCCTCTCCGGCCTCCTCCCGCTCCTCCCCGTCTCTTGTCACCGGTGTAACCACTTCTTAGCTGAATCAGATGGTGAGCAGCGGGCACAGGGCAGGCAAGAGATACCAGAGTGCCAGGCAGGGAGGATATATCAGAGTGTCAGGCAAGGGTGGGCACAGGGCAGGTGCCAGGCAGAGGTGGGGGCATTACTGTGAGAGGCAGGGGTCGGCACAGGACAGGTTGGAGATACCAGAGTGCCAAGCAGAGATGGGCATGGGGTAAGTTAGCAACTCCGGAGCAGGGATGGGCACTGGGCATGGTGAAGATAACAAAGTACCTGGGAGGGATGGGCGCAGGGTAGGATGGATTGTCCATGTCCAAGGAAGGGGCTGATACAAGCAGCCCAGGGGAAGGCACCAATGTATTAATATATTATTCGCAGGAGAGGACAGACATGGTCAGTGCAGGGGCTGGGGGCTTCCATCTGGGAAGGGTTGGAATGATGACATACAAAATGACAGATGTGAGGGATGCTACAGATATCAGTGGTGCCTCTTCTTCCATCATTCCAACTCTTCCCAGATGGAAGCACCGAGCCACTGCACTGACCATGTCTGTCCTCTCCTGAGAATAATTACAAAAAAATAAATATTTTTATTTATATATTGATGTTGGCACCAAAGTAGGGCACGGATGGACCAATGTAAAAAAAAATATGTGGACCACCGCTGCCTGGGAGGGGGAGGCCCAAATTTATTTTTTTGCTCTGGGGCCCTCCATTCACTAGCTTGCCACTGCTTCCATGATGTCTTTTCTTAGAAATTACGTCTCCATAACTGTGCAGAATACTGTAAGCGAGCTCTATCTGTGGTATTAGTACCTCTTTTTCTGCTGCTAATTCCTCTTCCAATATAACCAAGCTTTTTACTTGCACCAGTATATAACAATTATTTTCCATAGAATTAACAACAGTTGGACTAATCCATTCTTAACCCGTATCTGATACATAAATAGTTAAAAATGCACCAGAACTGTACCTTTACTGAGGAGTGAAGCTGAAGAGGATCAAAGGAATTATTGTTTATTGTTCCATTACAACATATTATAACATCAAATAACTCCAATTCTGGTGATCAATGTCTTTTTTTTGTCCATTTCCCTAAGATTCAGTTTAGCAAAGAACTTGTCCTGTACTGTTTCTGTCTGTTTTTTTACATTTTGTGATTAATAATGGATGTTTGGATGAATATAGGAGCATAATTTTGCCCAAATAATGTATCTTATATTGTATTTGACGAATATAGGGGCAGATGAATATAGAGGTATATTAGGGGGGGATATACACACAAAAGCTTTAAGTGTCCCTTTAAGAACTGTATTGTTCTTTTCTGCCACACTCCCACACATTATCCTGTCTGTCACAGCCGTCATCCAGTTCACTCACACGTTGTCTCACACACATAATGACAATAGACTTAGACACTCACAGTTTCTGTCACACATGTGCTATGTTATACACACACCTTAAATTACATCTTCTGCTTCCCTGTCAGCTCCTTACATATAGCAAACATGACACCCCTGGGGAGTATTTTAACTGTTTAACTATTTTAACATAACAAACGGAAAGTATGGGGTTTCCATGTATCATAAATTCTACTTATAATTTGCGTATTACAAAAAAATATTTATTTGAATACTATTCTAAATTATGCATAACTGAATACATTAAATCAAACAAATTGCAAGGTAATAGACAGCATAGTTTAGTGACTTTTTTTTTATTGCATATTTAAAGTTATAGTTTTTAGACCAGGTAGGTGCGGTAGATGTCGCTTAGTTAGATCTTGTAAAGTGTTTGACACTGTCCCACACAACAAAGTAATTCTTAAACATCATAGTCTGGGAGTGGATGCTGATATACTTTAGTGGATGAGACATGGACTGAAGGTTAGGGGTATACAGCTGAGTGGCACAGAGATAATTTCTGGGACTTATGTTGTGTATGTTATCAAAAATAGAAGAGTGCTCTTTTCTTCTTTTTAATATATGATATCTAGCGAATTGCCCGTCAAATAATGACGGTCTTAAAATTGTAAGGCAGGTAATGCTATTTGCCACACAATGTAAGGCTTTTGGTCCTCAGAGTACCTTCAGCGCTCATTGCGAGCTTCGCGTTGAGTGCCTTCAGGCCCTTATTGCGAGCCTCTCTCCTCATGTACTTTTGCGCCACTAACCCCCCCTCGGGGGTTAATTACGAGCCACTCCCCTGCTCTTTTTTTTTATATAAATATATTTTTTTATAATAATTAATTAATTAATTAATTAATTAAAGAATACATTAATATACTTTACCTTTTTACATTTGTAATTAATATATCCAGCAATCAATATCCTGAAGAGCTAACAATCTGTTTTGATTTTCCTGCAGCATACAATGTAGATTTGGACTCTTGCTGACGTGAGGTGAAAGTGTCAGCAGGGTGGCAAGTGTGCAGTATAAGTAGGCGCGAGGGCAAACCGTTTGTTTAGTTGTGTAAAGTGCCATTTTAGAATGGTAATGTTACATAGTTGCAAGTGTTGTAAAATGGTGGTGATTGTGTATGTGTTACGCGGGTCTGGAGCATTTTCTGTGTTTCCTAATAGTGTATTTTGTACCTCGTACATTCCTGGGTGAAAGTTTTATGTTCCTGGCGGTGTTTTGCTTGGTTAGGGGTCATGTAGCCTCGTTTACGTTTTTTTTCGTCTGCCAATTTTTTTTATGCTTAGGTGATTTTCATGGCAGCCCCTGGAGTCAGCATGGGGAAAGGGGTGTTTTGAACTGGCTAGTGTGTAGGAGTGTGTAGGGTTAGATAACAGGGGGAGGAGTAGGGGTTGAATAATATTGAGTGCTTCCCGCCTTGTGGGCGGTCCAGGGGGAAGCACATGTGAAGATCCCTAGCGCCATGTCACCTCCCAACATCCAGGATTTGGTGGCCCTGATAACCCCTAAGTCTTCCCTGCATGGGGCCAACTGGCTGCAGCAATTCGTGGAAGCAGTGAGCAGTGACAAACCAACCCCTTCTGAGGCAGCAGCGAGCCGGCCTGTGAGGCAGTCAAGACTGCCAGTGAGGGTTACCCCGGAGGTGCCACGGGGCAGAGGAGGCAGCGTGGTCACGAGGGCGACCACCAGGTCGGCAGCAGTGGCGAGGAAGGAGCGGGGGAAGAAAGCAGGCGTAGCCAAGGGAGCAGCAGCAGTCCTTCCATCACCAGCACCCCTGAGTACCAGCGCGAGGGTAGTGGGGCCCCTCATCAGGATGGAGCAGTCGGGGCACAAGTTGCAGAAGCACGGCGGAGAGATGGAGCAGCGGATGATGGGCGAGGAGGAAGAGCAGGAAGGCCATGGAGCAGCGAGGCAGGCCAGCAGCAGCAGGGAGCAGGTTCGAGGACTACCCGGAGGCTTAAAGTGACAGGCCGGTGGGGGGAAGCTGCCTCTTGTCTGTCTGTGGGGCATGCTTGTGGGTTGCGGATTCCCCTGTTGTGTCAAACGGTTCTTTCTTTTGTTTCTCTTGCCTCCCCCTCCCTTTTTCTGTGTTCTTGCCTCTCTTTTGTTTGGTTGAATGGGGGGGGGGGGGGGGGGGGGGGGGTTGGGGAACCGTTAGGTGGGCCAATAACGGATTGTATTTTCTTTTGCTTGGCAGGCATCCCTGTCAGTCAGCAGATGTCTGGGGACAGGCATGTCACCATGGAGGACGGAGTGGAGTTGTAGCACCCTCTGTGAATTGGACATGGCGACAGGTCCGGGCACAGATGCAGCAGTGAGAGGACAGATCGACAACCACAAAAGACCTGAACGGACAGGTACAGTCCAACACGCAACCCTGGAAGGGAGGGTCACTCGCCAGCCAGGCGCAGACAGGAGTATGGGACACAGAACAGAACAAGACCGCTGCCCTCTTATCTGGATGGTAGGAACAGGCATAGCCCCAGGAGACGTCAGAGGTCAAGGATTTTACTGCAGGCTGGTCAGGTGAGGTAGTTGCTGACTCTGAGGCTGTATCACTTGAAGTTTTAAAAGGTTTTAATGCTAGTCTGGAAGAGCGGAGTGGGGATAGCGGAGCCAGTAGGGCATGTCTGGGACCGTCCCCCAGTCACCAGAGTCTTAGGGTAGTCAGTCCGCCCGCCGACAAGGGGCCGGGGGAGCAGGAAGGCAGTACTCAGGAACCCATGGTTAGTGGCACAAAGGGAAACGGTAATTGCTGAGGTGGCAGCGTCTCAATCTGACATCCTTAAGGTGGAGGACACAGCCCTGAAGAAGTCCTCAATATGTTCAATTGGCCCCATTGGTGAGCATGTTCCTCTAGACATTAAAGAAAGGATTTGGCGCTGTGAATTTATTAAACTCTTTTCCTTGCTCTCGGTAGATAATTTTATAGATTTAAAAGTAGACGAGAAGAAGGAGGACTCTAAAAAAGAGGAGAATGAGCATAGGAAGAGGTACAGGAAAATTCCCCAATCTTTCAGTAACTGGCTCCAGTGATTTTTGCTAGTATAATTGGGGAACATCCCGAATACTGCCCCCCCCCCCCCCCTTTTCTGCTGAGAGGGGATAGATGGGAGATGGATGGGATCCATTGGACATATGGGGGGGTTGGCGTGGTTGCACTATGACGTTTAGTTTAGGCAGAAATTTTCAGTGTTACCTAGCATGCAGTGGGACGACAGGGTCATGGGGAGTTTGCTGAAGATAGTGACGACCTTGCGTCCTCAGTGTTGTGAAGCTGGGGTCGGCTGCGCCGGTTAAAAAGGGGGGATGCTGCTTCGCGTTCAATGAAAGTGCCTGTAAGTGGGGGTCGTCGTGTAAGTTCCGACACGATTGTTCAGAATGTGGTTTGAAGCACCCGCTTTTTCGTGGCTTTAAGAAAACAAAGGTTTAAAGCGTGTCTCAGAAGGAGGAGGTCTTCTGTGGTTAAGGGAGTACGAGTTGTTGTTGTCCGGGTTTTTGGAGGTGTTTGTTATACCCTCTTAGGTTGCACCTTTTACCAGGCTCCCGCCCAATTTAAAATCAGCTAGGGAAAGTCCGCAGCTGGTGCTGCAGAAATTATTGAGTGAGGTTGATAAAGGGTGGCTGGCTAGTCCGTTCGGTGAACCTCCTTTGCCTAATCTGCGGGAGTCCCCGTTGGGGCTGGTACCCAAGAAGGATCCTTGGCGTTTTCGGTTAATTCATCATCTTTTGTACCCAAAGGGGGCGTTGGTTAACGACGGTATTGACAGACATTTGGCAGCGGTGTCATACACCCCATTTTCCAGAGCGGTTGATCTGGTAAGAATTAACATTGGGTTATGGTAAAAAAAAGTCAGCTTTGGATTCATTGGTTACTTAGATGATTACATTGATTACTTAGATGATTTTTTGTTCATCGGGCCACTGGATTCCCCAGACTGTACAGCTCAACAGCTTTGCGGATCTGGCGACGGATTTTGGTATCCCTCTGGCAGCGGATAAGATGGTGGGTCCCATGCACAGTTTTTCGTTTTCTTGGAATCCAGATTGACACGGAAACTATGGTGTGCAGCCTTCCCCTGGACAAGGTGTCGGACATGCTGGTATCGTTGAGACATATACAGGCTATGAAGAAGGTGGCGCTCAAGATCATGCATTTCTTGCTCAGTAAATTGAATTTTGCTTGCCGGATCATTCTAATGGGGAGGATTTTCTCTAATCGACTGTCTTTCGCCACGGCGGGAGTAAAATGTGTGCATCATCACATTCGGGTGACAGCGGATCATAGGGAGGACCTTAGGGTCTGGGAGCTATTCCTCTCGCATTTTAATGGTCAGACGGTCATCTTACAGGACCCGGTGCAAAATTCGGAATTAGATCTTTTTACCAATGCGTCCAGTTCTATCAGTTTTGGAGCTTATTTTGGGGGCTGCTGGTGTGCGGAACGTTGGCCGGCGGAGTGGAGTGGCTCCATTTAGAAGAATATGGCCTTTTTGGAATTATTTCCAGTTGTTGTAGCGTTGCATTTGTGGGGAAATAGTTTTCAGAACCGTCACATAGTGTTCCATTGTGACAATTTGGGTGTTGTGCAGGCCTTAATTCCATTCCTGCAACCTCTATGCCAGTGGTACGTTTACTTAGAAATGTTTGCTCCTTAACATATTTTTCAATACAGTACACATCCCTGGGGAGTATAATGTTATAGCTGATGCTCTCTCTCGATTTCAGTGGCAGAGATTCCAGGAGGCGGCACCAGCTGCGGAGGTACAGAGGACAACCATGCCCATGGATCTATGGAGTCTTGCGTACCAGGTATAACTGCACTGGTCCGAAAATCTTTGTCAGAGGGTACATGGAATGCGTATAGCAAAGTGTGGGCTGAATGGGTGCAGTTTGGAGCGGATGAGAGACACTGCAAGTTACAATGCAGCACAGTACAAGTCCTGCTATTGTTTATTGTAGAGAGGCATGCTCAGGGTATTTCTTTTACTGCCCTGTCAAAAGTCTTGTCAGCTTTGGCATTTTATTTTAAATTTCGGGGTATTGAGGATTTTACTAAGAATTTTGTGGTAAGGCAGGCAATGAAAGGGATTCGCAAAGGGGTGAGCAAGAATTTGGGTAATAAGAGGAGGCCAGTTTCGTTTGTCTTGTTAGGTAAATTGGTAGAGGTATTGAAAGGTATTTGTGTGTCGCAGTATGAGTTTTTGTTATTTAGGGCAGCTTTTATATTAGCTTTCTTTGGGACACTTCGTATTTCGGAGTTATTGGCGGCGTCCAGATCGGTGGATGGGGGTTTGTTTAGAGCAGATGTTGTTGTAGATGGTGAGGTCATATCTATTTATATTAGGTGATCTAAAACAGATCAGCTGGGTAAAGGCAAGAAAGTTTTTATATATGCAGTTCCATCTAGTAGTTGTTGTCCGGTTCGGGTGTTGCAAACCTTTTTAGCCTGCCACCCTGAAGGTATGGGGTCACTGTTAGTCCACTCGGATGGCACTAGTTGATCCAAATTCCAGTTCTCAGCTGTGTTCAAATCTTGTCTTGCAGTGTTGCAGCTTGACCCCGGTCAGTTTGGTACACATTCTTTTAGGATAGGTGCAGCCATACAGGTTAGGTTTGGATGTGGACACGGTAAAAAAGATAGGTAGATGGGAGTCTTTCATACGTACATTCATCCTCATCTGTTAGTTTAATATGTTTGTTTTTTCTAGTTTTCCCCGTTGTATTGTGGATCTTCGGACACTTCTTCATTTATTGGGCCAGGAGCGGCTGCGGTTAAGCTGAATGGGACTCAGCTTGGTTTTCCTCCTGAAATTTGGGATATAAAATGGTTAGGTTTTAGGGTTATGCGGTGACACCAGCTAGTGGGTAAGGTTGTGTCCTATGCTAGAATGTTTGGGCCGCCAAGGGGTTTGTTGATTCATCTTGGGGACAATAATTTGGGATCTGTGCCATTAAAGTATATTGGAATGAGTATTGTGACATTCATAGGTTGATTGTTTTGTTTCCTGGTGTGGTTATCATTTGGTCTTGGATTGCCCCTCGTATAAAGTGGTGGGTGGCATTGCTAGAATGCGTTTGAAGATAGTTGGGTCATTTGTAAGGGTGTAGTGGTTATCAGGCATCGCGATTTGGAGCTGGCTTGTGCACCCTCCTATTACTTGAAGGGATGGGGTCCACCTCAACGAGGTGGGCCTCAGGGCTTTTAATTATGCCCTGAAGGAGGGGATTCGGCAGGCCTTGCCTTTATTGTTGGGCTGCACTAGCTGCGAAGGGCTAGCTGGTGGCGGGGGAGATTGCTCTTGTTATGGGGGAGCAGATTTATGTTGGTGGTATACAACTGGTAAAGGGGGAGGTCTCTTAGACACTGGGTTCTGGGAGACCTTTGTGTTTTTGTTGTTTTTGTATGTGCGGGTTCGGCCTAGCTTTGTGAAGGCCGCACTTGCGGCGCGCTCAGTGTGCGAGCCTGCAAGTGTTTGCAACAATGCTCTGTGACTACCGAATTGCCCGTCCAAAAATTACGGTCATAAAATTGTAAGGCAGGTAATAAGGTTTGGCACACAATGTACGAATTTTGGCCCTCTGAGTACCTTCGACACTCATTGCGAGCCTCTCTCCTCATGTACTTTTGGTCGTCTGAGCACCTTCATAAACTGTTGCAAAGATTTAGAAAACAAAAAAGTTGAGGGTCTTAGAGAAACTCCAACTGATATCTGTGTGAGACTATTTCAATTAGTATATTTATTTAGTGATATTATTACAGGAATACCCCATTTAGCGCTGTATATAGTTTCCAAGCAATAGGAGTGTTAAGCAAAACAGAGCCAAACGGGTCATTTTAGCATAGGAATAGGGATAGATGAACTCATTAAAAAAAGACACAAATCCAATATAATTTTTAAAAAAAAATTTCACTTTATATTAATTTTTGTTTAAACTGCAAACATTACAACAAGAGAAAAAAAACTTTTTGCCACTACATCATCCATGAACTCATGGATGGTACACAAAGTCTTGCTGAGGAACTCCTTATCACAGTCACTGCTGTCCTGGGCTTCCTCAATGCCCTGTTGCACTCAGTTGTTGGAGGTTCCCATTGGTCAGTCATGATGCTTGTACCAAGCTTCATATATCCTGGGCGTCCGCATCTCCCAGTCCAGTTGTGTTAACATGGTCCACTATTTCCGCTATGATATGCTGTTCTGGTTGTACCTGTACCAAGTCCTCTATGTCCTGGGCATCCACATCTCCCACTCCAGCCATGTTAACATGGTCCACTACGAGCTTTTAGACATTGCTGTGCCACCTCCTTCTAGAACAAATCAATGTTCGTAACAGACTGCATGGTGTACTTCTTCCAAAAATCCATCATAGATTATTTGTCCACGCTGTCCATCTGGTCAATGAGCTGACTTAATGTGCGGCAAAGATAGTAGGACTTGAAGGTCTTAATGACCCCTTGATCCATAGGCTGGATGAGCGAAGTAGTGTTGGATGGCAGGAACACTACTTCCACCAGGACACAGCAGTGCAGCTCAGCCAAGTTGGTAGGGTGGCTTGATCCAGGCCTTTCTGCTGCTAAATAACTGGCAAACTGGATTTTGCAATGCCATTCATGGTTCTGGGTGTTTTTAAGTGGTAGATCAGCAATGGCTTCATTTTGAAGTTACCGCTGGCGTTCCCACCCAGAAGAGGGGCTAGCCGGACTGTGGCCGCTTTGAAGCCCAGTGCTCTCTTATGCTCCAGTGATATGAATGTGCAGTTTGGTATTTGCTCCCAGAAGAGGCCGGTCTCATCCACGTTGAACTCCAATTCAGGAAGGTAATTGCCTCTTTCCACAATCTCTGGCTGAAAAGGCCACAGCAGCTTCATAGTTACGTAGTTACATAGTAATTAGGGTTGAAAAAAAGACTTCCAGTCCATCAAGTTCAACCTTTTAAGATCTCCTCTGATCTGCAATATGAGGATTAGTTATTAAGTAATTTGTTGTTAATTGTTAATTAATTATTAATCAACTATTTTTATTTTTATTTTTTTTTGTTTATGATTCAGAGGAAGGCAAATAGAAAAAAAAAACAAAGTGAAACTTAGCCAATCGTCTCAAAGGGAAAAATAATAATAATTTCTTCCTGACCACAGATACTGGCCATTGGATTTCTCCCTTCATCAATACACTCTCTCTAATTATCCAGGATAACCCTGAATTCCCTTCTTAATTAGAAATAAATCCAGTCCCCTTTTAAAGTTATCTATCAAATCCACTGTCACCACCTCCTCTGGTAGAGAATTCCACAGATTAACCACCCTTACTATGTAGAACCCTTTTCTTTCTTTAAGGTGAAATCTGTTTACTTCTAACCACAAGGGATGTCCTCTTGTCAGTTGAAAACCTCTTGGCACAAAAAGCTCCCTTGACAAATCTTTATACTGACCCTGGATGTATTTATATAAGGTAATCATATCTCCTCTTAGATGCCTTTTTTTTCTAGAGAAAATACGTTTAATTGGGTTAGTCTTTCTTCATAACTTAGCCCCTCCATTCCCCTTATTAGTTTTGTTGCCCTCCTTTGTACCTTTTCCAGCTCTAAAATGTCCTTTTTATGAAGTGGTGCCCAAAATTGTACTCTATATTCCAAATGAGGGCGTACTAGAGATTTGTATAGTGGCAGAATTATATTTGCTTCCCTTGCTTCTATACCCTTATAATACATGCTAATATTTTATTTGCCTTTGCAGCTGCTGCTTCGCTTTGAGCACCGTTACCTAAGTGGTCGTCCACAAGCACTCCCAAATCCCTTTCAATATCTGATATTTTTTCCCAGATGGAAAACTTTACATTTATTCGCATTAAATCTCATCTGCCATTTTGATGCCCATTCCTCAATTTTATATAAATCCCTTTGGAGGGAAAGCTCATCATTATCTAATTTAAATACCTTGCACCACTTTCTGTCATCAGCAAAAATGGAGACACCCCACTCCAATCCTACCTCTAAGTCATTAATAAATATGTTAAAAAGGAGAGGGCCTAATACTGAACCCTGAGGAACCCCACTTACCACATTAGTCCAATCGGAGTTTGTTCCATTTACAACAACCGTTTGCTTCCTGTCTTTGCTCAATCCATGAGCAGATATTTACTGCAATTCCTGTGTCTCTTAGCTTGCACAATA